>LR738711.1:313324332-313506396 GCA_902687465.1 Secale cereale | reverse complement strand
CAGCATCAGCAGCTCCACCACACCACACTGAACCCCCCAACACCACCAGTTCCTCCCCAGTAGTCCCACTACTCGGGATCGACCGGAGCTCCGCCGCGTCGGGCCGCCGGTGATCTCGCAGTACGGGCCTCCCCTGCCCCTTCTTTTGCCCGATTCGGAACCACCGTGCTCCACTGACTCTTTCCCCCCTGTTTCCCCTCTCTGTGGCAGTTGGAAACGGCCGGAGCGACGACCTCCCGTGGCTCCTCCGCCGTCCCACCTCGCCGCCGGCGAACCTGACCTCCCCGGCGTGCCGTACCACCACCCCTACAACCGCCACTCGACGCTGGACCCAACCCTACCCTCCGTTGCCGTCGCCGTGGCCGAAAACCTCGCCGGTGAGCTTGCCGTCGCCGTGGCCGCAAGGTTGGAGATGACAGGCGGGCCCCGCCTGTCATCCCCACACCTCTCTCCCCCTCCTCTCTGCCACTGACCGCCGGGCCCCGCCCGTCAGGTTCAAAAACCTGACGTGCGCGCGCAGGCACCCGTGCGGCTGGGCTAGTCAGCCCTGGGCCGTGCACTGTGGCCTTCTCTGGCCCAGTTGCACAGGGCACTTTTCCTTTTTCTTTTCTGTAATTGTTTTAAACATTTTTACAGAAAAGAATAATGGTCCAAATAAAATAATTCCAACTCCTAAAATCTTGTAATATTCCAACCTATTTAATGGTACCACTTTCACTCACATCTATGAAACTTTTCTGTTATGTTCAAATTTAAATTCAAACTTGAGCAGTAAAACTCCTGTTCTAAAATCAATAGATTCCATTCTGTAACTCCAAAACTCCAACTAAGATTTTTCCCCATCTTAGAAATCCCTCTAGTATTTTACAAAAATAAGTTGACATTTTTCTGAGCACTTTGGTTTTTCTGTTTTATTTGTGGTCTTATTTTTCCGTGGTTATTATGCGACGTATAGATCCCGTATTTGACGAAGTTGCTGTGGAAGAAGAAGGAGAAGGATTTGAAGACCTTGAAGACCAAGCCAATCCAGGCAAGCAGCCCCTTGACCATGATACACTTGTTCTTCGGAACCCGTTTGTTTCCGATGCATGATGTTAGGGTTACGATAGTGACCTAGTTGATTCCACCATATGATGCATGCCTTGATCTTGATCTTGCTATGTGCTAGATGACATGCATATGGGTAGTAGTAATGAATAGTGATGCATGTGTGAAATGAACCTTTGTGGTTGAAGTCTTTACATAAAACCCCGTCGGGTGCCATTCATGCCCGAGGGAGATGATGAGTTGGGTGACCACTTGATGACGAAGTGGTGTACCGAGGCAAGTGTGTGTGTTTTTCAAACGGATTGGTTTAAGTTGCGACCGTTATTCCAACCATGCATGTGCAACCATACTACCCCTTATGGGACGGGGCTTTATTGATTACTTAGGTCGATACTAGCATGGTGCCCGCATTACTAGTGACGGGAAGACTTGAGGTCTTTCCCGGGACGGGGTCGTGCTTGGATAGACGACCATGACTGTTTTCACAGGGCACCGGACACACCGTTGGTCCCTTCGGGTACGCGTGACATTGAAATTAGGGCAAGTCCCGTGATCTATTGTTTGTACCCGAGGGCCGTGTACCAACGAGTGGACTCTATGTTAGTGTCGTCTAAGGAAAGGTAATGACCGGGTGCTTACCCCGGGTACTTGAGGTACCGCGGGTCGTGGATGACACGGAAGTTCCTCGGATCTTGTGGGTAAAGTGCGCAACCTCTGCAGAGTGTAAAACTATTCGAATAGCCGTGTCCACGGTCATGGACAGTTGGGTAACCGCTCTTGGGCTACGTCAAATGTTTGTGAAACCATGCGTGTATATGTGAGTCAAGGTGGTGACTTGACTCGATGAGTTGAATCATATTCATGTTGATATCGGTAACCTGTCTTCGAGGTTACGCGAGGTTATTGATGCATAAACTTGATAGTAGAATATTTATTCTAGCCCTTTGCTAGATTGTTCATTATCGTTCAATTGCATTGTTACTTTGAACCACATCATGGGTTGCTTGCGAGTACATTCAAAGTACTCATTGGCTTGCCACTGGTTATTTAATTGGCCAGGCATGGAAGAGCAGGATTATGAGGAAGAATTCTTTGGAGACGAACATGCGAACTAGGACGCTATCCCAGTCAGAATGCCTGTAGGGTTAAGGCAGATGGCATGGGTTCTACCCGTTATCAAAGACTTCCGCTATTTGAGTTATTTGTTATTCTGCCCGTGAGGCTCTATCTATGTAAGACTTGGCCATAATGGCCATAATTCGTGTAAGACTATTTGTATGGATGTAAGACTCTTGTTATTCAGCTTCTGTGTGTTAAGTGAGCATTGATCTCTGGGATCACTGTACACGTGCATTCGGCGATCTTGACTTCTAAGTCGGGGTCCCCACAGAGCTGGTATCAGAGCCATCCTGACTGTAGGAAGCCTTAGTTAGCATGGGCGTTAGTTAGATGAGACCCTTTTTCAAAAACCTTCTGAACCTCTCTTCTTTTCTAAACCTGAGATTTCATCAGCTTATTAACCCCTACTATTCCACCTTTGTAGATGGCCGCTGTACCCTAAGAGCACCTGACCAATGGGTTTCCCTTACTTCTCGAGGATAGCCTCCAGGAGTGTCAGTTCCACCGAGCACCCATCCTCACCTACCTTGAGCATTGGGTTAGCGACACTGAGGTGGAGTACCATGTGGAAGTGATCGTGAAGGCAAACGATCCTCCCACAAGTTGGTTTTTCGAGGGACCCCAGATGGCAACACTACCACTCGCTGTCGAAGCTGCTGCACTCAAGGCATTAACCCGTCTCCGCGAGCTTCTTCCGGAGATGGCAGCCAAGATGACAACTCGCTTCTTACCTTACCGGAAGGAAGGTGAAGAAGAAAGCAGCGCACTAGCCCCTCCACTGAAGGAAGGACTCTCGCTGCGGCTCCAGACCTACTTCAGTCTATGTGCCGACAGCTTGGCACAAGACTTGGCCTCGGAATCAATGAAGCTTCGAGAAGAACTTCACAAGACCAAGGCACTTCTTCGTTGAGCTCAAGAGAAGGCAAATAGGATCAAGAAGGAAGGAGCACCTTCTGGACAATCCGCTATCGCATATCAAGGCGGAAGGCCCTCCGAGAATGTGTCTTCCAAGAATGAAGAACCACCTCGACGACGCCGGATGACGGCAAGGGAATATCGCAAGCTTTTCCCTGCACCACCGACGAAGCACCGTCGTATCCAACTCCTCCACTCCCCCACACCCTCAAGTGACAAGGGGGCCCAGACAGATGAAGACAAGGAGGAAGACCCAGAAGAGTCGGAATACGCGATCGAGCATTCCGCCGCTTAGGCATTATTCGCTACTCGGATATGCCAGTTGTAACCCCTACGGTAGGATAGGTCGTGTAACCCCTATGCGCAGTCGAGTCCTTGTATGGTTCATATGAAACCATCTAGTGCTTGCTTCTGTTGTGTCTGGATGTATGTCGTATTCTTCCTTCGGGAATGTGTAAACGACTACATCACCCATTTGGATTTTAATGAATGTGTTTTGGCCTTTCGGCCCTTGCATGATTTGATTTAGTGTCACACCCACCCCCTTACTAGGCACCCATCTATCCTGCTTTCCCTCTTCCGAGTCATGAGACCTTTTACCGCTCCAACATGATGCCTGTTGTAACTCGTACTGGTACCTCTACCCAGCAGCCCGAAGCCGGAGCATCCGCTCAGCCAGAGGCAGGCCACGACCAAACCAACGACCAAGCTCCACCACCACCTCCTCCAAGCATGGACATGGCTCAGCTTCTCCAAGCTTTCCGAGAGGAACGCCAAGCCAACACTGCAGCTCTCCAGCTGATTGCTCAAGCTGTCACCAACAACCGCCAGCCGGCGGGGAATGGCAATGGACGTTCCATGTTGGCAGAGTTCAAGAAGCATGCACCGCCAACTTTCATCGAGACTGCTGAACCCCTGGATGCAGACGACTGGGTCTCTTCCATTGAGGAGATACTGGAACTAGTCGGATGCACCGAAGACCGCGAGAAGGTGGCTTATGCAGCCCACTGCCTCAGGGGGACTGCTAGAGCTTGGTGGGATGGATTCAAGGTCATGCATGCTGAACAAGACATCACTTGGGTTAACTTCAAGGCAGAATTCCGCAAGGCCCACATTCCTTCCGGAATCATGGCTATCAAAAAGCGTGAGTTCCGAGCCCTGAAGCAAGGAAGTGGCACTATCAAGGAGTACATGCAGAAGTTCAGTGTTCTGTCAATGTATGCCCCTGAAGATGTCAGCACTGATGCTGCAAAAAGGGAGCGCTTCATGGAAGGCCTCAATCAGACTCTGCAATACTCGCTTGTCGTGTGCGACTGCCCATCTTTCCCTGACCTGGTGAACAACGCACTCATGCTTGAAGACAAGCGGCGTGCTTTGGAAGACACTCGCAAGCACAAGTTGGTCAGTAAGGGAAGCTCCAGCAACCAGAAGCCTCGTCCGTGGCAGTCAGCCCCGGCCAAGCCAACCTATCAGCAGCCAAGAGCTCCTGCACCTCGTGCCAATCCCCAGCCTCAGCAGTATGCCAACCCCAGGCCAGCCTTCAACCCCAATACCAGTGGCGGCAACAAGATCAACACTCCAAACCAAGTCACTTGCTTTGGATGTGGTCAGCCCGGACACATCTCAAGGGTGTGCCCCAACAAGAAGCCTGATGCCCCGCGCCCCAATGCGCAGAACCAGGGACAAGGCCGTGGAATGGCACCAAGGAACCCAGCTCCTCGCAATCCAGCTAACCATGGGAAGGGGCGTGTGAATCACGTCACTGCTGAAGAAGCCCAGGAAGACCCGGACGTCGTGTTGGGTATGTTCCTTGTCAACTCAGCACCTGCCACTGTCTTGTTTGATTCTGGAGCAAGGCATTCATTTGTCACTCAAATATTTGCATTAAAAAGTGGCATGACCCCTACACCCCTGAATAACCCTATGGTGGTACAAACCCCCGGAGCCGAGATGAGAGCCAAGATAGGCTGTAAAGGAGTCGGTATTACCATTAACTGTGTAGACTTCCTAGCAGACCTTATCATCCTGAGATCGCAAGGCTTGGATGTGATCTTAGGGATGGATTGGCTCAGTAAGCACCAAGGCTTGTTAGACTGTGCCAATCGGTCAGTCACTGTGACCAATGACCAAGGAGTCGAAGTCAAGTTTGCTTCCAACTCCTCTTCCGCTCAAGCCGCTAAAGTCAACTGTGTGTCTGAAGTTGGGCTAGATCAAGTACCGGTGGTATGTCAGTATCCTGATGTCTTTCCGGATGAACTACCGGGAATGCCCCCTGACCGTGACATTGAGTTCATCATAGAGCTCGTGCCTGGAGCAGGACCCATCTATAAGAAGCCTTATAGAATGGGGACGGAAGAATTAGCCGAGTTGAAGAAGTAGCTGGAAGAGCAGCTAAGGAAGGGATTTATTCGCCTAAGTGCCTCCCCTTGGGGATCTCCTGTTCTGTTTGTGGCAAAGAGGGACGGTACCATCCGCTTATGCATTGACTATAGTTCCCTCAGTGAAGTTACAATCAAGAACAAGTATCCACTTCCCAAGATCGAAGATCTGTTTGATCAGCTCAGCGGAGCCAAGGTATTCTCCAAGATCGACCTCAGATCTGGGTACTACCAGCTGAAGATCAGACCCCCAGATATTTCGAAGACGGCATTCGTAACCAGATATGGCCTGTACGAGTGCACGGTCATGTCCTTTGGGTTAACCAATGCCCCAGCTTATTTCATGTATCTCATGAATAAAGTCTTCATGGAATATATGGACAAGTTTGATGTCGTCTTCATTGATGACATTCTTGTGTTCTCGAAGTCGGAGGAAGAGCACGAGCAGCATCTGAGGATGGTCCTAGACAAGCTTCGTGAGCACCAACTGTATGCCAAATTCAGCAAGTGTGAGTTCTGGCTGCATAAAGTTGGATTCTTAGGTCATGTCTTGACCGAGGAAGGATTATCTGTTGATCCCGCGAAGATCGAAGCTGTGACACAATGACAATCTCCAACGACCGTCAAGGAAGTTAGAAGATTCCTCGGACTAGCGGGCTATTACCGCAAGTTCGTGGAAGGATTCTCTAGCATTGCACGACCAATGACTCAGCTCCTCAAGAAGGACAAGAAGTTTGAGTGGACGCCAAAATGCGAAGAGAGCTTCCAAGAGCTCAAGAAGAGGTTGACCACCGCCCCAGTCCTAGCAACACCTGATATTCACAAGGAGTTCGTGATATATTGTGATGCCTCTCGAACCGGATTGGGAAGCGTTCTGATGCAAGAAGGCCGCGTCATAGCATACCTCTCCAGGCAGCTACGACCCCATGAGGAGAACTACGCTACTCACGATCTGGAGCTAGCGGCAGTAGTTCATGCCTTGAAGACATGGCGGCATTACCTCCTAGGGAAACGGTGTGAGATCTACACAGACCACAAAAGTCTGAAGTACATTTTCACCCAAAAGGAATTGAACATGAGGCAGCGGAGATGGTTGGAACTCATCAAAGACTATGACCATCAGTGTTCAATATCACCCCGGGAAGGCTAACGTGGTGGACGATGCCTTAAGCAGGAAGGCTTGCTCTTTGAATGCCGTTATTCAAGTAAGGCAGCCAGCCTTGTTTAAGGAGTTCGAACAATTCAGTTTGGAATTGGTCACCCCTGGATTTCTGGATCATTTGGAAGTCAGACCAACCCTGATGGACGACGTCAAGAAGGCACAAGACGGACACGCAAGCATTGAAGGCATCAAGAAGAAGATGAAGCTAGGCAAGGCCCCAGGATTCTCCGAAGACGAGCACGGGATTGTTTGGTACAAAGGTCGCATCTGCGTACCAAACAACACAGAGCTGAAGACGCTGATTCTGCAAGAAGCCCACGACACTCCGTATTCCATCCACCCCGGAGGAACCAAGATGTACCAAGACTTGAAGGCACGATTCTAGTGGCACGGAATGAAAAGAGAGATTGCAACCTATGTTGCAAAGTGTGATGTGTGCCAAAGGGTCAAGGCTGAATATCAGCGACCTGCTGGATTGCTTCAACCACTCAAGGTTCCTGAGTGGAAGTGGGATAAAGTCGGAATGGACTTCATCACTGGATTACCAAGGTCGAATAGAGGACATGACTCTATCTGGGTCATAGTCGATCATTTGACCAAGGTGGCCCATTTCATTCCTGTCAAAACTACCTACTCAAGCAACCAGCTGGCATCTCTCTACATCAACAGAATCGTAAGTCTTCACGGCGTTCCCAAGGAGATTGTGTCAGATCGAGGCACCCAGTTCACTTCAAGGTTCTGGAAGAGATTCCAAGAAGCCTTGGGAACCAAGTTGTCTTTCAGCACGGCTTTCCACCCACAGACCGGAGGTCAAATAGAGCGAGTCAACCAAATTCTCGAAGATATGCTCCGAGCCTGTGTCTTGGCATATGGAGCCAAGTGGGAAGATTGTCTCCCTTTTGCCGAGTTCTCCTATAACAACAGTTACCAGTCAAGCCTTCAGATGGCACCATTTGAGGTGTTGTACGGACGGAGATGTCGCACACCCCTCAACTGGTCAGAGACTGGAGAAGGACTAGTCTTTGGACCGGATATTCTTCGCGAAGCAGAAGAGCAAGTCCAACTAGTCAGAGAGCGATTAAAGGCAGCCAAGTCAAGGCAGAAGAGTTATGCTGACACTCGACGCCGAGAAATGAGTTTCCGTGTCGGAGATCATGTGTACCTGCGGGTAACTCCTCTGAAGGGAACCAAGCGTTTCCACGTCAAGGGGAAGCTTGCGCCAAGATTCGTTGGCCCTTCCAAGATCACCGACCGACGAGGAGAAGTGGCTTACCAGTTGGAACTACCACCTCAGCTATCTGATGTGCACAATGTATTCCATGTGTCACAACTCCGGAAATGTCTCCAAGTTCCGGACAAGCCCAATCTCTACAAGGATGTGGATCAGCAAGCCATTGATCTGCAGCCTGATTTGACCTACCGCGAGAAGCCCATTCGCATTCTGGATGAAGTAGAATGACGGACGCGAAGCCGTACCATCAAGTATTTCAAGGTCCATTGGAGCAACCACACCGAAGCAGAAGCAACCTGGGAACGAGAAGACTATCTTAGATCCGAGTTTCCCGATCTCTTTTAAGACCTAGTTTAGGAATCTCGGGGACGAGATTCTTGTAAGGGGGGTAGGTCTGTCACACCCTGCATTTTGTAACATGTTATTTGTACCTTTGAAGCATGAAAATTTGGACCAGCAATTTTTTTAGCATCATTTGGCTTTTATTTGAAATTGAGTTCTCTTCATGTGCTTTTTATTGTGCTCATTAAAGTCAACTATGACCTCTTGTAGAATTCATCTCCATACCCAAAACTTCTGCCCAATGATCATGCCAAGTGTTATATAACAGTATAGTATTTTCTAACAAAAATAATTTGGCCAAAATGTATTTTATAAATTTAGTTTTCCAAAAACCCCTGAATTGAGATTTGCACTGCAAGTACTTGATTTAGGGTGAGAAAATTATTTCAAAAAGGTTTATTTGGGACCTAGTAGTCATAGGACTCCCAGAAACCACAAAGGTATAATTTTAAAAGTTATTTTCCTATTTTATTTAAAGGCTTTTTCTTAAGGCCGGAAATGGTCTTTAATAGGGAAAAATTATTTAACTATTTCAAAATTTTTTGCCAAAATTCAGGGAGACTCAGAGGACATATATTATCCATATATAAAAGTTTCCACACTTGGTCATGTTCAAAATAATGGGCTAAATCCTCTAAAACCCTTTCTGGATATTTCAAGCTTTTGAAATATTTACAAAGGAAATATTCTCCAAAAATTCCAGGGAAATTCTATCATGTCATATATGACATATTTGATGATCTTGCCAAGTCCCATGCCTTGGGAAGCAAGAAAACATCCTCAAACCCCTTCATAACCATTCTGTCCATATCTGAAGTTTGAGCAACTTTACATTGCCAAACTTGTCCAAATGCTCTCAAACTTGGTGCACATGCTAGAATGGCCTAATAAGGCATCTAGACCAAATGGCACAAGATTTGGAATAGAGCAACTTGATCAGATCACCTCAAAACCCTTTCTGTTCAAATGCAAATTTGAACAACTTTACATTACCAACTTTGTATCTGGAGCTTCAAACTTTGTGGGCATGATCAATACCCCAAATGATGATGCTACACCAAGTGGTGCATCAAGGGGAGATGATTTGCTTGACTCAAACAAGATGAAGTTGTTTCTGTTGATTTCTAGGGTTCACCAAAGTTACATTGGCTAGTTTCTTCAAATGAGCCCAAATTTGGTGAAGCACCCTATTTTCTCATGTCTTACAATCCTGTTAAGTGCCATGTCAAGTGGAGGTCATTTGCTTGACCAAACACTGATCAAACACCTTCTGGCTTTTTACTAAAACCCTCATCTTGATCATTTTTACTCTTCTCCATGGCCTCAACTTGTTACCACATGATCATTCAGTTACTGGCTACCCCCAGTAACTTCCCCAGCACCCCAGCTCCATGATTGAGGGGTAAGAACCCAAGTTTACCTTGCTGGACAGCAAATTTTTACCAAGTCACCAGCATCCTCTTTCTCTCTCAGCATCTCCAGGGCATCCAAGGCCTCAGCCCAATTCTTTACTCCTCCCCTGACCTTCTAGTCACTCTTGGGCACGTTGGTTTTGACATGAGCGGCGAGGGAATGAAGGTGCCAGCCATACGCGCGCTCTGGAGCACGCAACAGTGCGGACACGCACTGTAGCTCCAGCCAATCATCCACCCCCGACAGCCTCGGGCCACTCCCTCGCGCCAGTCGATGCTCCTCGACGTCCGCGACCGCCCCGGCGCTGTCCCCCCTCCTCCTACGCCCTCCAGTGATCATCGTCGCACGCGCACCCGCCGCCCGCAACGGCCACTCTTCTGCATCGCACGCACGCACGCTTCAGAAGCTCCCCCGCTCCTCCTCTCACCTCAGTTGGACGTGGAGCTCGTCCAGCAACTCCGTGGACTCATTCCCCACGCCCCCTGTGCGCTGTAGCTTCGAGCCAGAGCTCGCCGGCGCACTGGACCTCGGGCCTCCGTCGACCCCCTATAAATAGGACCCCCCCGGGCCTCTCCAGCAGCATCAGCAGCTCCACCACACCTCACTGAACCCCCCAACACCACCAGTTCCTCCCCAGGTAGTCCCAGTACTCGGGATCGACCGGAGCTCCGCCGCGTCGGGCCGCCGGTGATCTTGCAGTACGGGCCTCCCCTGCCACTTCTTTTGCCCAATTCGGAACCGCCGTGCTCCACTGACTCTTTCCCCCCTGTTTCCCCTCTCTGTGGCAGTTGGAAACGGCCGGAGCGACGACCTCCCGTGGCTCCTCTGCCGTCCCACCTCGCCGCCGGCGAACTTGACCTCCCCGGCGTGACGTACCACCACCCCTATAACCGCCACTCGACGCTGGACCCAACCCTACCCTCCGTTGCCGTCGTCGTGGCCGAAAACCTCGCTGGTGAGCTCGCCGTCGCCGTGGCCGCAAGGTTGGAGATGACAGGCGGGCCCCGCCTGTCATCCCCACACCTCTCTCCCCCTCCTCTCTACCACTGACCGCCGGGCCCCGCCCGTCAGGTTCAAAAACCTGACGTGCGCGCGCAGGCACCCGTGCGGCTGGGCTAGTCAGCCCTGGGCCGTGCACTGTGGCCTTCTCTGGCCCTGTTGCACAGGGCACTTTTCCTTTTTCTTTTCTGTAATTGTTTTAAACAGTTTTACAGAAAAGAATAATGGTCCAAATAAAATAATTCCAACTCCTAAAATCTTGTAATATTCCAACCTATTTAATGGTACCACTTTCACTCACATCTATGAAACTTTTCTGTTCTGTTCAAATTTAAATTCAAATTTGAGCAGTAAAACTCCTGTTCTAAAATCAATAGATTCCATTCTGTAACTCCAAAACTCCAACTAAGATTTTTCCCCATATTAGAAATCCCTCTAGTATTTTACAAAATTAAGTTGACATTTTTCTGAGCACTTTGGTTTTTCTGTTTTATTTGTGGTCTTATTTTTCCGTGGTTATTATGTGTCACACCCTGTATTTTGTAACATGTTATTTGTATCTTTGAAGCATGAAAATTTGGACCAGCAAAATTTTTTTACCATCATTTGGCTTTTATTTGGAATTGAGTTTTCTTCATGTGCTTTTTCTTGTGCTCATTAAAGTCAACTATGATCTCTTGTAGATTTCATCTCCATACCCAAAACTTCTGCCCAATGATCATGCCAAATGTTATATAACAGTATAGTATTTTCTTACAAAATTAATTTGGCCAAAAAGTATTTTATAAATTTAGTTTTCCAAAAACCCCTGAATTGAGATTTGCACTGCAAGTACTTGATTTAGGGTGAGAAAATTATTTCAAAAGGTTTATTTGATACCTAGTAGTCATAGGACTCCCAGAAACCACAAAGGTATAATTTTAAAATTTATTTTCCTATTTTATTTAAAAGCTTTTTCTTAAGGCCAGAAATGGTCTTTTATAGGGAAAAATTATTTAACTATTTCAAAAATATTTGCCAAATTTCAGAAAGACTCAGAGGACATATATTGTCCATATATAAGTGTTTCAACACTTGGTCATGTTCAAAATAATGGGCTAAACCCTCTAAAACCCTTTCTGGATATTTCAAGTTTTTGAAATATTTACAAAGGAAGTTTTCTCCAAAAATTCCAGGGAAATTCTATCATGTCATATATGACATATTTGATGATCTTGCCAAGTCCCTTGCCTTTGGAAGCAAGAAAACATCCTCAAACCCCTTCATAACCATTCTGTCCATATTTGAAGTTTGAGCAACTTTACATTGCCAAACTTGTCCAAATACTCTCAAACTTGGTGCACATGCTAGAATGACCTAATAAGGCATCTAGACCAAATGGGACAAGATTTGGAATAGAGCAACTTGATCAGATCACCTCAAAACCCTTTCTGTTCAAATGCAAATTTGAACAACTTTACATTACCAACTTTTTATCTGGAGCTTCAAACTTTATGGGCATGATCAATACCCCAAATAATGATGCTACACCAAGTGGTGCATCAAGGGGAGATGATTAGCTTGACTCAATCAAGATGAAACTGTTTCTGTTGATTTCTAGGGTTCACCAAAGTTACATTGGCTAGTTTCTTCAAATGAGCCCAAGTTTGGTGAAGCACCCTATTTTCTCATGTCTTTCAACCCTGTTTAGTGCCATGTCAAGTGGAGTTCATTTACTTGACCAAACACTGATCAAACACCTTCTGCAGAATTGCTAAAACCTCCAACTTGATCACTTTTACTTTTCTCCATGGCCTCAACTTCTTACCACATGATCATTGAGTTACTAGCTACCACCAGTAACTTCCCCAGCACCCCAGCTCCATGATTGAGGGGTGAAAGCCCTGTTTTACCTTGCTGGACAGCAGGTTTTCACCATTTCACCAGCATCTCCACTCTCTCTCAGCGTCTCCAGGGCATCCAAGGCCTCAGGCCATTTATTTACTCTTTCCTCAACGTGCTAGACACTGTTGGACACGCTGGTTTGGACCAAAACGGCGAGAGCGCGATGATGCCAGCAATACGCACGCTCTGGAGCGCGCAACAGTGCACCTCCGCACGGTGGCTCCGGCCAATCGTTGACCCGGACAGCCTCGGGCCTCCCCCTCGCGCCAGTCGAGGCCTCTCGACGTCCGCGACCTCCCCGGCGCTGTCCACCCTCCTCCTGCGCCTTCCAGTGGCCGACGTCGCACACGCGCTGGCCGCCCGCGACGGCCACTCTGCTGCTTCACACGCGCGCACGCTCCTGACGCTCCCCCGCTCCTCCTCTCACCTCTACTGGACGTGGAGATCGTCCAGGAACTCCACGGACTCACTCCCTTGGCCTCCCGTGCGCTGTAGCCTCGAGCCGGGGCTCGCCGGCACACTGGACCACGGGCCTCCGTCGAGCTCCTATAAATAGCCCCTCCCGAGCCTCTCCAGCAGCACCACCAGCCTCTCCTCACTCCACTGAGCCCCCCCCAGCATCATCCACTCCTCCCCAGGACGTCCCAGTGCTCGGGATCGACCGGAGCTCCGCCGCGTCGGGTCGCCGGTGATCCCGTAGTACGGGCCTTCCCCGCTCTTCTTCTTGCCCGATCTAGAACCACCAAGCCACACTGACCATTTCCCCCTTGTTTCCCCTCTCTGTGGCAGTCGGAAACGACCAGAACCACGACCCTCCGACGAGCTTCCGCCGTCCCACCTCGCCGCCGGTGAACCTGACCTCCCCGCCGTGCCGCACCACCACCACTGCAACCGCCACTCGACGCTGAGTCCATCCCTGGCCTCCGTTGCCGTCGCCGTGGCCGGAAAACTCGCCGGTGAGCTCGCCGTCGCCGTGGCCGCAAGGTTGGAGATGACAGGCGGGCCCCGCCTGTCATCCCCACACCTCTTCCCCCCTCCTCTCTGCCACTGACCCACGGGCCCCGCCCGTCAGGTTTAAAAACCTGACGTGCGCGCGCAGGCTCCCGTGCGGTTGGGCTAGACCGCCTGGGCCGTGCACTGTGGCCTTCTCTGGCCCAGTGCACATGACCCTTTTTTGTTTTTTTTTCTGTATATGTTTTAAACATTTCTACAGAAAAGAATAATGGCCCAAATTTAATAATTCCAACTCCTAAAATCTTGTAATATTCCAACCTATTTAATGGTACCACTTTCATTCAAATCCATGAAACTTTTCTGTACTGTTCAAATTTAAATTTAAATTTGGGCAGTAATACTCCTGTTCAAAAATCAATATATTCCATTCTGTTACTCCAAAACTCCAACTAAGATTTTTCCCCACCTTAGAAATTCCTCTAGTATTTTACAAAAATGAGTTGACATTTTTCTGAGAACTTTGATTTTTCTGTTTTGTTTGTATTCTTATTTTCCTGTGGTTATTATGCGACGTATAGATCCCGTATTTGACGAAGTTGCTGTGGAAGAAGAAGGAGAAGGACTTGAAGACTTTGAAGACCAAGCCAATCCAGGCAAGCAGCCCTTTGACCATGATACACTTGTTCTCGGAACCCGTTTCTTTCCGACGCATGATATTAGGGTTACGATGGTAACCTAGTTGATTCCACCACATGATGCATGCTTGATCTTGATCTTGCTAAGCGCTAGATGACATGCAAATAATTGGTCATGATGCTTATATGATGCATGTGTGATATGAACCTTCATAGTTGAAATCATTTGCATGAACCCATCGGGTGCCCCTAATGCCCGAGGGTGATGATGTGTTAGGTCATCACTTGAGAAAGAAGTGATGTGCCGGTAATATCATGTGCATGGTGGAATGATGGATTAGATTTATGTGTGACTACCGTCCCAACCAAACATGTGCAACCACACTACCCCTTATGGGACGGGGCTTTATTGATTACTTAGGTCGATACTAGCATGGTGCCCGCATTACTAGTGACGGGAAGACTTGAGGTCTTTCCCGGGACAGGGTCGTGCTTGGATAGACGACCATGACTGTTTTCACAGGGCATCGGACACACCGTTGGTCCCTTCGGGTACGCGTGACATTGAAATTAGGGCAAGTCCCGTGATCTATTGTTTGTACCCGAGGGCCGCGTATCAACGAGTGGACTCTATGTTAGTGTCGTCTAAGGAAAGGTAATGACCGGGTGCTTACCCTGGGTACTTGAGGTACCGCGGGTCGTGGATGACACGGAAGTTCCCCGGATCTTGTGGGTAAAGTGCGCAACCTCTGCAGAGTGTAAAACTATTCAAATAGCCGTGTCCACGGTCATGGACAGTTGGGTGGTGCTACTTAAACTATGTCCAGAATTTTACTTCCTCGGTGATATATGTGTTTGATGAGTCAAGGTGGTGACTTGACTCAATGAGTTGAATCATATTCATGTTGATATCGGTAACCTGTCTTCGAGGTTACGCAAGTTTATTGATGCATTAACTTGATGGTAGAATATTTGTTCTAGCCCTGCTAGATTGATCATTATTATTATTCAATTGCATTGTTACTTTGAACCACATCATGGGTTGCTTGCGAGTACATTCAAAGTACTCATTGGCTTGCCACTGGTTATTTAATTGGCCAGGCATGGAAGAACAAGATTATGAGGAAGAATTCTTTGGAGACGAACATGCGAACTAGGACGCTATCCCAGTCAGAATGCCTGTAGGGTTAAGGTAGATGGCATGGGTTCTACCCGTTATCGAAGACTTCCGCTACTTATTTGCTATTCAGCCCGTGAGGCTCTACCTATGTAAGACTTGGCCATAATGGCCATAATTCGTGTAAGACTATTTGTATGGATGTAAGACTCTTGTTATTCAGCTTCTGTGTGTTCAGTGAGCATTGATCTCTGGGATCACTGTACACGTGCATTCGGTGATCTCGACTTCTAAGTCGGGGTCCCCACAGAGCTGGTATCAGAGCCATCCTGACTGTAGGAAGCCTTAGTTAGCATGGGCGTTAGTTAGATGAGACCTTTTCTAAAAAAACCTTCTGAACCTCTCTTCTTTTCTAAACCCGAGATCTCATCAGCTTATTAACCCCTCCTATTCCACCTTTGTAGATGGCCGCTGTACCCGAAGAGCACCTGACCACTGGGTTTCCTTTACTTCTCGAGGATAGCCTCCAGGAGTGTCAGTTCCATCGAGCACCCATTCTCACCTACCTTGAGCATTGGGTTAGTGACACTGAGGTGGAGTACCACGTGGAAGTGATCGTGAAGGCAAACGATCCTCCCACAAGTTGGTTCTTCGAGGGACCCCAGATGGCAATACTACCACTCGCTGTCGAGGCTGCTGCACTCAAGGCGTTAACCCGTCTCCGCGAGCTTCTTCCGGAGATGGCAGCCAAGATGACAACTCGCTTCTTACCTTACCGGAAGGAAGGTGACGAAGAAAGCAGCGCACTAGCCCCTCCACTGGAGGAAGGACTCTCGCTTCGGTTCCAGACCTACTTCAGTCTATGTGCCGACAGCCTGGCACAAGACTTGGCCTCGGAATCAATGAAGCTTCGAGAAGAACTTCACAAGACCAAGGCACTTCTTCGTCATGCTCAAGAGAAGGCAAACAGGATCAAGAAGGAAGGAGCACCTTATGGACAATCCGCTATCGCATACCGAGGCGCAAGGCCCTCCGAGGATGTATCTTCCAAGGGTGAAGAACCACCTCGGCGACGCCGGATGACGGCAAGGGAATATCGCAAGCTTTTCCCTGCACCACCGACGAAGCACCGTCGTATCCAACTCCTCCACTCCCCCACACCCTCATGTGACAAGGGAGCCCAGATAGATGAAGACTAGGAGGAAGACCCAGAAGAGCCGGAATACGCGACCGAGCATTCCGCCGCTTAGGCATTATTTGCTACTCGGATATGCCAGTTGTAACCTCTACGGTAGGATAGGTCGTGTAGCCCCTATGCGCAGTCGAGTCCTTGTATGGTTCATATGAAACCATCTAGTGTTTCCTTTTGTTGTGTCTGGATGTATGTCGTATTCTTCCTTCGGGAATATGTAAACGACTACATCACCCATTTGGATTTTAATGGATGTGTTTTGGCCTTTCGGCCCTTGCATGATTTGATTTAGTGTCACACCCACCCCCTTACTAGGCACCCATCTATCTTGCTTTCCCTCTTCCGAGTCATGAGACCTTTTACCGCTCTAATAGGATGCCTGTTGTAACTCGTACTGGTACCTCTACCCAGCAGCCCGAAGCCGGAGCATCCTCTCAGCCAGAGGCAGGCCACGACCAAACCAACGACCAAGCTCCACCACCACCTCCTCCAAGCATGGACATGGCTCAGCTTCTCCAAGCTTTCCGAGAGGAACGCCAAGCCAACACTGCAGCTCTTCAGCTGATTGCTCAAGCTGTCACCAACAACCGCCAGCCGGCGGGGAATGGCAATGGACATTCCACGTTGGCAGAGTTCAAGAAGCATGCACCGCCAACCTTCATCGAGACTGCTGAACCCCTAGATGCAGACGACTGGGTCCGTTCCATTGAGGAAATTCTGGAACTAGTCGGATGCACCGAAGACCGCGAGAAGGTGGCCTATGCAGCCCACTGCCTCGGGTGGACTGCAAGAGCTTGGTGGGATGGATTCAAGGTCATGCATGCAGAACAAGACATCACTTGGGTTAACTTCATAGCAGAATTCCGCAAGGCCCACATTCCTTCCGGAATCATGGCTATCAAAAAGCGTGAGTTCCGAGCCCTGAAGCAAGGAAGTGGCACTGTCAAGGAGTACATGCACAAGTTCAGCATTCTGTCAAGGTATGCCCCTGAAGATGTCAGCACTGATGCTGCCAAAAGGGAGCGCTTCATGGAAGGCCTTAATCAGACTCTGCAATACTCGCTTGTCGTGTGCGACTGCCCGTGTTTCCCTGACCTGGTGAACAAGGCACTTATGCTTGAAGACAAGCGGCGTGCTTTGGAAGACACTCGCAAGCGCAAGTTGGTCAGTAAGGGAAGTTCCAGCAACCAGAAGCCTCGTCCGTGGCAGTCAGCCCCGGCCAAGCCAACCTATCAACAACCAAGAGCTCTTGCACCTCGTGCCAATCCTCAGCCTCAGCAGTATGCCAACCCCAGGCCAGCTTTCAACCCCAATACCAGTGGTGGCAACAAGATCAATCCAAACCAAGTCACTTGCTTTGGATGTGGTCAGCCCGGACACATCTCAAGGGTGTGCCCCAACAAGAAGCCTGATGCCCCGCGCCCCAATGCGCAGAACCAGGGACAAGGCCGTGGAATGCCACCAAGGAACCCAGCTCCTCGCAATCAACCGAACCATGGGAAGGGGCATGTGAATCACGTCACTGCTGAAGAAGCCCAGGAAGACCCAGACGTCGTGCTGGGTACGTTCCTTGTCAACTCAGCACCTGCAACTGTCTTGTTTGATTCTGGAGCAACGCATTCATTTGTCACTCAAAGATTTGCATTAAAAAGTGGCATGACCCCTACACCCCTGAATAACCCTATGGTGGTACAAACCCCCGGAGCCGAGATGAGAGCCAAGATAGGCTGTAAAGGAGTCAGTATTACCATTAACGGTGTAGATTTCCTAGCAGACCTTATCATCCTGAGATCGCAAGGCTTGGATGTGATCTTAGGGATGGATTGGCTCAGTAAGCACTAAGGCTTGTTAGACTGTGCCAATCGGATAGTCACTGTGACCAATGACCAAGGAGTCGAAGTCAAGTTTGCTCCCAACTCCTCTTCCGCTCAAGCCGCTAAAGTCAACTGTCTGTCCGAAGTTGGGCTAGATCAAGTACCGGTGGTATGTGAGTATCCTGATGTCTTTCCGGATGAACTACCGGGAATGCCCCCTGACCGTGACATTGAATTCATCATCGAGCTCGTGCCCGGATCAGGACCCATCTATAAGAAGCCTTATAGAATGGGGACGGAAGAATTAGCCGAGTTGAAGAAGCAGCTGGAAGAGCAGCTAAGGAAGGGATTTATCCGCCCAAGTGCCTTCCCTTGGGGATCTCCTGTTCTGTTTGTGGCAAAGAGGGACGATACCATCCGCTTATGCATTGACTATCGTTCCCTCAATGAAGTTACAATCAAGAACAAGTACCCACTTCCCAAGATCGAAGATCTGTTTGGTCAGCTCAGCGGAGCCAAGGTATTCTCCAAGATCGACCTCAGATCTGGGTACTACCAGCTGAAGATCAGACCCCAAGATATTCCGAAGACGGCATTCGTAATCCGATATGGCCTGTACGAGTGCACGGTCATGTCTTTTGGGTTAACCAATGCCCCAGCTTACTTCATGTATCTCATGAATAAAGTCTTCATGGAATATTTGGACAAGTTTATTGTTGTCTTCATTGATGACATTCTTGTGTTCTCGAAGTCGGAGGAAGAGCACGAGCAGCATCTGAGGATGGTCCTAGACAAGCTTCGTGAGCACCAACTGTATGCCAAATTCAGCAAGTGTGAGTTCTGGCTGCATAAAGTTGGATTCTTAGGTCATGTCTTGACCGAGGAAGGCTTATCTGTTGATCCTACAAAAATCGAGGCTGTGACCCAATGGCAATCTCCAACGACCGTCAAGGAAGTCAGAAGCTTCCTCGGACTAGCGTGCTATTACCGCAAGTTCATGGAAGGATTCTCTAGCATTGCACGACCAATGACTCAGCTCCTAAAGAAGGACAAGAAGTTCGAGTGGACACCAAAATGCGAAGAGAGCTTCCAAGAGCTCAAGAAGAGATTGACCACCGCCCCAGTTCTGGCAACACCGGATATTCACAAGGAGTTCGTGATATATTGTGATGCCTCTCGAACCGGATTGGGAAGCGTTCTGATGCAAGAAGGCCACGTCATAGCATACCTCTCCAGGCAGCTACGACCCCATGAGGAGAACTACGCTACTCACGATCTTGAGCTAGCGGCAGTAGTTCATGCCTTGAAGACATGGCGGCATTACCTCCTAGGGAAACGGTGTGAGATTTACACAGACCACAAAAGTCTGAAGTACATTTTCACCCAAAAGGAATTGAACATGAGGCAACGGAGATGGTTGGAACTCATCAAAGACTATGACCTCAGTGTTCAGTATCACCCTGGGAAGGCTAACGTGGTGGCCGATGCCTTAAGCAGGAAGGCTTGCTCCTTGAATACCGTTATTCAAGAAAGGCAGCCATCCTTGTTTAAGGAGATCGAACAATTCAGTTTGGAATTGGTCACCCCTGGATTTCTGGATCATTTGGAAGTCAGACCAACCCTGATGGACGACGTCAAGAAGGCACAAGATGGACACGCAAGCATTGAAGGCATCAAGAGGAAGATGAAGCTGGGTAAGGCCCCATGATTCTCCGAAGACGAGCACGGGATTGTTTGGTACAAAGGTCGCCTCTGCGTACCAAACAACACCGAGCTGAAGACGCTGATTTTGCTAGAAGCCCACGACACTCTGTATTCCATCCACCCCGGAGGAACCAAGATGTACCAAGACTTGAAGGCACGATTCTAGTGGCACGGGATGAAAAGAGAGATTGCAACCTATGTTGCAAAGTGTGATGTGTGCCAAAGGGTCAAGGCTGAATATCAGCGACCTGATGGATTGCCTCAACCACTCATGGTTCCTGAGTGGAAGTGGGATAAAGTCGGAATGGACTTCATCACTGGATTACCAAGGTCGAATAGAGGACATGACTCCATCTGGGTCATAGTTGATCATTTGACCAAGGTGGCCCACTTCATTCCTGTCAAGACCACTTATGATGGCAACCGGCTGGCAGCTCTCTACATCGACCGAATCGTGAGTCTTCATGGTGTTCCCAAGGAGATTGTGTTAGATCGAGGAACCCAGTTCACCTCTAGGTTCTGGAAGAAGTTCCAAGAAGCCCTGGGAACCAAGTTGTCTTTCAGCACGGCTTTCCACCCGTAGACCGGAGGTCAAACAGAGCGAGTCAATCAGATTCTTGAAGACATGCTCCGAGCCTGTGTCCTGGCGTATGGAGCCAAGTGGGAAGACTGTCTCCCTTTTGCCGAGTTCTCCTATAACAACAGTTACCAGTCAAGCCTTCAGATGGCACCATTTGAGGTGTTGTATGGACGCAGATGTCGCACACCCCTCAACTGGTCAGAGACTGGAGAAGGACTAGTCTTTGGACCGGATAATCTCCGCGCAGCAGAAGAGCAAGTCCAACTAGTCAGAGAGCGATTAAAGGAAGCCAAGTCAAGGCAGAAGAGTTATGCTGACACTCACCGTCGGAACATGAGTTTCCATGTCGGGGACCATGTGTACCTGCGGGTAACTCCTCTGAAGGGAACCAAGCGTTTCCATGTCAAGGGGAAGCTCGCACCAAGGTTCATTGGACCCTTTGAGATCACTGCACGACGAAGAGAAGTGGCTTACCAGTTGGAACTACCACCTGAGCTATCCGATGTGCACAATGTATTCCATGTGTCACAACTCCGGAAATGTCTCCAAGTTCCAGACAAGCCTGGTCTCTACAAGGATGTGGATCACCAAGCCATTGATCTGCAGCCTGATTTGACCTACCGGGAGAAGCGCATTCGTATTCTGGACGAAGCAGAACGACGTACGCGAAGCCGTACCATCAAGTACTTCAAGGTCCAGTGGAGCAACCACACCGAAGCAGAAGCAACCTGGGAACGAGAAGACTATCTTAGATCCGAGTTTCCCGATCTCTTTTAAGCCCTAGTTTAGGAATCTCGGGGACGAGATTCTTGTAAGGGGGGTAGGTCTGTCACACCCTGCATTTTGTAACATGTTATTTGTATCTTTGAAGCATGAAAATTTGGACCAGCAAATTTTTTTAGCATCATTTGGCTTTTATTTGGAATTGAGTTTTCTTCATGTGCTTTTTCTTGTGCTCATTAAAGTCAACTATGATCTCTTGTAGATTTCATCTCCATACCCAAAACATCTGCCCAATGATCATGCCAAGTGTTATATAACAGTATAGTATTTTCTTACAAAATTAATTTGGCCAAAAAGTATTTTATAAATTTAGTTTTCCAAAAACCCCTGAATTGAGATTTGCACTGCAAGTACTTGATTTAAGGTGAGAAAATTATTTCAAAAGGTTTATTTGATACCTAGTAGTCATAGGACTCCCAGAAACCACAAAGGTATAATTTTAAAAGTTATTTTCCTATTTTATTTAAAAGCTTTTTCTTAAGGCCAGAAATGGTCTTTAATAGTGAAAAATTATTTAACTATTTCAAAAATATTTGCCAAAATTCAAAGTGACTCAGAGGACATATATTGTCCATATATAAGAGTTTCAACACTTGGTCATGTTCAAAATAATGGGCTAAACCCTCTAAAACCCTTTCTGGATATTTCAAGCTTTTGAAATATTTACAAAGGAAGTTTTCTCCAAAAATTCCAGGGAAATTCTATCATGTCATATATGACATATTTGATTATCTTGCCAAGTCCCATGCCTTGGGAAGCAAGAAAATATCCTCAAACCCCTTCATAACCATTCTGTCCATATTTGAAGTTTGAGCAACTTTACATTGGCAAACTTGTCCAAATACTCTCAAACTTGGTGCACATGCTAGAATGAACTAATAAGGCATCTAGACCAAATGGCACAAGATTTGGAATAGAGCAACTTGATCAGATCACCTCAAAACCCTTTCTGTTCAAATGCAAATTTGAACAACTTTACATTACCAACTTTTTATCTGGAGCTTCATACTTTGTGGGCATGATCAATACCCCAAATAATGATGCTACACCAAGTGGTGCATCAAGGGGAGATGATTAGCTTGACTCAATCAAGATGAAACTGTTTCTGTTGATTTCTAGGGTTCACCAAAGTTACATTGGCTAGTTTCCTCAAATGAGCCCAAGTTTGGTGAAGCACCCTATTTTCTCATGTCTTTCAACCCTGTTAAGTGCCATGTCAAGTGGAGTTCATTTACTTGACCAAACACTGATCAAACACCTTCTACAGAATTGCTAAAACCTCCAACTTGATAACTTTTGCTTTTCTCCATGGCCTCAACTTCTTACCACATGATCATTGAGTTACTAGCTACCACCAGTAACTTCCCCAGCACCCCAGCTCCATGATTGAGGGGTGAAAGCCCTGTTTTACCTTGCTGGACAGCAGGTTTTCACCATTTCACCAGCATCTCCACTCTCTCTCAGCATCTCCAGGGCATCCAAGGCCTCAGGCCATTTCTTTACTCTTTCCTCAACGTGCTAGACACTGTTGGACACGCTGGTTTGGACCAAAATGGCGAGAGCGCGATGATGCCAGCAATACACACGCTCTGGAGCGCGCAACAGTGCACCTCCGCACGGTGGCTCCGGCCAATCGCTGACCCCGACAGCCTCGGGCCTCCCCCTCACGCCAGTCGAGGCCTCTCGACGTCCGCGACCTCCCCGGCGCTGTCCCCCCTCCTCCTGCGCCCTCCAGTGGCCGACATCGCATGCGCGCTGGCCGCCCGCGACGGCCACTCTGCTGCTTCACACGCGCGCACGCTCCTGACGCTCCCCCGCTCCTCCTCTCACCTTTACTGGACGTGGAGATCGTCCAGGAACTCCACGGACTCACTCCCTTGGCCTCCCGTGCGCTGTAGCCTCGAGCCGGGGCTCGCCGGCGCACTGGACCACGGGCCTCCGTCGAGCTCCTATAAATAGCCCCTCCCGAGCCTCTCCAGCAGCACCACCAGCCTCTCCTCACTCCACTGAGCCCCCCAGCATCATCCACTCCTCCCCAGGACGTCCCAGTGCTCGGGATCGACCGGAGCTCCGCCGCGTCGGGTCGCCGGTGATCCCGTAGTACGGGCCTTCCCCGCTCTTCTTCTTGCCCGATCTAGAACCACCAAGCCACACTGACCATTTCCCCCTTGTTTCCCCTCTCTGTGGCAGTCGGAAACGACCAGAACCACGACCCTCCGACGAGCTTCCGCCGTCCCACCTCGCCGCCGGTGAACCTGACCTCCCCGCCGTGCCGCACCACCACCACTGCAACCGCCACTCGACGCTGAGTCCATCCCTGGCCTCCGTTGCCGTCGCCGTGGCCGGAAAACTCGCCGGTGAGCTCGCCGTCGCCGTGGCCGCAAGGTTGGAGATGACAGGCGGGCCCCGCCTGTCATCCCCACACCTCTTCCCCCCTCCTCTCTGCCACTGACCCACGGGCCCCGCCCGTCAGGTTTAAAAACCTGACGTGCGCGCGCAGGCTCCCGTGCGGTTGGGCTGGACCGCCTGGGCCGTGCACTGTGGCCTTCTCTGGCCCAGTGCACAGGACCCTTTTTCTTTTTTCTTTTCTGTAAATGTTTTAAACATTTCTACAGAAAAGAATAATGGTCCAAATTAAATAATTCCAACTCCTAAAATCTTGTAATATTCCAAACTATTTAATGGTACCACTTTCATTCAAATCCATGAAACTTTTCTGTACTGTTCAAATTTAAATTTAAATTTGGGCAGTAATACTCCTGTTCAAACATCAATATATTCCGTTCTGTTACTCCAAAACTCCAACTAAGATTTTTCCCCACCTTAGAAATTCCTCTAGTATTTTACAAAAATGAGTTGACATTTTTCTGAGCACTTTGATTTTTCTGTTTTGTTTGTATTCTTATTTTCCCGTGGTTATTATGCGACGTATAGATCCCGTATTTGACGAAGTTGCTGTGGAAGAAGAAGGAGAAGGACTTGAAGACTTTGAAGACCAAGCCAATCCAGGCAAGCAGCCCTTTGACCATGATACACTTGTTCTCGGAACCCGTTTCTTTCCGACGCATGATATTAGGGTTACGATGGTAACCTAGTTGATTCCACCACATGATGCATGCTTGATCTTGATCTTGCTAAGCGCTAGATGACATGCAAATAGTTGGTCATGATGCTTATATGATGCATGTGTGATATGAACCTTCATAGTTGAAATCATTTGCATGAACCCATCGGGTGCCCCTAATGCCCGAGGGTGATGATGTGTTAGGTCATCACTTGAGAAAGAAGTGATGTGCCGGTAATATCATGTGCATGGTGGAATGATGGATTAGACTTATGTGTGACTACCGTCCCAACCAAACATGTGCAACCACACTACCCCTTATGGGACGGTGCTTTATTGATTACTTAGGTCGATACTAGCATGGTGCCCGCATTACTAGTGACGGGAAGACTTGAGGTCTTTCCCGGGACGGGGTCGTGCTTGGATAGACGACCATGACTGTTTTCACAGGGCACCGGACACACCGTTGGTCCCTTCGGGTACACGTGACATTGAAATTAGGGCAAGTCCCGTGATCTATTGTTTGTAGCCGAGGGCCGTGTATCAACGAGGGGACTCTATGTTAGTGTCGTCTAAGGAAAGGTAATGACCGGGTGCTTACCCTGGGTACTTGAGGTACCGCGGGTCGTGGATGACACGGAAGTTCCCCGGATCTTGTGGGTAAAGTGTGCAACCTCTGCAGAGTGTAAAACTATTCGAATAGCCGTGTCCACGGTCATGGACAGTTGGGTGGTGCTACTTAAACTATGTCCAGAATTTTACTTCCTCGGTGATATATGTGTGTGATGAGTCAAGGTGGTGACTTGACTCGATGAGTTGAATCATATTCATGTTGATATCGGTAACCTGTCTTCGAGGTTACGCAAGTTTATTGATGCATTAACTTGATGGTAGAATATTTGTTCTAGCCCTGCTAGATTGATCATTATTATTATTCAATTGCATTGTTACTTTGAACCACATCATGGGTTGCTTGCGAGTACATTCAAAGTACTCATTGGCTTGCCACTGGTTATTTAATTGGCCAGGCACGGAAGAACAGGATTATGAGGAAGAATTCTTTGGAGACGAACATGCGAACTAGGACGCTATCCCAGTCAGAATGCCTGTAGGGTTAAGGCAGATGGCATGGGTTCTACCCGTTATCGAAGACTTCCGCTACTTATTTGCTATTCAGCCCGTGAGGCTCTATCTATGTAAGACTTGGCCATAATGGCCATAATTCGTGTAAGACTATTTGTATGGATGTAAGACTCTTGTTATTCAGCTTCTGTGTGTTCAGTGAGCATTGATCTCTGGGATCACTGTACACGTGCATTCGGCGATCTCGACTTCTAAGTCGGGGTCCCCACAGTGGAGGGGTATATATAGGCTCCACACAAAATCTAACCGTTACACACAATTTACTAAACTCGGTGGGACCAATTCAGAGAACTCGGTCAGACCAATTTAGTTCATAATGTCACTGTTAGGAATTTCGATGAGACTGATATGATCAACTCGGTGGGACCGATTTCATTAGGGTTTGGGCATAACGTAATTTCGGTGAGACCGATTACACAAACTCGGTAGGGCCGATTTTGGTAATAGACTAACCAGAGAGTTGGTCATGCAAACTCGGTGGGACCGATTCGATCATTTTGGTTGTACCCAAACGTTACGAAGGGGAAATATAGATTTTGCATTGTGAACTTGGTGGGACCGATCGCTCCTCTTGGTTAGACCGAAATGTTACGAAGGGAAACAGAGAGTTTGCAATCCCATCTCGATGAGACCGAGATCCCTTTCAGTGAGACCGAAATGATTTGGGTTTAGTGGCAGTGGCTATGTCAAAAGAACTCAGAGGCGCCGGATAGAACTTTTCGGTGGGGCCGAGTTTGACTTTTGGTTTGGGACATATGTGGATGTTAGAAAGTGTTTGAGGGTTTTGGAGCATATCACTAAGCACTTTGAGCAAGAAACCCATTAAGCAACACCTCATCCTCTTTCAATATTATTGGCTTTCCTATGGACTCAATGTGATCTTGGATCACTAAAATAGAAAATGTAGAGTCTTGAGCTTGAGCAAATATGTGTCCTTAGCATTTTGACGGGTCCACATTCCTAGTCCATGCCATTCTAATCATTGAACTTTCTGAAATGATCATCTTGAAAGAGCATTAGTTCAATGAGCTATATGTTGTTAGGAATTACCAAAACAACCCAGGGATAGTTGCACTTTCACTTAGTAAACAAATCATAGTAATAAAATGAATATATGTATATATGAAAAATTATTAAGAACACTCCAATGCATTGAAAAACGGTATGCGTATCAAAAAATTTATACATATTACCTTAAATAATTATTGTAACGTTGCTAGATGCAAAGTCACTTATGATGGTGGAAATGTAAATATCATCCAATAATTTCTCCTCAATTGATAATTTCTCCTGTATGTTGACCTCTACTATTTCTTCAACAATTTTAGCTTTGAAAAAATTATTTCGGCTGCTACGACCGTCACAAGCACAGTAAATAAGATTCAATAACCAATGGAGATATTTGATAACAATCAAGTTCTGTGACATGCACAAAAATCTTCGTAGTAGACATTACACCATCTGGCAAAGTGAATCTCAGAATTTTCACTTCAGAAATAAGATCATATACCTCAACATCGGGTGAACCATCAAGAGAGGATGTTTCTGCAAATTTTGTGGAACACTCTGTGATTGCACCAATTTATTGGCGATCTTCTTTGATTTTCTTTTATTGCTACCCGATTCATACTGGGCGGCATACTAACACACAATCTTGAAAACCTAATTTTTGTATCAATTATTGAACTGTACCACATACATATCAAGGAAAGGCAAATCACAAATATAATGCCTGATTCTGATGATCGAATCCGTAATAGCGCCACTTCGTGTTCTGTTTGCAGTTTCAGTCGGAGAGCAATTGACCAAGAGTGAAGATGGGCCCCCCTAAACTGAAATCGGTAGTGGACTATAGGAAGGATATTAGGAGAAGGGAATTAGGAAATAGCCAGAAGCGAGGCAGGAGACCTACAGTACGGCGTGTCAATGTCCGGCATCGGCGTTCTGGGGGCTTGGGAAACGAACACGATCGCCATTCTTTTTTTAGTTCAAGCCGTGAAGGGATGGTAGATCGGTGTCTTTTTTCTGTGAAGCATGAGGGAAGCAATCGCTAATCAGGGTGCGCCTATCGCTAATCCCGCCGCTACTGCTCGGTTGGCTTGCGATCCTTTGCGTTTGCGTGAAGGCTGGAAGGCCTCATATTTGACTATTTTTTTGACATGGGCCTACCTATTAGCCTGATATACCTGTACATACTTGGGTGGGGGCCCCTAGCTTGTGGGGGCCCGGGGCTTCCGCCCACTATCCCCCCTTAGGGCTGGCCCTAGCACTGGTCCTACCTGCTGGACGGGAGAGGCAGCAGGCACGCCGACGGCACCCTGCACCTGCCGCTGGGGAACAGGCCGCGGGCCCAGTGGGGCATCCGCCGGCCACGAGCTACTCCGCTCCTCAGAGTCCCTGGCGATGTGCCCGAATCAACCGCAGCGCACACATAGGGTCTCATTGGTGCACTCCCTCGATATGTGCCGGTCATCTCCAAAGTTGTAGTAGCAGCTGTGCAAGGCCGCCGGTATGCGAGTCCATGGGGCCTGGAGGTGGGAAGTGTCGGTGAGATCCGCCACTTGGTGGTCGGCCGATGCGGGGGGGGGGGAGCAGGGCTGCACGGCCTGCGACCCACCATGGTCTGCCAAGCCTGCACCACCGGCCTCTCGGGACCACCACCGCCGCCGCCTTGGATGATTAGCCTGAACACCGTGCCGAGCACCTCTAGGACGGCAATGGTGGATCTGAGAGCTGTCCTTGGGGGGCGGCGACCGCTCGAAAGATGAGGAAGACCTCCCCGATAGGGAAACCCGCGAGGCCATGGGACGGGGGCGCCGACTCTGGAGTAGAGCCCGATGAGAGGGGAGGGGTTGGTGGCCGCTGACACCGGAGTGGACGTTGGCGCTCGAAGAGAGGGGTGGAGCGCTCAGAGAGTATGATCACTCAAAGAGTTAAAGCATTTTCTTTCCCCATGCAATTATCATCTACAACTCAAAGCACCTAAAATAACCAAGTCGTTCTGAAGATCCAAATGAGTGTGCCAATCATGCAGTTCACGATGGAATTGGGTAAACTATTCAAATGTGGCTAGTTCTTGGTGAAGGGGCTCAACATTTTCACCTTCATAATCAAATCCTTGGTCGAAGGTGCTGTTATCACGCTCGTCCTCGACGATCATGTTGTGCATGATCACACAAGCAGTCATCACCTCCCAAAGTTTCCTTCATCCCATGATAGTGGAGGGTATCGAACAATACCCCATCGGGATTGAAGCACACCAAAAGCACGCTCCACATCCTTTCTAGCACTCTCTTGCATTTGGGAAAATCTCTGTCTCTTCTCACCTTGGGGTTTCGAGATTGTCTTCACAAAAGTTGACCACTGAGAATATATGCCATCAGCTAGGTGGCATCCCATGTTGTATTGGTGGATATTGATCTCAAAGTTCACTGGTGGGGAGTGGCCTTCTGCAAGCCTTGCGAAGACTGGAGAACACTGCAGCACGTTGATATCATTGTGAGAACTTGCCATGCCAAAGAAAGAATGCCATATCCAAAAATCTTGCGAAGCCACCGCCTCTAAAATGATAGTGCACGCTTTAACATACCCCTTGTACTGGCCTTGCCAAGCAAATGAACAGTTCTTCCACTCTGAATGCATACAATCTATGCTGCCAAGTGTCGGTGTACTAGAGTAGGGGTACCCTAGTATCCCGAACTTGTGCACGGGCAGTCGCAGCATCCCGCGGCAAGGCTTGCCGGGTGACCGCCAAGGTCCTCCATGGTTCCTTTGGAGCCATTCAAGAACAAAGTATTCAAACCAAGGAGACAAGGCCCAGGCAAGAGGAGCTTGCCGGAAAGGCCAACCAAGGCATCTCAAGGAACTTACCGCGACGCGCCACCCGTCCCGGCAAGGCCCGGTGAGCGGCAAGCTCCCAGACGCGACAAGACAACGACCGCGGCAAGGCGCTTGCCGCGGCAAGCTACCACCCTGTACCCGCGCTCCAGCACATCCACCAACGTGTCGCTCTAGGACCCTTCCAGGCGTACGTGGCGGGAGGCTGTGCAGCCAGCGGGGCAAGCGGTGCTGACAAGATTGCCACCGTGGCGAGCGGTGGCTCCCCTGACGGTCCCTTTTGCACTATTTGGGCGACGGAGATGGGCATTCAATGCCCTTGTCACCTGCCGTCAGAGTTAGGTATGATACACTGTACAGGTAGTTGTACCAACCACAACACCTTTCCATTTTTTACCCTTGTCTACGTTGCCACCTGTCGGTGACCCCTTGAGCATATAAAAGGAGGCCCATGCGCAACGTAGAGGGGAGAGAATGAAAGGAGAACACTCACGCTCGGTCTCGCTAGCTGCTGGTGTGTACTGTAGCACTCAGCGCTTCCGAGCAGGAACTCAATACAAACCACAAAGCAGGAGTAGGGTTTTACGCATCCGTGCGGCCCGAACCTAGGTAAACTGCTCGTGTGCTTCGCCTCGATCTGCTCTTCGTTCGATCTCCGCCCCCGCCGAACCGAAAGGGGCTCGGCCCACCGGTCCCCATAGGTGCTCGTGGATCAGTTTCCCCGACATCTTTGGCGCGCCAGGTAGGGGGCGTCGAGGTTGTGTGAACCTGATCCGGCGTTCACACGAGCTAGATTTTCATCGTCTTCATCGACATGCCACGGAAGAAGAAGGCTTCGGAGGCGGCTGCTCCTTCCACGCCAAACCCACCACCGCCGGAGCAAAGGGCAGGTGGGGTAGACGCCGGCGGAAGAACGGGCGTCGACGAGGGAGCTCACGGTGCTGTCAGGTCCAAGGACAAGGCCGCGCTGCCCATCGGTGGCGTAGCCGGCTCCCACAACGACCGGGCGCACTCCAAGACCTCGGCGTCCGTACATGCACCGCGCCCATCTCAGGAGGCCCGGGACCGGCAGCGTCATGGTACTCATGGTCCACGAGCGTCATCAGATCCACTGCGTCATCAGATCCACGAGCTCATCGCGATCAGCGCCAAGTTCTTCACGAACGACAGCAAGAAGACGCTCGTACTCGCATCGAGCGCCGAAGAGAAGCGCGGCGTCAATCGGACCAGCGTGCTGGGCCCTCTGTCGACATGCATGCGCCAGGGGAACCAGGTGACTTGCCGTACGCGGTAGGTTGCCCTGCGTTTACTCGTGAGTTGCGGCAAGTCCAGTGGCCCAACACGAATAATTTCAAGCCAGACGTACCAGAGAAGTACGATGGCAAGTCGCATCCGTCAGAGTTCCTCAGCATCTACACCATTGCGGTGCAAGCTGCCGGGGGGCGGGACGACAAGATCCTTGCCAACTACTTCCAGCTGGTGCTCAAGCCCAACATCAGGTCCTGGCTCATGCACTTGCCGGACAACTCCATATCCTCCTGGGCAGACCTATGCCATCAGTTTGTCGGCGCCTTTACAGGCGGCCACAAACCTCATGGCCAAGAAAGTGACCTTCATTTGCTTGCCCAGAAGGAAGGAGAGCCCCTACGCAAGTACATTCAGAGATTCAGCCGTGTACAGCACAACATCCCAGATGTCCACCCTGCCGCGGTCATCAGCGCGTTCCATCAGAACGTGCGTAACCGCAGGATGCGGGAGGAGATGGCGATGTGCAAGATCAGAGACGTCAGTGAGCTGTATGCCCTCGCCGACAAGTGTGCACGTGCTGAGGAAGGGAGGAAACTCCCCGGAGAGAATACAGGAGCAGGAGGATCTGACAGCAAGGATGCTGCCCCGGCAAAAAAAAAACCGGCGGCGGAACAACAGGAAGAAGAAAGGCAAAGATGTGCTAGTCGTTGAGCAGTCCGGCAACGAAGGTGGCGCCAAGAAAGCCAAAGTTGGTAGCTCCGGCAAGGAGACTGCCGCATGCACCAACTGCTAGGCTGTGGCGGTCATCGACAAGCAGGACGGCACCAACAAGCAGTACTGCAAGATCCACCGCACCAAGGGCCATGACCTCCAGAGCTGCCAGAAGGTCGAGCAGCTTGTCGAGCAGCAGAAGGCTGAATACGAGCGACGCGACAAGGAGAAGGCCCAAGGAGGTGCTGAAAGATCCGGCCAGAAGCGCGCCGGCCAGGGAGGACGCCGCGGCAAGGCCAAGCAGCGGCAAGGAGACAGACCTCCGCGCGGCCGCGACAAAGATGAAGATGACGACGACGATGAAGACATGGATGATGTCGAGACCAGTGAGCAGGAGTTCCAGAAAGCCACAGAGGTCCTGTGCGTTGACGGCGGTGCTTCTCTGCATACTTCGCACCGCCAACTCAAGCAGTGGGTGCGGGAAGTCAATGCGGCAGAACCACCTGTCGAGTCACGCAAGCTTCTGAAATGGTCCAGCACGCCTATCATCTTTGATATTGAGGACCACCCTGATCTCACAACTACGGTCGGGTGCTTGCCGATGTTGTTTTCACCAACTATCCGCAACCTCAAGGTCACTAAGATGCTAGTTGACGGCGCGGCCGGCTTGAACCTGATCTCCTCCGCTGTACTCCGGAAACTCCAGATCCCTGACAGCGAGCTCGAAGAGACCGACACATTCCAAGGAATTAACCCGGGAAGGAGCAAGCCGAAGGGGAAGGTCACGTTGCCAGTGACATTTGGCAGCGAGTTGAACTTCAGGACTGAGAGGGTCACATTTGACGTTGCCGATTTTCCATTGCCTTACAATGGGATACTCGGTCGTCCTGCACTCGCCAAGTTCATGGCAGCCTCTCACTACGCATACAACATGCTGAAGATGCCAGGCCCGATAAGCGTCATCTCTGTCCCTGGCGACAAGAAGGATGCTCTTATCTGCGCCGACAAGGTCTACCGGTAAGCAGCAGCCGCAACAGATCGCGAGAGACCTGCCGTTGAAGCTCCCGGGGGGAAGAAGAAGACCAAGTCCGGCAAGAGTTCTGATGCCCACTCCAGCAAGCGCACCTCTTCGGAGTTCTGCGCTACCGTCGAGGACACACCATCGAGCTCCACCGGCAAGTTTAAGAAGACAATGGCAGCTCCGCCAGAGACCAAGAAGGTGTCCGCCAAGGAGGACGGCACTGGTGGTACCTTCACCATCAGTGCCACTCTTGACCCTAAATAGGAAAGCGCACTCATTGCTTTCCTGCGGGCGAACATCGACGTGTTCGCGTGGCAACCGTCTGACATCCCCGGTGTTCCCAGGAAAGTAATTGAGCACCATCTTGCCGTCTGTCCTCATGCGCGGCCCGTCAAGCAGAAGGTCAGGAAACAAGCAGTGGAGCGCCAAGAATTCATCGCAGAAGAAATCAAGAAGTTGGAAGCAGCAGGCCTTGTCAGAGGAGTGCTCCATCCTACGTGGTTGGCCAATCATGTAGTCGTGCGCAAGGCAAACGAGAAATGGAGGCTTTGTATCGACTTTACCGATGTTAACAAAGCTTGCCCCAAAGACCCATTTTCTTTGCCGCGCATTGACCAGATTGTTGACTCCACGGCCGGATGTGACTTGCTTTCATTTCTTGATGCATACTCAGGATATCATCAAATGTTCATGGCAGAAGAGGATGAGGAGAAGACCGCATTCATCACTCCATGTGGCACGTACTGTTACATACGGATGCCTTTCGGTTTAAAGAATGCTGGTTCAACATTTGCAAGGGTAGTCCATGTTGCTTTTGAGCCACAAATACACAGAAATGTGGAAGCCTACATGGATGACATAGTGGTCAAGAGCAAGGACAAGGCAACTCTGATTCAAGATTTAAACGAGACCTTTGCGAATCTGCGCAAGATCAGCCTCAAGCTCAACCCCGAGAAGTGTGTGTTTGGAGTCCCTTCCGGCAAGCTTCTCGGGTTCTTCGTGTCTCAGCGGGGAATTGAAGCCAATCCAGACAAGATCAAGGCCATTGAGCAGATTGAAGCACCAAAGCGTGTCAAGGATGTACGAAGACTTGCCGGTTGCGTGCCTGCTCTCAGCAGGTTTATCTCTAGGTCTGCTGAGCGCGCCCTGCCGTTTTTCAAAATATTGAAAAAGGCAGGTCCAATGAAATGGACTCCGGAAGCGGAGGCTGCGCTGCAAGACTTGAAGAGATACCTGTCCTCCACTCCAACACTTGTCGCACCTAAGCCACAAGTGAAGTTGCTGATGTATATAGTGGCAACCAATCAAGTGGTTAGTGTTGTGTTAGTAGCGGAGAGGGAGGCAGATGATGAGCCAGCAACCACGGCAGACGCATCAAGCGACAAGCAGGGGGCTTCACCGGCAAGCTCTGGTCCCGACAAAGATGGATCTGCGCAGGCGCGCGAGGAGATACATAAGAAAATGGTGCAGCGCCCAGTTTACTTTGTTAGTTCCCTTCTGCAGGGGGCTAGGTCAAGGTACTCTGGCGTGAAGAAATTGCTTTTCGGCCTTCTCATGGCCTCGAGAAAGCTGCGCCATTACTTTCAAGCACATGAGATCACAGTTGTCACTCGCTTTCCGCTGAAGAGGATACTGCAGAATCTAGAAGCAACAGGAAGGATTGTTGAGTGGGCAGTGTAACTGTCAAGCTTTGGCCTCAAGTTTGAGAGCACTTCAACTATCCAAAGCAGAGCATTGGCAGAATTTGTAGTAGAGTGGACGCCAACACCAGATGAAGAAATTCCAGAAATGAGCATCCCCGTCAAGGAAGCAAGCAAAGAGTGGCTGATGTACTTTGATGGTGCCTTCCCGCTGCAAGGCGCCGGTGCTGGCGTGCTGCTTGTCGCACCCACCGAAGAGCACCTCAAGTACGTAGTCCAGATGCACTTTCCCAAGGAGCAAGCAACAAACGATACCGCAGAGTATGAAGGTTTGCTTGCCGGTCTCAGGATCTCGGCAGACCTTGGGATCAAGAAGCTCATTCTCAGGGGTGACTCGCAGCTTGTCGTCCGCCAAGTGAACAAGAGTTATCAGAGTCCGTTGATGGAAGCGTACGTTGATGAAGTGAGAAAGCTAGATGAGCACTTTGACGGCCTACAGATGGAGCATGTTCCAAGAGCTTAGAACGACATTGTCGATGGCCTGTCGAAGTGCGCCGCACTTAAGTTACCTGTGGAACCAGGGATCTTTGTGCTCAAGCTGACTCAACCGTCTGTAACACCATCAACTGGACAGAGCAAGAAGGGGAAGTTGATTTCTGGTGACTATTTTCCGGCAGAGCTTCCCGAAGCCGCCGCCAAGAAGGTCCCCAAGATCAACACCAAAAGTGTTGAGGAGCAGTCTGCTCCGGCAAGCCCTAGGGTTTGTTCCGTTGAAGCAGAGGCTCCCGACAAGTTTTGCTCCGACAAGCTTGCCAGGGAATGTCAAGCTTCGGCTGATCCGCAGGTTCTCGCCGTAGAAGCGGATGTTCCCGCAGCAGCAGATGTGCCTTTAGTCCTTGTTGTCCAGCCTCAAGCTCCGGCATGGGCACAGCAGATTGTCCGTTTCCTTCAGACAGGAGAACTTCCCGAAGAACAAGAAGAAGCGGAAAGAGTAGCCCGGCGGTCAAGTATGTACCAGTTTGTCGACAACATACTGTACAGAAGAAGACTCAACGGTGTGAAATTGAAGTGTATTCACCGGGAAGACGGACAAAAGCTGTTGGCAGAGATACATGGAGGCATATGTGGTCACCACATTGGGGCAAGAGCACTTGCCGGCAAAGCATTCCGACAAGGTTTCTTTTGGCCGACAACCATCCAGGATGCAACTGCACAAGTAACCAAGTGTGAAGCGTGCCAGTTCCATTCCAAGCAGATACACCAGCCAGCTCAAGCTCTCCAGACGATCCCTTTATCCTGGCCATTTGCGGTCTGGGGGCTCGACATCCTCGGCCCCTTTCCCCGAGCAGTCGGGGCTTTGAGTACTAGTATGTTGCAATCGACAAGTTCACAAAGTGGCCGGAAGTGGAAGCAGTAAGGAAGGTAACAGCACAGTCAGCAGTCAAGTTCTTCAGGTCAATTGTTTGCCGCTTCAGGATCCCTAACAGGATCATCACCGACAATGGTACGCAATTCACGTGCCGCACCTTCATGCAGTACGTCCAAGACCTTGGCGCCAAGGTCTGCTTCGCTTCTGTTGCTCACCCGAGAAGCAACGGTCGAGTGGAGAGGGCAAATGCTGAAGTGCTGAGTGGGCTCAAGACCAGAACTTTCGACAGGCTGCGCAAGTGCGAAAGAAACTGGATCGAGGAGCTGCCAGTGGTTCTTTGGTCGATCAGGACGACGCCAAATCGAGCCACTGGCCAGACACCTTTCGCTCTAGTCTATGGAGAAGAGGCAGTTCTCCCCACGGAACTCGTATACAGGTCACCTCGAGTGCTCGCTTATGATGAGCTTGAGCAAGAGCAGCTGCGACAAGATGACGCGCTGCTCCTTGAGGAAGACCGTCTTCAGGCTGCTGTACGAGCTGCTCGCTACCAGCAAGCTTTGCGCCGCTACCATAGCCGCAAAGTTAATGCCAGAAGTCTCGAGGAAGGCGACCTTGTTCTTCAGCGTGTTCAGTCCGCCAAGAATTCCAACAAGTTGACGCCGAAGTGGGAAGGCCCTTACCGGGTGAAACGAGTAACTAGGCCTGGCGTTGTCCGCCTTGAGACCGAAGATGGCATTCCGGTGAGCAACTCCTGGAACATTGAGCATCTTCGTAAGTTTTACCCGTAAGGCGCGGTTGCCGGATCCTGTTCCGGCAACCACCTTTTGTACAAGTCTTGCCGCCGTTGCATGTAATCCTTTGTACAAAGCCAGGCGCAGACCCTGTGCATAAGTAAAGCTCATGTGCTCCGCACATCTTGTCAATTTCATGCTTTATATTTTTTGCATGTGTTATCTGACACTTTGTGCAGCACCTGCCCCCGGTAAGCAATAACGAGCCGTAAGGCTCCATATCTTTGTTTTCTCTTCTTTCTTTTTCTCAAGCAAAGGAAGGTTCCCTCGCCCACAAGTTTTCCGGGGGGGGGGGAAGGAGAAGATAATGGTATGGACCAGGCATCGTTCAAGAAAGTTTCGCCTTACCGGGAAGCAAACAACAGAAAAGCTAAGTTGCCAAAGTTTGAGCAATCAGATTTTTAAATTTTTTAAGTTATCTTCCTTGAACGACCGTGCTTTGTATGGAAAACCTGTGCGCGGAGGAACCAACTCGTAGCTAGTTGCGCCCTTACTTTGTTTCGATTCCGCTCAACAACTTAAGTGAGCTGTGACTAGTTGCGACAAGGTTTCTTGCCGGTAACGGCACCGCCAGCAGGCTGCTGACGTCCCGCACTCAGCGCTCGCGGCTAAGGTGCCTGCGCCGGCAAGTTCCCTAAAAGCGTAGGGCAAAAACATACAAAGGAAGGAATCAAGTAAAGGAAATAACATAACAATCATTACCCAAAATAGAGTTATATTACAAGGTAGCTTGTCGCAGCTCTAACAGATTGTTCTCATAACATGGTCAGTAGCGACAAGTAAAGAAGAAAACGGGCGGCCTAGTCTACGCGATCGCCCTCAATCCTCTTGATCCCACTCACCTTGTCCACAATGGGTGCGACAAGGGCCTTGAGCGCTTCTAGATCAGCATCCGGCGGCAGGGTCTTGAGGACGTTGGTGAGGTTGAGGGCCGGGTTGCGGAAGGCCACCTTCACCAACACCTTTTGAAGAGCTCCCGCGCAGATCTTGCGCAACTCGTCGACCAGCTGCTTTGGGATCCTCTCCCGGAGTCGCTGGAGGGCCGTCCCCACGCCTTTGAAGAACAAGGTGAGCTTGGCGCTGGGTTGGAGGTTCTCGTCGGAGGGATACCCGAGATCCTCCATCCCCAGCTGCGCCAGCTCACTGTCGATGTCAGCGGCACCATTCACGAGACCCTCCGTCCAGTGCTCCACATTCTCTCTAAAAGTGTTCTGGACGGCAGCAGCACTCGCCAGCAGCGCCTTATTGGCCTTGTTCTCCTCCTTCAAGGCCACCTCCTGCTTCCTGGCGCCGTCCAGCATCTTGGTCAAAGTGGTCAGCTTCAACTCAAGATCCGCGTTGGAGTCCTTGGCGGCGCTAAGTTCCTTGCCCTTCTCGGCGAGACGAACCTGCAGCTCTGAGTTGTTGTGGGCGTCCTTCTCCCGCTCACGCTTGAGCGCCGCAAGCTCCTCACCGCTCGCCTTGAGATCGGCCTCCAGCTGCGCCACCTTCGTCTCCAGCTCCTTCTTGGCGGCCTCGACAGCTGCAGCAGCATCCACTGCTTGCTTGAGGGCTCCGCCGAATGATTGCTCGCGCGCGGCAAGCTCCTCCTCGTGGCTGTCGAGGTTGACCTTCCGCTGCGCCAGCTCGCCCTCCCGCGCGGACAACTTCTCAGCGGCAAGCCGCTGTTGTTCTTCGACTTCAGCCTTCTCGAGGAAGAAGGCCGTCTGCTCCTCGGCAAGTTGCTCCCGCTCCTCTGCCAGGGACCAGAGAGCTGCCTGGTTAAGACCCCGAAGCTCCTCCGCGCGCTTCTCGATGTCCGCTCCCGCCTTCCCGACAAGCGCCTCTCGGGATTCCAGCTTGGCTTGCCGAGCGTGGTAGAGCGACACCAACTTCCGCAGCAGCCGCTCCTCCTCAGGCTCGCCGCTGCTGCTGCTCGGCGTGTCAACCAGCGTCAGCCCAGCGGAGGCGAGCACCTCTCCATCAAAGCTCTCTCCTTCGACCGGCGCCCTGGAGCTTGACGCCCAGGGGAAGTTGATGAAGACGCCATCGCCGGCCTTCAAGTAGACACCTGGCTGGGGCTCTTCGGAGCCTGGCGCTGCGGCAGCGGCGGAAGGGTCGGCGGTCGGCGTAGCGCCTGGCGCTCCTGCGGCCTCAGGGCCGTCAGTGCGATCGCCAGACCCCTCGCCAGCTGCTGCGGCGGCTGCTTTGGCGGCCTCGTCACCGGAGGGATCATCAGCGTCGGCTGCTTCTTCAGTGGCGGCGGCGTCGTCGGCAGCAACCTCGGTCTCCATCGGCTCCGCAGCAGATGGGTCTGATGGCCGGAAAAGGGAGAAGAGTCAAGCAAATATCCAAAAATAAGATTAAAAGAAGAAAAACCCAAGGGAAGCTTTGAAGAGAAGATTACCTGTAATGGGTTCTGCAGTCGTAGTCTCCGCCGCCGGGGGGGCGCTAGTGCTGTCCCTTGCCGGAGAACTCCCCCTTGCCGGAGAACTCTCCCTTGGCGGAGAACTCCCCCTTGCCGGAGAGTCCCTTGCCGGAGAACTCTCCATTGGCGGCGTAGTCGAAGCATATGGCATGCCGGGGGCGGTCTCCGGGTGCTCCTGGTGTGGCTGCTCTGCTCCTACGCAAATCAACCATCAGATGTCAGCAAGGAAAGAGCATCCATGCACGCCTAACAGCAGAAAGCGAACCATATACTTACGCTGGGGCTGCGCTGGGGGCTGCTCTAGAGGATAGTTGCCGGGTCCGGCAAGGTGGTCTCGAGCGCACCCTCTTCTGTCGCGGTGGGTTCGTCCTCGACGATAATCACCGGGACCTTGGCTCTCTTCGCCGCTCTCTGGGCCAGAGTCCTGAAAAGGGATAGGTTCGGAGTAAGGCAAATGAGATACAACACAAAACAGCAAGAATTGAAGCAATACAAGTACAACAAGAATCTTACTCTTCTTCTTCTTCATCGGAGCTGAGCGCGGAGAAGTCGAAGTCCGGCTCATGCCCGGCGCGAGGAGGCGGAGGAGTAGGTTCCCTTGGCCGCTTGGCGGGAGCAGTGGCGGTGGTCTGAGACGACCCCGCTCCGGCTGCCGCCGCCGCTTGAGAAGCGGCAGGAGCAGAAGCGGTGGTCCGGGAGGACCCCGCTCCAGTTGCTGCAGCAGCGTGAGGTGCTCCCGCGGCAATAGCACTTGCCGCGGTGGAGCGTGTCACGCGGCGCGGCGGCTGTCGACTCGTGTGCCGCTCCGCTCTGTCTCCGGCCTTGCGGAGACGTCTTCTTGGTGGAGCTGGGGGCTCGGCTTGCGGTGAGCTGTCTGAAGATGAGAAGGAAGAGGAGTCGATCTCCAACAAGCCGCTCGTATCCTCGGCGGGCTCGCTCGACTCGACGTCATGCCCGGCAAGCTCTTCCTCACCGGCAAACTCTCTCGCTCGGCAAGGCTTGCCGCCTCCGCTGCCTCTGCCTCCTCCACGGTGAATCCAAACTCGCCCGCGGCTGCGGCTGCCGCCGCCTCTTCCAGCCTAGTGGCGATGCGCTTCATCTCCGCATCGGTGGTGTCGCGAGTGAGGCCTTTCTTTTCGTCGGAGCGGACCGGCACTTCTACCAGGCCGTCAAAGAACTCCTGCACGACGACGTCTTCAGGCTCTTGCCAAGTTGGGACAATTCCATGCGAATTGCACAGGGACATCATTGCACGGATGCGGTCGAGCACAGAGTTGTTGCACAACGGAACGACACCCTTCGGCAACCTGAACACTTCGGGATGTTGAGGTTCGTACTTGAACAGCTCCTGGAGCATCGCGTTAAGCTCCAGAACAGTGAAGTTAAAGTTGAGGCCCGGGCGCAGCCTCATGATGTCCGCCGCATTCTTGAACTCCTAGGCAGGTCTCTTCCTCTCCTGCAGGGGGGCGATGCGGCGGCGAAGAAAATCTGCACCAACCGCACCTACAGTGAGCCCGACAAGCCTGTGGCGTTGGATCCGGGTGACGGCAATCTTCAGCCTATTGTCTTCCGGGGCCACGTTGCTCCAATCGCTGCCGCGTGCTACTGGGGCTTGGCACCGGGCGGTAAACGGCTGTGGATTCTCCTCGACAATCCAGCACCAGTTTGCTCTCCATTCCTCCCACTTGCCACGGAACTCTCCCTCCAGATAAGCATCCTTCTTGCCGGCTCTCGAGATCCAGGCGATTCCGCCGGATAGAGGCTCTCCTCTCTCAACTCGGGGCATAAAGAAGTGGCGAAAAAGGGCTACGTTTGGATAGACTCCGACAAAGTTTTCGCAGAGATGTGCGAAAACTGCCATGGTCAGAACGGCATTGGGGGTGAAATCAAGGAGGCGGAACCCGTAGGTGTTCATGATATCACACAAGAACTCAGAGAAAGGCGGGCAGAGCCCGCAGTAGAAGAACAAGGCGAAGAAAGGATATCCATTTGGAGCCATTCCCGAAGCGACGGCTGGAAGTACCTTCGTGCGCGGATGCGCCAGCGTCTCCCCCGACCAGAAGAGGTAGTAGTACTCCCTCAGCTCCTTCGCGGCGAGCTTGGGGGGAAGATTGCCCGCTCCTTTCGCAGCGCCACGAGCCGCTGCGCCTCGATCGACTTCACGGCCTTCCCCTTCTCGGTTTTCGGAGCCATGGCGGAAGTGCTGGGGGAGGTCGACGGCGTTGGTGGTGCTGGTTGCGATGGGGGGCAGAGCGCTGCTCTCTTTCAGCTTTGGGAAGAAGGGGGAGCAGCGGAGGAGTAGCAACCGGCGAGTGGACGAACTGCCCCGGTTTCCCCTGCTTATAAGGAGGGAGGGGGCGGACGTTCCGCCTTTCCGAATAAAGAAACCACCCACGATCTCTCCCACGACGCCGCATTCAACGTGTGCCGTTCGGGGAGAGCGCGGTGGATACGGAGAAAGATACGGCGTAACCCAGGCCGCGCGTGCCCGTGCCCTGTTTTGGGCCTGGCCCAATAGCGCACGACACCGTGTATGGCCCAGGCCCGGGGGCTCCTGTCGGTGTACTAGAGTAGGGGTACCCTAGTATCCCGAACTTGTGCACGGGCAGTCGCAGCATCCCGCGGCAAGGCTTGCCGGGTGACCGCCAAGGTCCTCCGTGGTTCCTTTGGAGCCATTCAAGAACAAAGTATTCAAACCAAGGAGACCAGGCCCCGGCAAGAGGAGCTTGCCGGGAAGGCCAACCAAGGCATCTCAAGGAACTTACGGCGACGCGCCACGCGTTCCGGCAAGGCCCGGTGAGCGGCAAGCTCCCGGACGCGACAAGACAACGACCGCGGCAAGGCGCTTGCCGCGGCAAGCTACCACCCTGTACCCGCGCTCCAGCACATCCACCAACGTGTCCCTCTAGGACCCTTCCAGGCGTAAGTGGCGGGAGGCTGTGCAGCCAGTGGTGCAAGCGGTGCTGACAAGATTGCCATCGTGGCGAGCGGTGGCTCCCCTGACGGTCCCTTTTGCACTATTTGGGCGACGGAGATGGGCATTCAATGCCCTTGTCCCCTGCCGTCAGAGTTAGGTATGATACACTGTACAGGTAGTTGTACCAACCACAACACCTTTCCATTTTTTATCCTTGTCTACGTCGCCACCTGTCGGTGACCCCTTGAGCATATAAAAGGAGGCCCATGCGCAATGTAGAGGGGAGAGAACGAAAGGAGAACACTCACGCTCGGTCTCGCTAGCTGCTGGTGTGTACTATAGCACTCAGCGCTCCCGAGCAGGAACTCAATACAAACCACAAAGTAGGTGCAGGGTTTTACGCATCCGTGCGGCCCGAACCTGGGTAAACTGCTCGTGTGCTTCGCCTCGATCTGCTCTTCGTGCGATCTCCGCCCTCGCCGAACCGAAAGGGGCTCGGTCCGCCGGTCCCCATAGGTGCTCGTGGATCAGTTTCCCCGACACCAAGCATGCCTGGAAAGCCTATATCGGCGTTGATCGCCAACAGCCTTCCTGTATCTGCTGCATTCGGCTCGCTCAAGTACTCAGGGCCAAAAACTTCCACCATGGCATTACGGAAGCTGTACATTGATAGCAGACATGTGGACTCACTCATACTCACGTACTCATCGACAGAATCGCCTTGAATTCCATATGCAAGCATGTGAATGGTCGCGGTGCATTTCTGATAAGAGGATAATCCAAGCTGGCCAAGGGCATCCGTTTTGCACTCGAAGTATGGGTCATGAGCAACCAGTACCTCTCGGATACGATTGAACACATGCCTTGCCATACGAAAACAGTGACTGAATTTATCGGGTTTGAAGAGCGGGGTGTTCGCAAAGTAATCGACATAGAGTAGGGCGTGGCCTATCTCTCTGTTGCGGTTCAAGTTGGGAGCATGGCCAGGGACCGACCCCCTGTACCGAGGAAGCTATCGTTGAATGTGGTCGTGGACGACCAGTGCAGCTACCACTAGATCTTTGCCATCCAAGAACGAATCGTCCGATGACTAAATGAAGTGGTTGAATAAAAAATCATCTCCACTATCCATACCTTTGTGGGCAAAGTGTCAAACACCTTCGGTCATGGTGGCTTCCCTGATGATCACCTCGATGCAGTAGGGGTGGTTGGTGGCCGGCTACAGGCCGCTCTCGAGCACCCGACAGAAGCTGTGGTGGTCCATAGTCGTCACCGGCGGTTGTATCCCCTCTGCCACCGGCTACGACGGCGACGACCAAAACTCCTCCAACCCATGGCCACAAATCCTATGAAAGCGCAGGCGTGGTGGTAGCCATGTCGAGGCGTGGTGTGGTATAGACGGTCGGGCGGGTGAGAGAGGAGGTGGCCGAAGAATAGTGGCGGCGCCGGCGGCGGGGCGGGGAGGGGATAACAGGTGGAGGGATTAAAGGCGAAAGGAGTGCTAGTGTCCCTGACAGGCAGACCATGGGGAGGACAAGGGCGTGTGTCCAGCCCGTCCGCGTGATGTCCGTTTCACCCCAAGCACGCTGCAAGTTTGGGCCATTTGGGGCTGCGCGTTGGGCCGCGCTATTTGTCTGTTCTACACTACAAGAAATTTGTTCATTAATGACCCACTATTTTGGTCAAAAAATTGTCATTACTTTCAATTTATGACCTTTTTATGACCAAATTCTGAGGGTCAATAGTTGACCGTCAAGAATGAACAAATATGATCTTTCTAAAAAAAAGTTGTAGATTTATTGACAAAAATGATTTTGTCATAGAATCCATGACCATAATTTTGGTCGTTACTCATGTGCCTGAACCACCTAGGATCTGACTTATCAGGCTGATGTGGCATAATCCAATGGCATCAATGATGACATGGCCCCAAAAAAAATACACTTCCGTGAAGATACGTGATTGTCACACTAGGTCACGTTTTCTGTCATGCATGTACATCCATGACAAATTTATGACAGAATGAAGATAGTCATACCTGTGCCGTCGTAGAAGTGTTCCATGACATTACCAAAATTATCACCACGGAAGTGTCCACTTCCATGATGATAAATCGCGCGTCACAGATGTGCTTTCGTCAAGGGTGACCGACACGTGGCATCCACCGTAATGGAACGCCGTTAAGCTATCGGGTCCGTTTTTAGATCCGATAACCCGTTAACAGCCCCGACCAATGGGGATTTTCCACGTGTAAAATCATGATTGACCGGAGGAAACACGTGTTGCCTCACCGTTGGGACAGATATCATCCATTCATTGGACAGGTGGCGCCTATGATAGGTCGACATGTGGCACGACCCAACAGTGGCCCATTCAGGTGAAAAAGGCTGACCCAGTAAACAATAGCAGGCCAGCCCATATAAGGCCTACTTGTGTCAGGTCCATTTAAGCCCACGGCCCATACGAGATGTGTCAATTCGGCCCGTCAATGGCCCGTTAAAGGTTTGACACCATTGCAGCCCATTGTCAGTTCGAGCCCATTAACGGCCCGCTATATATTTGGGCTCAATATCGGCCTGATGAGATTTCGGCCTGTTAACGACCCATTCAGTGGATGGGCCGATTTTCACGATGTACATCTTTCAGCTTTTTAGCAACCCATTTAAATATTGGGCTAATTCCCGGCCCGGTGTGTCTTTCAGCCTGTTGACGGCCCATAAATCAATTGGGTCATTTGTAGTCGGACCTGAGTTTCGGCCTTTTAGTGACCCATTTAAGTGTTGGGCCAATTTCCGGCCCGGTGTGTCTTTCAGCCTGGTGACGGCCCATATGTCTGTTGGGCCATTTGTAGTCGTACCTGAGTTTTGGCCTTTTAGCGGCCCATTTAAGTGTTGTGCCAATTCCCAGCCCTGTGTGCCTTTCAGCCTATTAACGGACGATAAATGAGTTGGGCCATTTGTAGTCAGACCTGAATTTTTGCCTTTTAACGGCCCATGCCCTTCATGGTCCAATACCAGCCCGGTTTCTATTTCGGCCTGCTAAAGGCCCACAACACAGTTGGGCCATTTACAATACGACCTGATTTTCAGCCTCTTAGCGGCCCATGCTCTTCATGGTCCAGTACATGCCTGCTGTCTCTTTTGGCCTGCTAAAGGCCCACAGTATAGTTGGGCCATATGTAGCCCGAACTTAGTAATGGCCTGTTAACGGCCCGTGAAATCAATTGGGCCCACCTGTTGCCCGCTTCGATGTTAGCCTGTTAACGACCCGGAAGTTAAGAGGGCCGACCATTAACTTTGGGCCTGGGAACGGCCCATTAACTTAATGGGCCCACTAAAGTTCGTACATGTCTTTAGGCCAAATTAGATAATTTGAGCCCATTACGACGAGAAATTATGCACAGGACCAAAACCTATCAAGAAAAGGTACGGCATACAGGAAAAAACGTTGCACATCCAGCATATATTACAGGAAATTACATCCACTGGGCAATCAAAGATTGATGCCAGTGCAAATAACTGAACAGAACCTAACAATCTACAACGTCACAATCTGCAACCTCAGCATGGATGATGTCCGTAAGCATGTGGGAAAGTTCTTGCTGCTTTGCTACATTGTCTCTGAAAACATTGGTCAGTTGTTGTGTCGCACGACTCTGCACCTCTGATTTCTCCAGCATTTCAATCATTCCTTCAGCCATTAATTGGTTCACAAACATACATTTTTTCCGTTGCATTCGAGACAGAGGATAATGAACAGATTCAGATGGCGATTTTGGCAGGCTTGTATTATTGATAGGGGAGAATGTCTCGACCACTTCATCATAAGATAAATTAGGAGGAGAACCAAACAGATTAATCATGAGTTATTGGCATATTACTTGGCCTAGATTTATTGGAAAGAAGCAATGGTGTTGCCTTGCTGTTTTCAGAGTTTATCTTCTTATCTTCAGCAGCCTGCACCAAATTAAGACACTAGCATTGCTATTATTGGCCAAGTAAGATAATAGGAAAGCAACATTGGCACAACGAATGTTTGGGCAACTTGCCAACACCAAATTAACACAATATGGCACAACTATCATCAGCCAGGTAAGGTAATACGAAAGCAACATTGACACAATGAATGAATGGGCAACCAGAGCAGCACTACAATTTAGTAATGTGCATGATATGAGATAGTACACTCATGCAGCTCAGTATGCAAAACTACCAGGCGGTTTTCTTTAAAAAAATCAACATTGGCGCCTTTAACATTTTGCTACAACTAATTTTAGATCATACAAAGGTTGGATTCACGCCGATTAACAAAATACACGCTAATGTAAATATATAGTGATATACAATAGGTACTTACATCCACATTGGAGCACAAAGAATTCCCGGAATATATTTTCCGCGAATACAATACCAATGAAGGAAATCTTCTATCAATTAACCTTATTTTCTAAAAGAGAGATGGGTAAGAAACATGTAGAAAATATGATCAGAATGCTATAAAATTCCATGATGTGAGGAGACGCACACGCTCCGTAGAATGGAGTTGACATTCTTTTGCTGGACTGGAGCGGACTAGTTCTTTGGCCACTGGAATCTGCTTATCATCAGTGGGAGTTGGGTTTCTCTGTGCCGGAGCAGTATCTATGAAAAATGGAGTTGGTTTATTATCTACTAGTGCTTGGATCTTTTGCGAAGACCTGGTTTGTAACCCTTTAGATTCTAACATAGCCGTCTTCCCCTTGCATGCCTTATATATAAGAATGGTGCTTCAATAATAAAACATGCTACAGTAGAGATGGAATAGGTACTGAAGAATAGAAAGGCATGACATATTGACATGTATTCCCTCCATCCGGAAAAAAATGGATGGGTCTAGGCGTATTTCAGTTCTAGATACATCCAGTTTTATCCATTTCTGCGACATGTAATCTGGATGGAGGGAGTATGATGTAAGACCTAGGGATACGACATGACAACACAGTAAAAAACACTGAAAACCCACTGCAAAAGCAAAGTAATCAAACCAATTGATATGAGATAGTACACTCATGCAGCTCAGGATGCAAAACTACCAGGCAGTTTTCCTTACAAAAATCAACATTGTGGCCTTTAATCATACATTTTTGCTACAACTAAATTTAGATTAGATAAAGGTTGGATTCACACCGATTAACAAAATACATGCTGATGTAAAAATATAGTGATATACAACAGGTACTTACATCTGCATTCGAGTACAGAGAATTCCTGCAATAATCTTTCCTCACAGACGATACAAGTGCAGAAATTCTCTATCTGTTAAGCTTATTTTCTAAAAGAGAGATGGGTAAGAAACATGTAGAAAATATGATCAGAATGCTATAAAATTTCATGATGCAAGGATACGAACACGCTTCTTAGAATGGAGTTGATATATTTTTGCTAGACTAGAGCGGACTAGTTCTTTGGTCACTGGAATCTGCCTATTATTAGTACGAGTTGGGTTTCTCTGTGCTGGAGCAGTATCTAGAAAAACTGGAGTTGGTTTATTATCTCCTAGCGTTTGGATCTTTTGCAAAGATCTAGTTTGTAACCCTTCAGATTCTAACATAGCCGTCTTCCCCTTGCATGCCTTGTATAGAAGAATGGTGCTTCAATTATAAAACATGCTACAACAGAGAGATGGAATAGGTACTGAAAAATAGAAAGGCATGAAATATTGACATGTATTCCCTCCATCCGGAAAAAAATGGATGGGTCTAGGTATATTTCAGTTCTAGATACATCCTTTTTATCCATTTCGGCAACATGTAATCCGGACGGAGGGAGTATGGCGTAAGAGCTAGGGATACAACAGGACAACACAGTAAAAAACACTAGTTGAATGTAAAACTGTATGCTAGCAGAATATGTACAAAAAAACTAAGGCAACATACACGTGTATTTTTGGAAAACTAAGATGGCATTGCAATAGAGCACTAGAACAGCACTTCAATGTAAAAAACATGGTATGGTAGATAGATGAAGTACATACTGATGAATAACAATGCATTAGATATTCAGAAGCATGGTGTCCAAATTAAGCAGATGGCATTGCGATAGAGTAGAATGACAGTACTTGAATTTGAAAACATGTTATCATGAATGGAATAGGTACTGAAAAACAGGAAGGCATGACATATTTACATGCATGATCAGCATGCTAAGCACATGGCATTGCAACAGAGTAGATACACTCCAGGACATTATATGCATGTTGTACCCATATCACGGGCCAAGTTAGATCAAGGACCTTGTGGGGTGAAGAGGATTCAACATCTTTCTGCAAGTCTTCTGAAGAACTACCTTTACATGTTCCATCATATTGGGTATCATTGATATCAAGTTTATTGGCCTTTACATTGCTCTGTGAGGTTCTTGTGGATATATCAATGTGTGCAATTATATCTGACATGCATGGAAGACAACAAGTAGTTAGATTTATGTAATGAGTGCCTGTAGGAGACGACATAAATAGTAGGACTGGGGTTAACTAGCAGCAACATGTCTTCCAAAACTAAAGGGAGAACACAGATGAAAGCTACAGAATATGTATCGTTTGTACTCGAGATTAACTAGATGGCACACAAAAGTATTAAAGAACAACATAGGTAATACTAGAAGTGGTATAATACTATAATCACCAGACTGTGGGATAGCATTGGCTGATGGATGATAACTATGGAACAACGTTACCTAAAGAACAAGTATCTTAGCTGAACTATGGGACAACTTTAACTCCTGATCAAGAACCGTAAGAGATCAGCATGAATATATAGTGAAATGTGGTAATCTATTTTCCATGCTTAGATTAATAACAAAGCCACAAATGTTGCACACAAGTAAGATGCGGGTACAACCTATCTGGCCGCCATCCATAGGAGTGAGCATCATGTGCTAACTTGTCGATGGCCCTGCAGTTGTTGTGGCTGTCCATGTCGAGCATGCGCATTCGATGCAGGGAACAGTTGAGTGGGGACTATAGCTCCCTTCTGGTGTATGCTTCCCTTGTTGGAGCAACTGCGGTGAGTCAGATGATGGTGTGGCTAAGGATGCAGATAACGCATAATGTTAAGAACGACACATCTCTTTGATCTGAAGAAATACACTAAGAGATCAACAACAAGGTACAAGAGTGGTCACACGTCTGTTGACTGAGACTAAATTGGGGTCGCACGATTTTATTTTATTTTGGTACTGTCCGGTCTACGCCAGATGGCTTGATGGCCGTCTTGTGCCTCCCGGCTGACACTGTTAGGAATCTTCCCCGAAGAGCCAGCGACCAATGGCAGAGCAGCTTGCCTCCGCCGTCCGTGGCCCCGGCCAAAACCCCGCTCCCCGCCCCACTGCACTGCCGTGGTTGCGCCGCCCCGGGCCAATCCACAAAGACTCCCCGTCATCCAGATCCGGCGGCGGCAGTACGTTGAACCCACGCAACTCTAAGATAGCCATCTAAGCGCTGCTTCTACGGCGAACTTGCGGCCCCGCACCCTTACGTTAGACACCAGCCAACCGGCAGCCTAGGAGCTCCTCCGCCTCGAGGGGTGCTACTTCCCATTGGGAATCGATTGGCCCAGAATAAAAATTCAGACAACTGACGCCTAAATAAAGTGATTCAAGATAAGGGTGCAACCTATCTGGCGGCATGGTGAAGTAGGCAGGTCCAGCTGCCGACTCTGTGAGGCCGGCGCGGTTGCAGTGGCCACCGGCGGCAGGGAAATAGCGACGTCGTGACGGTCGACGGCTACGGGTAAGCATCGCCAGGACTCTGGACGGATCCGAAGTTGGAGCCGCTCCGATGCCGTGAACAATAGCGGGGGTGAATCGGCTCCGGTACGGTTCACACGGCCGTCATCGAGGCAGCTCCAGCAACACGGAGTAAAAGGCACACGACCCAGTGGATGACGACAAATGGACAGCCTCTCCGGCATTAGGGAGGAGGGCGACTGTGAAATTGGTGCGGTGGGGGCGCCTTGGAGGAGGGGCTGAGGTTTCGTGGCTCGGGAGAAGGGATCTTCCGGTGAGAAGGTGATTTGGCACCCACGAGGTATGAATGGGGGGGGATTGGGAGGGGAGTGGAAACATGTACGCATTTGTCGGAAATGTTTGGGGGAGTTACAGTTCTACCCCTGCCTTTAGTTTTTTCGGCTTGGGTCTGTGTACTGAGGGTCGGGGATAGTAGAGTAACTTTGCTTCTCCCCAAATAGTGGGCGGGACTGATTTTTTGAAATATAGTGGGCGCGAGCGATTTCGGGCGAGGAGAGCGTGTTTTCAAATAGTGGGCGCGAGCTATTTCGGGCGAGGAGAGCGTGTTTTGCAGATTATGGTTTATTAATTATTCGGCACATGTCATTTTGGCCGAGGAGAAGGCGCGCATCAATGAAGTTACGAACCTACCCTCGATGCACAACGGGCCAATTAATGCGTCTCCCACATAGGACAGTAATTTTGCGTCTCCCATTTATTTGCTTCGGCGAATTCCACCGAGCAGAGGATGTTTAACGGTTCGTTCAAAATTTGGTAGAATGAGCATCCACGTCTACCTTACCAAGTCGATTAGAATCAAATTTAGAAATATTAGCTTACCACTTCTTTTTTAGATGGAGAGATGATGCTCAGGAGTAATGTGTTTTTACATGCTCGTTGCTAGCGATTTACTATATGACAAATAGTTGACCCACTAAAAAACGGGAATCAAACCCAAAATGAAATATCTCGATTCAATGAAATAGCTCGTTCACCAGGTCGAAATAGTGTACTAAATCCAAAATTGAACACCTCAATCGAATAACATGTTGTACAGTATTACAGTACTCCATGAACATGTTGAAAGTCAAATTAATGAACTTGTTTGATATACGCATATATTCGTTCATGTGTGGATTGCAGACAACATGGTCTCCAATTTAAATATTTGAATGCAAGTTTATATCGAAAAATGGTTTATATCAGTCTTTGATGCATAAAACGCGACCTCCCCCTCTCCCGGACTCCTGCTCTCTCTCTCTCTCTCTCGCGCGCGCCGACAATCTTCAATTCTGTCGCACGCATCCAACACACAAACCTTGTTGGTCCTCTCTCTTTCTCTCCATCTCTCTCTCTCTCTCTCTTTGTGTGTGTGCGTGGGGGGGGGGTCTTTCTAGTTCACATGCATATATACTCCATCTATAGGCCTCTCTCACACACTATGTATGATTATCTAGTCCAGGCTAGATATCATGGGTGCACTCATCGTACACACACAAATTCCTTGGCTCGTTGCCCATAAATCTCTCACACACCACTCTGTCATCTCGGAGCTCTTCCCCCTCTCTGTCAAACTCTCCATCTACCTGGGTCACACATACACATGGATATCTCACTCGCACTCGATAGGCCCATCTAAAACTCTATCTCTCTCTTTCGTTCTCTCTCCATCTCACACGCACACACACACACAATCGCATGCCTAGCTAGCCAAATATGGTGGTCTCTCACTCAATCGTAGGCACACGCAGTCCCCGCTATATGTATATGACTAGCTAATCTTAGTCTCCATCACAAACATGTGCATGGTCTATCTCGATTTTTCTCAGGGCATCTCTCTATCGCGCACGCACCTCCCTTGATCTCCCACCCATATAGCCCCCTCACGATCTCGAGGGGGTCTCTCTATCGTAAACACACCCTCTCGCCCTCCCCATGCGTCCATGTTTTCCATGTGTCCCTCTCGACCTTTGTACCTTGTTGGCCAGACCTCTATTGGGCATGTGCCATAGGGGTGTCTCTCTCCGTTGCAAACAATCACACACTAGCTATCTTCGTGTATCTCCTCACCTTTCTTTTCTATCTCGGAGATGCATGCGTGATATGTTCTCCTAAGAAACGAAAAAACACACTCTCTCTCTAATTTATCGTTTGTTGTCACTTTCCCTTTCACACACATACTCTTTTTGAACACTTACTCATTCTCCTTCACACACACTTGATCCCTCTCGACTTAGGCACTCTCCTCGGTCCATAGCATATTAATTTATTGAAAAGTCAAACATCACAAAGTTTGACCATGTACGTGGAGAAAAACAATTACATCTGGAACGGCAAACATATACGATTAGATTCACCATGAGATGTAGTTTCGTACGATGTATATTTGGTATTGAAGATATAAATAACATTTGTGTAAACCTGATCAAAGTTTGCAAAGTATGACTTCTAAAATAATTACATGCACTGCATTATCAAGCGGATGGAATGTCTCTTTCCCCCTCTTAGCTATCTGAGGCACCACTCAGCCTTATCGGGGCTCCTTAATCTCTCTCAAACTTTATATCTCCCTGGTTCACACATACACATGTCTCGCTTACGCTATACATATAGACCCATCCAACACTCTTCGCCCTTGTTCTCTCTCTATGTGACACGCACCCCCTAATAAGTCTTATAATCCCTCACTCCATCATAGGCGCAAAAACTCCCCCCCCCTAAGTATGATTATATCTCAGTAGCCATCAGGAACACACGTATTGTCTCCTTCCATCCATACGTCTATCTCGATATCTCTCGGGGTATCTTCTATTGCGCACACACCTTGTCACTCGATCTCCCACCCATGTAGTCCCATTACGATCTCCAAGGGATCTCTTTATGACAAACATACACTCTCTCATCCCCATGTCTGCATTTTCTCCGTACGTCTCTCTCGACCTCTCTCCCTTGTTTGTCAGACCCCTCTTGGCCACATGCTAGGGGTCTTGCTCTCTCGGTTGCAAACAACCACACACTATCTCCTCACCATGCTTTTGTTGTCGAAGATGCATGTGTGATATGTTTCCATAAGACACACACATTTTTTCTTGACTTTTATCGAGTGTTGTCCATGTCTCTTTCACACACACACACCCACACACACTTTTATCGAGTGCTGATCACCGCAAGCGTCTAAGCCTAAATGACAAATTCTCCGCAGAAGCTGAATTTGTTTTTGAAACATCAAGTGGCCTGATGACCCACGAGTGTAGGGGATCTATCGTAGTCCTTTTGATAAGTAAGAGTGTCAAACCCAATGAGGAGCATAAGGGAATGATGGCAGTTTTCAGTAAGGTATTTTCTGCGAGCACTGAAATTATAGGTAACTGATAGTTTTGTGATAAGGTCATTGGTAGCAAGTGACAAAGGTAAAAGTAAATAAGGTGTAGCAAGGTGGCCCAACCACTTTTGTAGCAAAGGACAAGCCTGGACAAACTCTTATATAAAGGAAAGAGCTAGTCTTCATCAAGATCATCTGATTCGCGTTCGGTACTTTGATAATTTGGTATGTGGGTGGACCGGTGCTTGGTTGATGTCCTAACTTGGACAAACCTCCCACTTATGATTAACCTCTAATGCAAGCATCCGCAACTTCAAAAGAAGTATTAAGATAAACCTAACCATAGCCTGAAACATATGGATCCAAATCAGCCCCTTACGAAGCAACGCATAAACTAGGGTTTAAGCTTCTGTCACTCTAGCAACCCATCATCTACTTATTACTTCCCAATTCCTTCCTCTAGGCCAAAATAATGGTGAAGTGTCATGTAGTCGACGTTCACATGACACCACTAGAGGAGAGACAACATACATCTCATCAAAATATCGAACAAAGACCAAATTCACATGACTACTAATAGCAAGACTTCTCCCATGTCCTCAGGAACAAAAGTAACTACTCACAAGACATAATATGGTTCATGATCAGAGGGGTATTAATATGCATAATGGATCTGAACATATGATTTTCCACCAAATAAACCAACTAGCATCAACTACAAGGAGTAATCAACACTACTAGCAACCCACAGGTACCAATCTGAGGTTTGCGTACAAAGATTGGATACAAGAGATTAACTAGGGTTTGAGAGGAGATGGTGCTGGTGAAGATGTTGATAAAGATAGCTCTCCCCAAGATGGGAGAGTTGTTGGTGATGACGGCGGTGACGATTTCCCCCTCCCAGAGGGAAGTATCACCGGCAGAATGGCTCTGCCGGAGCCCTAGATTGGTTTTCGCCTCGGTTCCTCCTCGAGATGGCGGCGTCTGGTCCCGAAAGCCTCCTTATCATTTTTCCAGGTCAAAACACCTCATATAGGAGAAGATGGGCATCGGAGGACCTTCGGTGGGCCCACGAGACAGGGGGCGCGCCCTGGGCAGGGGGCGCGCCCCCCACCCTCGTGGACAGCCGGTGGCCCCCCTTGTGGACTTCTTTCACCAGATAATTTTTATATTTTCTGAAACGAAGTTCTATTGAGTTTCGGGGCTTTTGGAGTTGTGCAGAATAGGTTTCCAGAGTTTGCTCCTTTTCCAGCCCAGAATTCCAGCTGCCGGCGTTCTCCCTCTTCATGTAAACCTTGTAAAATAAGATAGAAAAGGCATAAGTATTATGACATAACGTCTAATAATAGCCCATAAATCAATAAATATAAACATATAAGCATGATGCAAAATGGACGTATCAACTCCCCCAAGCTTAGACCTCGCTTGTCCTCAAGCGAAAGCCGATATCGATAAATATGTCCACATGTTTAGAGATAGAGGTGTCGATAAAAACAAAATACGTACAATTCATCCACAATATGATTCTTATGCTAAAGTTACAATTCATCGACAATATCAAGTATGAATCATAATCTTCATTGAAAAATAACAAATTTTGATCTTGGTCATTGAAGAAATTGCAATTTATCGTAACATCAGAAAGAGTCAATATAAGTGCTTTTCAGCAAGCCTACATACTCAACTACCATATAGTCTTTCACAATTGCTCACACTCATGCAATACTTATGTTTAGTGAGTTTTAATCGGACACAGAGAAAGATAGGGGCTTATGGTGTTGCCTCCCAACCTTTTACCTCAAGGGTAATGTAAACAGTAATAGATCATGAAAACTTACATCCAAGTGGGTATATATGTCAGGATCTTTCAAACACAATGCGCTTGCCAAAGGATAAAATGTAAAAAAGGAAAGGTGAAATTCACCTTAACTCTCATAAGGCAAGAATAATAGATAGGCCCTTCGTAGTGGGAAGCAGAGGTTGTCATGTGTTTTTATGGTTGGATGCACAATGTCTTAGCATAGAAGAACTTCACTTTATATTGCCACTTGTGATAAGGACCTTTATTATGCAGTCCGTCGCTTTTATTACTTCCATATCACAAGATCGTATAAAGCTAATTTCTCCCACACTAATAAACATTACATATTTTAGCGATTTTGCAACATGACAACTTACTTGGAAAGATCTTTCTCAATCCATAGGTAGGTATGGTGGACTCTCATGGCAAAACTGGGTTTAAGGATATATGGAAGGACAAGTAGTATCTCTACTTGGTGCGAGGAGTTTTGGCTAGCATGAGGGGGAAAGGCAAGCTCAACATGTTGGATGATCCATGACAATATACTTTATTTTGGATATAAGAAGACATAACCCATTATGTTGTCTTCCTTGCCCAACATCAACTCTTTAGCATGTCATATTTTAATGAATGCTCACAATCATAAAAGACGTCCAAGATAGTATATTTGCATGTGAAGCCTCTCTTCTTTTATTACTTCCCATTAATTGCAACGATGACCAAAACTATGATTGTCAACTCCCAACAACTTTTATTTATCATACTCTTCTATGTGAAGTCATTACTTCCCATAAGATCAATATGATCTCTTTGGTACTTTTCTAATTTTCTTTCATTTATCATGACCCATGTGAGGAAATCAAGCCCTTGACTCGACACTAATCTTTATTATATAGCTCACGGACTCGATTACAAAGAGTAAAGATCATAAAGCAAAAGCTCACAACTAGATCATGCTAACTTTATTCTACTATATCAAGATACTACCAAAAGGATCGAACTACGAAAAACGGTAAAGATATGAGTGATGGTGATACGATATCGGGGTCACTCCCCCAAGCTTGGAAGTTGCCAAGGGGAGTGCCCATACCCATATGATTATGTCTCCTTCTTCGGGGGTGGTGATGATGACTTCTTCCTTAACTTGCACTTAAGGACAGAATTTCGCTCCTTTAGATCATTGATTTCTTGCTCAAGATTTAATATCCTCTTGCATAGTGCCTGCTTGTTTTCCTGCAAGAGGTTATAAGGAATAAATTGGATCTTAGGTTTATTTACTCTGTCTGGGAGGCTTGACTTTTTGAAATTCCATGTGCATGTCTCCCGGTTGAGGTAGTGGGACTTCGTCTTCATCTGAGCTAGTCCAATCCTTCCTCTCTGAATCATGGTCTTCTTCTTCTTCCGTGGTCCAACCATAATGCTCCCAATCCCCATAGACCTTAGGGTCCGCAAGGGAATCAACCACATAGCTTTCTCCCTCCGAATCCTGGGAGGACATGCTAATTTATCTGCGACAGAAACAACTTGAAACAAGAATAGGGGATTTTTGCGTGATATAGAGGTCAAAACCTTCGGAGGAATATATAATGAATTTTTACCAAGAAAAAGGAGTAACCCACAAGAAAACGGAGTCCGAGGGACACACGGGGTGCCCACGAGGCAGGGGGCGTGCCCTCCACCCTCGTGGACGCCTCGTGTCTCTTCCGGACTACTTCTTATTTTTCTATTGTTTTCTAAATATTCTGAAACGGAGAAAATTTGCCTTTAGAACTGTTTTGGAGTCGGTTTACTTACCGTATCACATACCTCTTTTTTTTCGGAGGCTGAATCGTTCTGGAAAGTATCCCTTATGTATTCCTCCGGGGTTACGGTTTCAATAGTATTGGTTTCAACATTTATAGGATTACCTGAGATATAATGTTTCATTCTTTGACCGTTCACCACCTTCGGATTTGTGCCTTCGAAGTTGCTAATTTTTATGGCACCGGAACGATAGACCTCCTCGATAACGTATGGTCCTTCCCATTTAGAGAGAAGTTTTCCTGCAAAAAATCTTAAACGAGAGTTGTATAGCAATACATAGTCACCTACGTTAAACTCACGCTTTTGTATCCTTTTGTCATGCCATGTTTTAACTTTTTCTTTAAACAGCTTGGCATTCTCATAAGCCTGGGTTCTCCATTCATCAAGGCAGCTAATGTCAAATAACCTCTTCTCACCGGCAAGTTTGAAATCATAATTGAGCTCTTTGATAGCCCAATATGCCTTATGTTCTAGCTCAAGAGGTAAGTGACAAGCTTTTCCGTAAACCATCTTATATGGAGACATACCCATAGGATTTTTGTATGCAGTCCTATAGGCCCATAATGCATCATCAAGTTTCTTGGACCAATTCTTCCTAGACCTATTAATTGTCTTTTGCAAGATTAGTTTCAACTCTCTATTACTTAGTTCTACTTGACCACTAGTTTGTGGGTGATAAGGGGATGCACTTCTATGGTTGACATCATACTTAGCAAGCATCTTACGGAAAGCACCATGAATAAAGTATGAACCACCATCAGTCATTAAGTATCTAGGGAATCCAAACCTCGGAAAAATAACTTCCTTAAGCAACTTAATAGAGGTGTTATGATCAACACTACTAGATGGAATATCTTCTACCCACTTAGTAACGTAATCAACAGCAACTAGAATATGTGTGTATCCATTAGAGGCAGGAAACGGTCCCATATAATCAAAGCCCCAAACATCAAATGGTTCAATAACAAGTGAATAATTCATAGGCATTTCTTGACGTCTACTGATATTACCAATTCTTTGACATTCATCAAAAGATAAGACAAACTTATGGGCATCCTTGAAGAGAGTAGGCCAATAAAAACCAGATTGCAATACCTTGTGTGAAGTTCTATCTCCCGCATGGTGTCCTCCATAAGCTTCGGCGTGGCACTTGCGTAGGATCTGTTCCTGTTCATGATCGGGTACACAACGTCTAATGATACCATCTACTCCTTCTTTATAAAGATGTGGGTCATCCCAGAAGTAATGCCTCAAATCATAGAAGAACCTTTTCTTCTGCTGGTATGTGAAGCTAGGAGGTATAAACTTAGCAACAATATAATTAGCATAATCAGCATACCATGGAGCAGTACGAGAAGTATTTATGACAACTAATTGTTTATCAGGAAAGCTATCATCAATAGGTTGTGGGTCATCAAGTATATTCTCTAACCTAGACAAGTTATCTGCAACGGGGTTCTCAGCTCCCTTTCTATCAATAATATGCAAGTCAAATTCTTGCAGCAAGACAACCCATCTAATAAGTCTAGGCTTAGCATCTTTCTTTTCCATAAGGTATTTTATAGCAGCATGATCAGTGTGAATTGTTACTTTAGAATCAACAATATAGGGTCTATACTTATCACAAGCAAATGCAACTGCTAAAAATTCTTTCTCAGTAGTAGCATAATTTCTCTGGGCACTATTAGAGTTTTACTATCATATTGGATAACATTCAAATTATTATCAACTCTTTGCCCTAGAACAGCACCTACAACATAATAACTAGCATCGCACACAATCTCAAAAGATAAATTCCAGTCAGGAGGCTGGACAATAGGTGCAGAGATCAATGCTTTCTTAAGTATTTCAAATGCTTCTAGACAATAATCATCAAAGACAAAAGGAATATCTTTTTGGAAGAGATTAGTCAGAGTCCTGGAGATTTTGGAGAAGTCCTTTATGAACCTCCTATAAAACCCTGCATGACGAAGGAAACTTCGTATACCTTTGATGTCCTTTGGGCATGGCATCTTTCAATAGCAACAACTTTAGCTTTGTCAACTTCAATACCTCTTTCATAAATTTTATGTCCCAAGACAATGCCTTCATTAACTATAAAGTGGCACTTCTCCCAATTCAAGACAAGATTAGTGTCTTCACATCTCTGCAAAACTCGATCAAGGTTGCTTAAGCAATCATCAAAAGAAGTTCCGTAAACAGAGAAATCATCCATGAACACCTCAACAATCTTTTCACAAAAATCAGAGAATATAGCCATCATGCATCTTTGAAAGGTAGCAGGTGCATTACATAAACCAAAGGGCATACATCTATAAGAAAAGGTACCGAAAGGACAAGTAAAAGTGGTCTTTTCGTGATCCCCTTTTGACACAGGTATTTGAGAGAAACCAGAATAACCAACTAGAAAGCAGAAATGAGTATGTTTTAATAACCTTTCTAGCATTTGATCAATGAATGGCAAGGGGTAATGATCCTTTTTAGTAGCTTTATTTAACTTATGGAAATCAATTACCATCCTATAACCTGTAACTATTCTTTGCGGGATCAATTCATCTTTATCATTAGGAACGACAGTCATACCTCCTTTCTTAGGGACACAATGGACAGGACTTACCCACTGGCTATCAGCAACTGGATAGGTAATACATGCCTCTAGAATCTTTAGTATTTCCTTCCTTACCACTTCTTTCATCTTAGGATATAACCATCGCTGATGATCAATAACCGGTTTAGCATTTTCTTCCAAATTTATCTTGTGTTGGCATATAGTGGGACTAATGCCCTTAAGATCATCCAGAGTATATCCAATAGCAGCACGATGCTTCTTCAGAGTTTTCAATAATTTTTCTTCTTCCCGTTCTGAAAGTTAGCACTAATAATAACAGGATATATCTTCTTTTCATCAAGATAAACATACTTAAGATTGTCAGGTAAAGGTTTAAGTTCAAACACGGGATCACCCTTGGGTGGAGGAGGATCCCCTAGGATTTCAACAGGCAAGTTGTTTTTCAATACAGATCCCTGTTTAAAGAATATTTCATCTATTTCCCTTCTCTCATTCATACGCATATCATTTTCATGGTCTAGCAAGTATTGTTCTAAAGGATCATTAGGGGGCACGACAATAGAAGCAAGACCAATAATTTCATCCTTACTAGGTGGTTCCTTTTCAAGGGGTTGTCCATGAAATTTGGCAAAGTTAAAATCATGAGACATATCCCCTAATCCCACAGTAATAATATCTTTCACGCAGTCCATCTTGGCATTAACAGTATTCAAGAAGGGTCTACCAAATATAGTGGGACATAATTCATCTTGTGGGGAACTAAGAACTAGAAAATCAACAGGGTATTTAACCTTCCCACACAAGACTTCAACATCTCTAATAATCCCAACTTGTGAAATAGTATCTCTATTAGCAAGCTTAATAGTAACATCAATGCCTTCTTACTCAACAGGTGCCATATCATGCATAATTTCTCGATATAAATCATGAGGGATAATACTCGCACTAGCACCTATGTTACATAAACCATGGTAACAATGATCTCTTATCTTAACAGAGATAACAGAAAAGCCCACAATAGGTCTATGTTTGTTGCTAGCATTGGGTTTGGCTATTCTAGCAGACTCTTCTTGGAGGTAAATAACATGTCCTTCTAAATCTTCTACCAAGAGATCTTTAACCATAGTAACACTAGGTTCAACTTTAATTTGCTCAGAGGGTGTAGGTGTTCTAATATTACTTTTACGAACTACAGTTGAAGCTTGATCATGATCCTTTATCCTAACAGGGAAAGGTGGTTCCTCAATCTAAGAAGTAGGAATAATAGGATCAACATTATAAGTGATAGTCTTCTCTTCAACTTTAACAGGTTCAACTACTTTTACTTAAATAGGGGGATGGTATTTAAACCACTTCTCCTTGGGGAGATAAACATGAGTAGCAAATGATTCACAGAAAGAAGCTACTATCTCAGAGTCAAGTCCATATTTAGTGCTAAACTCACGGAAAACATCGGTATCCATAAAAGCTTTAACACAATTAAACTTAGGGGTCATACCTGACTCCTTAACTTCGTCGAGGTCCCAGTCTTCAGAGTTGCGTTTAATTCTTTCCAATAAATCCCATTTGAATTCAACATACCTCATCATAAAAGAGCCAGAACAAGAATTATCAAGCATGGTGCGATTATTGAGAGAATGCCGAGCATAAAAATCTTGAATGATCATTTTTCTTGAGAGCTCATGATTGGGGCATGAATATAAAATTGACTTAAGCCTCCCCCAAGCTTCAGCGATGCTTTCTCCTTCGCGAGGCCAGAAATTATAGATATAATTACGATCACGATGAACCTGGTGCATAGGATAGAACTTCTGATGAAATTCCAACTTCAGACGATTATAGTTCCATGATCCCATATCATCACATAGCCTAAACCATGTCAATGCATCTCCCCTCAAATATAAAGGGAAGACCTTCTTCTTGATAACATCCTCGGGAATACATGCAAGCTTAAATAATCCACAAACTTCAGCCACATAGATTAGATGTAAATCGGGATGTAATGTTCCGTTTCCTGTAAAAGGATTTTCAAGCAGTTTCTCTATCATACCCGAAGGAATCTCAAAGCAAACATTTTAAGTAGGTGCAGTAGGTTGAGGAACAACTCTTTGCTCTTCTATTCGGGGTGAACATACCCCGAACAAGCCCCTCAAAGAATTTTGAGCCATAGTAACAAGTGACAATAAATTTCAGCACACTATATAAATTTTTCCTTACCAAAGGCGTTTCACTCCCCGGCAACGGCACCAGAAAAGAGTCTTGATGACGCACAAGTGTAGGGGATCTATCATAGTCCTTTCGATAAGTAAGAGTGTCGAACCCAAAGAGGAGCAGAAGGAAATGATAGGCAGTTTTCAGTAAGGTATGTTCTGCAAGCAGTGAAATTATAGGTAACAGATAGTTTTGTGATAAGGTAATTGGTAGCTAGTGACAAAGGTAAAAGTAAATAAGCTGCAACAAGGTGGCCCAATCACTTTTGTAGCAAAGGACAAGCCTGGAAAAACCCTTATATAAAGGAAAGCGCTCCCGAGGACACATGGGATTTATCGTCAAGCTAGTTTTCATCATGATCATCTGATTCGCGTTCGGTACTTTGATAATTTGGTATGTGGGTGGACCGGTGCTTGAGTGCTGTCCTTACTTGGACAAACCTCCCACTTATGATTAACCTCTAGTGCAAGCATCCGCAACTACAAAAGAAGTATTAAGGTAAACCTAACCATAGCCTGAAACATATGGATCCAAATCAGCCCCTTACGAAGCAACGCATAAACTAGGGTTTAAGCTTCTGTCACTCTAGCAACCCATCATCTACTTATTAGTTCCCAATGCCTTCCTCTTGGCCCAAATAATGGTGAAGTGTCATGTAGTCGACGTTCACATGACACCACTAGAGGAGAGACGACATACATCTCATCAAAATATCGAACGAAGAACAAATTCACATGACTACTAATAGCAAGACTTCTCCCATGTCCTCAGGAACAAAAGTAAATACTCAAAAGACATAATATGGTTCATGATCAGAGGGGTATTAATATGCATAATGGATATGAACATACGATCTTCCACCAAATAAACCAACTAGCATCAACTACAAGGAGTAATCAACACTACTAGCAACCCACAGGTACCAATATGAGGTTTGGGTACAAAGATTGGATACAAGAGATGAATTAGGGTTTGAGAGTAGATGGTGCTGGTGAAGATGCTGATGAAGATAGCTCTCCCCAAGATGGGAGAGTTGTTGGTGATGACGACGGTGACGATTTCCCCCTCCCAGAGGGAAGTATTCCCGGCAGAACGGCTCTGCCGGAGCCCTAGATTAGTTTCTGCCTATGTTCCGCCTCGAGACGGTGGCGTCTGGTCCCGAAAGCCTCCTTATGATTTTTCCAGGTCAAATCACATCATATAGGAGAATATGGGCATCAGGGGACCTTCGGTGGGCCCACGAGATAGGGGGCGCGCCCCCACCCTCGTGGACCGCCGGTGGCCCCCCTCGTGGACTTCTTTCGCCAGATATTTTTATATTTTCTGAAACGGGGTTCTGTTGAGTTTCAGGGCTTTTGGAATTCTGCAAAATAGGTTTCCAGAGTTTGCTCCTTTTCCAGCCCAGAATTCTAGCTGCCGGCTTTCTCCCTCTTCATGTAAACCTTGTAAAATAAGAGAGAAAAGGCATAAGTATTGTGACATAACGTGTAATAACATCCCATAATGCAATAAATATCAACGTATAAGCATGATCCAAAATAGACGTATCATGGCCAGATACTCGAAAAGTTATTTTCCCATTAGTGACTTGTCAGGGCGGTGGATTTTAGTTTGTACGATAATGCTGCATCCACCTAATGTAACGGAAGTTCTTACGTAAACTTCCTAGCAATTCCCTCTTCGTAGGTTCCGCATTACTCCTAACATTTGTAATACCTTTTTTAAACTTGTAATATTGTCGTGTCCTATTGCTATGTTTTCCAAATCCTACGAATCAAACAGGTCCTGAGTTGGTGATGATGTTGTGCCTGCCATCTTTTACCAATAGCCGTCGGATCTAGATCTGACGGATACAAACCAAACTTCTCAAGTTTTGCAAAAAGATGCCCGCACTTGTTCGCTATTTAAAAACAACTCCTTGTCTCTCACAATCAGCCTTATCTCCTCCCCACCACATCTAGAAGGCCATGGAAAAATCTGGCGTGATGGCCGCTGCCGGCGCCGTCCACCCCCCAATCTTGGTGTTCCGTGCAATGCACGGGCATTTACGCACGGGGAATTATGTCGAACACGTCTAGTTATAAGCATGCTAGGTCTACAGCCATGATGATAGTGACTGCAGACGGTGAGGCTGACTATGGTATGCCGAACAGGGTGTCTATACTCAGGTGTCATCTCCGGCATAAGGTCTTGTCACTTCGCTGTGAGGTGCATCACGTAATAATTTGACCAACGGGTAGTACAGTGCTACTACATTGGCAGTAGTAGTACTACTACTAGTACTAGCACCACCGTCTGGATTTGGTAGTACTACCACGTCCATCTGGATTTGGTATTTGACTAGCAATATCTAGTAATGCATGTCAAAAAAATTGTACTACTCCCTCTGTAAATAAAATACATTGTGTATTGTTTTATTCCTATCGGCGATATAACTTAATGTCTTTTTGCTACTTAATAGGATTACATTCAATTAACTAACCACTGCATGTGATGTTTGGTAGTCTCAAGTCATTGAAAGCATGCATGGGCACCGAGGGGGACGCAGCTTCATTCAATTACTGCACCTGCCTTTGGGTGTATGACACGTGGGCCCAACGGATGGCTGGACAACCTGTCATACAGCCAAAGGCAGGTGCAGTAGAGGGGCGAGGAGTAGATGGCCAACACACACGTGAATTCAACGCAGTCTGCACGTCTCATATCAAGGCTCCCGCCAGTCCAATCTACGATATCCTACGCACCTACACACCCAAGGGCAAGAGTGATCACTCCAATCTCAAGATCACTTGACTAGAAGCTAGACCCATGGAGCCGATGAGCGCGAGCATCAGCCGGCTGTGCCAGATGGTACATGACGCCGGCCTACGGCCCGGCACCGAGGAACGTCTCCAGGTAGTGCTTGAGGCCGCCAGGGCGAGGGGGCGCTTGGACGACAGCTTCGTCTCCTTGTTCGACGAGGTCCTCGTCGGCTTCCTCGACAAGTTCACCGTCGTCAAGAAGCTCGCGGACGACCTTGACGTACGCCTCCAGCCCATGCGGTCAGGCTCTGCGATGCCTGCCACCCTCAACGGCCTCTATGGTGACAACCTCTTTGACGCACTGGTGGCCCTGCGACTGCCCGCCGTCGCGCCGGAGAATTTCCACCTCGAGGTCATGCTCGCCGCGAAGCGCCTGGTGTAGCAAGACACCATCAACATAGTCACCCACGTCTACGCGCAAATCGTCCACAAGGAGTACTGCATGCAAGAGGAGGACGATAGGACGCTGGCCTTCTTGGACCACAGGGCAACCTTGGACGGCATTGTTCAGAAGCACGTTGAGCTTGCCGCCAACGCCGCTGCTCCTCACACGTCGGTTGGTGACCCGGTGCACTAGGGCGTGAGGATATCGTTGATGGATCTGTATGTATCTTTATCTTTCCGTCAAATCCATGTAGTAGTATATGGTACTACTAGTAATTATCTTACCTCTTGTATCAACTTCATAATTTTCGTATGTACTCCATGCATGAACCACACCAGAACCAAACTTCTCATTACTCTAGGGCAAATTGTTATTTCTATCTATTGGTCGCGCCATGGAGCAGAACCAAATTTTACAAGTTAAAAGTTCAAAAGGAAAAGCCTGTCGTGTTCGCGTCGCACCCCCACACGATTGGTCCGGCACGCTGCTCAAGGGGGAATGCATGCTGTGTTGCATTTTCACTTACAAGTGGGACCGCGGTTGAGCAAACCAACTATCGGCAAACCCCCACCCCCCCACCGCGCGATGGCTGAGAAAACATGAGGGAGAAGAGATGGCTGTAGCACGGACTCCAAGAAAATTGGTGTCGGATGGGACTCGTGTTGGTGGCGTGTGCCGTACTGCTAGACATGAATGCTAGTTATGGCCCATGCCATCCCACTATATCGAGGTGCTAGTTATGTAGAACAAATTTCCTGGAGTCCGTGCTCAGCCCTCCTCTATCTCTCTTCTCAGCCAGCCAGTAGACACGCGGAGCCCATCGTTTGTTTGCTCATATGCGGTCCCGCATGTCAGTGAAAACGCAAGAGGACCCACTGAACCTGCACACCTTTCACCTCGACGTGCTGGTGATGAAAAGCAAATCCAATAAAGATCTTCGCTGGCTGCTTTTGGAGTTACTCAAGAGTACTAAGATTCTATTTACAGTTTAACCCAAGATGCACATCACTTGGCTTCAACTACCACTCTATTTTCTTGAATGACCCGACCTGGATGCTGGATGTCCCACGTGTCGGCAAAAGGAGGAATAACTCGAGCAAATCTTCGGTTGTGCTCTCGGATTAGACTAGTTGTGCTAACTTAACATTTTATCATGTAGAATGGATGCAAGTTTTGGTATTGGGAAGAAGAGTACAATGATATATTGATAGAGCGCAATTTAGTAGATGTTCTAGCACTTCTAGCTAGCATAGAGGCTAGAGATGAGACTAGTGCACTTGTTGATAGAATAGAGGCTAGACACGTCTACTTCTTTACACTCGAAGAAGAAAGAAGCACGCAGGATCGAGCCTCCGCAGATCAACAATGAATGTATCAAGAAGGCACTAATTGAACTTACAGGAGCACTTATGGAAGTTGGATATCTTCTAAAATGTATTCTTGTGGTTCTTGTTTTTCTAGTCAACATTTTGGTGATGTATTTCCATGTACCAAAAAATCAATGATGAAAAAAAGATATGTATTTGCAAAGAAAAATGTACGCGGCCGGGATGCATCCGCGCGTTCGGCGCACGGAAAGTGGAGGTCCATTTGCGGTCATGCGTTGGAGTTGGCCTTACAAGTGGGACCGCAATTGAGGAAACCGACTATCGGCAAACCTCCTCCTCGCCCGCCGCGCGATGGCTGAGTTAGAGAAACGGCGAGGTTAAAGAGATTGATGTAGCACGGACTCCAGCTGATATGGTGTCAGATGGAAGCCGTGCTGGTGGCGTGTGCCGTACTCCTGGACGTGAATGCTTGTTCTGGCCCATGCCACCCTACTACTCCTACTACTTATAGTAGTAGTATCGAGGATTCGAGGTGCTGGTTACGTACAACGAACACATTAACATATGGCCCACCTCACACCGTGGCCAAATTTCCTGGAGTCTGTGCTAGGATAAAAAGTGTTCTTTGTGAGGATGGGTGGCTGGTCTCAAGTTTAAAACTTGTTGTATTACGTACGTAGACGTAGAGATAGTGCAGCATGTGAAGCTAGTACAAATAGTGTATTATTGTTGCCTGGCCTCATCAGATAACCTGTTGCAATGCACGTACAATTATGTATTTGGAAAATATATTTTTTCCTTGTCGCAGCACCCACTCAGAGAAGCGACTCGAAAGCCATTCATAAATTTAGTAAGTTTATCACAGGCATATCATTTTATTACCTACAACAGGTCATCAACCCACAACGTCAACGAGGATACATTATAAATACTAAAGATTTCATCACACAACAAATAACAAGCAATGAAATGAACTTCAACTCAACCAATCCTCGGCGTTGGAAACGCTTGCTTTGAACCACAATTGATTCTCTGGGAAGGGCCAGATAGTGTCAATCTTGAGACCAACGCAGGATTGATCATCCAGGCTAAAGCGGCCTACTATATCACGACCAGGGTAGGGAGCCACCGCAATGTCCAACCTATAGATACATTTGCTTCTCATAAATGGTAGTAATGGTGTGTCAACAATAGTTGGATCGCCTTTCACCATCATTGGATAGTTATGTCCAAGGAAGAGCGAGTTTGCTCCAAGACTATCAATACTGTACCAGGGAGAAGGTGTTGGCGCTAGCACACTAGTATCCATCCTGCATACCATGCAATGGGTGTTGGAATAGGTCCGGAGAGTGTGACCATGGGAGGCAACACCTGCTCCCTCAGTAGTAACATCAGCAGTGGGCTATATATAGACAAGGAGTGGTCATCCATCGGAATTCGTTGCCAGCCGCCAGTGAGCATATGGGCCCTGCTCGTCCTCATGCTCGTGATCATCACTATCATCACCCCCCCATTGGTTATAAAATTTTTCAAGTATAGGTGGTGGAATGTTCACAGGACCTTGGAAACACAAGAAGAAGGTTAATTAGTAGAGAAGGGAAACTTGCTAACTCGCATGCATGTGGATGAAACAATTATAATTACAGTGGAAGACAAACGTACTGAAACAATAAGGATCCCATGCATAAACAGTGCCACCAGTGGTGGCAGCAAACACAAGCCTCTCATATTCAATTGCATCACAGTACACATCCTTGTATAGAAACTGATTTTTGAGCAATATCCATCCAGTCGAACCACAAATGACAGCGACAAACTTGTCGAAGATAGCAACAACTTCATAGATCTTGTAATTTCAAGAGCGGCTCGGAACTCGAGAAATTGCTATCTTCTGTACATGACAGTCATGGTGATCATATTTGAACGTACGTCGATCATTTGTGTGCTCAACCTCAGGGCACTCGGAGATTTTTGGAAGTGGAATCCGCTGACGAGTGTACACATTCACAAGTTCCCACTCGCAATTGTACCCAATATAAACAACCCAATCTCCGTTTGCGCCTGCCCAACGCTTGCCCTCAAGCGACGGCATCTTAACATCATACGTATCATTATCAAGCGGCATCAACTTGCACAAGGCGAGGCTTCCCTCGTCCCCGCGCCGGTCAGCAGGGTCACGGCGAAGAAGATAGGGGAGATCAAACCGCTCCTGGACCCTTGGGTTCCTTGTAATGATGTTATCAGTTGAGTCGAGAATGTTCTTGAACGAACCTGCCATGCTAGCCGAGGTGATCACGTCGCACCGATCAATGAGTTCCCCCACCGCATCATCATTCAGATCAGGGCAAGAATAACGGGGTCGTTTCCGACTTGTTCCCTCCATGGAGAAGGCGGTTGAACAATGGCAGAAGGAAGGGTGAATGCAAATGGAGGAGGGAGGAAGAGCGTGGGACAGCAGTCCCAAATCGAGAGGGAAAGGCGAAGAGTCGGTGGACGGTTGCCAGTTTGCCACGGTACATGAAGAGGCGCCCCGGCCTACACGTCCTTTCGGAAATTGTACAAAAGGACTCGCCGTCGTCTCACTGACATGTTGGAACGGGACCACATGTCAACGAAACATGGTGTGTAATTTCTCGTGCAAAATGCGATCTGGCCGCGTTGGCCCGAGGTGCCGCATTAGTTATCGTTGAATAATATAAAATATTATGAGTGCAGACGCTCCACCCCGAGGTTTGTAGCTCCTTCTCGGTCGTCGGGAATCTATGTTCTTCCAATCTTTCGTTTAAGTCATGAGCTTTGTTCATCCTGTTGCCGGCACGTGGGACATCTATATGCCTCCATTTTACAAAATCATACTAAATGCCACCATGACACGCGGGACATCTAGCATCAAGGTGGCGTGTCATGCAAGAAAATGGAGATATGCAGTGCGTAAGTGAGTCGTGCACTTCGATGGCACCTAGTACTACGCAATATTTTTTCTCCTCGATGGCACATGAATAGTGCACGTACACAATGACAGAGAACGGGATGGTAGCCATGGACATGGTCGGCCCTTTTTGAAGAGAGTACTAATAAAAATATATTTGAATAGAGTACTAATGACAGAGTACATAACTTTGATGTGTCCCGTCAACTCATACAACGACGAGAAGCTTGCTTACTACGCCTTCTCCCTCGCCAACGCGTGCACGATGGCTCGCAGCACGACGAGAAACTTTTGTTTACAAGCGGTGGACGTGCAACAGTTCATTTTGTGTCAGATTGCCATCATTATTGTTCGACTTCCGGAAGAGGAGAAGAGCCAAGCGCAAGGTCACCTACTACTACACCCGCAAAAAAACCTACAGTACTACTATAGCTAAAGCCGTTCCACCTTTTTAGAGCATGGTTAATTAAGGCTGGTTGTAATGGGGAGTATAATACACTAGGATCATGCATATGATACTAGTGTATGATACTACATCCGTAGTGCATATAGTACTATCATATGTTTGTGTCATAGGATAGTTAATTTATTGCCATGCATGACACATAGTAGCACATCTTTTAAGATGATACGGTATCATGATATGATACTCAACTCTCTCCTTCTTCATTTAATTCTATAACACCTCATCAAAATTGCCTAGTTGGCATGCATGATACTACCTATGATACTCCCATTACAGGCAGCCTAATATAGGCGGCTCTTGCAGCGGCACATCATTTACTAGGATCAAAGGAAGTGAAACAAAAGTTGGTGTGGATGCTAGATTGTCAATTAAAACATGATTACATAGGAAAAAAATCCTATAGCATTCTATCCTATGAATCAAACGACCAATGTAGGAAAATTATGAGGGGGGGTCTCTCCAATAGTGTTCCTCGGCTCCCACCTATCATCACGGTGGTCGAACTTGGAGTCATTCATCTGGTACACGGGACCACATGTCAACGAAACATGGTGTACAATTTCTCGTGCAAAATGCGATCTGGCCGCGTGGCCCGAGGTGCCGCGTTAGTTATCAACCTTTATTTTTCTAATGGCGTGCTGTTCAGTTTTGAAGCATGACTAACTGGTACTGTTTGCAGAGAAAATATATAAACTACTCTACCACTACTCCACCTCTAGTACTAGTAGTATAAAAAGATATATGGGCTGGAGCTTTAGAGCTTTCTTGCTAAGGGCTGCCCACTTGCTTCTCACACTATCACCCTCTCTCTAGATCTAAAAAAGACGACCTCTCTCTCCCTCCTCACCGGTGGTCACGGATCCGCCGGGGAAGAAAAGGACGTGCAGCGTTGACGCACTCGTCATCGGCGGGCGAGGTCACGCACTGACGACAAGGCCGTCCTCTCAGACCTAGCGCCCGCACGGGATGGCCTCTATCCCCAAGCTCGCTGGCGTAGTGCGTGCGGAGGACGACGACCACGAGCGAAGCCACTTCCTGCCGACCCTCAGGTATGCTACCTCTTTTCGAACCATACCCTTGTTCTATTGCCCCATCTGCCACGTCGCTGCAGGTGGATCTTTTTCCACTCCACCATCTTCCCAATTTGCTATCCTCTGCTCTACTGGTCACGCAGACGAAAACCTTAATTTGCACTACTAAAGGAAACCCTACTTCATGCAGACTAATCCATGTCTGGGTTGAATAAGGAAAGCAAGGGAGACTGCACTGTCTAAGAGAGTAGGCATCGAAGCCGCATCTAGGTTGAAAAGGGGAATATCAGTAGCTAAGTAACGAGTCGCGTGCCCCTTGGTTGAAGAAGGGTAGAAAGGCATGACAACGCAATAGAGAACGACCAGGTCGATCGGTTTGTTGTCCTCACATAGGAAAAAGGTGGCTGAACATAACATAAATGGGACATAATCCACATATGCTGCCTGGATATTTGTTGCTCTGGGCAACCATACCTCCCTCACCACTCTATGCGTCTGTGGAGGTACATCGTACTGGTGCGCCCATTGTCCGAATGGGTCTCCCATGCTCTTATTGCCACTTTTTTGCTGTTAGTATAATGCCAGCGGTAAAGTCCACCAATGCTACTGCTAAGGTGATGCCACATTTAACTAATGACGCACTCAGTCAAATGCCATCGATAAATTTAAGCAATGCCTTTTAATGTCTCTGGATTATTTCAGGGTTAGCTGTTGACCATGGATGTATTAAAGAATTTTCAGGTAAGGCATTCTAATGTTGTTGCACAGCCAGTATACCAAAGATGAAACTTGTTACTACCTTCAGATTTTTGCACTGTTAATGCTTATAGATTACATACCTCACTTTCATGAGATAAGTCAATTTTTTCGTACAGTGTCACCAAAATGCCAAGGAGTTGATGTCATTTTATTTTGGTTAAACTGCACAAAAAATTATGAAGACAAGAGGAATGGTCAAGAGTGGGCACCTCCTTATCCGGCTGTTTTCTTTGATTTGGTTGGTCAAGTTTTATGTTTAATCGACTATCAAGATTGGAATAGCAATTGCCAGGTCCTCTTGAGTTCGAAATGATATATACCTTCAAGGTACATGGTTTGCAAAAAAATATATACTATCATTAGTTAATAATGCTAGTTACCTTCAGACTTTTGTATTTGGTTCATTGTTGTTGCCAGCTAGTATACCAATGCTGAAACTTGTTACCTTTACATTTTGTATTGTCAATGCTTATAGGAATCTTCAAGTGCTAGCGTATGGAGACCATTTTAGTAAAACAATTATACTCTACCCCGTAATAAAAAAATTACTCCACTGTTCCACTAGCCAGTGGATTAGTGTATATATGTACTATTTGAATGGTGTTGCATTAGCGTATCGACATATATAAGGTGTGGCAATCTTTCCGAGAGCAACAAGTTTCAGCATTGGTATACTAGTTGTGAAACAAGTTTCAGCATTGGTACAGTGGGTGTAGAGTTCACTCAAATACTGCCAGTAAAGCTAGCCACACCTTTGTTAAGATTGGGATAGCAATTTTTCATGTTCACCCGAGTTCGAAATGATATTTACCTTGAAGGTACATGGTTTGAATTTTTTAATACTGTCATTAGTTAATAATGCTAGTTACCTTCAGACTTTTGTATTTGGTTTAATGCTCTTGCACAGCTAGTATACCAATGCTGAAACTTGTTACCTTTACATTTTGTATTGTTAAATTTTATAGAAATCTTCCAGTGCTAGAGCTTATGGAAATCTTCCAGTGCTAGAGCTTATACAAACCTTTTCCCATTAAGAAATTGGAATGCTTATATTTGTGAGTCTATGCTTCAACTAGTGCCACTTTTATAGTAATCACACTTTTAATATCTATGTAAATAGGGATGCTCGATTTTAGTGGAACTGTCCAACTGGTTCGACATTAGGAGCATGTTTTCTTCCAAACCTTTATATCCAATTGGTGGCACTATGAGCTGTTCATTAAGAAGGTACATGGTTTTCTACTATCTTGCTACTCCTTTTGTACTGTCATTAGATAGTAATACTAGTGGTTTGCATGTGAATTTATTGGCAGGGTGGACCTACATTGGAGGTGCAGGACATGATTCAATGATTGGATGCTCAATATCATTTGTATCGATTTCACCTCTTCCATCACCGCGAACATGGATATCCTTGGTCTGATGAAGAATAGGCGCTATATTTCTACTTTGAACAAGCAAATCAATTCAGTATGAAATTGTCCAAGGCAAAACATGACTGTATCAAATTGTCCAGTGCAAAACATGACAGATGCTAAGCGGAAGAGACATGTTTAAACCGAAACTACAAGGTGGGGTATATGTTTACTACCTGCTTGATATTTGTGCAGACAGAGATGCCTGCCCGTTGCTATTTGGAAAACACACAAAGTGACTGCAATTTTGGTTGAACTGCACAAGAGAATAGTATAGTCACTGCATGCAGTGCCATTTGAAAATAGACACAGAAAGATTGGATAGTCACTTCATGGACTGCAGAAAAGTAGTATTGTACTATTTATTGGCCAACACTAGGTCCTTCATTGCTTTGGTCTGATTATACAATGGGCATCATTTTGCCTAAGTTGAAGTTTGTATTTTGAAAATAGTTTCGCCGTGTGATAGAGAGAAGACCAAATCATATTGCAGTGGATGTTCCTCCATCATGTGTGGTTCATTCTGATGGTTCCAGCTGTTGGTGAAACCACTTACATTTGCAAGAGGAAATGTAGAATTCACAAACAAATTTGTCTTTCAGTCTGTACTGAATGTTGGCCAAGACAAGCATCCATGTTAGTAGGAATAACATATGTTTTTTCTATCTTTGCTTTTGGAGCTACATATTTGTATATGATCTGTGAATCATTGAGATGCATTAACATGTTGATCTTATGTATGGGAATCATACTAGTTGGTTTTAGTTGTGTCTAATCTTTGCTTTGGAGCTACATATTTGTATATGATCTGTGAATCATTGAGATGCATTAACAGTTCCTTATATCTGTTCGCTCAGTGTTTACAAGTTTTTCATTGATCACTAGCTAGCCTACTAATGCGCTCCTGGCAGTTTTAGTTGCGATGCAAGATCCAAAGTGGCAGTTTTTTGAATAAAAATGCCTACCTCTAAAGAAACTGACAAGCTGCTCTAAAGAAAATGCCATGCGAATCTGAAGTAACTGCCAGCAAAAACGTTCGCAAATGCCTTAGCTCCCAGTGAATGTTCATCAGTTAATGCGATCGTACACATACACCATCCGACCTACTTGATCTTACACGGATAAATAGCGGATCACACACGTACTACCTCCTTTTCATTTTACAGGGCTTATTTAAAAAATCTCACCAACCAAGGTAGATGATGAGTGGTGGAATGATTTTTGCCAAGGAGGGAGTACATCATCTGGATGATTCGAGTACGTAAATGCCTTATCTCCTAGCTAAATTTCATCAACTAACGCCCTCGGCTGCCACTTATTGCATGCTGCTCCGCGTACTGGCTGCGAGCGATTTTGAGTGCCTGCATGCAGCCGGCCGTAATTAAGGCAGCTAACTGATGCGAAAAAGATGCGCTTTAATATTTGCAGGCCGTTTAAATATGTGGAACCATTATTGACAAGGAGGGAGATGATTCGAGTGCACTCGTTAAACCGTCATGCCGGCGTGCGACCCAGCATTGACGGGACGGGATGGCACAGTCAGAATTTCAGTTTCTCTAGTTTTCCACGGCAAGCTAGTGCGCTAAGCCATGCCTGCTTAATTATGCATTGAATTCCGATGACCGTCGCGCTACCTTTTGCCTATAAGTACTGTTTACCGGCCATCTATGGTAGCACAATGACCCAACTTGCCCTATCCTCATAAGCCCCCACCAGCCCAAGGTCGCTCGCCACTTATCCTCACTCTCGCCACGTCCTCCATGCCCCCGCCCGTCCGCGGTAGGCGAGGCCGGAGGCGGTCACCGCCGGAACTAGTGTTCGGTTTTTCACCGGAAGGCGGACGGAGGGAGGCGGCATTCTATCGGTCTTTAGATGGCAATGCGGGGATCGAGGACTTGTTGGAGCGCGACCGCCTGGCGGAGGAGCAGGAGTGGTTGGAGCACGACCGCTTGGCGGAGGAGCAGCGTATCGCTGATTTGCACCGACAGCGGGACATGAAGCAGCAGCGCACCGACGCTCTGAGTAGCGAGCAGAGCGCCCGCAACTGGTCCGACTACGTGGTGGCCGGCACCCGGAAATTAGCCCTGGAGGCTGTCGGGCACGCACGCGTTCGCGACGCCGATTTTTACTACCAGCTCGTCAAGTGGGTTTCCTGCTTAGAAGCCAAAGCTTCGATGGACCACGCCGGCATGGAAAGGGCCAACGCGCGTGAGCAACGCGCCCTATCGCACCTCTGACAAGTCCGAGGTGAGGCGGAGGACGCCGGTGCCGGCGTTTAGCGTGTACCGTAGATGGCGGCCGGCATCGTCTAGTTAGCTAAGAGTAAGTTAGTACTTGTACGCTACTAGAGTATTAGTTGGAGTAGATAGTTAACTTTGCTATGATGGTTGTCAACATGGAAGTTCAGTACTCTGTATGTGGATCAGTCTTGTTACTTTGCTCTGAATGTTGAACTTTCCGTTTGAACGTATGGAATGGGCTGTTATTTTTTTAAATGGGTTGTATTTGTTCTCCATGGGTTTAGAGGCTGACTTATGGGCCTACCAAGTAGACGCATACACAATTCGGAGATGATTGTACGTGGAGAGGATGACATCAGGGACCCGCCAAGGTCATGGCAGTACGCAAGCAAGTGCCTCCTTATTTCAAGCCAATAAAAAATGGCTCCTCCTAAGGGATTTCTGACATCTGGGTCCCATGCCATTGTCAACGTACTCAATAAACTACAGAATTGCACAACGAGCGGCTGACAGCAAGGACCCAACACCTCGCCCAGTTATTTTTATTTAGGGTTAATTTGATAAATGCCACTCCAAATCCGATGTTTCTGAGAAATGCCACATCAATTTCCAAACTTAAAAAAAATGCCATTTCATGCCATTTCCAGTGGCATTTTTCGAAGTCTGGAGTGGCATTTTTCAAAGTTTGCAAATTGCAGTCGCGTTTTCCAAAAATTGCTAAAATTGCAGTGTCATTTTTCAAAGTTTAGAAATTGCAGTGACATTTTTATGAATCGCCATAATTGGAGTGGCATTTATCTAATTTATTTTTGAGAGGAAAGCAGGGTGTTCACTGGGCTGTGCGGGGCTCTCTCGCCTGTCTAGAGAACTTTCTCTTTTATGTTTACCACAGACCAGCCTAGTAGTTTTTTTTCTTTCTGGAAATGGCTAGCCCAGTTTTTTCTGTGATTTGCCGAGTAAGTCGCTTTGTCACGCGTGTTGGGCTGCAAATCTTTCAAGACGAGGAGAGCTTCATTCGGCTCGACGAGAAAATGGCCTATCAGTAATGAGAAATGGGTTGTACATTTTTTAAACACATCAAACTGGCAATTAGTTTCAAATTTATTTTTTTCATTTCGAGATTTTAAATCGCATTAATTTTTTACGTGGACAATTTGTTGGATTTTATATTGATGTACATTTAATTTTAAAATCAGTTTGAATGTGACTCGAAATTTCGGTATTAAAAACAGTTCGGACCGCACCGAAATATGCAAAAGTTTGTATAATTTTTAAACCGTGGCCACAATATGGGTTGTAATGCTAACAAAAAGAATATGGTTTCCAAAAAAACATTAACAATTAGCAAATGGGCTGTAAATTATTATTAATAATGACAGATGGGCTGTATGATGTTTTCCACAGATCTGAGGCATTCCTAAAAAATGGTTGACGCACAAGCACTGATTGTAGGATGTCCATCCAACGGCCATCGTGCTTCTTCAATCTCTGCTCTTCCTGCTCCAGCCTCTCAAACAAGTGTTGGCGGGACTGCCTGCTCTCTCCTCCCCAAGACCGGCTGTGCTACCGCGCGGGCCTCACTGCCCCACCGTACTCCCATCGCTGGCCTAGCCATCCCTCTAATCACCCACACCTGATGTTTTCTCCGGGGACGGCAGACGAACTAGTAAACCCTCGTACTCCTCCGCGTGGGAAACAACTGCCGAGTCTTCCTTGGCTCCGTGTCGTTCCCATCCCAGGCCTCGCCGTCGTCCACCGCCCTGGTGCTCTCGGCGCGGCCTGGTCAACATGGTCAACGACCGACATGCATCTGAAGTGGACTGTACGTGGAGAGGCTAACAGCTGGGTCCACAGCCGCACGCAAGGAAATGCCTCCTTATTACGCGCAAAATATGATTCCTCCACCTGACATTTGGGACCCACCGAAAGGGCCTCTGTATTTCGCGAAAAAACATTACCGCCGTTGACAGCTCGGACCCACCAGCTATATCTTCGCACGCAAGGAAGTGCCTCCTTATTATGCACAAAAAATGAATACTCCCCCTGTTAGCTGGGACCCAGTATAGTGGCAGGTTGACTTGTGGGCCTACTAAGTTGACGTGGATGGAGGGCTTTGTCAACTTAGTCAGTATGCACGATTCTAGGTCCAGTGACCGTACAATGTCCATCCAGCTAGCAAACCAGCATCTGTCGTGCCTCATGCTCCTGCCTCTCGTGGCCGGCTATGCTGCCGCGGAGGCCTCACCGCCCCCTACTAATCCCACCGCTGGCCAGGCCATCCCTCCACTCACCCACACCCCATGTTATTCTGCGGCGACGGCAGCCTCACAGCACAGCCGAACCAGTGAACCCTCGTACTCCTCACCGCGCGGGCTTCCACTGCCGTGTCTTGCGCGGCTCCACGTCGTCCCTTTCCTAGGCCTCGCCATCGTTCACCGCCCAGGTGCTCTCGGCGTGGCGTGGTCAATGAGGTCAAGGAACGACTTCTATCAGAAGAGTATTGTACGTGGAGAGGCTGATAGCTGGGTCCACGGCCGCAGCAAGGAAGTGCCTCCTTATTACGAGCAAAATAATTATTCCTCCACTTGACAGCGGGGACCCATCGGACGGGCCACTGTATTTCGTGAAAAAAATGTTTCCCCGTGACTGCTGGGACCCACCAGCTACATCTTCGCACGCAAGGAAGTGCGTCCCGGCAAAAAAATTTGATTTGCCCCCCTGACTGCTGGGACCCACCAGCTACATCTTCGCATGCAAGGAAGTGCCTGACAGTCGGGACCCACCTAGTCGAAGCGTACATAGCGTTGTCATTCTGGTCGCGAACGTGTACGTACATACTGGTTGATGTATAGGCGTGCACGTGTCGTAGTAGAGGCACGCATGTAGCATGTACACGTACGTACAGTGACCAGTGTGCTAGAAAGAAAATACGGCCACGTACGTACATACAGGCAGGGTCTCGAATGCCTACTCGCGCATACATACATCAAGGGCTCGTGTACACATGGCTGGGTCGGAACGGAGAAACAGCGTCATTGTCATGTTCATGGGGAGCCAACCGGCTGGGTCGGAACGAAATGCATCGTCTTGTTCATCGGGAGGGCTTGGACGAAATAGCCGATGGAAACGGCCTTGTGTTCGACCGGCCACGATCGAAACGGGATCTTGTTCATCGAGAGGGGTCTGGCATACCGCAAAACGGAGGAAACAGACCTCCTACAGTCGAAACGGGGGTCCTGTTAATCGGGAGGGGTGTGGCGTACCGCAAAACGGAGGAAACAGACTCGTGTTGGAGTGCTACGGTCGAAACGGGGGTCCTGTTCATTGGGAGGGGTGTGGCGTACCGCAAAACGGAGGAAACGGACTTGTGTTGGAGCGCTACAGTCGAAACGGGGGTCCTGTTCATCAGGAGGGGTGTGGTGTACCGCAAAACGAGACTCCACGGGATACTGTTCATCACCATCGTCGACCCCCTACAGCTTCCACGAGCTACCGTTCATCCACCATCGACCTCCTCCAGCCTCCACCGGCGACTGTTTAGCCTGCACCGCACGCTACTCCACCGGCTACTGTTCAACCACCCCTCTCCACGGGCTCTTGTTCAACCACCCCTCCATGGGCTCCTGTTCATCCAACCCTCCATTGTCTACTGTTCATGCAGCCCTCCATGGGGTGGTACTGTTCATGGAGCCCTCCACGGGGTCCTGTTCATGCATCCCCAACCGGCTCGACCGAACGGGGTGCTGTTCATGCAGAGGCAACACCACGGGGTCCTGTTCAGCCACCCCCACCGGAACTGTTCATCCAACCCCCCAGCAATGCTCACTGTTCATGCAGAGGCATCATCGATCGGCTTCAGTTAGCAGCAGTAGCGAAAGAATCGCTCGATCGGGTTCAGTTAACAGCCATCGATCGATCGCTCGAGTTCAGTAACGCGTAGCCTGCAGTGCAATCGCTCGGGTTCAGTTAGAGCCCAACGCCTCACTTGGGTTCAGTTAGAGCACAACGCCTCGCACCCACGTGCGTGCGTGTACGAGAAAAACGCGCATCGCTCTTCCCCGACCACCCACCGTAACCGGGAACACCCCGATATTTTCCTTGCCATCGCTTCTACCACGGTTTTTTCTGTCATGGACGGCCGAAAGAATGTCATGCAGCTGCGTGTCCGGCCCGCCCAGGACGAAAATCCCATTTATTGTCATTAATTTTTTTCATAGAAGTAGGACCCCACCACATCTATGATGATATTGTGTTTTGTCACAATTAGTGTCATAGAAGTGTCATAAGTATGACAGAAAAAAGTTTCATTCGGACCAAAATGTCACGGATGTGCCTTTTTTTGTAGTGGGCATTGATGATGACATGGAGTACACGAAAGATCTGACGTGGCTGAGTTGTCATTGTACTTTAAATGGGCCAAGCCTAATAGATTTCGGTTATTTATCATTTCAAGAATAAATATTTGGGCCCAATTACTACCCAATTTTTAATTTTACCAGCATAATTGTTACTAGGCCGTTATTTCAAATTTTACTTCTGTATTCAATCGATAGTACACAGCGAGGCCAAAATTCTCACATGGCTAGTGAGTGCAACTCAAATGTCCGATTTCCAATGTAAAAGAAACAACAACCCGTTTCTAATACACAGCAAATCACATTAATGCCAATCAGCATCACGTCAGTGATGATTGCCCTATAACTTTTTTTGCCTAGGTCTCGAACCTAGGGTTCTCGAGTCCTTCGGTGGCCGCCGCCACCGTGAGTCCCTCAAATTATCCGTGGAAAAATCTTATTCGAGTGCAACACCCTCTCACATCCTGGTCCTCTCCCTATCAGGGTTCCGTCTACTGCCTACTTGTTGGAGGGATCAAGGGCGATCTAGGGCTTTGGGGAATCCGGTTTCCATGGCGACATCAGGAGAAGGTAGCACATCGAGAGACCAGGGGATGGAGGATACAGGGAAACTGCTGGAGAGATTGAATCTGCAAGATGAAGAAACTGATAACTTGGTGTGGGACGATGAGATAGATGCCGAGGAGATCAAGCCCAAGTGGCTAGCCCTAGGGTGTTTGCTGACAAACAAAAACTTCAGTTAGAGTGCTTTGATCGCGAAGATTAGAGCTGCTTGAAATCCAGCTTAGTCAGTGGTATGGAGAAGGATCAACTCAAACTTGTTCTCAATTTAATTTAATTTTTTGTGAGATTGGAATAAAGCAATGCATCAAGGGTCGTGGGTCTTCCATGGCGTGGCACTGATTATTGCTGAGTATGATGGGTTCTCAAACCTAGAGAAAGTTCAGTTAAACACATTGGAAACTTGGTGTCAGATACATAGATTACCCAACAAGGTTCTAAAGAGAAAGAAGGCCCTAGAAAACTTAGCATCTCGGATTGGAGAGGTGCAAGAAGTGCAGGTCACGTTGCCGAATGGGTTCATTGGTGAGTTCATCCGGGTGAGGGTGAAACTTGACGTCAACAAGAAACTAACTCGAGTTGTAAGCATAACCAAGGGAGGGAAAACAGAGAAATATTTGGTAAAATTCTAGAAGTTGCCAACTTTTCGTAATGCATGTGGCCTAATGGGGCATTGGCATGAGGAGTGTGGAATAGGAGAACATGATAAAGCTATGCTTGAATGGGGAAAATTCATATTGGCTCCAAGGCGAGGTAGAGGGGGCGGTCGTGGGGGCCGTGGCACAGGCGGCCATAAAAAGAACAAGGATAATGCCAATTTGGGAGTAGAAAGAGGCTTTGGTCGTGGATTTATGAGAGGTCGTGCCAATAATATGCAGCATAACCGCACAGGTGATGCCCATAAGGGACCGATTGACCATGTCAGCAGGAGACATAACTATGTTTTTAATGCGGTGTAAATTCGGGGGAAATAGCTGGTGGTGAGCAGTTTACTCACACCATAGGTAACCAGACTGTGCAAACGGAGGACAGTTCAGAAAACATCTTGGGCAAGAGGATTGCGTATGACAGTGTCTCGACCGCTAACAATGTGGTGGCTGATAGCCTCACTACTGATCTCACAACAGCGCTGGTTCCTTTGGCGGGGACAAAAAAAGACAGGACAAAGGAAGAGGCATCAATAGTAGAGAAAATTAACCTGTTTGAAGGGGATGGAGAGGGAGATCATAATCCCCCAGTTACAGGTACACCACAAAAGAATGCAAACAAGAAGGAGTTAGCATAACTTGTAGAGTATCTTCTGGAACTTGAAGAGATCCAAACCATGCAGTATTCTCATATGGACTGGCTTCGATTTGGAGATTGGAATACGACTTGTTTCTAAGCTTATGCAATGGCAAGGCGGAAAAGAAATTATATTAAGAAATTAAAGGATGATAATGGTGATATTATGGAAGGTACGACGGAGTTAAACCCTCATATTCAAGATTAATTTACTAATCTATTTACATCAGAAATTCAGCATTCATACCCTATACTACTTCAAAAGTTGCATCAAAAGGTTACAAACCAAATGAACAGGATGCTCATGGCTCCAGTCTGTGTTGATGACGTGCGCAAGGCAGTTTTTAGTATCGGTGATCTTAAGGCACCAGGTCTAGATGGATTACATGCAATTTTCTTCAAGAGAATATTTGCACGCCCTTGGGGATGATATTACTGTTGCGGTGTTGAATGCTATTAGTTTGATGCAAATCCCACCAGAATTGAATGATACCTCTATAGTTTTGATCTCAAAGGTGGATTCTCCGGAATTAATAACTCAGTATCATCCAATCAGCCTTTGCAATGTGCTATATAAAATTATCTTGAAGATGTTGTTAGTACGTCTTAAGAGTATATTACCAGACATTATTTCTTCCACCCAAAGTGCATTTGTACCTGGCAGAATGTTCACTGGCAATATTCTTGTGGCTTATGAATGCATTCATAAAATAAAAAACACCAAAAATAGTCAAGCAGGTCTGTGTGCGGTAAAGCTTGACACGCACAAGGCGTATGATAGAGTTGAATGTATCTTTTTAAGAAATATGAAGCAGAAGTTAGGTTTTGATGAACAGTGTGTTAATATTATAATGGCTTGTGTGAGTTCTATCAGATACAAAGTCGGATATAATTATCAAGAGACTGATATGTTTATACCCTCAATGGGTATTCGATAGGGTGACCCTTTGTCACCTTATTTGTTCCTAATTTATGTAGAAGGCCTTTCCAGCATGTTGCAGTATGAAGAAGAAGTTGGTGGCATTGATGGGATTAGGGTGTGCAGGAATGCACTGTCAGTATCACACCTTTTATTCGCTGACGATTCTCTAATTCGCATGAGAGTAGATATGTTGAATGCAACTTCCTTACAGCATGTGTTGTACACCTATTGTGAAAATTCAGGACAATTGGTAAGTTTGGGAAAATCCAGTATATTTTTTAGTACAAATACTAATGTGCAAACTAGAGATGAAATATGCCATCATTTACACTTTACAATTGAAGCCATTTGTGACAAGTATCTAGGCAACCCCGCTATGGTGGGTGAAGATAGAAGTGATTGCTTTAATCACTTCTGTCAGAAAATCAAAAAATTGTTGAAGGGATGGATGGAAAAACAGTTGTCTACGGGGGGGGGGAGTCTTATTAAAAGTTGTTGCTCAAGCCATCCCTGTATTTCCAATGCAAGCTAGGAACGAGCCTTTGGACGGGATTGGGTTTGCTTGATCTTATAAATACAGCAACACATGTCGATAGGTCTGGATCGACGTTCTTGGAGTTGTTGTTAGAATCAGACTCGCCACTAGACATTATGCCAACTATTAACTGCAATGAAGTTATTGTTGCAGGAGCTTGGTACCTATGGTGGTTGTGGCGCCAGCACACTCACCATGATTCATGTCCCCTTTCATTCCGATGGACCATTTCGGTCCTAGCAATCGTTGGGAATTTTATGAAATCGTCAAGGAAGGAGATAGCTAGCGAACATAAGTGGGTGAGGCGACAACCAAAATTCATTAAACTGAATGTAGATGGGTTCTTTCATGTAGATGTTGGTCTTGGCGCAGCTGGAGCTGTTCTCTGTGATGAGAGGGGGAGGTTCATAGCAGCTCAATGCAAATTTGATCAACGTGCAGCTGATGTAATGGCAGTTGAAGCTATGGCTCTGCATGATGGATTATCTTTAGCAAACTCCGTGGGGTTCAACAGGATTGAGGCTGAATCTGATTATCAAAATGTGGTGAATTATTGTCAAGGGTAAGATCAATGGTGGGATGCTCCAATGATTATTTTTGCGGATTGCATAGACATGGTAACGTTAATCGGGAAGGCCATCTTTAAGCACTGTTTTCGTGATGCAAACTTTGTAGCTAGCAAAGTTTAGTTTTTGTAATAAACATAATGATAGTTGGACTAATGAACCTCCTAGGTTCTTGCTTAGCCAACTAGTCAATGATGTAATTATTCTTTGATATTAATAAAGCTAGCCATGATGGCCTTTGCCAAAAAAATCATCACATTAGTGATATTACAAACCAAAACATAACATTTTGCTCTGTATGTAGTCACTTGATGAAATCTCTAGAAATACTTATATTTAGGAATGGAGGGAGTACAAATCAGCTAAAGCTAACCATGAATACCAATCTTCCATGCGACGAAACATGTCATTAGTTTAAGCAGTAATTTTCTTCCTCAAATATTATGCTTCTTGGCAACTAGTGTCTGGTAAAAAACATCTGCAAATTCAAAGGGAATAAATTAGTCCAAATATCGTGTAGTTAAAAGACAAGGTAAAAACATGTTTCAATTATTTGTAGTGAGCTTCAAAGTTCCTCTAAAACTTCGAAATACATCAGATTTTATGATTTAGCAAAGACCAACTCAAAGAGAAGCAAATACTTAGTTAAAATTTTGTACTTTGATAATCCGGTGATCTTATTTAAACGATAAAATTTAAGCACTGAATAGCCAAAACACACACATTCCAGCAGTACCTCTCTATCAAGATATTTTTTATAACAATAGAACATTTAGCACTGTACCACAATTAGTTAGGGACATAGCTGCATACATTAAATACTAGTAAAAGGCGTGTACTGAGTATAATCTAATCAAAATATTAGGAGACATTGAAATTTCTAGAGAAGTGAACTTGAAGGAACTTTTGTCATTCTAGCAACGTGGATGTCGAAACTGGCGATGCATCCAACTTTTCACACCTATCAAGAATGCCTATTTTTCAGTTAGTAAATAGTTACAACCTAGCAAATTAGTTTGTATTGATTGTTGTCCAACATGCTCATTTCAAATAAAAAATATTATGACTCCATGGTCTTTTGGCCAAAGTCAACAAAATATTGTTAATTGCAGTAAGATCAAGGAATCAGTGCTCAAATTTGGAGTTTGCAGAAGCCTACCATTCTGGACAAATATCAATGGATAGACATTTTCTTCTAAACAGAAATAAAAGAACTTATGAATCTCAAATTCTTCATTCTCCCATGTCCAACAAAAGATCCCAGGAACCCTCAACCGTATGATATAATATGGGCCAATTATCAATCAAAAAATAAAATAGAGCGACTGAATTATGTATGCTAAAGTCTGAAAACAGAAAATTTTCTAGAAACCAAGAACTACCTCCGTCCCAAAAATAAGTGTCTCAACCTTAGTACAACTTCATACTAAAGTTAGTACAAAATTGAGACACTTATTTTGGGACAGAGGGAGTAGCAGATAATGAGATAAAATGCCACAACATTTTTTTCTTCGCATACATGATCATATTACAATTACCGTCATGCAAAGTACATGCCATATATAGTGTTATGTTCTTTTATATATGGCACATCATTTATACATTTTTCCATTGTAGATCGCAAGGTAGTGGTAAATTCCAAGTTCAAAAATTGCTTAATGTAGTAGATATAACAATATTTACATCACACACTTGTTTAAAAAGTCAGAAATGTGCATCTAAACAAGATTTACTGTTAAGGAGTAATGCGAAGGAAGTAATGTATGATCATACATGTTCATCCTTTTCTCATACTTGTCCCTCATCAGCAACAAGTTAAACAAGTACTTGTACTCGTCGCTGCCATACCATTCTCTCGATCACAACTTTCACAAACATACTAAAAAAATATTACATCTATCAACTTAGATAACTAGAGATTTATTCAGAAGTTAACAGGGTTGAGCTAAATGACATGTTACCATGAACAAGCTCTTCCGCATCTGAGTGTAGTTGCTATCCTCAAGGTACATGCTCCAGTCCAGCATCTCAAGGTACAGCGGCCACACCGGTTTCCTGCAGGACCAAAGAAAATTATGGATAGAACTCCCAGACTGACAGGAAAAACCTAGCGTGTTGGCGCAGGGACCAGCTTCACATCATAAACCCTTGCCTTGCTCGCATTGACACGGAGCAGCGCGGCTAGCTTCGCATCTTGGGGCACGACAACCTCCGGCATCCATGTGATTATGGCTTGATGTCATAGATTCAGATTGAGAACTTTTTATGTGCAAATAACACCCAAAGAGAGTTCTAAAGCAAGATGACTACAAAACTAGTGTACTAACTCTGACATTAAAAATATTTGTACTATTACAAATATTATATCCCACATGGATCATAAGACTGCATTTTTCTACAAATACTTCTTATATCTGAGCAAAGTGTGTGTTTGGATTTGTATCACGGAACAACAGGAGTACCACCCAGATTGCCCAGGTAACATATTAAACTTGTTTCCAAACTGCAGTCTATGTAGCACATCTACTAGGAACATAATTAATATAAATTAATCCTGAGAAAGCTAGAATATTTCACAGGTGTTCTCGAATATTCCTATAATCAGAACTAGTTGCAAGAAAAAATGGTATATTATACAACCTATGTAGAACGAATTAAAGGTATATGATTTCAACACCCAACTCTATTTGCTTTTTAATTTTACCATCTGTTACAAAGCAAGCTATGTCCACTACCCAATATTGCGAAATATCCTAACCTACAAAAAATCGAGAACCCTTTCCAAAATAAAATGAGAAGCTAAGAGCTATCTATGCTAACGAACGTATTGCATTCGAGTAGAGATAGTTATGTTTACACTGTTCAGACACAATAGTTCGCCACTTTCAGAGATTACGGAATGCAAGTAACCTTAGGCAGAAGGGAGTCGGTTGTCTAGTTGTCGTATGGTTGCTGCAACGGCAACTGAACGGATCGAGTCAGGTCGGATCTAGAGGATAAGTTCCAGGACTTCGTCTGCCCCGTCCTCGGGCGCTCTAGCCGCATGCACCACCCCTTGGGCATGCCCCAGATTCACTGCACGAGGGGTAGGAGCGCCACCATCCCGATGCACAGGACATCGAGGTGGATGTGCTGCCAGCGTCATAGTCGTGGATGAGGACGGAGAGTCGCTGCTGCCGCCATGGACGATGTCGAAGCTCGAGGATGCCGCCATCGCGGATCTACGACCAGCGCGGTGTGGTGACCCACTTCCCCTCCCACCGTCCGCCGGATCTGAGGCTAGTGGTGGTCGAGGCTGTAAGAAATACTTATGTGTGGCTTGCAACATTTACTAGTAGAATGCCCGTGCGTTGCTACGGGCACAAGCGAAATATAGATGAGCCCAAGAGCATAAGTTGTGTCCATCTTTTATCTTCTCCACGAAGACGTTATCCGTAAACTTTTCTACGTGTATAGGTAATATATACTTTTAGATACATACCAAGATTGTGGGAAGACATAAGGTAACATTCCATATCTCTTCGTTCCTTCCCATTTCGTCCTTATTCACCATCGCAACAAGACGTGACATCATGTTCATTATCCCTAGCTGCCTCCTATTTTCTGACAAACCTTGGACCTCACCTCCGACCTTGCTATCACATAGTCATCGCTCTTATTTTTCATGGTTCATATCCTTTCTATCGACGATGATAGTGCATTACATTTTGTTGAAATAAATTGCCCATCTGTCTTCATTAGTTCAGACTTTTAAATGAGTTGGCTGAAGCATGAATTAATATGGTATCCAAGCCAAGAGGTCATTTGAGTTCAAGACCCCGACAACACAGTACTAAAAAAGAAGATCCTACGGCCTACATTGATCCCACATCTAAGCACTAAATAAGCCTAAACATGAGGGGTGTGTTAAAATATATTGTCTATCTCGCTTCATCAGTTCAGATTTTTGGATGAGTTGGCTGGAGCATGAATTCAATAAACACCTCACATTAATATTCTCTCATTGCCACATGCATTTTGAAAATAGTGACGATTGTCATGGTGGATGATGTTTTTGTCGATAATTTCAAGACCAACTCGCTCAGTATCTCAGAGGTGCTCATAGGGGTAGAGTGTGCATGCATGCGTTCATAAGGATGAGTGTATATACGTGTTTGTAAAAATCGGCGTTTGTACGGTGTGTGTTTTAACTTCGGAATACACAAGAATTATATCACAAGAACAAGTGTCAATACATAACAACATGATGGTTTTCAAATTAAGGAGTTTTGTGAATATACATTTCTTGCCAAAGGAAACATGAATATACATAGCAACTGGTGAATAAAGTCATATGGAGGATATAGTGCACCCTCTCCTCCCATGTAAAATTCAACATGTTAATTGCTTTGCATCCATTTTATAAACCAAATCTTTGATGTAGTTGATGCCACCTAACAAGAGAATAGTCAAACATATGTAGACATGATTACACAATACATTAATTTCGGTGATATATTTTAATATGTTTGATGCTAGGCTAGCATATTATCATATCGGCAAACAATACTTCAACATTCACTCGGAAAGTCAGGTTGGTGACGTCTAAATATTTTACCAACTTCAACAAGATGGAAAACAAATAGCAAGAAATATATGCATAATACAAAAGTGTCTCTTACCATGACAACACCCAATATAAATTAAAAATACGAAAAACTTGTTACAATAGTACTATTACTTAAAACAAGAATTTTATGTTTCCTAAGCAAACTCCAACTTTCAGGAATAAATGTTTCTTGACATTCAATGTTCATTTTAGAATCCACGTAAAGTGGTGTGGAATAATTCTTTATTGAAATTCAACTTTCTGTATAGCGTAATTTCTGATGCATGAGAGATAAATAATGCACAAAATATAGAACCACAAGATAGCTAGAAGCCTACTACTGTAAATTGGTGCAGCTATGATAAATATGAAACTTCTATTCCTCTGTACAAAGCCAATCCGAATTCCAGCCCATGCGATTAGTGAATCCCGTTGACCATGAAGAAGCTAAATAAGAAAATACTACTTTTATATAATAGAAAATAGACCGCAAGAAGACACTGTTGCACATGGTACAAGGTGCATGCAAGGCTATAAATCCACCAAAAATTGAAATAACAAAGAAAAACAAAAATAAGTTTAGAAGGTTGAAGCATCTCAATAAACATAGGAACAGGAGAGACCTAATTCCAAGATAAACCTAATGCTAGCACCATCGTAATAAGCCCATGTCTACAAAGGAATATTAACATTCAACTGTGAAAGCTCAGTAGCTTGTCATGTCTATATTTTGTTGCACTTGTATGTGATATGAAATTTAAAGAATTATGATGAGAAACTCATGTAGAACTGCAGTATAATCATTTGAATAAACATTGTCAATTGTCTAAGAGTGTTAACATTTAAACTCATTCAAAATGTTGGCAAATGGAATGAGAAATGTAATACTTGAGATAACATATTATAAGGCTACAATAAGTCCCCTCCAATATTTTGGAAGCTCTCCACTATATGTGTAGCAATGAACCAGCCAAAAAAACTATTATAGGTTGCCAGATAGATATTTGATTCTTCAATTTCTAGCAAACATATAAAATATTGATTTGGAGGCACTCCTGCTTACTACACCATGATTCATAACATCAAAGTGCAGGAACAAACTTGATTTTGTTGAATAGATAAAATTCACCTTGTTTTTCTTCACGAAAGTCTTCCCCAAGATTTTTCATCTAGTCTTCTTTCCCATATATATATTTTCTTCAGGAAGGAGGCCTGCCTCGACTTCTTTCCCATATCTGCAGAAGTCATGATTAGAGCTGGTCCTTGTGGAGCACTAACCCACCTTGGCTCAACGCCAATGTGCATTAGCCTATTAAAATCATAGGTGTAAGAATCATCCATGTGTTCTGCACAAGCAAGGGAAAATCGTCTAAGCTTTGATGCTTCACTATATTATAGTTGAGCAGAAGAGATAAATGGGCAGAAGTCTAGATGTACAGTAGTGGGGAAGCTGAAGTTACCAGGATTACTGATCAAAGGTGCTTTCCATTTGCCCTTGTGGTTCAGGTTCCTAAATTTTCTAATGCACAAAAACTTATGCCAGAAGTTGGACGCCCGAGGTATCCTATTCCATTTGGGGCGATGGAATTTCGAGTATTGTTGTTAAATTGATGATATTGTTGGGCATTGAATTAACTGAAACAGAGTGACTTCAAAAGATAGGGCGCGATAGAAACACAAAGCACAGACACTCACAATCAATAATTTAGAAGCTTCTACATTACTAAAAAATGCACTTCATAGATATTATAGTTGTATCCACTATTCTCTTAAGGGGCATAAAATGTAGCAAACTAAGCCAACACAACCTTAAGCTTCATTTCCTCAATCACCATGTCAGCATCCTTGTTGAACTGAAGAATACATATATATGGACTATAGTTGGTGGAATGCTAATCATCTAGCGCCTGATGACATTGACAACACAACACTGTCATAGAAACTTGTGAAATTCCATAAATATCTTGAAGAAATATTAATTCATAAACTTAGGTGGACGGAATAGAACACATATGTGTGTGCTCATTTCATACTGCTAGGTGGATGATACGTTTTCGTCGTATCTATAATTTTTGATTGTTCCATGCCAATATTATACAACTTTCATATACTATTTTTGGGACTAACATATTGATCCAGTGCCCAGTGCCAGTTCCTGTTTGTTGCATGTTTTTTGTTTCGCAGAATATCCATATCAAACTGAGTCCAAATGGGATAAAAACGGACGGATTTTTTTGGAATATATGTGAATTTTGGGAAGTGGAATCAACATGAGACGATGCCCGAGTGGCCCACGAGGGTGAGGGGCGCGCCCGAGGGGCAGGCGCGCCCTGGGCCCTTGTTGCCACTCCGTAAGGTGGTTGGTGCCCTTCTTTCGCCGCAAGAAACCTAATATCCGTATAAAAATCATGTCCAAAATTCATCCCAATCGGAGTTACGTATCTCCAGGAATTTAAGAAACGGTGAAAGGCTAGAATCTGGGAACGCAGAAACAGAGAGAGACAAAGAGACAGATTCAATCTCGGAGGGGCTCTCGCCCCTCCGCCACCATGGAGGCCATGGACCAGAGGGGAAACCCTTCTCCCATCTAGGGAGAAGACCAAGGAAGAAGAAGAAGGAGGGGGGCTCTCTCCCCTCGCTTCTGGTGGCGCCGAAACGCCGCCGGGGCCATCATCGTGTGACGGCGATCTACACCAACACCCCTGTCAACATCTCCATCATCTTCCCCCATCTATCTCCAGCGGTCCACTATCCTGCAAACCACTATACCCTCTACTTGAACATGGTGCTTTATGCTTCATATTATTATCCAATGATGTGTTGCCATCCTATGATGTCTGAGTAGATTTTTGCTGTCCTATCGGTGATTGGTGAATTGCTATGATTGATTTAATTTGCTTGTGGTTATGATGTTGTCCTTTGGTGCCCATCATATGAGGGCGCGCATGGATCACGCCATATTGTATGTAGATAGGACTATGTATTGGAGGGCAAGAGTGACAGAAGCTTCAACCTAGCATAGAAATTGATGCATACGAGTTTGAAGGGGGGCCAATATATCTTAATGCTATGGTTCGGTTTTACCTTAATGAACGTTAGTAGTTGCGGATGCTTGCTAATAGTTCCAATCATAAGTGCATAGAATTCCAAGTCAGGGATGACATGCTAGCAGTGGCATCTCCCACATAAAACTTGCTATCGGTCTAGTAACGTAGTCAATTGCTTAGGGACAATTTTGCAACTCCTACCACCACTTTTCCACACTCGCTATACTAACTTTATTGCTTATTTACCTAAACAGCCCCTAGTTTTTATTTACGTGCTCTTTATATTCTTGCAAACCTATCCCACGAAAACTACAAAGTACTTCTAGTTTCATATTTGTTCTAGGTAAAGTAAATGTCAAGCGTGTGTAGAGTTGTATCGGTGGTCTATAGAACTTGAGGGAATATTTGTTCTAACTTTAGCTCCTCATTGGGTTAGACACTCTTACTTATCAAAAGAGGCTACAACTATTCCCCTACACTTGTGGGTTATCAAGAACGTTTTCTGGTGCCGTTGCCGGGGAGCAATAGAGTGGGGTGAATATTCTCGTGTGTGCTTGTTTGCTTTATCACTAAGTATATTTTATTTGTTGTTCTAAGTTTCTATCTTTAGTTATGGGTAGGAAACACAAAATACCAAATAAATTAGTGGTACCTACTGAACCAATGGTTGAAGAACCACTCAAAATCTATTGCACTCCTGAAGCTTTTTACTTGGGTCATCTTTGATCCCTATGTGCTTGGGCTGAAACCCCAACTAGCTTAGTTGATGGAAAATATTTAGATGAGCATGCTTGTTATGTGCGACACAACATATCTGAATAAGGGAAACTTTTACTGGATCAAATTCATCGTTTGCAGTATTATGCTTGGAATTTAGGTGAAATACATGATTGTACTTGTTGTTCTAAAGACCCTAAGAAACACCTTCCTTACCAATGTAAGTTTATTGATGATGGAATCGTATCTTCGTATACTAAGGGTGTTTATGATTACTATGATGTTCAATAAATTGAAGAATTTGTTGCTTTTAGGGGTACTTGTGAAATTGCTTCCTTTATTGAAGAATGTGATACTACTCTCTGCAAATCTGAAAATTTGGCCATACTTAAATATTGCTATGATAATTATGCTTCTAATCCTTATATTAAACCATATATTGAGGACTCCTCCGCTGTCCAAAAAGAGACTAATATTTTGCAAGAGTCTATGGAAGAAGAAATTAATGATATTGTGAGCTCATTGGATGAAAAAGATGAGGAGGAGAGCGAAGAACAGAAGGAGGAAGAGTGGATTGATCACCCGTGACCACCTTCTAATGAGAGTAACTCTTTATCCCATACATTGTTTAATTTCCCTTCATGCTTACCGAAGGATGAATCCGATGATGATTGCTACGATCCCTTGGATTCATTTGAAATATCCCTTTTCGATGAAATTGATGCTTGCTATCCTTGTGGCCAAGATACTAGTATGGATTATGCTTATGAAGATGAACTTGCTATAGTTCATTATGTTAAACATGAGATAGTTGCTATTGCACCCACACATGATAGTCATGTTATCTTTTTGAATTCTCCAAACTACACTATATCGGAGAAGTTTGCACTTATTAAGGATTATATTGATGGGTTACCTTTTTCCGTTGCACATGATGTTTTTGATGAATATCATATGCATGTGCTTTCTGCTCCTACTTGCAATTATTATGAGAGAGGAACTACATCTCCGCATCTCTATGTTTCCAACACGATAAAATTTCAAGAAACTGCTTATACTATGCATTGGCCTTTACTTGATGTGCATGAATTGTTCTTGTATGACATGCCTATGCATAGGAAGAGATTTAGACTTCGTTTTTGCATGACACATATCACTTTGTGCTCACTACTAAATGCCAAATCATTGCTAATTAAAATTGGCTTTGATATACCTTGGGATCCGGGTGGATCCATTACTGGAGCACTATATGCCTAGCTTAATCGCTTTAAAGAAAGCACTGCCAGGGAGAAAACCCGGAAGTTTTAGAGAGTCATTTATTTCTGCTGTGTGCTTTGATAAAGTTTGAAAACACAAAAATAAAGAGGGGAACCTATTTTTTTCAAAAAGAAGAGTGAAAATAAGATGGATGAGCACCGTTGAAATGGGGGAGCTCCTTGAACTTTGGTCGTGCCCATGAAAACTTTGCAAATCTTAAATTACAAAAACTTTTCAACAAAAATAATTATCCCCTTGTACAATTCCATTGTATTATAAAAATATTGTTCATTGTATTATAAAATAATGTGCCAACATTTTCCTTTAGGATGATTAAACTGCTTGTTAGTTTGTGCGGTGTAAAAACAGAAACTTTGGCTTTAGTGCGCGATTTTACATTTTTTACTGGAACGTCGAAAGGATCTGAACTTGTTATACAAAAGTATGGTTAATGTTCAAATTGTTGAGTTTTCCAAATTTTGGCTGTAGTCGAAAGGATCTGCAACTTTGGTTGTAGTCTTGCTATACAAATTATTGAGTTTTCCAAAAATTGCCATAATTTTCAGGGTTACAAACGTATGGTTAATGTTCAGATTGCTACAGACTGTCCTGTTTTCACAGATTGCTGTTATAGCTTCATTATTTGCACATGTTTGAATTCTAGTTGAAGCCTCCTTGACTTGGGGCCATATAATTGTGATAGCATACAGTGGGTAATGTTCGTTCATAATTATACAATAATGTTAGAGCCGTACATGATGGGATTTTATTGAACGTATGCTGTAACCTCGCCACTAAAAGTTCGGCTAAGTTTGTTGTGGATGAAGTGTTCGAAGATCGAGGAGGTCTCGATGTGAGAAGAAGAAGGAGAGGCAAGAGCCCAAGCTTGGGGATGCCCAAGGCACCCCAAGTAAATATTCAAGGAGACTCAAACGTCTAAGCTTGGGGATGCCCCGGAAGGCATCCCGTCTTTCTTCAATAAGTACCGGTATGTTTTCGGATTCGTTTTGTTCACATGATATGCGTAAACTCTTGGAGCGTCGTGTGCTTTTTATTTTTATTTTAATAAATGCACCATGCTGGTATGCGATAGTCCTTGGTTGATTTATAGGGTGCTCTTTGCACTTCACTTATATCTTTTGAGTATGGCTTTATAGAATGCTTCATGTGCTTCACTTATATCATTTGAAGTTTGGATTGCCTGTTTCTCCTCACATAGAAAACCGCCATTTGTAGAATGCTCTTTTGCTTCACCTATATTTCTTAGAGCGTGGGCATATATTTCTTAGAAAGAATTAAAACTCTCTTGCTTCACTTATATCTATTTAGAGAGTTGACAGGAATTAGTCATTCACATGGTTAGTCATAAAATCCTACATAAACTTGTAGATCGCTGAATATGATATATTGATTCCTTGCAATAGTTTTGCGATATAGAGATGCTAATATGTGGGAGGTACTAGTGAAGGATTGCGTTTTAGTAAAAATATTGGTGTTAAGGTTTGTGATTCCCGAAGCATGCACGTATGGTCTCCTAACTATGTAACCAAATTGGCGCGCATTGTAGTTTGATTGTTTATCTTTGCATGAAAATCGGGGGCGCGCGATGGTTAACTCCTACCAGCCTCCCCCTAGGAGCATGCGTCGTAGTATTTTTCTTTAAGGGCTAATAGATTTTTCGCAATAAGTATGTGTGTTCTTTATGACTAATGTTGAGTCCAGGGATTATACACACTCTCACCCTTCCACCTTGCTAGCCACTCTAGTACCGCGCAACTTTCGCCGGTGCATCTATATCCTTCCTCAAAACAGCCACCATACCAACCTATTATGGCATTTCCATAGCCATTCTGAGATATATTGCCATGTAACTCCATCGTTCTGTTTATTATGACACGCACCATCATTGTCATATTGCCTTGCATGTGTTAAAGTTGTGTCGAATATTATTGTACAAGGTAGGTTGCAATTGGACTTGGTTTTGGACTGTGTGTAGATAGGGTAGGAGTTGTGTCATTATAGGACTTTTGTATCCTAGGCCTCTCATATATATCAGGGCTAGACACACGATGTAACCTATGCCAACATAATAGCACGAGCATGCGGGGGAGCCGGCGCCGTGTGCCGGCGCCCGAGCGGTCAGGGTGCGGTATTGTAGCGGTATCATGGGGAGAAGCGCCCGTAGTCATGCCCCGTGGATGTAGCCATGCTGGTGAACCTCGTTAACAAATCTTGGTGTCGTGCCTCGTGTGATTACTTGGTCCTCGGTAGATCGACAGTGGCCTCGGATTTATTCTAACGAGTGGTATCAGAGCTAGGTTGTTCAAAGGATGTGGATCGAGTTGATCTAGAGGTGATGTTGGCGAAAGATCAGATTAGTCCGTTATTTTGAGTGTCCAGCGATCCGGCAGTGAGAAGGGCCAAAGTTTGGCGAAGTCTCGGGAAGACCGGAGCGACATAGCCCGATAGATGATGGGATCTGGAATCAGTTCGACGAGAAAAGCAATCAGAGGCAGTGTTGCTCGGCGAGATCGCAACTATCCAGGATCGGCACTGGCAGGCTCGTACAGCGATCCACACATGGTAGACACGGACACTAGGCGCGGCGACGACGTACACACCAATTCGTCCAGGAAACAGTTCCACTACGTGTCGCGCGCGAGGCCTAGCCTTACAACGGGTGCGGCCCAGACGGTGTTGTTGAGCGTAGAGGCCCAAGGAGCTGGGTTCCGATGCAGTTGATGGCAGGCGCTGGAGGGTCCGATGTTCATGCACGCAGGTGGGTTAGTACGAGGGCGAACGTAGGAGTTTTGGCTGTGCATGTGCTAAGGCCGGGAGTGCCGCTGATACAGAGGTGCACGAGTTCATGTGATGCGATATTGGAGCTACGTGAGGTTTGTTTGAAAAAAAAGAGCTACACAATGCAATGGAGACTAGTGCTATCCATCGGAAGAAGGGAAAATCTAGACCTACAGCCTACAGGAACACATGTGGAGTTAGGAGTTTATTCCATTGATCTTCACGGACAAGTCTATACAGGAAGGCTCATGTGGTTCATTTTTGGCTTTATTTCTTTGTACACAGGTTGTGTATGTGGATGGTAGCATGAGGGTCTATGGTGTAGGTCGCGAGGATGGCGACATGCATATAAGGCTCGGAGGAGTCTGAAGCGTGTTGTGGAAAGATCATGCATCTACAGGGCATCAAGCTATGCACGGATGTGTGGGTCGGACACGACGCAGAGTGGAGCATTGTTGCAGTCGGATAACTTCGGCTGGGTCGGACTGGACAGTCTGATGGATCGACATGGATGTTGGTCAAAGCAGAAGGCGGTGGTGATTTCAGCGACGACGACACAAGATCGTGATGCTGATGGTGGCCGACTTCTGGGGCGTGGAAACACGTGGTGCAAACCTGAGGGCTTGTGCGGCTTCGACAAGACTATGACGCAGGGTTGATTCAAGGCAGTGCACACATGAGAGAGCTTGAAGTCGACGGGGCGCGGGGTAGCACGGCCAGCTACATGGAGTCATGTTGAAGGTGGACCTAGAGTCTAGCGGAAGACTTCACTCTGTGCTGATGGAGGGGCTACGGTATAAGATGTCAGAGAATCGAAGCCTATTTCAGCGGGATAGCGAGAGACACGTGGATCGGACTGGGACCCAGTGGACTGATGGAGACGGGATACTCGGCATCGGTCGGTGATGATCAGTGGTTCTCTGCAGTGGGGGTTGAGTGGTGTGGGTACGCGACCCAGGAGACTCGACCAGGACAGCAGAGGCTCGACGCGGTGATAGCGGCGAGGCGTGCGGTAAGCACGGGACACATCGACAGGCCAAGGCACTGGTGATCAGACATGTGGTCAAAAAAATTGTGCAAGGGGTGCTGAAGTCGTGTTGATGAGTACCAGATTCTAGTTGCTGACTGGGTCTATTGGTGCCGGTTGATGGACAGGAGTTGACCATGGAGAATCTGAGAAAGTGGCGGAAAGTCTGAAATTTTCAAGACAGAGAGAGTACATGGCCATATATTATGTGGTGCTCGGTGCACATGGCAAAGTGCGGATGACAAGATAGAAGGAGGCAGAGTGCTATAGTTGTGGGACATGTCAGAGACTATTCGGGAAAAGGGTGAGACAACTGCGAATTTGACTCAGGGTGACACAGGGCGACGGTGAAATTCCTTCAAGTTTTAGACAGACGGTCAGGATAGAGCGGTTATGTTGAGACCAAATAACTCTTATGTGTGGTGTCCAATATGTGATTTTTTCACTTTCACACAGACAATGGTCGGCGTATGATGGCATTGAACAGATTCTCCGAAAGTTGGAAGAACAAAGTAGAGTAATGAGGAACTTAATTTTGCTTGAGTGTTGACTGTGAAGAAGGCGAGAAGGGACTACAATTGCACGTGGAGTCACATGAAGTCTGGAAGTAGCAGCGGTGCTCACGGCATATCTCAAGTGCAATGTACATGGAGGTTCGACTCATGGATGAATTCAAGGTGGTCAGGAATATTCGCCAAGGTGGAGTTTGTTAAAGTTGTGTCGAATATTATTGTACAAGGTAGGTTACAATTGGACTTGGTTTTGGACTGTGTGTAGATAGGGTAGGAGTTGTGTCATAATAGGACATTTGTATCCTAGGCCTCTCATATATATCGGGGGTAGACAAACGATGTAACCTATGCCAACATAATAACACGGGCACGCGGGGGAGCCAACGGCGTGTGCCGGCACCCGGGCGGTCAGGGTGCGGTATTGTAGCGGTATCGTGGGGAGAAGTGCCGGTAGTCATGCCCCGGGGATGTAGCCATGATGGTGAACCTCGTTAACAAATCTCTATGTCGTGCCTCGTGTGATTGCTTGGTCCTCGGTAGATCGACGGTGGCCTCGGATTTATTCTAACAGCATGATCGTAAGATAGCTAGCATGATGTTTCCATGACTTGTCCGTTTTCTGATGTCATGGCTATGCTAGATCATTGCACATCCCGGTACACCGTCGGAGGCATTCATATAGAGTCATATTTTTGTTCTAGTATCGAGTTGTAAGTAAATAGAAGTGTGATGCTCATCATTATTAGAGCATTGTCCCTTGAAGAAAAAGGCCAAATAAAAAAAGGAAGGCCCAAAGAAAGAAAAAGAAAAAGGAAAAGAAAAAGGGGACAATGCTACTATCTTTTTTCCACAATTGTGCTTCAAAGTAGCACCATGATCTTGATGATAGAGAGTCTCCTATGTTGTCACTTCCATATACTAGTGGGAATTTTCATTATAGAACTTGCCTTGTATATTCCAACAATGGGCTTCCTCAAATGCCCTAGGTCTTCATGAGCAAGCAACTTGATGCACACCCACTAGTTTTCTTTTGAGCTTTCATACACTTATAGCTCTGGTGCATCCGTTACATGGCAATCCCTACTCACTCACATTGATATCAATTGATGGACATCTCCATAGTCCATTGATTTGCCTAGTCGATGTGAGACTTTCTCCCTCCTTTTGTCTATCACCACCTTCTATTCCACCCATAGTGCTATGTCCATGGCTCACGCTCATGTATTGTGTGAAGAGTTGAAAAAGTTCGAAAAAGTAAAGTATGAAAACAATTGATTGGCTCACACCGGGATGGGCATTAGGGGTACCGTCTGTTAAGAAAACGGAGCATAAAAGACTATATGATTTTGTAGGGCTAACTTTCTTTAGCATTGATATTTCGAAATACTTGATTCTTTGTTGGGATGCCCAAGTATTAAATTCCTTTATGTCAAATGATAGACTATTGCTTTGAATCACTCGTGTCTTAATATTCATGCCATGATTAGATTACATGATCAAGATTATGCTAGGTAGCATTCCACATCAAAAGTTATCTTTTTTATCATTTACCTACTCGAGGACGAGCAGGAATTAAGCCTGGGGATGCTGATACGTCTCCGTCATATCTATAATTCTAGATTGTTCCATGCCAATATTATACAACTTTCATATACTTTTGGCAACTTTTTATACTATTTTTGGGACTAACATATTGTTCCAGTGCCTAGTGTCAGTTCCTGTTTGTTGCATGTTTTTTGTTTCGCAGAATATCCATATCAAACAGAGTCTAAACGGTCTAAAAACGGACAGAGATTTTTTTTGGTATATATGTGAATTTTGGGAAGTGGAATCAACGTGAGATGATACCCAAGTGGCCCACTTGAGGCAGGCGCGCTCCCTGGACCCTCGTGGCCACTCCATAAGGCATTGGTGCCCTTCTTTCGCTGCAATAAAGCTAATATCCGGATAAAAATCGTGTCCAAAATTCAGCCCAATCGGAGTTACGGATCTCCGGGAATTTAAGAAGTGGTGAAAGGGTAGAATCTGGGAACGCAGAAACAGAGAGAGACAGAGAGACATATCCAATCTCGGAGGGGCTCTCGCCCTCCGCCGCCATGGAGGCCATGGACCAGAGGGGAAACCCTTCTCCCATATAGAGAGATGGTCAAGGAAGAAGAAGAAGGAGGGTGCTCTCCCCCCTCGCTTCTGGTGGCGCCGGAATGCCGTCGGGGCCATCATCGTGTGACGGCAATCTACAACACTTTTCGGAACTCCTACCACCACTTTTCCACACTCGCTATACTAACTTTATTGCTTCTTTACCTAAATAGCCCCTAGTTTTTATTACGTGCTCTTTATATTCTTGCAAACCTATCCCACAAAAACTGCAAAGTGCTTCTAGTTTCATATTTGTTCTAGGTAAAGTAAACATCAAGCGTGCATAGAGTTGTATCGGTGGTCGATAGAACTTGAGGGAATGTTTGTTCTACCTTTAGCTCCTCGTTGGGTTCGACACTCTTACTTATTGAAAGAGGCTATAACTGATCGCCTACACTTGAGGGTTATCAGTGGACGGGATAAAAACGCCATGGACACTCTCTCATTTGACAACATCTCTACTGAATAGGGAATAATTATCTCTATCAATAAGAAAAAGCAAACAACTGAAACAAGATAACTATATCTCTTCAGTCCTTACATTGAGACGCCAATTTGATCACAGAATACCATCTATAAAAATGCAGAACAACACATGCCTTGGCATCAATTCCGCGACCCAACTTCAATTTTGAAAGCCTGCAAGCAAGCGAGAGATAGGAGTGAGAACGGTAATCTAAAATCAAATAAGAGAGTGTCAGCATTATCGTCGTGCTCCCCTGCTCAGGCCATCTCGGTGCAGCCACATCCCATTCAGAAAATGTTCGATAAATGACTTGAAGTTATTATATATGTCTTCATTTAATGACCATTTTTAGTTATAAAATAATAGATTGACTTGGGATTTCCAAACGTGTTGGTGTCAAATGTATATATACTCACTTCACATTGAACTATACAATATTGTGTATAGGACATACTGTACTCAGGCATGTAAATATGATAACTTTGTAATGCATCATTCTTACGAAGCTCATTCTCACTTTTATCATTCATACGAAGCTCATATGTTCTCCTTCTTTATTTGTATCAGAATTTCTGAATTTAATGATGTTGTCAGTTCTGACCAATTTGTTCAATGCATGTACACATTCAATAAACCAGCACCATGAGCCATTTTTTGAAAAAACTAATTAAATAGAACCATGCACTACCGAAACTACATGATGCCAATGTCATTACCTTTGTTGCTTGCAAGAATGCATACTAAAACATGGGGCAAAATCGTAGGTCTAATCATGGTAGTCCTTGTTAGTTGTCGGTGATCTACATCTCATAGAAATATTATTTGTTGAAGACAATCTCAACATACAAACCTCAAGAGTTTTATTAAAACTTAGCTAGATGCCTTTCCCAAAATAGTACTCAATTCATCCCAAAATAAGTATCGCTCGTGTAGTTTAACTTTTATATTTTGAGATGGATGGAGTAGTATTTTATACGAAGAGAATCATATAGGATCCACACTTACAAAGATTGGTAGGCATAAATATGAGTACTGTCCATGGAACTCATATTCAGTACTTCAATGGAGAATATCAGTATCATCTTTAGAAGAATTTTGCACCATGTATAATTTAATTACATTGATACCTATTTGCAGTGCCATGATGATGGGAACATCACTGCAGTCATAGATTAGTTGTTTGCTAGTAAAATATAAGTACTGCGGTGTAACGAAATAGTAGGACAACATTGCATTCATGTCATGGCGAACCTGGTAACATGAGATTTACATCAAAATTCAGAGCAAAGCATGTAACATCAGATTGTCGCCAGGAAAATAAATAAACAAATAGAGCAAATAACCAAATTCAAACCAGGTACCATTTTAGTAAACTCTGCAAATTGAACCTACAAAGCATTGCACCAAATTTGTTAAGCTACCTCAAGGAATCAAAAACTGCCAAGACCATAAAATCGACACTTACTATATTAGGCACTTCCTTATCATCTCATCCATGATAATCTGAACAATCGAGCTTCTGAAGGTCATAAGTATCTGCTATATCGCTCAATCCTGTATTCCTGTTGTAGGGCAAAATCAATAGTTAATTGCATTAAGGTTTCAGATACAATAGATAGATACGTAAGATGCATCATTATAGTGCACATAGATGAAGCATTATAAGACGATGACATTGTTCGTACCAGATAGTTCCCATCGCTTTCATAGTTTCCCATCTCTACCGATGTTTCTATGCATTTTGGATCATCATTTGTAGAAAATTAAGTCTTGAATATTAGTTTTTTCCACCACACGGTACTTCCTAAAATTAGGTGGTTCCTTGCTGTAAAAAAAACAAGATTTTTATGTTAGAAACAATAAATGCAGGTACTGTTTAATACAGATTCTGCGCATTCAGAATTCTAATCCTATTGGTGACTATAGACAAAGATAATATATGAGGTAAACAACTAAACTTACACCCATGGGAACATACACGGAAGAGATCCAGGATCGTGTTTCCAGTATCCGTGTACCTCTAGCCATCGTGTTTCTAGTACTGGTGTGTGCCTATGTCCATCGAAAAAGAATAGGTGCAGGAAGCGGAGGGCCTCGACATCAAGCCCCAGCCCATCAACATCGTGACGCTCGGCGATAAGGCACATAGGCTTTCACGCATCCTCGTCTCCCTGCCGCGGTCGAGCGTTGCCAAATGGCCCCATACCAGCTTTGACTCCATGAGGTACATGCTCCTCTTTCCGTGAAGAGGGCTACCTGCCTGTCCCCTAGATCCACCCTCGATGTGACCAACGTCGAGCGTCACCGCCTCCGATTCCTACGGGCAAGAAGCCGAGGGCTCCAGGAAGAGGCCGGAAGAGGATATGTGTAGCGCAAGAAAACCCGAGCAAGATGCGGGAAGGATGAGGGGAGAAGGGACCATGATTGGGGAAGGATATATCACTACAAGAAACCTGTTAATTCGTGACAGATTTGTGGTAACGTTCCAGGAGAATGTCACGGAAACCGTCATGGATGAGCAAGATCTGAATGTGCCTAAAAACTATAGCTCCTATATGACAGACATTGAGTGTGTGTCACAGAAACCGTCATCGATCGACCAGTTGGGCCTAGTCAGGCCCACACTTATCTTTCTTTATACATTATTTGGACCATCACCGATGGCTCTTGCTTATGTGTATGTGTCTTTTGTTTGGTCCACATGTCAGCAGGATGAAAAAAACCGAGGCCGAAACTGAGAGAGCGCACATGAGAAGGAAACTTTTAATTTGCCGGCGCGGGGAGTCGAAATTTTCGATCCCGCCCATTTAACTGCGAGTCCACACCGATCTAACCCTAGTACTGTTCTTCCATCTCCCATAACAACCATCAGCCGCCACCACTCCAACTATCCTCCTCCCACTGCTCCATGTCGGCGTCAGTGGCGCCGGCGCTAAAACACCCTACGTCGGGCCCCTCCCCATCTACCCCACGCCGAATCCCTCCCCATCAAGGCCATGCTATGCCCCTCCTCCTTCAGATCGCCCCCTCAAGCTACGGCAGCCTAGTCGTACCACCAAGCTGAGGAGGCAGCGATGGTGGCGCGATGGACTACCGGATCTGGAAGTCCCTTTGGTCACCAGCGGTCTGAACGGATCAATCTCCGTCTAGCGGCGAGCCAAGGTGAGGTACAGGAGGAGTGACACCGCTCCAGATCTAGAGTACATGGGCGGCCCATGTGGCTGGGTCTAAGTCCGTCAGCCACACCACCGTCGGTCCCCTCGTCATTGCGGTCGTCTTCTTTGTCCGTAGTGTGCGAGTCCGTCAGCCACACCACCGTCGGTCCCCTCGTCATCGCAGTCGTCTTCTCTGTCTGTGGTGCGTATTTCCTCAAGGCGTTGTTGTGAAGGTAATATCCTGATGTAGTGGATCTAGCCAAATAAAGTTAATTCAGATATTGCTTTTAAAACTTCTGATTTAGAGGCTAAAGCGGAGGAGAAATTGCTAATTCAGCTAGCATAGACAAACAACAGGGTTGTTTTCTCTCTGTATCATATTCTTAGAGCAAGTTAGCTGAAACTATGAAGACATTTTACAAACTAAACCATTAGAAATCTGTACTAAAAAATTAGCTTAATAAATTTAATCTTCAGAAAATATTAGAGGGCATGGACATTAGTGAGTGTATTCTTATTTGTGCTTTTCCTAATAGTTTTCTGGTAACAAAATAATAATAATCTGGACACCATGAACGTTTACACTTAAGGGATACATTTTCCATTTCCCACTGATTTAACTACACAAGCTATTCTCCATAGAATGTTTCAATGTATAGATTTTCGTCTACGGAAGCAAAGTTATTATTTTATAAAGGCAATGGAAAATATCCTCTAGAGAAAATTTCAGTGTATAGCCATGGCGTGTTTTAGTTTTTACTGATATTTTTTCACCACGTCTAAAACTGGCTGATAGACATTCTTTTATTTTTACTGATATGTATTGTTGTCATACAAACAGGGAAATTAATTCCTGTTGTTGAGAGCAAGGTATTACTAACTCACAAGTTTCATGCTCTCTTTTTTCACATTCTATCAGATGACCATGAATACACTCATTTTTGGAAACTGGAAACCAATCATAATAACACTGAGGACTATTGAAAAGTAAATTAGCATTTCCATTCTCTTACTACATAGTGCTTAACTACCCACTATTCTCCAATTCGAGTCGTACCACCAACTGCTGCTAGTTAGATGCAATTTGATTTTACATTTTCTCTGGTCCTCATATAAGAGGTGAATTTAAATCTACAATCAAATCATCAACCGTGACTCTGCAATTGAGAAAGTTTCACATGATTCATGGTGGTACGAACTATGCCCTACTGAAACATATAAAGTCCGGAGTTCCAAAAATGAAGAAAATCATACCAATCAAGTGAATCATGCGACCAGCTGCATCAAGCATGAAAAATAAGTAGAGAATATGTGTTGGATCCAATTCTGATTTGTATCCTAGTTTTGCAGGTAAATCTATGCACCTCTTATTCATGCCTCTAGCCGACAAACTAACAAAATGTGGAAATAGAGAGCATGGAACTCTGATTCATGTCCCCTTGTCATCGTGGATATCTTGTCCACCCCTGCTGCATGTGTCCTAAAGGTAATGTTCATAAAGCCCCTACTTCTCCCAGCTTACTGTCTCTACCTCCTATTCTTCGATTTTGTCTCCTTCTCTGCTGCTTCTCCCGGCCAGGGAATACTCAACGCTTGGATGTTTATGGTGTATGCCTTTACTCGAGCTATAATGTAATATATTTTTATGCTTCCTGGAATCAGTTGAGATGGACGTGCATATTGACCTGCAATTGATATTTTCCCTATCTATGTAAATAATTTACCAATGTAAATGCTAACATCTATTAATTGATAATGTACTATGGTTAGTGCATATGTACTGAACATACTTATGGTATGTCTTTTGAATTTGTAATAATCTGTATATTGAAAGAGTTTCACGAGAATACTTGAAATTGGACATAGATTTGCGGGTATTGTAGATTGCAGTTTGTTATATTGAAGAGATAATTACAAACCTTGTATGCCATGGAGGCTAATCAGTAAATGGTAGAATGCATGTTTTTTTCGTCTTACATATGTTACTTTTGTTCACAATATATTTCATGCAATGCATGGTGAACATTATTTTGGTGGGCATTAAATTTCTTCTTTCATCCACCGAAATGTGTTATCTTTTAGAAAAGGCAATACCTAAAGCAAAATTGACGCCTACTATTTATAAAGATGCATACATTCCTGAAAACTTGGCCTGAAATGTTTTTGATTGTTATGCCTCATCTAGTTAACTAAACTGAAGTGAATTGGTACATCTTTCAAGGCTACACAGATGCAATATGATGCTAATTGGAATCCTGGTGCTACCAATTCTTGGGTTTGGTTAATCTAGATGTAACGATTCTGGTCTGAAAGCATTGGGGTAAATCTGAACCATTAGGTTCAACTTTGTTCTGAAATTCTTAACTGAAGCTCTATGATGCTTGCGAATATTGGCCATTTTAAAGAATTGTACTGTTAGCATAATGATATAATTAAGTGGATCATTTAATTGCCTAAAATGGTCTTTCCTTGGAGTGTTTTATTTGAAATGCAAAAGAGCAAGTTTATTGACATGAATTAGGTTTAATTGATGAAGAAAGTATGCCTCCAGTATTACTATTTTCAGGTTTTGTACACTATGAACGACTACTCTGTCCCATAATAAGACATTTTTGGAAGCTGCTTGAGCATGCAAAATGTTCTATTTTATTGGCCGGAGGGAGTACATTGTATTGTATGAAATCATCCATTTCGATACACTAAATCATGTCATGTGCATGTACGTGTAAACTTGATTTTTTAATGGTACTTGATGAATATGAAATGATAAGTCCATTATTTGTTTCAAACAATTAAAATGATGTATACCTTTCTATGTTTGGATGATAAATGTCAAATTTATAGGACAAAACGTTTAACTCGTAATTTGTCTGCTCGTTTTTATGTGTGTTGCCCACATTTTCATGGTACCTTAATATATTAATATTGTTACTCTACTTTCATTTCGTACCTAATCCTTATTACTTACTATAATTTTTTGTATGTGTTTTGGACTCTATGCTGGTTTGGCAGTCAGCCTGTGTTACAAGAGATTGAAGTCTTTTCGCAGGAATTAATTGGTCCAAATAGCTACCTGGAATGGAAGCATCGATGGCCTTTGAGATTAAATCAGCTAGTTTTTCATTTTTTTACCAAAGTCATGTTACTCAAAATTTTAAAATAGATGCCTATACTGCCTTTTAGATATGTCTGATGTTTCGGTATTAAGCTTAGTTTGGTGCTTTGAAACGAGACTGGACTATTGGAAGTCTGTATTGTCATGTGAACAAATGCTAATTTTTGAAAGAATATAAAAATTTGGGTGTATTTTGTATATTATGTTGGATCATATATTTTGCTGCATCAAATAAACAGGCTGGACTAAAAAAGAGGCTAATGGGTTGGACTGAAAAAACTGATAGCCTAATCAGCATCACTGAAAAAACAAGTTGATGGGTTGAATAAGACGAAATTAGTGGGCCAAAACAATAATTGGGCTGGTTACCATATGGGCCATGTTGACTGCCACGTCAGATTCGTGTAGGTGTCACGCCAGGTGCATGTTGCTTCCACGTCAGAGAGTCCTGGTCCTGGCTTGGGCCGGATGGGCCTAGGTACATATCGATGACAGACAAAAACTGTCATGGAAGGTACGGTGTCAAATTATGGTGCGATATACATGACATATTCTGAATCCGTCATCGATGCGCAACCTTGACGGTTTTCCACTCATCTATGACGGATTGGATCTGTTACGTATTAACAAATTTCTTGTAGTGTATTCTGTAGTTATTGCGAGGATCGTGCGAGAGGATTTCTTGGGCTACGTAAAAGTGTGTGGGAGGGAGCGAAGGGGAAGGGGAGACAAACGAATGACTTAGTGCAAGAGTTACCATCACGACAGAAGATTCCTTCTAAAGATAAGTATGGAAGGGGGTCGATGTGAGAAATAAAAGGGAGACTCCTCATCACGCCTTCAAACCCTCACGACTTACTACAAGACTTACCATCACGATCACATACTCCTCCTTTGGCTCATTAATTGTGATACGTGATCACGTGAGGGCATGGCTTTCACGGTTGTGTTTTTCCTAGTGGAGCTAAGTATTCATAGAGATCAGTGGCTTCAACGATTGTGTTTTTTTCCTAGCGGAGCTATGTATGGAAGGAGATCGATGGGAGAAATAAATCGGAGAGGGAGGTGATTTGTTTGGAAGGTGATCTCATGTATATGGTATTATTTCCGAATTTTTAATTACCAAATATTTACATGATTGAATTGAATCGACACCTTCCAAAGCAAGCACGAATAAATGGAAGGAGTATCAGAGGCGATTCGGTTTTAAGTGTGAAGAAGAAGAAATTAGCAAGGGAATGGTGGTCGGAGGTGAGATGAAAATAAACCGGACGAAAATTAACCAGATGAAAATAAACCAGGGATACTTTTCAACCAACTCACCCATTAGGAGTGTATATATGTACACTACATTGTTCCTGGAGTGGTTCACCTCGATATGGAATTTACCAACGCACTTGAATATTGCTTGGAATACATGAATGTAATATAGTTCATGGAAGCCGGTACGTATATGCTGGAAAATAATATTTATTAATGTTGGAATATTTATTATATTGAATGTATACTTGCCCGGGCACAACATATTTCGGAATGCTAGGTTGTTCATGAGATTGGCTCCATGAATTGATAAAGCCTATGAATTTGAATTATGATTGAAATTTAGCGTGCGACTCACACACACGTGCTTATGAGACATTTTGCAGATGAAACTCCTTGATGGTTAAGTTAACCTGGAGTCTTCGTTTAAACAGATTTTAACTCGACATTTATCTACAGTTTATACAGTTTGAAAATTAACTGGAATATCACTATATAAAGGTCCCTAACCCCTAGCCTCATTGATTATTGTGAGCGGAACCACGGAAAAGGATCGAGGAATAGGGGTTAGACCGTGTGCGTATATTTCTTACATTGGCACCAGAGCCGATTAAGGGTTTGACGATTAGATAGTCGTCGAATCAATTTCGATTTGGAATCCACTGCGTACTCTGTTTCGTTTGCCAAAAGAAAAGGAAAAGAGGGAGGCCCGTACATACACAACCCAATACACACATTAGATATGCTCGCCCAACGCCGCCGCGTTGCTCGATTCCTCTTGACCGAGCGCCGCCATCGCATCGCTCGATTCAGCTCGCCCAGCGCCGCCGCTTCGCCCGACCTCCACCAAATCAGTGGCGTTGCTTCGCTTGCGTCAGCGCCCAGAGCCGCCGCATCAACCCCACGTCTGCCAAGCTCCAGCTATGCCTCCCCTCGCCATCGACCTTGGGCCGAGCCAGCCACCGCCTTCGCATGTGACCGGCTCCTCCCCAACATCCACGCTGCTCCTGCCTTGTCCGTCGACATCGTCCCCGACGCCTCCACCTCCTTTCTTCGAGGAAGCGGACACAACCTGCTCGCCCCGGCAAGTCTTCATCGACAACTGTTGGTCTTAGTGACAGGAATTTGAAGGTAACACAGGAACAAACCAATAGTTGGAGATTAAATCTCAATGGCTTCCAATAGTGTGTTTGCAGAATACTCCGTGCCTACAAGGTAGATGGAACAAATTACACAGTTTGGAGAAGGAGAATTATGTTCTTACATACAGTTGAGAATATAGATTATGTTGCTGAGACAGGGGCGCCTAACGAGCCAGTAGAGGATGCTGCAAAGGAAGAGAAACATGAATACATTGATGAATTGAAGCAGTGAACTAAGACAACAAAACAGCTAGACTTTACGTCCTTGGTTCTATGACTGATTTGTTGGCTGCTAAATATGAGTCCGATAAAACAGCCTGTGGAATAATGCTCAGGCTGGAACATGATTTTGGAGAAGTTTCCCTTGTCGGAGAAGTTTCCCTTGTCAAGGTGCTTAGTCTTGTGAACAAATTTCTGACATCAAAGATGGGTGATAAAACAGTCAACGAACACTTCAACAAGCTTCGTGTCTTGGTGGAAGAATTAAAAACTACTAGTTATCCGTTACAGGAGGAACTGCAAGTCATGGTTGTTCTGAATTCTTTGCCACCATCATGGGAAAAATTTAAGATTTCTTTTTTTCATTCAGAGTGCACACTCAATATGAGGAACCTGAGGTAACACTTGCTGATGGAGGATAACCGCAGGCTTAACTCAGGAAAAGAGAAAACTTCTTATGAGCCAGAGCTTCACCTTGGTGAGTACAAAAACTGTGGGAATAAGAGAAACTGGAATAAGAGAGGAGCACCAGACCTAAGGGAAAAGATCAATTATAAATGTGATAGGGATCAAAGGAACTACATAGATGAGAGGAGAGACATGGTGCAACACGGCAATAACAAAAACAACATCAACAACAACAACTCATTTCACAAGATTGACAAGAGGAATTACAAGTGCCATAATTGTGGTGATACAGGCTACTTCAGGTCAGAAAGTACCAAGAAGAGGAAGCCAAACAGCGAAAGGAATAATTTTCACAAGGATGACAGACACAAGGGGAATCAATCCCCTGAAGGTATTACCGATGTTTATGTTTGCACTGAATCCTTATTTACTACTACTTTACAGAATAGCTGGGTAGTAGATTCTGGTGCAACTTCACACATAGCTAGAGAACTTAGATCTTTTGCCACATTTGTAACAATTCCAAGAGGAACAAGACATGTCTATTTAGCAACTCAAGCTAAAGCAGACATACAAGGAATTGGAAACTATGTGCTTAAACTCCCTAATGGAGGAAACTTAGTGTTGGAAAATGCACTTTATTCACCCAATATGAGAAGGAATCTAGTATTTGTGTCCAAACTAGAGTCGGTTGGATACTCAAAAAAATCCTATGCATAGGAAGTGGGTTATACTTGAATGTTCTTGCCATATGATTCATGATGCTCCCTTTTATATTTCAATTCCTATCTTTACTTGAGTATCATTGAAATCATCACGCCTATCTAAAAGGAATGAAAGAAAAGTGCTAGTTGGGAGAGAACCCAATAATTCTACATACTGTTTTTGTGTGTTATCATGATTAAGATACTGTAGTAATCATGTTTTACATCTTTTGTTTCAATAAAGTGCCAAGTGAAGCCTTTGGGATAGTGTGGTTGATAGTTGACTTGATTCTGTGCAAAAAAACAGAAAATTTTGCATCCAGTGCAGAACATTCAGTAAATCACTGGAACGAGGTAATTAGCTGAAATTTTTACACATGATTTATATACAAATTTCCTACGTTGTCCTATTTGTTTCAGAATTTTTCGAGTTACAGAAGTATGATGGTTGTCCAGATCATTACAGGTTGTTCTGTTTTTGACAGATTCTGTTTTCCATGCATAGTTTGCTTGTTTTAGTGTTTCCATACCTTATATTATGTGATATAAACTTTGGAAATGACAAGTTACAGTAGGCATTGTTTGAGAACAATTATGAATCTTGTCTTTGACAATACCCAAGTGAATGATTTCCTTAATTATACTAATGCATCTCACCAAGTTTCGTTAAGTTTGATGTGGTTGAAGTTTTCAAGTTTTGGGTGAGACATCGAGATGAGGAGAATAAGGAGTGCCAAGACACTAAGCTTGGGGATGCCCAAGGCACCCCAAGTTAATATTCAAGGGAGATCCAAGCAACTAAGCTTGGGGATGCCCCGGAAGGCATCCCCTCTTTCGTCTCCAACATTATCGGTAACCTCACTTGGTGCTATATTTCTATTTGTCACATGATATGTGTTTTACTTGGAGCGTCATCTTCTTTTGTTCAGATTTGCATGCTGTTATTTAGAATAAGTTTTGGTATATTTTATTTCAATAAAAAATACAAGTCTATCCTTTAACATGCTTATTTTGCAAGTATATATGTTGTTGTTTGAAAATAGAAAAATTCTATCATTGTCTGGATTCTTATGGAATAGCAGAATGCGATTAAATCTTTACCAAGTTTGCATGAATAAGTTCTCTGTAACGTGGTAAGTTTTCAGAATTTTTAGAGTTAGGGAAGTATGAGAACAATTCCACTCTTTACAGACTATCCTCTTTAGGCAGATTGCTGTTATGTTTGCATTGTTTGCATATGATCGCTTGTTTAATGATTCTATTTGATGATATGAGTATTAAATTTCCAGAGGAATTTAGTATGAAATGTCAAATTGTAATTTTAGCGATTTTCTACAGTAGATAATGTTAAGGTTTTGAGTTTATTTATACTAACTTATCTCACGAGTTCTTGTTGAGTTTTGTGTGTATGAAGTTTTTGAGATTTAGGGATACCGCGACATAAGAAGAATTAAGAAGACACAAGTGCTCAAGCTTGGGGATGCAAGGCATCCCAAGATAATATTTCAAGAATTCTCAAGCATCTAAGCATGGGTATGGCCCGGTTGGCATCCCACCTTTCTTCATCAACAACTATCGGTTAGTATCGGTTGAGCCTAAGTCTTTGCTTTTTCACATGATATGTGTTATCCTTGCAATGTCATTTTATTTTGGTTTGCTTGATGTTTGAATAAAGTACTCAAGATCTGAAATTTCATTTATGAGAGAGAGTCTTCACATAGCTACTTAATTATTTGACTACTCATTGAACTTCACTTATATCTTTTTGGAGTAGTCTGTCATTTACTCTCGTGCTTCACTTATATCCTATGAGTAAATGGTTGAATGAATTGAATATCATAAATCTGAAATTATATATGTTTCATATTCTTATCCCATGGTAGTAATGACTTCACATATAAGAAGTATAGGTGGTGAATTTATTGAAAGTTAGCAAACATAGTATTGGTCACTTGAACAATTCATGAAAGAATATTGAAGGAAGATAGATTTCACATATTATTGGAAGTTAGCAAACATAGTATTTTCAAACTTGAGAAAATTAGTTGAAGTTTGGACAAGGAAGACAACATAATGAGTTATGTTTGGGTATATTTTTATAGAAGTTATATTGTTATGGATCCTCCAACATGTGGTGCTTGCTGTTTAGAATCTTTTTCTAGCTAAAATTTCTGTACTAAGCGGGAATACTGTTGTGCATCCAAAATACTTGAACCAAGTTTTTCCCATGAGTGTCCACCATATCTACCTATATGTGGTATTTACCTGCCATTCCAAATAAATTTCCATGTGCCAAACTCTAAACCTTCAAATAATAATCTGTTTGTATGCCCAAATCGCTCATGTGGCTGACACGTCTCCAACGTATCTATAATTTATGAAATATTCATGCTATTATATCATCATTCTTGGATGTATTACAATCATTTTATAGCAACTTTATATCATTTTTGGGACTAACCTATTAACCCAGCGCCCAATGCCAGTTGTTGTTTTTTGCTTGTTTTTTACATCGCGGAATATCAATATCAAACGGAGTCCAAACACTGCGGAATTTTTGGAGATTTTTTATGGACCAAAGCACTCAGAATGGGCCAGAGTAGCACCTGGGGGGTGCCCCGAGGGGGGCACAACCCACTAGGGCGTGCCTGGGCCCCCAGGCGCGCCCAGGTGGGGTGTGTCCACCTCGGTGGCCTCCCGCACCCCCTCTTTACCCTATAAATTCCCAAATATTCTAAAAACCCTCGGCCTGACCCTAGATCAGAAGTTCCACTGACGCAAGGCTCTGTAGTCCACGAGATTCAATCTAGAGCCCTTTCCAACACTCCACTGGAGGGGGAAATCATCACCGATGGCCATCTTCATCATCCTAGTTGCCACCATGATGAGGAGGGAGTAGTCTACCCTCGGGGCTGAGGGTTTGTACCAGTAGCTATGTGTTTAATCTCTCTCTCTCTCTCTCTCTCTCTCTCTCTCTCTCTTGTTATTGAGATGCACAATCTTGATGTATTGCGGGCTTGGTTAATATAGTTGGATCATATGGTGTTTTCCCCTCTCTATCTTGTTGTGATGAATTGAGTTTTCCCTTTGAGATTTCTTTGGATTGAATACTTTTTTGGATTTGAGAACACTTGATGCATGTCTTTCTATGAATACCCATGGTGACAATGGGTATCATATTGATTCACTTGATATGTGTTTTGGCACTCAACTTGCGGATTCCCGCGGTGACATTGGGGTAATCTATGCATAGGGGTTGATGCACGTTCTTGTCTTTGTTTCTCCGGTAGAAATCTTGGGGCACTCTTTGAGGTTGTTTGTGTTGGATTGGGTATTATAAATCTAAATTTGTTTTGGTGCATTTTAGTACGAAATCTTGATAGATCAATTAGAAAGAATAATCGGAAAGAATAACTTGTGTTATTCTAGTACGAACTCTTGATAGATCGATTGGAAATAATAACTTGTGTAATTTTAGTACGAACTCTTGGATAGATCGATCGGAAATAATAGCTACAAATAATTCCTTCTTATGTTCTCTGCTAGATAGGAACTTTGGAGTGATTCTTCATCGCACTTTGAGGAATTGTTATATGATCCAATTATATTAGCACTATTGAGAGATTGCACTAGCGAAAGTTCGGACCCTAGGCCTCATTTTCAAGCATTGCAATATCATTTGTACTCCGTTTTATTGTTACTATTACAAAAATCAGTATATATTATCCATATTAGACTTGTATCACCATCTCTTCACCGAACTAGTGCACCTATACAATTTCCCATTGTATTTGGTGTGTTGGGGACACAAGAGACTTTTTATTATTTGGTTGCAGGATTGTTTGAGAGAGACCATCTTCATCCTAAACCTCCCATGGATTGATAAACCTTAGGTCATCCACTTGAGGGAAGTTTGCTACTGTCCTACAAAAATCTGCGCTTGGAGGCCCAACACGAGTCTACAAGAACAAGTAGTGTAGTAGACATCAAGCTCTTTTCTGGGGCCGTTTCTAGGGAGGTGAGTACTTGAAGGTATATCTTTAGATCTTGCAATCGAATCTTTTAGTTTCTTGTTTTATCACTAGTTTGGTTTATAAAAAGAAAACAAAAATGGAATTGAGGTTGCATCATATTATTGATCATCTTTATAATATCTTTCTTGAAAATGATGGATCAGAAATTTGTGCTCGATTGTTAGAAGAAAAAGTCAATAAAATGTTTGGCACAAAATATTTGAATGATGAGCATGATTGCAATGTTGTTAGTATGAATTCTTTGAATATCCTTGATGGTAATGATACGCAAAGCCATAAGCTTCGGGATGCTATATTTAATGAATATGATATTTTTAGTCCCCCAAGTTTTGATGAGAAAAATTATTATTATGATAGCATGCCTCCTATTTATGATGATTACATTGATAAAAGTGGATTTGGAGAGGTCATGACTTTGTTTAGTGATGAATCCACTACTTTGGGGGATGTTTCAATTGACTATGATAACAAAGTTGTTATCTATGATGATTATGGTGATGACATGCATGCTATATTGAATAATGATTACCATGAAACTTGTCATCATGACTTTAATTTTCAATCTCATGATAGGTATTTTGTTGAGTTTGCTCCCACCACTATTCATGAGAATAAATTTTCTTATGTGGAGAGTAGCGAAATTTCTATGATTTTGCATCATGAAAAGAATAATTTATGTGATGGCTATATTGTTGAATTCATTCATGATGCTACTGAAAATTACTATGAGAGAGGAACATATGCTTGTAGGTATCGCAATAATATCAAGTTTCCTCTCTATGTGTTGAAAATCTTGAAGTTTTGCCTTCCTATGCTAGTTGATTCTTGCTCCCAAAAGTTGTTTTCTCACAAAATCAATATGCATAGGGAGTGGGCTAGACTTAAATGTGCTAGTCATATTCTTCATGATGCTCTCTTTATGTTTCAATCCCTATTTTTTAAGCAAGCTTCATTGAAATCATCATGCCTAGCTAAAAGGCATTAACAAAAAGCGCTTGTTGGGAGACAACCCAACACTTATACCTACTGTTTTTGTGTGTTCACATGGTTAAGCTACTTTAGTAATCATGTTTTATAGCTTTTGTTTAAATAAGTGCCAAGCAAAGCCTTAGGATCATGTTGGGTGATAGTAGATTTGATCTTGCTGAAAAACAGAAACTTCTGCGCTCATGAAAAGAATTTATCATTTTTGATAGAAGAGTGTTTTTGAGTTGATTCTTTTTGCAGAAGATTAATATACAAATTGTTCACGTGGTCATATTTTTCAGAATTTTTAGAGTTGCAGAAGTATGGTGAATGTTCAGATCATTTTAGACTTTTCTATTTTTGACATATTCTGTTTTCAATGCATAGTTTGCTTGTTTTCTAGTTTCTATGGCTTATATTGATCAATATAAATTGTAGAAATGATACTCTACAGTAGGCATTGTGTGAGAACAATTATGAATCTTTTCTTTGAGAGTACCCAAAGTGAATGATTTATTTTATCATACTAACCCATCTCACGAAGTTCCGTTAAGTTTTGTGCGATTGAAGTTTTCAAGATTTGGGTGAGATACCGATCTGAGGAGAATGAGGAGTGGCAAGACCATAAGCTTGGGGATGCCCAAGGCACCCCAAGGTAATATTCAAGGAATACCCAAGCAACTAAGCTTGCGGATGCCCCAGAAGGTATCCCGTCTTGAAGCTATATTTTTATTCGTCACATGATATGAGTTTTTCTTGGAGCGTCATTTTCTTTTGTTAGGATTTTCTTTCTTTTATTTTTAATAATGCTTTATATCTTTATTTCAATAAAAGTGTCAAGGATGGCCTTTACCATGCTTATTTTGCAAGTCTATATGATTTCTGTTTGAAAACATGAAGTTTGTCGCTGTTGCAAAAATTCCCGAGAAAAGTCAGAATGTGATAAAAGGTTGAAAGTTTTTGCACAGAAAGCTATGATAAATTTCCTACAACATGTTGAAATTTTAAAAAAATTGAGTTAGGGATTTATTAATCCTCTTGCATTCTTTACAGACTATACTGGTTTGGCAGATTGTTGTTATGTTTGCATTGTTTGCATAAGCTTGCCTACTTAATAATTCTATTTGAGGATAGGAGTATTAAATATGCAGAGGCATTTAGTATGCAATGTTGAATAATAATTTTAGTGATTTGATACAGTAGAGAATGATAAGGTCTTTGCATTGGTTTATACTAACCTATCTTACGAGTTCTTGTTGAGTTTTGTGCGGATGAAGTTTTTGAGATTTAGGAAAACCGTGATATGTGAAGAATTAAGGTGACACAAAAGCTCAAACTTGGGGATGACCAAGGCACCCTGTCAGGGATATTACTAGCAGGTATGAACCGGCTAGTGTAAACCGGATTACTGTAATATATTTGTATCATTGTAATATTTAGTAAAGGCTACGGCCCATGAGATCTTAGGGCCCATGTAAAGAGTTACGGTTTGTAAACCGCCTGATCATGTAACTTGAGAGATAAGGAAGAAAGAGCAGAGACCGAGGCGGACACGAGTATGAGCCGGCCTCGGGACTCTGTAAACCGGACCGGGCGTCGCCTCTATATAAAGGGACGACCCGGCAACGGTTCAAGGACAAGCAAGAAACAACCCGTCGAGACACAGGCAAGCGATCTGCTCCCTGTTCATCGACGCCCAAGCAATACCAAACCAAACTAGACGTAGGCTTTTACCTTCATCGAAGGGGCCGAACTAGTATAAATCCTCTATGTCCTTTGTGTGCTTTTAACCCCTTCAAGCTAACCTGTGCGATGGTTCCATCACTAAGTCCGTTAAACCGGACATCTGCCGTGCTAATTCCACGACAGTTGGCGCCCACCGTGGGGCCTGCGCACGATGGTTTCGAGTTCTTGAGGGGAAGCTTTGAAGGGTTCAAGGGTTACGCGGTCGGCCGGATGACCAAGAGTCATCGTGGACGGATCTACATCGACGACGCGGGCTGGGGACCGGAAGCCGATTTTATCGAATACGGGTACCGGGTTCCCTTCGGAGGCATCCACGTCTTCATTGGCAAGGTCGGCGAACCGGGACATGAGCCGGACATCTTCCCCAACATCGTCGAGCAGGCTCAGCGTGCGAGATCGGCCCGGATTCAGCCCGCCATGAAGCACGTTTTCGTTGGAGCAGTTCACGGGGTCCAAGCCGGGGACGGATCAGAGTCCGGTGGCGAGATAGTTATCTATTCCGACGATGAATCTTCATCTGGAGAGACTGAATCTTTGTATCAGTTGCGGGACGGCCGGTCTGAGGGTGAGTCCGACGGAGACAGTATTCCGGGCCCCTTCGTCCCGCCAAACCGGGTGGCTGTCTTTATGGCCGGTTCACAACCTACGCCACAGTCTACGGTGATCGGGGCGATAGCAGAAGCTGGTGTAGGGGGGAGTGGCCAGGCCCTCTCACCCACTGACGTTCTATCCACCTTAGTCGAGGAGTTCACAGCCTGAGCCATGGCAGAGGTAGCTCCAGCACACAAGGCGCAACATGATGCAGAGCTCCTTCAACTAAAAGGCCGGATTGATCAAGCAAGGGAAGATCTGAAAACAGAGAAGGCTATGATAGCAATAAGGCAGGCAGAGTTGAATGATCAGGCTTTTCATCTAAGGATGGAGCAGGCCTCTGCACAGGGAGTAAGGAGTCGGAAATACCAGTCTCGTCTACCGTCGGTTTACGAGGCGACATATCTTTTCAGGACACTCGGGGCGGGGACCAGCAATAATCCGGCTCTAAACCGGAGGGCGCCCCCAGCAAGGGATGAGCCAGTTCAGCAACCTGCTGCGGAGCAAGATCGGCGGGTCACGTCTACACCTCAGTTCCGACCCCTCCGGGTCATTATTCAAATCCCTTGGACAACATCGTTGCTGCTGCTTCACGCTTGGCCGCTTTACCCATTGTGGGGACATCGCCTATGGCGTTGGAGGCACGCAGGGTTAAGGATCTACTTAATACGGCGTTAATACAACAGCAAGCATATTCTCATAGCCGGGAGAGGCTCCATTCAACACCACGCCCCTGCCGGAGTTACACTAGGCATTGGGAGGAACCAGAACTGGCTAGCAGTGAACGCAGGCGACACCGTCACAGACAAAATAATCCGGCAGGCGTGGACGCACAAGCTCAGGATGCAAATCGGGTTAGATCGGTGGCCCGGGAAGAGGTCCGTCAAACAACGCCGGTTCACACAACCACAGCAGAAACAGGAGTTACAACGAGTTCCTTTGGGGTGTAGTGTCTTATCCCCGCTTTACCGAGCGTGAAGCTGCCCAAGGATTTCAAAGGTCCGCGTAAAGTGCCTAATTACACAGCAGACTTGGCTCCAGAAGCTTGGGTTGAGAGTTACGAGATGGCCATGGAGATGCTGGATGTAGATGAAGCGGCTTGTGCAAAGTACTTTACTATGACGCTTGAAGGTACAGCCCGGACCTGGCTAAAGGGTTTACCCCCTAATTCCATCGGATCATGGGGAGAGCTACGTCGCCAGTTTATCAAAAAATTCAAAGATACGTGCAAGAAGCCGATGTCAATAGTGGATCTAGCAGCCTGTGTGCAAGGAGAACAGGAATCTACCAGTGCATGGGTGCGGCGAGTATCAGAGATCTTGCATTCTTCGAATGGTATCAATCCCAGTACGACAATAGTGACCTTGGAAAACAATTGCCGGTTTGAGTCTCTAAAGTTAAAACTAGGACGGCTTAAACGGGATTGCAATGATATGGGAACTCTCATGAGCGCTCTGGTGAAGTATGGGGACTCCGACAACAATAAGTATCCGGAAGTAGAGGGATACAAGGCAGGAAAGGTCAATAAGCCTGGTAAACCGGCACAGATTAATCCAGCTGGTACCAGTTTCTTAGGCAAGCGAAAGGAAGAGGGTGGCTCTGATTTTGTGGCCAATACCCAAGTTCAAGGGGGTTTTCAGCGCAATAGGGGCAAACCACCTCCACAAACCGGCGGAGGGGATGTTAGTTGGGACCAGGAGTTAAGTCAGCCTTGTCCGAAGCATAGCACAAGGGAACGGCCAGCAAAACACACTATAGGAGAATGCATGCCCTTGATGGAAGCCGTAATGAGCCGCTTCAACTCTAATAACAGGCCTCCAAACGGCGGTTCAGGCCCGGGGTTCTACGGTCCGGGTCACCAGGGGAACTGCTCCGGGTCAGGATATCGTGGCAACAACAGTGGTCATCATAACCGGATCAATAATCAATATGGTGAAGGTGGTTATAATAACCAGGGCAATCAGCCGCATGGTCGAGGTGGTTACAATAACCAAGGCAACCAGCAGCAGGGTCAAGGTAATCCCAGTAACCAAGGAAATCAGCAGCGTCAGCAACAACAGCAGCAATCCGGGTATCAGAGTAATCCGAAGGAGTTGAGTAGTGGGCAGTATCATGTGTTTACCACGAGTTTGTGTAAACGGGATCAAAAAGTTTTGAAGCGGGCGGTCCACGCGGTTGAACCAGCGACGTCGCAATTCTTACGTTGGTCAGAGCAGCCCATCGTATGGAGCAGGGAAGACCACCCGATGCGAGTTGATAATCCGGGCCACTTGGCCTTGGTAGTAGCACCACAGGTGGGTGGCTACAAGTTCACTAAAGTTCTCATGGATGGCGGCAGCAGCATCAATATCTTGTATTATGAGACCTTCCGCCGCATGGGGCTGACGGATAAAAAAATTAAGGCAATCAAACACAGTGTTTCATGGGGTAGTGCCAGGTAAGTCAGCTTACCCAGTTGGGAAAATTGACCTAGAAGTTACCTTTGGAGATGAACAGGATTCCAGGTCAGAGATGATAACTTTTGAAGTCGTTAAGATCCGGAGCCCTTATCATGCTCTGTTCGGGAGGACGGTTTATGCCAAGTTTATGGCCAGGCCGTGTTATGTTTACCTGCAGCTCAAGATGCCGGGTCACAAAGGCACAATCACGGTTCATGGAAGTCGCAAGATTGCGTTGGAGTGTGAAGAGGGAGACGTTGCTTACGCGGAGGCAGTGTGTGCTATCGAGGAGTTGAAGTTTTATATGGATAATGTTGATCTGGTAGATATGACCCCATTGAAGAAACCTACTACGGAGCATGATCCGGCATTGAAATTTAAATCGGTGGAGGAGACCAAGCAAGTTGATTTTGTGTCGGGCGATTCATCCAAGCAGTTCACTATCAGCGCTAACCTTGATCCCAAATAGGAAAGCGCGCTCATCGACTTCATCCGTGGGAACAGGGATATCTTTGCATGGAAACCTTCTGACATGCCAGGTATACCGAGGGAACTCGCTGAGCACAGCCTTAATATTGATCCGAAGTTCAAACCGGTTAAACAATACCTGCGCCGCTTTAACGAAGAAAGGCGCAAGGCTATAGGAGGAGAGGTGGCCAGGCTTTTGGCTGCAGGGTTCATAGTTGAAGTTTTTCATCCGGAATGGTTGGCTAATCCGGTACTGGTGTTAAAGAAGAGTGGAAAGTGGAGAATGTGTGTGGACTACACAAACCTCAACAAAGCTTGTCCAACCGATCCTTTTGCTCTCCCTCGCATCGATCAGATCATCGATGCTACAACGGGATGTGAGCGGCTAAGTTTTTTGGATGCATACTCAGGATATCACCAGATCAAGATGGCAGTTAAAGACCAGGAGAAGACATCTTTCATAACTCCTTTTGGTGCTTTTTGTTATGTATCTATGCCTTTTGGGCTTAAGAGTGCCCAAGCAACTTATCAGCGTTGCGTACAGAACTGCCTTAAGGGGCAGATAGGGAGAAATGTTCATGCTTATGTGGATGATATTGTGGTGAAGTCAAGAAAGGAGGAGACGCTGATAGAGGACCTCAAGGAGACCTTTGACAATCTTCGGACATATAAGATGATGCTTAATCCGGAGAAGTGTGCTTTTGGTGTTCCGGCACGCAAGCTCCTTGGGTTTTTGGTATCAAACAGAGGAATAGAAGCTAATCCAGAGAAGATCAAGGCAATCACATCCTTGACTAAACCGGCTTGCATTAATGATGTCCAGCGCATTGCTGGCCGGATCACAGCATTGAGCCGGTTCATTAGCCGTTTAGGGGAGAAGGCGATTCCGCTTTATCAGATGCTGAGAAAGACGGATCGATTTATATGGAGTGATGAGGCAAATACTGCGTTTGAGGATTTGAAGCGACAGCTGGCAAGGCCACCAGTCCTGGCTGCCCCCGTTGATAATGAACCTTTGTTGTTATATGTCGCCGCCAACGCAAGGGCAGTTAGTGTGGCAATCATGGTCGAACGCAAGAAAGCAGGGAAGGAATATCCGGTTCAGTGTCCAGTCTATTACGTCAGTGAATACTCATTGAGTCTAAACAGAGGTACCCGCATTGGCCGAAACTGGTATATGGTGTGTTCATGGCAACCTGGAAGTTGAAGCATTATTTCCAAGGCCATCCGATAACTGTTGTTAGTTCAACGCCATTGGGAGATATAATCCAGAACAGGGAAGCTACGGGCAGAGTGGTGAAGTGGGCCATTGAGCTCAGCCCACACGAGTTGAAATATGTGCCACACACCGCTATCAAATCTCAAGCATTGGTGGATTTCATCAATGATTGGACAGAACTGCAAACACCAGAGGAGAAGCCGGATCTTACATACTGGACGATTCACTTTGACGGTTCAAGACAGTTAGAAGGCTCGGGGGCTGGAGTTGTTTTAACTTCCCCGCAAGGAGACAAGTTTTGCTATGTCCTCCGTTTATTGTTTCCTTGTACTAATAATGCAGCAGAGTATAAAGCATTGCTTCATGGCTTGCGGATGGCCAAGGAGATGAACTTGAGCCGGGTTAAGTGTTTCGGTGACTCAGATTTGCTGGCACAACAAGTATCAGGCAAGTGGGATTCGAGAGATCCTCTCATGGCAGCTTACAGACGAGAAGTGGAAGCAGTTGCAGGATATTTCAAAGGGTATCAGGTGGACCACATAGACCGGCGAAAGAATGAAGCGGCCGATGCTTTAAGCCGGCTGGGTTCACAGTGTAAACCGGTGCCGCCGAATACTTTTTTGGATGAGTTGCACAGTCCATCAGTTCAAGTACCGTCGGATGAAGACTTGGTTGTTCCTGATCCGGAGGCACAGCTAGTTGCAGCACTTCACGTTATTCCGGACTGGACGTTACCTTATTTGGCGTATCTAAACCGGGGAGAGCTACCGGACGACGAGATCGAGGCACGACAGATAGCCCGGCGTTCTAAGTCCATGACAATTGCAAACGGGGAACTTCATCACCGCAGTGTTTCTGGAGCATTTCAGCGGTGTGTATCAGCTAAGGAGGGTTGTGAGATCCTTCGTGAGATTCATGAAGGGGATTGTGGTCATCATGCCGGATCAAAATCTTTGGTGGCTAAAGCTTTTCGACATGGGTTCTATTGGTTGACAGCTCATGCCGATGCAGCGGATCTAGTCCGGAAGTGTGATGCTTGTCAGAAGTTCTCACGACGCGCTCTTGTTCCGGCGCAGGAGCTTCGGATGATACCCATAACTTGGCCGTTTGCGACTTGGGGGCTCGATATGGTTGGGCCCTTCAAACGATCCCAAGATCAGAAAACTCATCTACTGGTGGCGGTGGATAAGTTTACAAATTGGATTGAGGCAGAGCCTGTGAGCAAGTGTGATGCGGCAACATCAGTTAAATTCATTAAAAAGGTAATTTTCCGGTTTGGCTTTCCACACAGCATCATCACAGACAACGGCACCAATTTATCTAAGGGTGAGATGGAAGAGTTTTGTCAACGAGATCATATTCGCTTGGATGTATCTTCCGTAGTGCACCCTCAATCCAATGGTCAAGCTAAAAGAGCAAATCGGGAGATTTTGCGAGGTATCAAGCCCCGGCTTATGACTCCCTTACAAAGAACTCCAGGGTGCTGGGTTGAGGAGTTACCTTCTGTCCTTTGGAGTATCAATACTACGCCAAACCGGTCCACATGTTATACACCTTTCTTCATGGTATATGGTGCTAAAGCGGTTCTTCCAAGTGATATCCGTCATGATTCACCAAGGGTGACGGCCTATATTGAAGCGGCCAACGAGCAGGCGAGACAAGACAGCTTCGACCGGTTGGATGAAGAGCGTGATATAGCAGCAGCACGGTCTGCGATTTATCAACAAGACTTACGCAGGTATCACAGCCGCCGGGTCAAGACCAGGACGTTCTAGGAGGGAGATTTGTTGCTCCGGCTCATCCAAGATCCAACAGATATGCACAAGCTATCCCCACCTTGGGAAGGGCCCTTTGTGGTTAGCAAGAATCTGCACAACGGTTCATACTACCTGGTGGACGTTCGAGAACACAAGGACCCACGGACATCGGAAGAAGAGACAAAGAGGCCATGGAACATCGCCCACTTGCGGCCCTATTACACTTAATCCATGAGCTTTACTGTATCCTATGTATATATTATGATTAATGAATAAACCGGCACCCTCGGTAAACCGGGGGCTCAGCCTTTTTTCCAATATAAATATATTATGGTGACAACCATACATTTCTTATCATATCTCATGTGTCAAACACTTCGATTGGTTTAAAATAATTGTGCAGGGCATAAGTATTCTGGAGCAATAACTCACTAAAGGACTTCCTAATCAAACATATGGTCGTATTCGAACGATGGAGGCCCTCTGGATGGTGACAACCATCCAGTGATTGGCTAAAGTTTTTTTCCTATGGTTATACGGGAACCATGGAGGCCCTCTAGATGGTGACAACCATCCAGTGATTGGCTAAAGTTTCTCCTATGGTTCTACGAGAACCATGGAGGCCCTCTAGATGGTGACAACCATCCAGTGATTGGCTAAAGTTCTTCCTATGGTTCTACGGGAACCATAGAGGCCCTATGGATGGTACCCGCATCCAGTGATTGGCTAAAGTTTTATATGGCCAGCGGGGGGCAGGATTGTACCCGAATTCTAGCTTAACCCATGTTGGTCATATCCTGTTCCTATGGATGGTACCCGCATCCATCGACCGGCCCTCTGGATGGTAAGCCCATTCCATTGATTGGCTGAACCTTGCTTTGAGCCTGGGAGCTCGTAAAAAGCCTTGACTACATGGTTTTATTTGCAAAACTTGCATTTCTGGTGTTTATGTTTTTATGGTTCTTTAATCCGGAATGGGACAACTCCAGAGTTAACCATATATCTTAAAAAGTCTGGGTTATAAAACACCAGCAAGAGTTAACCGATGTTCTTTATAATCCGGATCAGCCATTAGGCAAAAGCCAAGTATATCTACAAATGTCTAAACAAAGTTCCAGCGTGATCTAAACCGGCGTTTTTTATCAAACCCGAGATTATTATTGGGTCTATCAAAAGTTCTTTCAGCAATTTTAAATTCTACCGGATTAAAAATATCAAGTATGCTTGATGGCAGGTATAAAGTTATTTTTGATACAAACAAAACACTAGTTTGATATATTTTATGAGAGCAATTTAATTGGTCCGGCGGTAAAACCGCTAGGACATATTTTCAGTATTATCTATGCAGGGACAGATGATATGCAGGATAAGCCACATCAGACCAAATTTAAATTGGCAACGTTAAAACAAGAAGTTGGAGCATCCGGATCAAAGGGGACATTGTTTTCAGCTATCCTATTACAAGGCATAGCAAGCCTGAACGGATTAAAGATTGTTCAGCAATATGAGATTGCAACTACAAAGATGTATTATCAACTACGCTTCCTCCTGTTGCGACGGCTGGGTATCAACTTGGTCCGGAGTCTCCTCCTCTTCTTGAAGCGGCTGGAAATCAGGGACGCACTAATCGATTTTCGTTAAGGCACGAAAGTACATATCTTCATTGATGAGTTCAGACGGATCGATATCTGGGGCGAAGGTATGAGGGCGTACTGGTGGGATTAGATTGACGGTATCATAAACCGGTCGCTCCACCCGCTTGTTCTGTAAATCATACCTCGGATGATACCTGGATAAATCTGATTCGGCCGCAAGTTTGCTGGCGAGAGGACGCATCTCCTTCGTCAAGGCATGGAGATCCTTTGCAGTAAAAGCTGATCCGTCTTCTTTAGTATTTGGATATCCATTCAAAGCTTCTTCCGTATCAAAGTCCGGAACCCACGCTTTCGCTCTGGTAAGCGCCACGAGGGAACCGGCTCGAGCAGCAGACTTCTTAACTTCTTCCAAGCGCACTGGCAAGACAGACAGCTTCTCTAATGTACCTTGGATGGTCGTAGGGGCCGGTTTATTTAAAGACATTGTGCTTATGACCCTTTGAGCGCCGGAATACAGCTGCTCGACCAGAGTATAAGATGCCTTGAGTTTTTTCCGTAAGTCATCCCCAAGATGGGTGACACGGCGCCCTGCATATGATTATCACAATTAAACCGGAACGGAATGAAGATTGCAAGGATGAAAACAGGAATATAGATTAAGTACTTACCAAACACAGCAGAGGTCATCAGTTCTATTTGCCGCTTTAAACCGGTTAACTCTTCAGTCACCGGGTTAAGGGCTTCTTTGTAATGCCCAGGATGGGACTATATCTCCTACGTGTCGAGGCACGACTTAAAGATATAAGCCCATTCTGGAATGATCGCAAGTTTGGTATCTTTGCACGACTCATGTAAAAGTGGGATTAAATTGCAAAAGGAGATAGTTGGCTTACACTCACCACTTCACACAATACATTACACAAGCAAGACATCATTCAAAACATCACAACCCGACTACGGGTGAAGATCCAAAAGAAAGATACCAAAACAACATAAAGCCACAGGTCCTAGATCGAATCCTAGTAGAAACCACTACTGATCGTCGAAAACGTCACAAGCATACAACCACTCTCTTCATCGAGCTTCCAGCGAAGTACTTGAACCAGCTCCTGCTTCAAACTCGGCTGAACCTCCATCTGGTGTTGTAGTAACTGTGAGCCACGAGGACTCAGCAATCCCATAACCATGGGTAACAAGACTAGCAAAGCTTGCGGGTAGGAAGAGGTAAGGTGGTGAGGTTGCAGCAGCGACTAAGCAATATATGGTGGCTAACTTACGAGTACCAGAATAAGATGAGCATCTACGCAAACGGTCGCAAAAGTAGTGATCGCTAAAGATCCTAACTACATACGAGTCAAACATAACCCCACCGTGTTCTCTTCTCAAAGTGAAAAGAGACAGTCACGGTTACTCACACCGTTGTGTGTTTTACTTCGGATCATCTGTCAAGTTTTCTACAACCGGACATTAACAAATTCCAATCTGCCACATAACCGCGGGCACGGCTTTCGAAAGATCATAACCCTGCAGGGGTGTTCCAACTTAGCCCATCACAAGCTCTCACGATTAGCTGAAGCGATAAATATAATATCATCACTCCTTATCTTAGGGAAAACCGATCAGGCTCGGCATCCCGGTAGCACAAGACTTTTCGACAATGGTAAAACAAGTCCAGCTAGACCTCCCGGCGTGCCGACACCCTGATAGTAGCCGCGCATATCTTGTCTCAGGCCACGACCGGATAGGTGAGCCTACGGGAACCAATCCTCGAGTTTCCCCGTGGTGGCCCCGCAGTCTCCCCATTTGGGACCAACACCATCAGCACTGGCCCCCCTGCTATGTAGAAATAATCCTCGGGTAGCGCTAACTCCCTATGCAATTTAATTAATTAATTAAGTTATTATTATGAGCAAATTAAAACCAATGTTGGGCCTTGCTGGAGGAGTTTTATTCAAAGTCGAACTGTCAAGGGGTCCCCATCCACCCATCGTGTAAGGAACGCAAAATCAAGGAACATAATGCCGGTTTATCGGCGCCTAAGGTGGCATGAGTGGAACAAAACACCGAGCAAAAGGCCAAGCCTTCCACCCACGCCCAGTATATAGGTGTGTTAATAATAATTATAGATATTGTGATATAACCAACAACAAGTTCCCTCCTGGAACGATCTTCATCTTCACCTGCAACTAACAACGCTATAAGAGGGGCTGAGCAAGCGGGTAACATAGCCAAACATTGGTTTTGCTAGGAAGGTTTCAAAGGTTAGAGGTTTCATGGCAACAAGGAGAGGCTGACATAAAAGATGGGTAGCGCGACATGTAACGATAGCATCGAGACAACTAAGCATGCCAATGGTAGTAAAGGTATCCAAGGGTATGATCATCTTGCCTGGGATTCCACAAGGGAGAAGAACGGATCCATGAAGTAGACGGAGCAACATAGTCGAGCGAATCCTCACAACTCCGGAACGAAACCGGAGCTAAACAAGAGAGCAACCGGAAAGAAGCAAACAAACGGTAAACACACAAGCATAAACATGGCATACGATGCACATCCAAGTATGATGCATGTCCGGTTTAAATATGCATGGCTTGGCAAGTGCACAAACAAAACTACAAGTTAAGTGGAGCTCAATATGCAACGAGTTGCATATTGACGAAACACCACATTTTATTTATTTAGTTGACTCTCGTTATTTACAAGACAAGATTAAATGTTTTGTTAACATGGCAAGAGGTGAAGCATAAACAAACTACCTATTTAAACAATTTAAATGAGGCCGGAAATAACAACAACAATTCTGGAAAATCCCCATGAGCATGTTTAGTAATTATAAGCAAACAACAATTTAACATATCAATGTTGTTAACATGATGCGGATGACATGATCAAGTTTATGCAATTTAGTTAAACATTAACATGAAGAGATAAGAAGCATTTGTCACCGTGGTGGAAGGAAAAGGGTGCCACGGCAACGATCCGAAAATGATGCAACGGCATCATATCGGTTCCGGTAACTCGTTGAGAGTCCGGAGCAAAAGAAAGATGGCGTGAGCGAGTAGAACGGGATGAAAGGTGGGGTGATCCCGGCATCTGGGTTCCCACGAGTCGGCGACGAGGCAACCGAGGAACATGACAAAGATGAAACGGCACGGTGCACACAAGGGGAACATTTCATACAACACAAGCAAGCATCCACGGGGGTCGTCGTCTCGGGGTTATACCTTCGGGACAACCGTTCTCGGAGGGGTTCGAGTGCATAGAGGAAGAAGTCGTTCACGTTCGGAGAGGAAGTAGCCGTTCACGAGGTCACCAACGAGTAGTCGTTCCGTAGAGGGAAGTAGTGGTACACGGGGCGATGGTAGATGTTCGGGCGTCGAGTTTGTAGATGTACTTGGCGCATCCATCGTCTCCGGGGCGACGGTAGTGGAAGTAGTGGTACTTGGCGATTCATCGTGTAGTTGTTCCCATTCGTAGTTGTACTTGTCATCGGAGGGGTACTTGACGATTCCGAAGACCGCGGTCGTCGGGGTACTTGGTCGTGGTACTTGGCGTCGGTCTCGTACACGGTTCGTAGACGTTCTCGTTACGTAGTGGTACTTTCTGCTCCAAGGTTATTTGAGATAAACAATAACAGCAACAAAACAAAACAAAAGAAAAAAGGCTGTGGGGTTGCTCGGGACGACGCCTTGGCGCTCGGGGCGAGCTGGAGGACGGGCAGGGCGACCATGGCGAGGCCGGCGAGGCCGCTGGAGGGAACGAGGCAGAGGAACGGGCGGCGCTCGAGGGCTCCAGGAGGCGAGGAGGAAGGGCCTCGGCCTGGAGGACGGTGCATGGCGCTTGAGGGGCGCGTCGGGCTGCTGGTCCTGGCGAAGCTCTGGCTGGACCGGCGCGAGGCGCTGCTGGACGAGGACGCGAGGGAGCCTGGCCGGCCCTGGCTGCGGGCGCGGACCATGGCGCGCTGTGGACGGAGGAAGGACGCGGACGGAGGGAGGCCACGGCGAGGTCTTGGCGCGCTCGGGCGCTGGAAGGGGAGGCAGGGGCGGCGCGCAGCTCCTGGCCGCTGGAGGAGGATGGCCGCGGTGGAGGGGCACGGCGCGCTCGCGAGGGAGACGGAGGCTCGCAGGGAGGAACTCGGCCTGGGACGAGGCGCTCGGGGCCTGGGGCATCGCAGGGGACGGCCTGGCTTGGAGATCGAAGGAGGAGGGGAGACGAGAGGGAGGCCACGGGCCTTGCTGTGAGGAAGGAGGGAGCGGTCGGCTGGGGCCTCGAGGGAGGAGCGCAGGGTTGCGGTCAAAGGAAGGCGCCGAGGGAGGAAAGTGCGGGACGAGCGAGGAGAGGGAGCGGGGTCGGGACAGAGCCAGATGGGATCGATGGGAGTGGCGACGGCGGCTTGCGGGAGAGGGAGTGAGCGAGAGGAGCGAAGAGGCTGCGAGCGAGCTAGGGTTTAGGCGGCTGGTGGGCCTGAGGGAGGAGAGGCCTGGGCCGGTTCGGCTGGACGCTGGGAGGGAGTCGGATGGCCTGGGAGCCTGGCTGGTTGGGCCATCTCCTGCCTCTCTCTCTTCTGGCATTTCTTTTCCATTTAAAGAAATAGAACAAAAATAGAAATGCCCAGAGAGTTTGGAGATGGTTTTGACTGAGATAAAAATATCCCTACAACCCTGGAATTGTGGGCTATTTTAATAAAATGCTTTGGCAATTTTTAGAGACTACAAATTTATGCGAGTTCGGAAATAACTCAAACTTGCATAAATCTTTAGGCCAACCAAGCACTTCCAAAAGACATGGAAAAAAAGGAGGAGGAGGTCTTGGCAAGGGATTGAGAAGAAAAAAAGGCATGGGGAAAATATATGCACATGTGTTGCGGGTAATTCCAAAGAATGGAATATTTTAATATAGCTCCCTAAAATATTGGGAGTATATGTTATAAAGAGAAGTTATTCTTCCCTCGATTTAAATGGACCGAAGGTCCACACGATTTATTTAAGTTGAGAAGCAAAAGAAATATGACAAGATGGCATGATGACATGATGCAATGCAAAAAAAATAAAGCAAGCACAACTGAAACACATGGGAGAACCCGGAACATCTGGAATCTTCTGGAATCTTCTGGAATCTTCTGGGACGTCGGTCTTCGGGCATCACAACTCTCCCACACTAACAGAGGATCTTGACCCGAGATCCTAGAGATAGCACCGGATAAAAAAACGGAAGAGGAAGAGGTAAAACAAAGTTGCTTCTTGGACAAACGAGTGAAAACCAAAGAACCTTGAGAGGTTGAACAATCTTGAAAGAAAGAATACAACGGAGATGAACGAATGTGAAAACACTTCGTTAGAAAAGAGGAACAAGGAACATTACGATAACCTTGTAGGTCGAGAGACATGAAACAAGAGCTCACGAACCAAAAGAATATGAAATCGCAATGGTATAGCCAAGGAATAAGAATGACAAAATTTGGACAGCACTCCGACTGAAAATGGAAGGAATTACCAAGAACTTGAGGAGATGGAAATGATACTTGATGAAATCAACAACATATTGCCTCCGAAACAATTAAAAGAATGGCACAAGGGGTAAGAAAGATTCAGATAGCACTCCGGTTAAAAGACAGGCAAAACTTGATAAGATGAGAGAATTCAAACGTTGGGCACAACACTCCAGTTAAATAGATAAACAAGGAAAGAACATGATCTTGATAAAACGAGATGATGGTTTGGAGAGAGCAAAATCACAAAGCCTCCGGAACGAAAGAATAGCATTTAATCAATGAAAGAAATGAATGGAGAAGAAAAATGACAACTTCTCCCACAAATGAATTAGGAAAACCTCCTTACGAAGAAGGGTTGAACGGAGTTGTTGGAAAAAATCAACAACGAAAAGAATAAGCTCGTTGTGGGCTTATGGAAAACATCTCAAAATTAAGAGGTGACAACCAGCCACTCACGGAAATGATTGATTGGATTGAGATCAACAAGGAGACGAAAAACTTATTTCACCGGAATGATAATTGAAGAACTTGGGTCATTTGTAAGCACCATACTTAGCAACAATCCTTAGGGAAAGCTTTTAGGTGAAATACAACCCAAGATAACTCCAACGAATAATTGGAGAGTTGGAAAGATCTCCTGAACAAAGAAAATGATGGTTTTAATTATCTCATTCTTGAAACTCGTGAATCATAAAACATGAATGAATTGTCAAGAATGACATAACACCATCTCAAAAGATAAGGGAGAAAGAATTGCACTAGGAAAGCATGATGAAGAATGCTTGAGCTCCGACAAGAATTTTGATGAAGACTTCGAGGATGAATTAAATCATGATGAACCACCATGAGAACTCCGGTAATGAAAAGCATGAGGAGTGAAAGATGAAAAGAATAAGATTCACGGCCTGCGATGAATTAGATGTAGCTTTGAAATGATATAATTGAAATAACTTGGAGCTCCGGAAAACAAAATGAACAACTTAGAACCGAGAATATGATATGATGAACAAGCTCCGGAAAACAGAGATTAATCACTCAAGGAAATAAGAATAAGATTTATTGTATGCTTATCCTTCATCAAATTAAATTGATGACAAGCACGGATTTGGCATACTACTTATTCTCGTTGGAAAGAATTAAAGAGAGATCTCGCACAAGCTTGGGTAAATCTTCAACGAACCACCGGTAGGATTACGAAAGAACAAATGAATTAAAACGATAACAACGGAAGTGTAATCTTGAAAGAACCACCGTAAAAATATGGAGACGAACGAAGAGACATCAATGAAGAATATTTGGAGGACGAAGTTGAAAACTGAGAACGAAGAAATCTTCTGAAATGATGGCCTTCGGAGGAACACAAAGAAAAGAATTCATGAAATGCTTCGGATGGGTATGAAAATAATTCCCACAATCGAAAACATTAAAGAGGATGGCATGAAGCTAGAACCACGAACCTTCAAGAGAACGGGCCAAGATTAAGAGAAAACACTTCTCCGGTCTTCAAATGCTGAGACTGAAGACGAGAAATGCCATGAAGAATTTCGAGATACTCCAGACGAATGACAAGAGGAAGGTGGAGCTAAAGATGGAAATAATTGAAAACAAGCTTGGAGAAGGCATGTAACGGATGGAAATCATTCTTATGTCACACTTTGAAAAGAATTTAAGTATAACTCCAGAAAATTGGAAGAGTCAGGTAAGATCCTGGAAAAGACCTGTGGGTCAGGGCCCACTCAAAGAAATCACCGTTGGAAAAGATTGTTTAAGAGATAATGCACCGGTTGAATTAAATGGCTTGAATAAGATAACAATCCTCAGAATAGCTTGAACGGATTAAGAATGGAACTATGAATCTTCAGCACTCCGGATATGAATAAAGAGATGAATAAACAAGAGAGACTTCGGATAAGAAATTTCAACATGGGAAAAAAACATGTTAAACAAAAGGAAGAGATATGATCATGACCAAGGCTTGAATTAATCCACCGGAGAAGAATATTGAAGGAAATGAATGAAGAAACATCACATGAATAAAATGGATACTTCATCTGAGAATTTCTTGCTCCGAGAATAAGAAGGGTGGGAGGGTGGGGAAAAACAAAACGACCTGGGATGAATGAAACAGACAATCGTCAGATTTCTGAACGGCGTCTGTATGGAATAACTTGAAGAGATGGCACACCGGTTGAAAAGGATTAACATGAAGATCTTGATGGTCAAGAAGAATTAGCACTCCCATAGAAATATGAGAACACCGATTAGGAAAGGTATGGAATCAACATTTGACATCGAAGCAACTCGAATACCAGAATCAAATCAAAACAAAGGATATATATGATTATGAAGAAGATTATGTTGCAACATATCTATCCGAACAGAGAATTGAACAAATGAATTCTGTAGGTACATCCGCTTGACGAGAAGCCACTTGGAGACCAAAAATAAATAAAAAGGAACAAGGAACATATAGAACAAATACAAGATAGAAGTTTCGTCCGACATTTTTGTGCTGAAAGCTCATGGAACGTGTTACAAAAGGGTTTTGCAATCCCCGGATCAGCATAGCCAAGGACCCTTTAAGATGCAACTCCCGATCGGAACAAGCCCATAAAACCACTTCACTCAATGTAGAACCCCGAACTTCATATCGTGCATCCGTTGGAAGAATTCCTAGAACTACTGGATGAACCCACCTATTAATTTCCGAAAGTTTCCAGTTATGCAATCAGGTGTTGGGGATACAGGGGAAGCACCGCGCAATCAACTCTAAACCTACATCCAGCTGTATCCATCCTTCAACACATAACCAGTTATCTCCAGAAACCGTTTACCTCGGACCTTTGAAACGCATCCACTATACAAGCTATGGCAATACTCCCGAACTACCTCCCCAGTACTGGGTGATGTCGGGGTTATCTTGCCACTAACCGCATAGGAGAGTTTTTTATGTCGGCCGTCTTAAGTATTCTAGTACTGCCGCGATGGATTTGTGACGACAACACCTCGGAGCTCAACTCCCCGGGACACTGCCACAACCCCTAATGACAGGAGGCATCGAGAACAATGTTCTCGTCACAAAGACATCGAAACAATCCAAACAATACTCGCGAGATCCTAAAAACAAATTGGTGCAATTTTTGAAAGTAGAAGAGGCAAGAGTAGTCGTCAGGAGTCCTCACCAGAATGAAAAAAGATGAGAAGCAAAGAAATCCTACTCTCCGATATAAATATAGGACTCAAAACATTTTCAGGTGTGTGCCTAGACTCAACCGTCAACGATTCGATCAATCAGTGGGGGATTCTAGGTCGGAGAAGGCTCTGATACCAACTTGTAATGCCCAGGATGGGACTATATCTCCTACGTGACGAGGCACGACTTAAAGATATAAGCCCATTCTGGAATGATCGCAAGTTTGGTATCTTTGCACGACTCATGTAAAAGAGGGATTAAATTGCAAAAGGAGATAGTTGGCTTACACTCTCCACTTCACACAATACATTACACAAGCAAGACATCATTCAAAACATCACAACCCGACTACGGGTGAAGATCCAAAAGAAAGATACCAAAACAACATAAAGCCACAGGTCCTAGATCGAATCCTAGTAGAAACCACTACTGATCGTCGAAAACGTCACAAGCATACGGCCACTCTCTTCATCGAGCTTCCAGCGAAGTACTTGAACCAGCTCCTGCTTCAAACTCGGCTGAACCTGCATCTGGTGTTGTAGTAACTGTGAGCCACGAGGACTCAGCAATCCCATAACCATGGGTAACAAGACTAGCAAAGCTTGCGGCTAGGAAGAGGTAAGGTGGTGAGGTTGCAGCAGCGACTAAGCAATATATGGTGGCTAACTTACGAGTACCAGAATAAGATGAGCATCTACGCAAACGGTCGAAAAAGTAGTGATCGCTAAAGATCCTAACTACATACGAGTCAAACATAACCCCACCGTGTTCTCTTCTCAAAGTGAAAAGAGATAGTCACGGTTACTCACACCGTTGTGTGTTTTACTTCGGATCATCTGTCAAGTTTTCTACAACTGGACATTAACAAATTCCAATCTGCCACATAACCGCGAGCACGGCTTTCGAAAGATCATAACCCTGCAGGGGTGTTCCAACTTAGCCCATCACAAGCTCTCACGATTAGCTGAAGCGATAAATATAATATCATCACTCCTTATCTTAGGGAAAACCGATCAGGCTCGGCATCCCGGTAGCACAAGACTTTTCGACAATGCTAAAACAAGTCCAGCAAGACCTCCCGGCGTGCCGACACCCTGATAGTAGCCGCGCGTATCTCGTCTCAGGCCACGACCGGATAGGTGAGCCTACGGGAACCAATCCTCGAGTTTCCCCGTGGTGGCCCCGTAGTCTCCCCATTTGGGACCAACACCATTAGCACTGGCCCCCCTTGCTATGTAGAAAGAATCCTCGGGTAGCGCTAACTCCCTATGCAATTTAATTAATTAATTAAGTTATTATTATGAGCAAATTAAAACCAATGTTGGGCCTTGCTGGAGGAGTTTTATTCAAAGTCGAACTGTCAAGGGGTCCCCATCCACCCATCGTGTAAGGAACGCAAAATCAAGGAACATAATGCCGGTTTATCGGCGCCTAAGGTGGCATGTGTGGAACAAAACACCGAGCAAAAGGCCAAGCCTTCCACCCACGCCCAGTATATAGGTGTGTTAATAATAATTATAGATATTGTGATATAACCAACAACAAGTTCCCTCCTGGAACGATCTTCATCTTCACCTGCAACTAACAACGCTATAAGAGGGGCTGAGCAAGCGGGTAACATAGCCAAACAGTGGTTTTGCTAGGAAGGTTTCAAAGGTTAGAGGTTTCATGGCAACAAGGAGAGGCTGACATAAAAGATGGGTAGCGCGACATGTAACGATAGCATCGAGACAACTAAGCATGGCAATGGTAGTAAAGGTATCCTAGGGTATGATCATCTTGCCTAGGATTCCACAAGGGAGAAGAACGGATCCATGAAGTAGAGGGAGCAACATAGTCGAGCGAATCCTCACAACTCCGGAACGAAACCGAAGCTAAACAAGAGAGCAACCGGAAAGAAGCAAACAAACGGTAAACACACAAGCATAAACATGGCATACGATGCACATCCAAGTATGATGCATGTCCGGTTTAAATATGCATGGCATGGCAAGTGCACAAACAAAACTACAAGTTAAGTGGAGCTCAATATGCAACGAGTTGCATATTGACGAAACACCACATTTTATTTATTTAGTTGACTCTCGTTATTTACAAGACAAGATTAAATGTTTTGTTAACATGGCAAGAGGTGAAGCATAAACAAACTACCTATTTAAACAATTTAAATGAGGCCGAAAATAACAACAACAATTCCGAAAAATCCCCATGAGCATGTTTAGTAATTATAAGCAAACAACAATTTAACATATCAATGTTGTTAACATGATGCGGATGACATGATCAAGTTTATGCAATTTAGTTAAACATTAACATGAAGAGATAAGAAGCATTTGTCACCATGGTGGAAGGAAAAGGGTGCCACGGCAACGATCCAAAAATGATGCAACGACATCATATCGGTTCCGGTCACTCATTGAGAGTCCGGAGCAAAAGAAAGATGGCGTGAGCGAGTCGAACGGGATGAAAGGTGGGGTCATCCCGGCTTCCGGGTTCCCATGAGTCGGCGACGAGGCAACCGAGGAACATGACAAAGATGAAACGGCACGGTGCACACAAGGGGAACATTTCATACAACACAAGCAAGCATCCATGGGGGTCGTCGTCTCGGGGTTATACCTTCGGGACAACCGTTCTCGGAGGGGTTCGAGTGCGTAGAGGAAGAAGTCGTTCACGTTCGGAGAGGAAGTAGCTGTTCACGAGGTCGCCAATGAGTAGTCGTTCCGTAGAGGGAAGTAGTGGTACACGGGGCGACGGTAGACGTTCGGGCGTCGAGTTCGTAGATGTACTTGGCGCATCCATCGTCTCCGGGGCGACGGTAGTGGAAGTAGTGGTACTTGGCGATTCATCGTGTAGTTGTTCCCGTTCGTAGTTGTACTTGTCATCGGAGGGGTACTTGACGATTCCGAAGACCGCGGTCGTCGGGGTACTTGGTTGTGGTACTTGGCGTCGGTCTCGTACACGGTTCGTAGATGTTCTCGTTACGTAGTGGTACTTGCTGCTCCAAGGTTATTTGAGATAAACAATAACAGCAACAAAACAAAACGAAAGGAAAAAGGCTGCGGGGTTGCTCGGGACGACGCCTTGGCGCTCGGGGCGAGCTGGAGGACGGGCAGGGCGACCATGGCGAGGCCGGCGAGGCCGCTGGAGGGAACGGGGCAGAGGAACGGGTGGCGCTCGAGGGCTCGAGGAGGCGAAGGAAGGGCCTCGGCCTGGAGAACGGTCCATGGCGCTGGAGGGGCGCGTCGGGCTGCTGGTCCTGGCGAAGCTCCGGCTGGACCGACGCGAGGCGCTGCTGGACGAGGAGGCGAGGGAGCCTGGCCGGCCCTGGCTGCGGGCGCGGACCATGGCGCGCTGGGGACGGAGGAAGGACGCGGACGGAGGGAGGCCACGGCGAGGTCTTGGCGCGCTCGGGCGCTGGAAGGGGAGGCAGGGGCGGCGCGCAGCTCCTGGCCGCTGGAGGAGGATGGCCGCGGTGGAGGGGCGCGGCGCGCTAGCGAGGGAGACGGAGGCTCGCAGGGAGGAACTCGGCCTGGGACGAGGCGCTCGGGGCCTCGGGCGTCGCAGGGGACGGCCGGGCTTGGAGATCGAAGGAGGAGGGGAGACGAGAGGGAGGCCATGGGCCTTGCTGCGAGGAAGGAGGGAGCGGTCGGCTGGGGCCTCGAGGGAGGAGCGCAGGGTTGCGGTCGAAGGAAGGCGCTGAGGGAGGAAAGTGCGGGACGAGCGAGGAGAGGGAGCGGGATCGGGACAGAGCCAGATGGGATCGATGGGAGTGGCGGCGGCGGCTTGCGGGAGAGGGAGTGAGCGAGAGGAGCGAAGAGGCTGCGAGCGACCTAGGGTTTAGGCGGCTGGTGGGCCTGAGGGAGGAGAGGCCTGGGCCGGTACGGCTGGACGCTGGGAGGGAGTCGGCCGGCCTAGGAGCCTGGCTGGTTGGGCCATCTCCTGCCTCTCTCTCTTCTGGCATTTCTTTTCCATTTAAAGAAATAGAACAAAAATAGAAATGCCCAGAGAGTTTGGTGATGGTTTTGACTGAGATAAAAATATCCCTACAACCCTGGAATTGTGGGCTATTTTAATAAAATGCTTTGGCAATTTTTAGAGACTACAAATTTATGCGAGTTCGGAAATAACTCAAACTTGCATAAATCTTTAGGCCAACCAAGCACTTCCAAAAGACATGAAAAAAAAGGAGGAGGAGGTCTTGGCAAGGGATTGAGAAGAAAAAAAGGCATGGGGAAAATATATGCACGTGTGTTGCGGGTAATTCCAAAGAATGGAATATTTTAATATAGCTCCCTAAAATATTGGGAGTATATGTTATAAAGAGAAGTCATTCTTCCCTCGATTTAAATGGACCGAAGGTCCACACGATTTATTTAAGTTGAGAAGCAAAAGAAATATGACAAGATGGCATGATGACATGATGCAATGCAAAAAAAATAAAGCAAGCACAACTGAAACACACGGGAGAACCCGGAACATCTGGAATCTTCTGGAATCTTCTGGAATCTTCTGGGACGTCGGTCTTCGGGCGTCACACTTCTTCAGCGTCCTTTGCCCTTTTTTCTAAGTCCTTCTTCTGAACTTCAAAGGCGGTCCGTTCCTCTTCAAAGAATTTCTTCAGTTGTTCAGCAGTGTTTAAGCTCAGCGACAAGTCTTTTTTGGCCTTAGAAGCAGCAGATTCCGTTTCAGCAAGTCTGTTCCGGAGTTCAGTAATTTCTTCTGCTATCCGGTTCAAATCAGCCTGCAAGGAAAATCAAGTGGAATAAAAGCAAAAGTCAGACAAGTCTCAAGCACACAAACAAGTTGTCTACTTGACACTTGGGGGCTAATGGGCAGTTGAAGTGTCAAATGGTAGCAATTTGAAGACAAGTCTCAAGCACACAAGCAAGTTGTTTACTTGACACTTGGGGACTAATGGATAGTTGAAGTATCAAAGGAAAATTCATACAAGTCTCAAGCACATAACCAAGTTATCTACTTGATACTTGCGGGCTAATGTAAGATCAGTTGTCCAAGTTATAAGTATCGGTTCACCTTCTACGCGCAGCTAAACCGGAACTTGGGGGCTACTATGATATAGATAGAAGCACATCAAAAGCACAAATCAAAAGCAAAGGATTACCTCATACTTGTCCTTCATCAGGTTAACCAAGCCCGCTTCATAATCTTGACTTCTATGAAGACGGTTCAAGTACCCGGAATAAAGCTCCTGAGCACTCATATCAGCAAGGCTAGACAGTTCTGTACTCCATTTGCCCTTTTCTTGATGCAACTTCTCCACTTTAGCCGTATGTTTGGCTAGGACAGTGGGCTCACCGGGAGCGGTGTAAGCTGTACCGATTACTTGGACTTCTGGAGAAGCAGTCGTTGGTGGTGGGGTCGTAGTGTGAACCGGACTGGCAGGAGCCGGATTGGTCCGAGGAGAATTGGCCCGGGCAGGAATTGCCGGTTCGCGAACATCCTCAGTATTGGGATTCTCAGGCACAATGGTATGATCCATAGGAGCAGGATCTTCAAGCGGCATTGTGGGCTCGCCTTCTGGAGGGACGGTTGTATCTAGATCAACCGCCGGATCATCAATAGCAGCCTCAGCAGTTGGTTTGTTGGCTTTTGCATTTTTGCTGGGTTTAGGCTTGCTGAAAGGAATTGGAAAAAGAAGTCAGAACTATAAAGAAAAGTGCAATCATAAACCGGATAAATTAAAAGACTTACCCTGGGACAGTTTTCAGGGGTGGAAGTTGTGTGGCAGTTGATTCGCCGGAAGAAGATAACGGAGTATCCTGATAATCAGGGTCAGACGGTTTAAGCGGTTTGCGTATAAGCCCGGCCTTGGGATGAAGAAGGGTTGGAGAGAATATAAGCTCAGAGCGACACCTCTGAGCTCGAGTAAGAGAGATTCCAGATGATTCAACTGCAAGATCGCTATGGCAGGTAGTCCGACGAAGGGCTTCATGTTGCTGTTTCTTCAAAAGAAAATTGGGATCCAATTGAGCATAAGGGTGAGAAAACTGATATTTCCGGACTGTCCGATGACTTTTTTGTGGAAGCGGTTCTGAATCGGAAGAAAGGATAGTTACCTCAATTTCGGCCGGTTCTTCAGCCAACTCCTGTGAAAAGTTACCGTTAAATACAAATATGGATAAAAAATAAATAAGTCATAGTCGGGTTAATTCATACCTCGGAGTCCGGATCATCATCTTCAGCGTGTGAACCGGAAGCAACAGCCGCTTTTCTCTTCTTGATAACGAAAGCTTTCCGGCGCGGCTGTTTTCCGGCCTATTCCTGAGGTTTCCTCTTCCAAAAAGGATCATCAGCCTGTTCAAAATGTGAAAGTAATTGAAAGAACGGTTTTAAAGGACGGTTTACAAACATAAGAAGGAAAGCAAGACTTACAGCAGGCAGCTTGTTTTTCTTATAGTATGGAGCCAATACGGTTTGGCTGCATTCGTCTAAGGAGACATTCAGCATCTTCTTAGCTGATTCAATAACTTCCGATTCGGAAAGTTTTTCCTTGGAAAACCATTGAGGATCATCCGGTTTACCAGAATATTTATACATCAAGCTTGGGTGCGGGCTCAGAGGAAGGATACTCCAAGAGAGCCAGCAGCGTGTAAAATCTACTCCGGTTAAACCGTTGGCCATAAAGGCCTTTAGCCTGGCAAGTTGAGAGGCAAACCGGGGCCGCTCTGAGGAGCTGAGGCGCTGTGGCAAAGGGTGGTCCTCCGGAAGACGGTGCTCGCGATAACCCGGCAGTGGGTTTTCCCCTTCAGGTGAAGTGTCAATACAGTAAAACCAAGACTTGTTCCACTCCTTGGGGTGCGTGTGGAGAGCGGCATGAGGAAAGACTGCGTCTCTCCTTTTTTGAATACTGACCCCGCCCATTTCTTGATGAGGTCCGCTGGTGAACTCAGTACGCCGGTTTAGGTGGAAGAAGTCCCGGAACAGGTCGACAGACGGTTCTTCTTGCAGGTACACCTCTGAGAAAACTTGAAAATCACAGACGTTGGAAACATAATTGGGACCTATGTCCTGAGGGTGAAGTTGGAAGGCGGCAAGCACATCCCGGAAGAACTTCGAACCGAGAGGAGTAAAGCCTCGAGCAATGTGGTCAAAGAAGACAATAATTTCCCCCTCTTTGGGAGTAGGAGGGCATTCATCTCCTGGAGCCCGCCATTTTAAAACGGATTGAGGGCCTCAAGTGCCAATTGCGGCAGCATTTGCTAAATCTTCTTCCGTAATAATGGAAGGAACCCAGTTGCAAGAGACAAACTGTTTGGCCATAGCAACAGAAGAACAAGTGTTGAAAGGATAAAGTGTAACCCGGATTATTCGAATACAGTGGCATAAACCGGATGATATATGCAAAGATCACGCAACGGTTTAGACAAAGGGACTAATGACATGGCTAACCCGGCAATAAACAGGAAAATGTATTACTACCGGTTCATGACAACAAAAGAGAAAAGAGCTAAACCGTCATGCTCGCTGTTGAATTTTTATAGAAGCAGTATATGACTGTTTAAACCGGAGAATATCTTACAGATCTACAAAGGTGAAGAAACAGGTTTTTCACAGACAGCTAAAGTAAAACAGATCTGAGCACCCAGGAAAAGGAAAGGTAAATACAAGACTATTACAGGAAGAACTATAAGAATGTTATACAAAGTAGATGAATCTAAAGGACGAGATCTAAAGTATACAGCGGCGGAACAGAAGCAAGTTTAAAGAGGAAGACTTAAAGGCTGAAGTTTCTGCGAACTTGGCGTCTACGATGAACAGACGAAGCTACCACTGAGGTTTAATGGCGGAGATGCGAGAAAGAACCCTAGAGCTATGGATCTACAGCGAGGAAGATGACATACCGGGAACGGCAAGAAGCGGTGGCGGAGTTTTTCTGGTCACGCTCAGGTCGATGTAGCGGATGGCGAAGACTTGAACTCGATGGACGATGGCGGAGATTTGAGCTCGACGGACGACAATGGAGACTTGAGCTCGGGCGACGGAGGAAGAAGAACGAACGGAAGGAGATAAAGAATAGAGGCAGCGGTATTTATAGAAGGGTAGAGTTGAAACGACAGGCGCGAGATTTGAGGAGGCAGAAGATTGGATAAAGATCCTCTGTCGCCTCGATTCTCGGGATGGCCTTTAAACAAATCTGATAGACAGCTGGGTGCGTTAAATGCGAAAGTGATGTCACGGTCAGATTAAGCGATTTTCGAGGATGACGTCAGGGCCGGTTTACAAAAATGAGAAGACACATTAAGGAAGATTATGCAAGACTGGGAAGATTGATGTGAACAAGTTCAAATCATTCAGGGGCCTAATGTTAGGGATATTACTAGCAGGTATGAACCGGCTAGTGTAAACCGGATTACTATAATATATTTGTATCATTGTAATATTTAGTAAAGTCTACGACCCATGAGATCTTAGGGCCCATGTAAAGAGTTACGGTTTGTAAACCACCTGATCATGTAACTTGAGAGATAAGGAAGAAAGAGCAGAGACCGAGGCGGACACGAGTATGAGCCGGCCTCGGGACTCTGTAAACCGGACCGGGCGTCGCCTCTATATAAAGGGACGACCCGGCAACGGTTCAAAGACAAGCAAGAAACAACCCGTCGAGACACAGGCAACCGATCTGCTCCCTGTTCATCGACGCCCAAGCAATACCAAACCAAACTAGACGTAGGCTTTTACCTTCATCGAAGGGATCGAACTAGTATAAATCCTCTGTGTCCTTTGTGTGCTTTTAACCCCTTCAAGCTAACATGTGCGATGGTTCCATCACTAAGTCCGTTAAACCGGATATCTGCCGTGTTAATTCCACGACACACCCCAAGAGAGTATTTCAAGAAGTATCAAGCTTCTAAGCTTGGGGATGCCCTGGTAGGCATCCCACCTTTCTCCATCAACAATTATCGGTTAGTATCGGTTGATCCTAAGTTTTTGCATCTTCACATGAGATGTGCTATTCTTGAAATGTCATTTTATTTTGTTTGCTTTATGTTTTAATAAAATACTTGGATTCAATAGTTTTTAAATAAAATAGAGCCCCCAAATAGTTGCCAGGGAGGCTAAGTAAGCGGCATTCACATCCAGTCAACGAAGCTCTTTTCTGGCGATGTTGCTCTAGTGCTTCATTTATATCTTTTTGAGCACAATGTGCTTTAGTATTTTTGAAGAAATTCTCTCTTTCTTCATTTAAATTAATTTGAGAGAAAGAAATATCATGCTCATGATCTTCATTTATAACTTTTTGGAGTAGCTTGTCATTTACTCTTGTGCTTCACTTATATCCTATGAGTAAATTCTTGAATAAATTGAATGTCATGAAGTTGAAATCATATCATGCCTAGTGGTTGCTTCACATTGGGTTTAGAAAGTGAAATCTTTTGAGGCTTGACAATCACAATATTGGGCATACAAGTAATTCACGAATAATTAGTATAAGGAAGAGAACTTTCACATGCAAATACACTATCTTGGAAATCTTTTGTGATTGTGAGCCCCCATCAAAATATTATATTCCAAAATTGTTGATGTTGGACAAGGAAGACAACGTAATGGTTTATGATTATTCATATTCACATAGAAGTTATATTGTCATAGATCCTTCAACATGTGGTGCTTGCCCCTCATCTTTGCTAGCCAAAAAATTTGTACCAAGTAGAGATACTACTTGTGCATACAAAAATCCTTAAACTAAAATCTTATATTCAAGAGTCCACCATACCTACCTAAGGATCGATCAAGATCCTTCAAGTAAGTTGTCATCAGTGCAAAAGGGCAATAAAAATTGCTTCTAAAAGTGTTAGATCATTTAGTGTAAGGGGAAATTGAGCGTTGTACGCACGTGTGATGACATAGTAATAAAAGCGACGGACTGCATAATAAAGGTTGCTATCATAAGGGGCAATATAACGTGATGTTCCTTTGCATTAAGGGGTTGAGCATACAAAAAAAAGCGCACGGCAACCTCTTCTTACCTCTGCAAAGGGCCTATATTTTACTTTTCAGTATTTATTTTTATGCACAGAGTCAAAGTTTTTCTCTCTATCCCTTTTTATTTTTCTCCTTTGGCAAGGATCATGTGGCACATATGTCCAACTAAATATGGGTAGCATGAGTTATTATTTTTGACATCATCGAAAGGTGAATACGCTGGGAGGCGAAATTACAAGCCCCTATCCTTCTATGTGTCTGGTTGAAACATTTTGCTCATGTGTATGCGGTGAGTGTTAGCAATTAGAAGACTATATGATTGTTGAGTATGTGGAGGTCTTACATAAACTCTGTTGAATAAGTTGAATTACAATTGCTTGGAGACTGAGAACATAGGTTGTTGAGTTTCAAGAGAATTCATTGTTTGAACCTTAACATGTGAATTGGTTGCCACTCTAACACGAGAAATTCTATAGGAAATAGTTGTTCTTATGATCGATGCTAGGAAAAGTGATTGAAATTGTCATTGATCAAACTTGTACACTTTGCTAGCATTCACACTTCATAAACTATTTCTTTTATCATTTACCTACTCGAGGACGAGTAGGAATTAAGCTTGGGGATGCTGATACGTCTCCAACGTATCTATAATTTATGTAGTATTAATGATGTTATATCATCATTCTTGGATGTTTTACAATCATTTTATAGCAACTTTATATCATTTTTTGGGATTAACCTATTGACCCAGTGCCCAGTGCAAGTTGCCGTTTTTTGCTTGTTTTTTACATCACAGAAAATCTACATCAAACAGAGTCCAAACACCGAGAAACTTTTTGGAGATTTTTTATGGATGAGAACACCCAAGATGGGTCAACACCTGGGGGGGTGCCCCGAGGGGAGCACAGCCCACCAGGGCGCGCCTGGACCCCAGGCGCGCCCAGGAGGGTTGTGCCCACCTCGGTGGCCTCCCGCACCCCGTCTTTACCCTATAAATTCCCAAATATTCTCAAAACCATCGAGGTGACACTAGATTAGAAGTTCCGCCACCGCAAGGCTCTGTAGTCCACGAGATCCAATCTAGAGCCCTTTATGGCACTCCGCTGGAGGGGGAAATCATCACCGGTGGCCATCTTCATCATCCCAGCAACCACCATGATGAGGAGGGAGTAGTCCACCATCGGGGCTGAGGGTTTGTACCGGTAGCTATGTGTTTAATCTCTCTCTCTCATGTTATTGAGATGCACAATCTTGACGTATCGCGGGCTAGGTTAATATAGTCGGATCATATGGTGTTTTCCCCTCTCTATCTTGTTGTGATGAATTGAGTTTTCCCTTTGCGATTTCCTTGGATTGAATACTTTTATGGATTTGAGAAAACTTGATGCATTACTTGCTATGAATACCCATGGTGACAATGGGGTATCATATTGATTCAATTGTTATGTGTTTTGGCACTCAACATGCGAATTCCCGCAGTGACATTGGGGTAATCTATGCATAGGGGTTGATGCACGTTCTTGTCTTTGTTTCTTTGGAAGAAATCTTGGGGCACTCTTTGAGGTTCTATGTGTTGGATTGAGTAATATAAATCTGAATTTTTTTGTGTTATTTTAGTATGAACTCTTGATAGATCGATCAGAAAGAATAACTTGTGTTAGTCTAGTACTAACTTTTGATAGATCGGTCGGAAAGAATAACTTGTGTTATTTTAGTACGAACTCTTGGATAGATCAATCGGAAAGAATAGCTACAAACCATACCTTTGTATGTTCTCCGCTAGATAGGAACTTTGGAGTGATTCTTCATCGCACTTTGAGGAATGGTTATATGATCCAATTATATTAGCACTGTTGAGAGATTGCACTAGCGAAAGTATGGACCCTAGGCCTGATTTTCAAGCATTGCAATATCATGTGTGCTCAGTTTTATCACTTGCTACCTTGCTGTTATTATTGTTACTATTACAAAAATCAATATCAACTGTCCATATTACACTTGTATCACCATCTATTCGCCGAACTAGTGCACCTATACAAATTCCCATTGTATTTGGTGTGCTGGGGACACAAGGGACTTTTTATTATTTGGTTGTAGGGTTGTTTGAGAGAGACCATCTTAATCCTACACATCCCATGGATTGATAAACCTTAGTTCATCCACTAGAGGGAAATTTGCTACTATCCTACAAAACTCCGCACTTGGAGGCCCAACACGAGTCTACAAGAACAAATTGTGTAGTAGACATCAGTGGCGACTAGGGGCTATCTTTATCTTCCATGCTAGGTGGGTTATTCTCACGATGAGTGGACTCCGCTTGTTATTCATGAGAAAATGGCTAGTAATCAGGATGCCTAGTCCTATGATCAAAAGATCAAAAACAAAATCACAAAAAAACTACCCCAGGACTGTTGTTGGTATGGACGGTACCCGTTGTTTCGGATCAGCCGTGGAGTGTGATTGTTGGTGGAGGGGGAGTAAAAACTTTACCATTCTGTTTGGGAACCGCCTATAATGTGTCTAGTATGGAAGATATTCGAAACTCTTGGTTGTTACGTTGACAATGAAAGCATGCCTCTGAAAATTATTATCATCTCTGTTTTAAAAGCTTCGAGCTCTGGCACCTCTAAAAATCCCTGCTTTCCTCTGCGAAGGGCCTATCTTTTAGTTTTATGCAAGAGGCAGTAGTATTCCTTCTCATTCCAACCTACTCTTTAGTTGGCAAGCATCATGTGGTGGGGAAAGATCTAAGCATATATGGCCATTAAAATATATTTGATCATGAATTATTATTGTTAACAATTATCTATATGATACATAAGTTGGGTTTAAGTCCCTATCTTTCTCAGTGTTCAATGGATGCTATTTGTTCTAAATATATGCTTTGAGTGGTAGCAATCATGGAAGACTATATGATAGTTGAGTATGTGGATTTGCTGAATCAAAGATCTTACAAAGACCCTTCCCGAAAATAAGATGAATTGCAATTGTTTGATGACCGAGTACCTAGTTTGTTAGTTTTCAAGAAAGTTTATGACCTACGCTTTAACATGTGAATAGCTTGCTACTTGATCATGAGAAGTTTTATGAGAGGAACTACTGTTATGATATATAATGATGCTAGAAAAAGTGATTGAAATTATCATTGATCAAACTTGTGCAGTTGCTAGCATTCGCACTTCATAAATTATTTCTTTTATCCTTTACCTACTCGAGGACGAGCAGGAATTAAGCTTGAGGATGCTGATACGTCTCCAATGTATCTATAATTTCTGAAGTATTCATGCTATTATATTATCCATATTGGATGTTTTATATGCATTCATATGCTATTTTATATGATTTTTAGGACTAACCTATTAACCTAGAGCCCAATGCAGTTTCTGTTTTTTTCCTTGTTTTTGAGTTTCACAAAAAAGGAATATCAAACATAGTCCAATTGACCTGAAAATTCGCCGTAGTATTTTATGGACCAGAAGAAGCCCCCAAAGCAAAAGAGTTAGGCTAGAAGAATCCCGAGCCAACCACAAGGGTGGATGGAACGCCCTACCCCCCGGTAGGGTGCTCCATCCCTGTATTTGACTCGTGGACCCCCCTTATTTGTTCTCGATGCCAAAAATTCCTATAAATACAGAAACCCCCCTAAAAGAAACCTAGATCGGGAGTTCCACCGCCGCAATCCTCTATAGCCACAGAAAACCAATCGGGAGCCCGTTCTAGGACCCTGTTGGAGGGGGAAACCATCACCGGTGGCCATCTTCATCATCCCGACAGTCTCCATGACGAGGAGGGAGTAGTTCACCCTCGGGGCTGAGGGTACGTACCAGTAGCTATGTGTTTGATCTCTCTCTCTCCCTCCCTCTCTCGTGTTCTTGATTTGGCACGATCTTCATGTACCGTGAGCTTTGCAATTATCGTTGGATCTTATTATGTTTCTACCCCTCTACCTTCTTGTAACGGATTGAGTTTTCCCTTTGAAGTTATCTTATCGGATTGAGTCTTTAAGGATTTGTGAACACTTGATGTATGTCTTGCATGTGCTTATCTGTGGTGACAATGGGATATTCACGTGATCCACTTGATGTATGTTTTGGTGATCAACTTGCGGGTTCAGTGACCTTGTCAACTTATGCATAGGGGTTGTCACACATTTTCATCTTGACTTTCCGGTAGAAACTTTGGGACACTCTTTGAATTTCTTTGTGTTGGTTTGAATAGATGAATCTGAGATTGTGTGATGCATATCGTATAATCAAACCCACGGATACTTGTGGTGACAATGGAGTATCTAGGTGACATTAGGGTTTTGGTTGATGTGTGTCTTAAGGTGTTTTAGTATGAACTCTAGGGCAGTTTGTGACACTTGTAGGAATAGCCCAATAGATTGATCAGAAAGAATAACTTTGAGGTGGTTTCATACCCTACAATAATCTCTTCGTTTTTTCTCCGCTATTAGTGAATTTAGAGTGACTCTGTGTTGCATGTTGAGGGATTGTTATATGATCCAATTATGTTATCATTGTTGAGAGAACTTGCACTAGTGAAAGTATGAACCCTAGGCCTTGTTTGTAAGCATTGCAATACCGTTTGTGCTCACTTTTATCATTAGTTACCTTGCTGTTTTTATATTTTCAGCTTACAAAAACCTATATCTAACATCTATATTGAAGGAAATATGCCCTAGAGACAATAATAAAGTGTCCCTAGAATTGTATTTCCTTATATATCATGATAAATTTCTTTTATTCATGCTAGAATTTTATTAACCGGAAACTTTATACATGTGTGGATACATAGAAAAAACACAGTGTCCCTAGTAAGCCTCTACTAGACTAGCTCGTTAATCAAAGATGGTTGATTTCCTAACCATAGAAATATGTTGTCATTTGATCAACATGATCACATCATTAGGAGAATGATGTGATGGACATGACCCATCCGTTAGCTTAGCATAATGATCGTTCAATTTTATTGCTATTGCTTTCTTCATAACTTATACATATTCCTCTGACTATGAGATTATGAAACTCCCGAATACCGAAGGAACATTTTATGTGCTATCAAACGTCTGAACATAACTAGGTGATCATAAAGATGCTCTACAGGTGTCTCTGAAGGTGTTTGTTGGGTTGTCATAGATCAAGATAAGGATTTGTCACTCCGTGCATCAGAGAGGTATCTCTAAGCCCTCTCGGTAATGCACATCATAAGAAGCCTTGCAAGCAATATGACTAATGAGTTAGTTACGGGATGATGCATTATGGAACGAGTAAAGAGACTTTCCGGTAACGAGATTAAACTAGGTATGATGATACCAACGATCAAATCTGGGGCAATTAACATACCGATGACAAAGGGAATAATGTATGTTGTCATAAGGTTCGACCGATAAAGATCTTCGTAGAATATGTAGGAGCCAATATGGGCATCCAGGTTTCACTATTGGTTATTGAACGGAGAGGAGTCTCGGTCATGTCTACAAGGCACGTCGAGGAGGAGCCAGGCAGGCAGGGAGGAGCTGGCGCAGCTCGGCGGCGCGCCTGGCACGCAGCTACTTCTCCTTCTGGCAGGAGGAAGAAGACAACGCTGCCCCTGGTGGGCTGGGCCGCTATAGTGTTGGGCCAGCTGGGCTGCACAGGTAAGCCAGGTACAGTGCCCTCTCTTTTCTTTCTATTTTGTATTTCTGTTTCTGTTTTTCTATTTCTGTTATTCTGTTTTCAATTAGTAAAAATACTAATCCATTTTGTAAAATCCTGAAAATATTCATGAGCACTTTCTGAATTATTTCAGTGGCCCACAAATAGTTCCAACATTATTTGAGCATATAAATTATCTATAGTGCTTAAATGCCCAAAGTCAAATACAATATGATTTAATTAAAAAATCCAGGAATAACCTAGGAATATGTTCGTCATTTTTGGCAGGGGTTTTCACCTTTATCAGAAATCATGAACATTTTCAAAGGGCATTTTGGGTTCATTGAAAATGATTTATTTTAGCCTATTTGAATTCATTTGGAGCTAGGGTTTGGTCATTTCCCATTTCAAGTTTAGCAAATTTTAAACATGATGACATGATGATCAAGCAAAGACAACATGGGAAGCTAGGGCTGTGACAACTCAACCCCACTAAACAAGAATCTCGTCCCGAGATTCAAGACGTGAGGTCAGAAGACAGAGGGGACACAAAGCTAACACGATCTTCATGATCCAATTTCACTTCCCGAAAATGTTGATCCATTGCTTCAATTGACCTTGGCGTCTTTGCTTCCGAGATCTTCATCCAACATGATGATGGCAAACAAAAACTCTACTGGACTTGATCTTCTCAAGATCAACTCATGGAGTGAGGCGTTGAAATATCTCTTGAGGTGAGACACAAAACACACAACAAGAGGGATGGAGGAAACAGATGTCGGAGGTTCAATTTGGTAGGTAACATTCCCACGCTGGAGTAGGATGGTACATGGTGTCGGTGTACTAAGATAGGGGTGCCTTAGTACCCCAACTTGTGCACGGGCAGTAGCAGCTTCCCGTGGCAGGGCTTACCACGTGCTTGCCGAAAACCTTTCTGGTCCTTATGAAGCCATTCAAGAACAAAGTATACAAGACAGAAGATCAAGGCCCCGGCAAGTGGAGCTTGCCGGGAAGGCCGCACCAGGCTCAAGGTTATCACATTAGTACAAGACCCTGGCTAGAGGAGCTTGTCAGGAAGGCCAAGGATTACATATCTCAAGAAATGCCCCGGCGCGCCATGCGCCCCGGCAAGACCCGGAGAGCGACAAGCTTCCGGGCCTGGCAAGATCGTTACCCCGGCAAGGTGCTTGCCGGGGAAACCTATGCTGTGTGCCCGCGCTCCAGCTCATCAGCCCACGCGTCGCTCTGGGGCCCTTCCAGGGGCACGCGGCGGATGGCTGTGTAGCCTGGGGTACACAGTGGCAAGCCACGGTGACGAGGCTACCTCGTGGCGAACGGAGAAGCATGGAAGGACACTTTTGGGGTCGACGGCGACGGGCATTTAATGCCCTTGTCCCCCACTGTCAAAGTTAGGTGAAGACCACTGTTCATCCACTATTCACGCACTATTCCCGCACTGTTACAACTACCACCAAAATTACGCTTTTACCCTCCTCTACGTTGACACCTGTCGGTGACCCCTTGAGCTATAAAAGGAGGCACATGCACAACGTAGAAAGGGTTCGAAACCTAGACAACTCTCTCGCTCGGTGTAGCTAGTACTGTAGCTCTTCAAGCTCCCGAGCTCAAGAACTCAATACAATCTAAGGCAGGAGTAGGGTTTTACGCGTCCTCGCGGCCCGAACCTGGGTAAACTGCCCGCGTGTGCCCCTCAATCTGCTCTCCGCGCTCCCTCCGCTCCCTTACCGCAACGTAGAAGGGGCTCCGGTCCCATAGGTGCTCGTGGGAGGACAGTTTCCCCCGACATCTTTGGCGCGCCAGGTAGGGGGCATCGAGGTTGTGTGAACCTGATCCGGCGCTCACGCGGGCGCATTCTTCATCAACCTCTCCAGCTTCGTCAACTTCATCAGCTTCATCAGCAACATCAACATGCCTCCGAAGAAGAAGGCTTCGGAGGTCGGAGGCCCGTCTGCGTCGATTCCACCGCCACCAGAGCCAACGGTTGGTGGAGGAGACGCCGGCGGAAGGGTGGTCGCCGGCGAGGAAACACACGGCGCCACCAAGTCCAAGGACAAGACGGATGACCGGGCGAATTCCAAGGCCTCGGTGTCCGTGGACGCGCCACGTCTCTCTCGGGACGTACAAGACCCGAAGCGGCGTGGTACAGGAGGTACCATACGCTTGCTGGGGCGAGGACAAACCAGAGGATCGCGGGATGCTCAAGGCCATCGTCCTGGTACGAGCAAGGCGCGGTCGTCGGGGCGAGAAACTGCTCCCTCTAACCCTGTTAGAAGTCCGAGCATATCTCGCTCCTCGCACCGCTCGCCACCGCTCCCCTCCTCTCTAGCAGAAGCTCTAGCAAGAGCACAACTGCTCATCGATTTCCCTCCAGCGGCAGATAAAGCCGAGGACTGGAGGGCGACGATCCAGAGCCTCATCGCCTTCGCCAACAACGACACGCCGCAGCAGCCGGCGACATCGCGGCCGCGGCAAGTCGACCAGACGAAGGCCGATGGAGACAAGACCGCCGGGGGTGCAACCACCGTGCACTCCCCGCCGTGGAAGCAGAAGACGCCACCCCATCGGATTAACGTCGATGACGACTCCACGGCGTCGTCGGATCCACGGGCTCGTCGTGACCAACGCCAGGTCCTCGACGACAGGCGGCAAGAAGACGCCCGGATGCGCATCAAGCGCCGACGAGAAGCCCGAAGACAGTCAGACCACCGCGTTGGGACCGCTGTCGACGCGCACGCGCCCGGTGAACCCGGTGACTTGCCGTACGCGGCAGGTTGCCCTGCGTTCACCCGTGAGCTACGGCAAGTCCAGTGGCCCAGCATGAAAAACTTCAAGCCCGACGTACCAGAGAAGTACGATGGCAAGACACACCCCTCGGAGTTCCTCAGCATCTACAACATCGCGGTGCAGGCTGCCGGGGGACGCGACGAGAGGATACTAGCTAACTACTTCCCGCTGGTGCTTAAGCCAAACGTCCGCTCTTGGATTATGCACTTGCCGGAGAACTCCATTTCTTCGTGGGCGGATCTGTGCCACCAGTTTGTTGGCGCCTTCACGGGCGGCCACAAACCCCACGGCCAGGAGAGCGATCTCCACATCTTGGCCCAGATGGAAGGAGAGTCCCTGCGCAAGTACATCCAGAGGTTTAGCCGCGTGCAACACAATATTCCCGACGTCCACCCTGCCGCGGTTATCAGCGCGTTCCACCAGAACGTGCGTAACCGCCGGATGAGGGAAGAGATGGCCATGACCAAGATCCGGGATGTCAGCGAGCTCTACGCTCTGGCCGACAAGTGTGCGCGTGCCGAAGAGGGGAGGAAACTCCCCGGAGAGGATGCTGGCGCAGGAGGAAGCGACAGCAAGGATGCCGCCCCGGCAAGGAAGAGCCGGCGGCGGAACAACAGAAAGAAGAAGAACAAGGAGGTGCTGGTTGTCGAGAAGTCCGGCAAGGAGGCTCCCGCCAAGACAGCACAGGCTGGCGGTTCCGGCAAGGAGCCTGCCCCTGTAGCGGCAGCCGACAAGCAGGACGGCTCCGACAAGCAGTACTGCAAGATCCACCGCACCAAGGGCCACGATCTTCAGAACTGCAAACGAGTCGAGTACCTCGTAGAACAGCAGAAGGCTGAATACGAGCGTCGCGACAAGGAGAAGGCCCAAGGTGCGGAGGAGAACCCAGCAAAAAGCCGCCGTTCAATGGCCGTGGAGGACGCCGCGGCAAGGCCAAGCAGCGGCATGGTGATAGACCTCCCCGGGGCCGCGACAAGGATGAGGAAGAAGACGATGACGACGACATGGAAGAAGGTGATAACAGCGAGCAGGAGTTCCAGAAGGCCATAGAGGTCCTGTGTATCGATGGAGGCGCTTCTCTGCACACTTCCCACCGCCAGCTCAAGCAGTGGGTGCGCGAAGTGAATGCAGCGGAACCGCCCGTCGAGTCACGCAGGTTGCTGAAGTGGTCCGGCACGCCCATCATCTTGGACCTTGAGGACCACCCTGACCGCACCACGGCGGTCGGGTGCTTGCCGATGTTGGTCTCGCCAACTATCCGCAACCTCAAGGTCACCAAGATGTTGGTTGACGGCGGGGCTGGCCTGAACTTGATCTCCTCAGCTGTGATCAAGAAGCTACAGATCCCAGACGGCGAGCTCGAAGAAACTGGGTCGTTCCAAGGGATCAACCCGGGAAGGAGCAAGCCGAAGGGCAAGATTACTCTGCCAGTGACCTTTGGCGGGGAGCTCAACTTCAGGACGGAGAGGATCACATTTGATGTTGCCGATATCCAATTACCATACAATGGGATACTTGGACGTCCTGCCCTCGCCAAGTTCATGGCAGCTTCCCACCATGCCTACAACGTACTCAAGATGCCGGGGCCGATAAGCGTCATGTCTGTCCCAGGCGACAAGAAGGACGCGCTTATCTGCGCCGACAAGATCTACCGGGATGCAGCAGCCGCAGCAGAAAGCAACACACTTGCCGCTGAAGCTCCCGTGGGGAAGACCAAGACCAAGTCCGGCAAGAGTTCTGGGGCCCACTCCGGCAAACGCACCTCTTCGGAGTGCTGCGCTGCCGTCGAGGACGCGCCATCGAGCTCCACCGGCAAGTGTAAGAAAGGAATGACAGCTCCACCGGCAACCAAAAAGGTGTCCGCCAAGGAGGACGGCACTGGTGGTACCTTCACCATCAGTGCTACGCTCGACAAAAAATAGGAAAGCGCGCTCGTTGCCTTCCCGCGGGCGAATGTCGATGTGTTTGCTTGGCAACCATCTGACATCCCCGGCGTTCCCAGGAAGGTAACTGAGCACAAGCTTGCTGTTTGTCCTCATGCGCGGCCCGTCAAGCAGAAGGTCAGGAAGCAAGCCGTGGAGCGCCAAGAGTTCATCGCCCAAGAGATAAAGAAGTTGGAAGCAGCAGGCCTAGTTAGAGGCGTGATCCATCCCACGTGGTTAGCAAATCCAGTTGTCGTACGCAAGGCCAATGGGAAGTGGAGACTTTGTATAGACTTCACTGATGTGAATAAAGCATGTCCCAAGGATCCATTTCCCTTGCCGCGTATTGACCAGATTGTTTACTCCACCGCCAGATGTGAGCTGCTTTCCTTCCTTGATGCATACTCAGGTTACCATCAGATATTCATGGCCAAGGAAGATGAAGAGAAGACTGCATTCATTACTCCATGTCGCACATATTGCTTCATACGCATGCCTTTTGGATTGAAGAATGCAGGCTCGACATTTGCAAGGGTGGTGCACACTGCTTTTGAGCCACAGATACACAGAAATGTGGAAGCCTACATGGATGATATAGTGGTCAAGAGCAAGAGCAAAGATACCCTGATCCAAGACTTAGAAGAAACCTTTGAGAATCTGCGCAAGATCCAACTCAAGCTGAACCCCGAGAAGTGCGTCTTCGGAGTCCCCTCCGGCAAGCTTCTCGGGTTCTTTGTGTCCCAAAGGGGGATTGAAGCCAATCCCGACAAGATAAAAGCCATCGAGCAGATTGAAGCCCCGAAGCGCGTCAAGGACGTAAGGAGACTTGCTAGTTGTGTGGCTGCCCTCAGCAGGTTCATTTCAAAGTCTGTAGAACGCGCCCTGCCTTTCTTCAAAATCTTGAAAAAGGCAGGTCCTATGAAATGGACTCCGGAAGCGGAGGCAGGGCTGCAAGACCTGAAAGGATACCTGTCCTCTACTCCGATACTTGTCGCACCTAGGCCGCAAGAGAAGTTGCTGCTGTACCTAGCAGCAACCAATCAAGTGGTTAGTGTTGCGTTAGTAGCGGAGAGGGAGGCGGAGGAGGAACCAACGCCCCCGGCAAGCGAATCCAGCGACAAGCAGGGGGCTACTCCGACAAGCTCTGGCCCCGACAAGGACAAGTCTGCGCAGGAACAAGGAGAAGTGCGAAAGAAGATGGTGCAGCGCCCAGTCTATTTTGTAAGTTCCCTCCTGCAGGGGGCTAGATCAAGATACTCTGGGGTGCAGAAGTGGCTATTCGGCCTCCTCATGGCCTCAAGGAAGCTGCGCCATTACTTCCAAGCACACGAGATAATGGTGGTCACTCGCTTTCCGTTGAAAAGGATATTGCAAAATCCAGAGGCAACAGGCAGGATCGTCGAGTGGGCACTGGAACTGTCAAGCTCTGGTCTCAAGTTTGAGAGTACTTCAACCATACAGAGCAGAGCTTTGGCAGAATTCATAGCGGAATGGACCCCAACGCCAGATGAAGAAGTCCAAGAGACAAGCGTCCCCGTCCAAGAAGCAAGCAAAGAATGGGTGATGTACTTTGATGGTGCTTTCTCGCTGCAAGGCGCCGGTGCCGGCGTGGTACTCATAGCGCGCATCGGAGAGCACCTCAAGTATGTTATCCAGTTGCACTTTCCCAGGGAACAAGCGACAAACAATACTGCTGAGTATGAAGGTCTGCTTGCCGGCCTCAGAATTGCAGCCGAACTTGGGATCAAGAAGTTGATTGTGCGGGGAGATTCACAATTGGTGGTCCGACAAGTGAATAAGAGTTATCAGAGCCCTTTGATGGAAGCTTATGTCGATGAAGTGAGGAAGCTTGAGGAGCACTTTGAAGGTCTGCAAATGGAGCACGTCCCAAGAGCTCAGAATGATATTGCGGATGGCCTTTTAAAGTGTGCTGCAATGAAGTTACCTGTGGAACCAGGGACCTTCCTGCTCAAGTTAACTCAACCATCCGTTACACCATCAATTGGGCAGAACAAGAAGAGAAAGTTGGTCTCCGGTGACTACTTGCCGGCGGATCTTCCCGAAGCCACCGCCAAGGTCCCCAAGATCAACAACCAAGATGCTGAGGAACAGTTTGCTCCTGCAGATCCAAGGGTCTGTGCAGTTGAAGCAGGCGTTCCCGACAAGCCCTGCCCCGGCAGGCTTGCCGGGGGACCATCAGCTCCGGCAGAGCCGGAGGTTCTTGCCGTAGAAGCTGAGGTTCCCGCAGCAGCCCTCATGCCTTTAGTCCTTACTGTTGAGCCTCGGGCTCCGGCATGGGCACAGCAGATCGTCCGTTTTCTGCAAACTGGAGAACTTCCCGATGAGGCAGAAGAGATAGAGAAAATAACCAGACAGTCAAGTATGTACCAGTTTGTTGACAATGAACTATACAGAAGAAGGCTCAATGGTGTCAGGTTGAAGTGCATTTCCAGAGAAGATGGACAGAAGCTGTTGGCAGAGATACATGGAGGCATATGTGGCCACCACATTGGCGCAAGGGCACTTGCCGGGAAGGCGTTCCGGCAAGGGTTCTTCTGGCAAGAAGCCCTCCAAGATGCAACTACACAAGTAACCAAGTGTGAAGCATGCCAGTTCCATGCCAAACAAATTCACCAGCCAGCTCAAGCTCTCCAGACGATCCCTTTATCCTGGCCCTTCTCAGTCTGGGGGCTCGATATCCTCGGCCCCTTTCCCCGCGCAGTCGGGGGCTTTGAGTACTTGTACGTAGCAATCGACAAGTTCACAAAGTGGCCAGAAGTGGAACCAGTGAGAAAGGTGACAGCACAGTCAGCAGTCAGGTTCTTCAGAGCGATTGTTTGCCGTTTCGGAATCCCTAACAGGATCATCACCGACAACGGCACACAGTTCACAAGTCGCACCTTCATGCAGTACGTCCAAGACCTTGGCGCCAAGGTCTGCTTCGCTTCTGTTGCTCACCCGAGGAGCAATGGTCAAGCGGAGAGGGCCAATGCTGAAGTGCTGCGCGGGCTCAAGACAAGAACCTTCGACAAGCTGCGCAAGTGCGGAAGAAACTGGATAGAGGAGCTGCCGGCGGCTCTTTGGTCAATCAGGATGACACCAAGTCGAGCCACCGGACAGACACCCTTTGCTCTTGTTTATGGAGCAGAGGCAGTTCTCCCCACGGAACTCGTATACGGATCTCCTCGAGTGCTCGCTTATGACGAGCTCGAGCAAGAGCAACTGCGACAAGATGATGCACTGCTCCTTGAGGAGGAACGTCTCCAGGCTGCTGTACGAGCTGCTCGATACCAGCAAGCCTTGCGTCGCTATCATAGCCGCAAGGTCAAGGCCAGGAGTCTCGAGGAAGGCAACCTTGTTCTTCGGCGTGTTCAGTCCGCCAAGAATTCCAACAAGTTGACGCCGAAGTGGGAAGGCCCTTATCGGGTGAGACAAGTCACAAGGCCCGGAGCTGTCCACCTTGAGACCGAAGAAGGCTTACCGGTGAGCAATTCCTGGAACATAGAGCATCTTCGAAAGTTTCACCCATAAGGCGCGGTTGCCGTGATCCGCTCCGGCAACCACCTTTTGTACGAGTGTTGCCGCTGTTGCATGTAAACCTTTGTACAAAGCCGGGCGCAGATCCCGTGCATCAGTAAAGTTTTTGTGCTTTGCACTATTTGCCATTACCATGCTCTTCTTTGTTATTTGCATGCATTGTTTGGCACCTTGTGCAACGCACAACCCCGGTAAGCATTGGCAAGCCATGAGGCCCTATATTTGTATTTCCTCCTCTTTTCCCCTCTTAAGCAGAAGGAGTGTTCCTCGCGCACAAGTTTGCCGGGGGGGAAGGAGATGGAGTACGAGCTAACTGCTGTTCAAGAAAGAGAAGCCTTGTCGGGGAACAACCGATTCATGAAAGCTAAGTTACCAAAAGTTTGAGTAATTCAAATTTTTAAATTTTAGTTATCTTCCTTGAACAACCACACTTTGTATGGAAAACCTGTGCGCGGAGGAACCTACCCGTGGCTAGCCGCGCCCTTACTCTGTTTCAAGCACGCTCAACGGCTTAAGTGAGCTGCGACAAGTGTCGCGCCCTTACTTCGTTTTCGAGTTCGCTCAGCAGTCTAAGTGTGCTGCGACTAGCTGCGGCAAGGTTACTTGCCGACAAGGTCTTTGCCAACAGGCTGCTAAGAGTCCAGCACTCAACGCTTGCGGCAAGGGCCCCTTGCCGGCAAGTCCCCTAAAAGCATAGGGTAGAAAGCATACAAAGTAAAGGACCGAAAACAAGGGAGATAACACTGCATTGATTGATCAAAACAAGATTGTATATTACAAGGATAGCTTGTCGCTGTTCTAATCAACTACTGCCTATGACTTCATTGGAAGCGGCAAAGGAAGAAGAAGCAAAGGAATCTAGTCTACGCGATCGCCTTCACGCCTCGTGATCTTGCTCACCTTAGCGACAATGTGGGCAACCTGCGCCTTCAACGCCTCCTGGTCAACATCGGGCGGCAAGGTGCGGAGGACGTTGACGAGGTTGATGTCGGGGTTGCGGTAGACGATCTTCGACAAGACGCGCTCCAGAGTGCCCATGCAGAGCCGACGCGCCTCGTCGGCCAGCTGCGCGGAGATCTTCTCCCGCAGCCGCGCAAGCGCCGGCGCAATTCCCCGGAAGAACAGACTTAGCTTGGCGCTGTGGGGGAGGCTCTCGTCCGGGGAGTACACAAGATGTTCAGCCCTCAGCGCCATCATCTCCGCGTCGATATTGGCGGCGGAGGTGACCAGCTCATCAGTCCACTGCTCCACTGCCCGGCTGAATTGGTTCGCCGAGACGGCGGCGCTCTCCACCAGGCCTCGTTCCTTGCGGAGCTCGTCCTTCAGCTTTGTCTCGCGGTCCCTGGCGGCGTCGAGCGAATCAGTCAGAGTGGAGACCTTCAACTCTAAGTCAGCAATGGAATCCTTGGCGGCAGTGAGCTCGTCGCCTTTCTTGGAGAGACGTACCTGCAAGTCAGAGTTGGTGTGGGCATCTTTCTCCCGCTCCACATTGAGCGCGGTGATTCTGTCCGCGCTCGCCTTCATGTACCGCTCCAGCTGCTCCACCTTGGCCTCGAGGTCCTTCTTGGCGGTCTCCGCGGTGGCTGCGGCGGCCTTCGCCTCCTTCAGGGCCCCGCCAATGGCCTGCTCCCGGGCGGTGAGGTCGTCCTCGTGGGCATCGAGGTCGACCTTCCGCTGGTTGAGCGCTTCTTCTCGCCGGGACAGCTCCTCGGCGGCCAACCGTTGCTGTTCGTCCACCTCGGCCTTCTCCAGGAGGAAGGCTTGCTGCGCTCCGGCAAGCTCTTCGCGCTCCTCAGCCAGGTGGCGGAGGGCTTCTTGGTTGTCAGCGCGAAGCTCTGCGGCGCGCTTCTCCAAGTCAACTCCAGCCTTGGGGGCAAGAGCTTCCCGAGACTCCAGCTTCGCCTGCCTGGCCCGGTACAGAGCCAGGAGCCAGCGAAGGAGCTTCTCCTCTTCGGGCTCGTCGCTGCCGCCGGGCGCTTCAACAACCTTCAACCCTGCGGAGGCGAGGACCTCTCCATCAAAGGTCTCTCCCTCCACGGGGCCTCGAGACGAGGACCCCCACGGGACTTGTATGAAAACCCCGTTGGGGGCCTCCAGGTAGACGCCCTGCCCAGCCGCGGAGGCGGAAGGGTCGGCGGCCGGTGCAGCGCTTGACGCTCCTGCTGCCTCCGGGCCAGCAGTGTGGTCGTCGGTCCCTTCCCCGGCCGCGGCGTCTACGGGTGGGGCGGTCTCTTCAGCGGCAGGCTCGTCGACTCCAGCCCCTCCCTCAGAAGCAGTGGCGTTGCCGCCGTCGCCGTGCACCTCCTCCTCAACGGTGGCCTCCATCTCCATCCGCTCCGGTACAGGAGGATCTAGCAGAAGAAAAAGAAAAGAAAGAGTCAAGCAAAAATCCAAAAAGACAAGTTCAAGAAGAAGAAGCTACAAGACTCACCTTCGCGGACTTCTTCAACGACAGGCTCCCTCGCCGGGGAATCCACCCTTGGCGGCGGAGTGGTGGCCCCTGCTGGCGGAGGGCCGCCCGCGCCCTCCCTTGGCGGGGTGCTCACCCTCGTCGGGATGCTCACCCTTGGCGGGGTTCCCGCCCTTGGCGGGGTGCCCGTCCTTGGCGGAACGTTCTCCCTCGCCGGGGAGCTCACCCTTGGCGGGGAGGGTGGAGCGAGTAGCTCTTCGGGGGCGACCTCCTGGTGCTCCTGCGGCTGCAGCTCCACTTCTGCGCAAGACAAACAAGACAACGAGATATCAGTACAAGCAACGACCTCAAGCACGCCCGTCAAGCAGAAAGATAAAAACCAGACTTACGCTGGGGGATGCTCCTCGGAGCAGCAGGTTGACCCGGCAAGCTTGCCGCTGGCGCGTCTCCGGTCGCCGCGACGGCCGAGTCGTCCTCAACCTCGACCACAGGGATCTTGGCCCTCTTCTCCATCCGCTGGGTCAGGGTCCTGAAAGCAAAGCAAAAACGAGATCAGGATCAACAAGGAAAGTCAAGACAAAATCGAAGAAAATAAAGAAGTACAAGTACTTACTCCTCTTCCTCGTCGTCGGAGCTGAGGGCGGAGAAGTCGAACTCCGCTTTGTTTGCACCCGCGCGAGGAGCTGGAGGAGAAGGTTCCCTCGGGCGCTTGGTGGGCTCTGGGGCTGTGGGCTGCGAAGACCCAGCCCCCGTCGTCGCCGGGGCCCGAGGAACAGACGGAACACCCGTTCCACTCCGGGAAGATCCTCCCCCGCTTGGCGCACGGGCACGGGGCGCCTCCTTGACGACTTCGGTCGTCCTGGTGGCGCGCGTCGCCCGGCGCGCCGGCTGTTGTCGAGGCGCCTGCGGCCTCGTCGCCGTAGCCGCCTTGTGGAGGTGTTTCCTCGGTTGTTGCGTAGGGCTTGCTGGAGGCGGGGAGTTCTCTGAGGACGAGGAGGCATCGTCGTCAAGCCCCAGAGATCCACCAGAGTCTTCATCGGCCTCGACATCCTCCTCCTCCCCGGCAGGCCCACTGGACCCAGCACCATGCTCGGCAGCCTCGCTCCCTCCAGCAACCTCGCTCCCTCCGGCAACCTCGCTCCCTCCGGCGACCTTGCTCGTCCCGGCAAATTGCACGGAAGGCACCCGGGCAAACTCCTCGGGCGGAAGCTTGAGCAGCCGGAGGATTTCCGCCTCCTCTGCTTGGCTCACCGCGTCCGCGGCCTGTGCCTCGTCCACAGTGTATCCAAAGTCACCCGCTGCTGCAGCTGCAGCGGCGTCCTCCATCCTGGAGGCGATGTAGGCGATGTCCCGGCCAGTAGTGGACCGGGTGAGGCCCCTGTTCTCCTCGGTGTTCTTGGGCGTCTCGACCAAGTTGTCGAAGAAGCTCAGCACAGTATCCGGCGGAGGCTCTATCCAAGTGGGGGCAACGCCATGGGAGTCGCACGCAGGCATCATCGTGCGCAAGGAATCACGGGCAGTGCTGTTGCACAGCGGCACCACTCCCCAGGAAGGTTTGAACCACTCCGGATGGGCCGGGTCATGCTTGAAGAGCTCTCGGACCATCCCCTTCAACTCCAAGGTAGTGAAGTTATAGTTTAATCGAGGGCGCAGCCTCATGATATCCGCCGCATTGCCGAATTCCCAGGCGGCCTTTTTCCTTTCTTGTAAAGGGGCAATGCAGCGGCGGAGGAAATCTGCCCCAACATCTCCGATGGTCAGATTGGCGACCCGGAGACGAATAATCCTAATGAGGGCGATGCTGAGCTTGTTGTCCTCCGGGGCCAATTCGCTCCAATCTCTGCCGCGCACTATGGCAGTTGTGCGCGGCGCGGTGAAGGGCTCCGGCTTATCCTCCACCACCCAACTGCAATCGGCTCTCCATTCTTCCCACTTGCCGCGGAGTTCTCCCCTCAGGTACGAGTCCTTCTTGTTCAGCCTGAAGATCCAGGAGATACCGCTGGAAAGGGGAGCGCCAGCCTCTACTCTAAGCATGAAGAAATGGCGAAAAAGGGCTACGTTTGGATGGATCCCAACATAGTTTTCGCACAGATGTACGAAAACGGCCATCGTAAGGATGGCGTTGGGGGTGAAATCAAGGAGGTGGAGGCCATATGTGTTCATGATATCACAAATAAACTCCGAGAACGGAGGGCACAGACCACAATGGAAAAAAGCAGCGAAGAAGATATACCCGCCGTGGAACATATCTTTGGCGATGGCGGGGAAGACATGGGTGCGGGGATGAGCTTAGGTCTCCCTCGCCCAGAACAGATAGTATTTATCCCGCAGCTCCCTCGGACCAAGCCTCGGCGCGAAGACCACGCTCCTCTTCCGCAGGGCGGCCAGCTTCGCCGCCTGCTCTGACTTCTCCTTCTTGGCCTTGTCGTTCTTGGCCTTGTCGCTCTTGGCCTTGTCGCTCTTCGGAGCCATGGCGGGGGCGGCGAGGGAGGAGGCGAGGAGCTCGACGGCGCCGCGAATGCGGAGGACGGGGGAGGAGGGGGCGGAGGCAAGAAGCAGCGGAGATTTCTGGAGAATCAAGAAGCAATGAAGACGATGGAGGGAACTGCCCCTGCTTCCTCTGCTTTTAAGGGGGAAGTGGGGGACGCTCCGCATTTCCCATTAAAGAACAGGCCACGGTCTCTCCCACGACGCCGCAATCGACGCGTGCCTTTAGGGAGGGACGCGGCGGATACGGAAGGGGATATGGCTTGCCGTGGGCCGCATGTGCCCATGCACTGTCTTGGGCCTGGCCCAACAGCGCTCGACACCGTGTGTGGCCCAGGCCCGGGGGCTCCTGTCGGTGTACTAAGATAGGGGTGCCTTAGTACCCCAACTTGTGCACGGGCAGTAGCAGCTTCCCGTGGCAGGGCTTACCACGTGCTTGCCGGAAACCTTTCTGGTCCTTATGAAGCCATTCAAGAACAAAGTATACAAGTCAGAAGATCAAGGCCCTGGCAAGTGGAGCTTGCCGGGAAGGCCGCACCAGGCTCAAGGTTATCACTTTAGTACAAGACCCTGGCAAGAGGAGCTTGTCAGGAAGGCCAAGGATTACATATCTCAAGAAATGCCCCGGCGCGCCATCCGCCCCGGCAAGACCCAGAGAGCGACAAGCTTCCGGGCCCGGCAAGATCATTACCCCGGCAAGGTGCTTGCCGGGGAAACCTATGCTGTGTGCCCGCGCTCCAGCTCATCAGCACACGCGTCGCTCTGGGGCCCTTCCAGGGGCACGCGGCGGATGGCTGTGCAGCCTAGGGTACATAGTGGCAAGCCACGGTGACGAGGCTATTGTCGTGGCGAACGGAGAAGCATGGACGGACACTTTTGGGGTCGACGGCGACGGGCATTTAATGCCCTTGTCCCCCACTGTCAAAGTTAGGTGAAGACCATTGTTCATCCGCTATTCACGCACTATTCCAGCACTGTTACAACTACCACCAAAATTACGCTTTTACCCTCCTCTACGTTGAGACCTGTCGGTGACCCCTTGAGCTATAAAAGGAGGCCCATGCACAACGTAGAAAGGGTTCGAAACCTAGACAACTCTCTCGCTCGGTGTAGCTAGTACTGTAGCTCTTCAAGCTCCCGAGCTCAAGAACTCAATACAATCTAAGGCAGGAGTAGGGTTTTACGCGTCCTCGTGGCCCGAACCTGGGTAAACTGCCCGCGTGTGCCCCTCGATCTGCTCTCCGTGCTCCCTCCGCTCCCTTACCGCAACGTAGAAGGGGCTCCGGTCCCATAGGTGCTCGTGGGAGGAAAGTTTCCCCCGACACATGGTTTCAAAGTAGCGAGGAGGTAATTGCTATGATTCCATAACGAGACACCGTGGGGAGGTGACTCCTAGAGTTAATCCCTTAAGTGGCAAAAAAAATTACTTTTGATACAAAGATCAAGGAATCTCTCTATACCAGCCTAAGGCAAAACACAATCGATCATTTGAAGGAGTTCGAAGAATGACATACTCGAACCAGAATGGATGGTGTGGACTACCTTGTTGAACATAATGCAAAGAGTGATTTTTTCTTATCATCGGAAATGGATGTGACCCATGGTAAGACCACTGTTGAAGATGACCTTGAATAACTATTACTGAGAAGGCAGACCATAGAAAGTTGGTACAAGGCGGTGCAAGCTGGGAACAAAATGCAAATGCTGGGAATGTTCCAACCATCATGTCAGCCTGAGATTCAAATATGGTTAGTAGCAGGATAATTCAGATGTCATGTCTGAAAAAGAAAGTTTGCAACACAAACCGATGAGATGACATTGCGAGATTCTCGGGAAATGAACTATGATAGCAAGCTCCAAAACATGAGCTAGTTCTACTACATACATTTGAACACGTTGTCCAAGACAAGCATGACCACGTAGTACAATGAAACACTACCAAGTTCAGGTTGGGAAGCATCATCCAGGATATTGAAGTCCTTTCATAAGTCCGGATTAGCTCTTATGAAGGAACTCCTTCTCCTTGAACAAATCAGTCAGTGGCTTGTTGTACTAAGAGATACATATGGAATGGAGGTTGCTAATCTCTGAAACCATAGTATACTTTACACATGCATGACTGACTTGGGACGATTCCAATGGAAGCAAAAAGAATCTTTCTCGAATTCACGGTGGCAACTTGCATCAAATGCACATGAATTAGAGGAAGTCACTTCTTTCATCCAAACATATGCTTCATGAGCTAGCATGAAGTAATTCTTTCAAAAATTTCCATCACTAGCTTAATGTTCAACAAAATCATGGAGAGGATAAAAATGTTGCTGATGGGCTCAACAACAATTCATCGAGGCTTCCGTAAAATGGGATTCCATTACTATGTGAACAAGGTGATAGCATTGGTCAGATCCAATATATATAACGGTGTATGCTCGAGGAATCAACAAGGAGTAAGACAACGTTACGAATATCGTTTGTTCTGATTCGACTTGACGATAGCCCACACTCAAATGAAAGTTTTGACAAGACAATAGATACAAAAACCGGTCATGAGGATCAATCGACAATGATATCATCCTTCTTCGGCTAACACATGAGCACAAGGATATCCCTTTTGCTATGGACTAAATGGGGCAAGCTTTCATCTTCCAACTCTCCAAGCTGCCTTTAGCTTAACCAACTAGCTCAGGGATATCCAACACAGATTCTTGGAGAAAGGGTGGTCTAGGGAAGAACCAACTTGATCACGAGCTCAACATAGCGGTCAGGAAACAACCTGGTAATACTTCCGAGAAGATATTCGGAAAATCATGAACCACCGATATGTTACTAAGCTCGAGAACAATCTTGCTTTTCAGGGCAAGACGAAATGATCTACTAAGCAAGGGATTGACACAATCCTAACTCATTGATCGAAGAGTGCACCCGAAAAATGGACTAGGTAGCACGATCAATCTTAGAATGATGATTCGGTAACCAACACACTAAGAATGAGATTATCATCCATTAGCTACCAAGCAACGGAGTTGCTAGGAGTATTGATTTCACACATCATGATTCACTTGTCAGTATTCCTGTTACAATAACTCGAAGACCGAGGAATGAACGATGATGGCGAGAAGTATCGTTGTATCAAAAGTTCATAGGAGGTGGTGCAATTCCCATGACATTCTTGACATAACGATGGTAATACTCCAAGGTAGAACAGATTAGAAGTTGGATTAGTATTCTTCATCTGCGGAGTACAACTTCTTTCACCCAATCCTGGATATGGATAAGGTACTGGAGTTTGTTTCTCCTAGTCATTCTGGAATAAAATGGCTTGATGGACCACAAGGGTAAAAGGCGTCGATGAACGAATGCACAACTACTCCTGGCTACCAATTGGTGGACGAAGGCCGCAATACCACTAAAGAGGGACAACTCAAAGGAACATAAGATTTTTCTGTGTTGTGAATGCATGGATTTGCATGTCGAGCAAGGATCAACATAGTTCTTCCAGACAACCCATGCTGAAAGGTAGGATTGTCAGAATCACAACATAGAATGGAGAACTCATCAAGAGCACTCTTGTTGTGATCCTTTTGTTCAAACGAACTTCTGCCAAAGACGGTTCATGGTGTTGGAAGAATGATACACCACAGACCTCGAGGACTATCACAAGGTTACTAATATCCTAAAGGAACTAGCAGAACTATCAACATGAAGCAAGTAGGGTGAAACTCGGGTTCAAGAACCCAGAAATAGAATGCCTACTAACTAAATGGCATCACGTGATGCTTTCGAGGATAATGGCCATAATCATCACACTGAGAACACAACACAAGGTTGTTTTACTGGGTGATTCTCTACGACGCCTAGGGCCATAATAATAGCTCCAACATATATGCCAAGGCAACGGAGTACCTCAACACACCGACTAGTGTGGTTAATCTGGCCTAAAAGGACGTTAAGAACATGGAGGAATGATTTGCAAATGCATTAGATTGTTTAGAGACCTAGGATGACTTGGACAGCATGACGACTATAAATTCTCAAAAATATTTTGAAATTCATGCAAAAAAGGTAGCATAACCACTCAACATCATAATGTCAAGGTTCTGAGATCAACTGTTTAACATAATGAAGTAGTAGAAACTGAACAGAGAGTTGAATCCACCATTAACGTGATCCTGATAAATAGAATGAGTATCCTAGTTCTTAATCCCCGTAGAAAAGAAGAGGATGACTCGGATCAGAAGGGCGGAGGATAAAGAAGTAAAAAGAGCCTTACGTTCCCTTCCACAATCAATTCCCTTAATATAACTCAAGAGTTTCTAGACACGACTTCGACCAGTTTGGCTTAGTAATCCTACAGGCAGTCAGGCTCTGATACCAAAGTTGTCAGAACCTTGATCCTAAGTCACACCGATCTAGGATGTAACACTTCATATCACTTTGCGGCCTCACGCACGGTATCCCGCCGGGTGCCACCTTACCTGGCCCGGGACCGTTTGCGTATTTTGGCTCACGCATATGATTGTGTCGCTAGCATTCATATGACAGAGAACCCGGGCTGACATGACTAGTTATAAACCAAAAGTGGCGCTAAATTACAGGTACAGGCATACATGACCCAGCAACGAACGTGTCTGTCATCAACGTATGAACCCAAGTCGTAGCAAGCTACAAGGACTCTAAGGAACAACGCGTGACATTTCCCCCAAGGGACAAACACAAGAACGAAGAAGGACACTTGCCGGCCAGCCTAAGTGTTCCGGAGCAGTAGCAAGCTACCAAGGCTCAGTGGAAGCACTAGAAGACATTTCCCCATAAGATAGGCTACCAAGGGTAAACAACTAGGTGTCGGATCCCACACATACCAAGCATTTCAAATCATACACACAATATGCTCGATATGTGCAAATACAACATGGCATCACAACAAAACTCTACAACTCAAAGTATTTATTCATGAGGCTCCGAGGAGCCAAATATTACAATCATGGGTCTCATGACCCAACATACAGAGCATACAAGCTACTAGCACATGCAGAAGCTTAACTTGTTTGAGTACAAACAACTACAAATGAAAAAGGCTGAGAAGCCTGACTATTTACAAGACCCTACCAAGGGTACAAGATCGTAGCTGAGGTAACAAGCTAAACGTCGAAGTCCACGCGGAACTACTAGTGAGACTGGAGTCTCTCCGCAAAACATAAATTAAGCAAACGTGAGTACAAAGGTACTCAGCAAGACTTACATCAGAACTAACTACATATGCACCATTATCAACAAGGGGTGGAGGGGTTTGACTGCAGCAAGCCAGCTTTGACTCAGTGGCCAAACTATATTATGACTGCAAGTAACTCTTTTGAGGTGGCGCACACGAGTCCACATATTCACCAATCAATACACCACTATGGATCCGCTTTCGTGTCCCTACGAGAAGGCCATCCATAGCACTCACGCTTATCTTGCACATTTTAGAGTATCCACTTTCACTTGTCTATGAACTGTACAGGTAACCTAGAAGTCTTTTACCGCGGACACGGCTATTCGCATAGATGATGTTAACCCTGCAGGGGTGTACTTCTGCACACACTCTCTCTCCAGTTACCACCATGTACACGTCGTGTATCTCGGCGACCTTCAAGTGGAAGCCTAGTGAGGGAGTCGGCCACGACCTGACTAACCACACAAGTCTCGAGTCCAGGTTTATCGCCTATTCAGGTTCCATCCGCAAGGAGATCCGGCCGGGGTGTCGCTCACGTCCCCAAACAATGTGATCAGGGTTCCCAAGCCCACCATTCGGGTGCCACTTGGTACACTGTGCCACTGTGCATAGTCTGTCCCAAGCCCACCTGTACCGGGTGCCACTTGGTAGACTACTAACACTACCTACAAATACTAGAAACTAGTTGCGACTCCTGGACAAAGATCGAGTTTATTAATAAGCCAAGAGGGGTCGAGTTACCGAAACCCAATGTGTGGAAGTAATTGTTCATGGATCACAAACACATATCTCAGTTCCTAAGGAGTAAGGACGGTTTCGATGTGACAACCCACCATGTACTCCTACATGGCCTATCATCGCTACCTGTACCAAAACGTGTTCACACACTTAGCTCTCAACAGTAGGGCATGATGACCACATTCCAATTCATACCCAATGAATCAGACCTGACACAACTCTAAGAAATAGCAGGCATAACCAGAAAGCATGAATGAGTAGGCCCAACATGGCTCAAACAACTCCTACTCATGCTAGTGGGTTTCAACTATTTACTATGGCAATGACAGGTCATGCAGAGGAAAGGGGTTCAACTACCGTAGCAAATAGCAGTTCAATCATTGTTGTCCTAATGCAGTAAAAGAGAGCAAGAGCGAGAGAGTGGGATTGTATCGGAATGTTCAATGGGGGGGGGTTGCTTGCCTGGCACTTCTGAAGATAGTATAGTTCTCCATCGGTGTCATCGATCTCATCGTCGGAACCACGTCTACTGAGAGGAGACAAAATTCATCAACAGAGAAGGAACACAATCAATGCAATGCAACAATATGATGCATGATCATGACATGGCAATATGATGTGGTTTGAGCTAATGCATCTAGCAACAATTTAAATGAAGTTGGTTTGAATCCAAGAATCAAATTCAAACTCCACATGTGGTTATTTAAATGTCATTAATTGCTTTGACATGATCAGCAGGTTTAACTTGTTCAAACATGCATGAAAATTCCATAAACTAATTCCTTGGATTTTTCTGATAATTTTCCATATTTAAATTATTTCATTCTGATTTATAGATTATTTTCTAAGATTTTTTGAAGTTTGGGGTATTTTCTGAAATTCATAAATCATTTTCTGAATTATTTTAATTCCAGAAATACTTTACTGCGTCAGCATGGTGTCATGCTTACGTCAGCTGGTCAACAGGGCCGGACCAGGTCAAACACGACGTGTGGGGCCCACACGTCAGTGGCTCTGCAAAAAACAGGGTTAAATAACACTAATTAAATCCTAATCTATAATTAGACACGGCAGGGCCAGACATGTCAGTGACTAATCGACTAACCAAGTTAATTAGTACTAACCTAGGTAAATTAATAGGCTGGGCCCCACTTGTCAGCGAGTCAGTGGTTACCTAAGGGCGTGGGGGGCCATACGTCAGTGACCTGGGGTGGTCAACCCCCCTGGTCAAACAAGTCAAAAAGCGCCGGCGGCGACAGACGCGGCGGAGGGGCTCGGAAAATGCCCTCTGGCGACCAAAATAGCGGCGGAGATCGTCTATGCATAGCTGGAGCTCATCCGCATCCATCTAAGCAATCGGGAGGGGCTGACGTCGACCGGGCTCGCCGAAAACAAGCTCGAGGCGGCGCCCGGCGTGCGGGTCAGTGCGGGGACGTGGCTGTAGTGCTCGAGTGAGCAAACAGAGTGGCTAGGCAGCCTTCTAGAGGCGCCTTGAGCGTGTTAGTTTCCCTGGAGCAAGCAGGAGAGGCTCAGGAGCGCGGGCTCGTCGGCCATGGCGGACGACGGCGTCGGGTGCTCGCGGGGCAGCGGCTATGGCACGCAAACAAGACGGAGGAGAGGGGGGTTAGGGTGAGTAGCTCACGGCGGGGTCGACGGAGGTCTCACAAAACTCGGGGAGGCACCAGACATCGCGAATTGACGGCGAGGTTGCCGGCGGCCGGGGATTGAAGATGAGCGCGGTGACAATGAAGCAGGGCCTCTCGGCGTCCTGTAGCTCGGTTGAGAGGACGAGGACGACACAGTGGAGCTTTTGGCGCGTTGGCGAGGCATGTGGTGGCTGGTGGCCGTGGTGGTGCTCGTCGGCGAGCTTGCGGTGGCTTCGGCCACGCACGTGAGAGGAAGATAGAGGGGAAGAAGAGGACGTCAACGAGAGGGAGAGAGTCGGGGCGGTTTGGGCGTTCTGTGGCGTCGTCTAGGCGCGTCGAGGAGTAGCCAGGCAGGCAGGGAGGAGCTGGCGCGGCTCGACGGCGTGCTTGGCACGCAACTGCTTCTCCCCGTGGCAGGAGGAAGAAGACAGCGCTGCCCCTGATGGGCTGGGCCGCTACAGTGCTGGGCCAGCCGGGCTGCACAGGTAAGCCAGGTACAATGCCCTCTCTTTTCTTTCTGTTTTGTATTTCTGTTTCTGTTTTTCTATTTCTTTTATTCTGTTTCTTTTATTCTATTATGAATTAGTAAAAATACTAATCCATTTTGTAAAATCCTGAAAATATTCATGAGCACTTTCTGAATTATTTCAGTGGCCCACAAATAGTTCCAACATTATTTGAGCATTTAAACTATCTATAGTGCTTAAATGCCCAAAGTCAAATACAATATGATTTAATTCGAAAATCCAGGAATGACCTAGGAATATGTTCATCATTTTTGGCACGGGTTTTCACCTTTATCAGAAATTATGAACATTTTCAAAGGGCATTTTGGGTTCATTGAAAATGATTTTATTTGAGCCTATTTTAATTCATTTGGTGCTAGGGTTTGGTCATTCCCCATTTCAAGTTTAGCAAAATTTAAATATGATGACATCATGATCAAGCAAAGACAACAGGGGAAGCTAGGGCTGTGACAATGGCATACTAATGAGTATGAATATCACAAAGAGAACACTACTCATAACATAACATGACCACTAGCATCAACAATAAATATCATGCAAGAACATAATGATAAAACTACCATGCAAGAATTTAATCAACGGGATGTAAAGGAACATGCATAACAATGGTACTCGGACCAGACGACAATCATGCACCAAAGACCATCACTGCATCCACATATACTACTACCAAGCAGGTAATATGAAAGTAATACTAGCAAGGAGAACATAATAACCAGGTACATACAAACATATCATGACGGTAAACACCGATCCATAAGCATAACCGAAATAACGACAACAACCGTAAAGCAAACAAACAGCTATTAATAATTTAAGTTGAAAACCAATGATTCTGCATGACTATCATGCAAATGTTGGTTGTGGCTTGCCTGAGGATGAAAAAGGCTCCGGGAAGAAGGGTGGAAAGATCACAGGAAGGATCGCAGGAAAGGGTACTCTCTTGTAGGGGGCTGATTAGGCGCAATAGCAAAATAGTCATTTTCAGAATGTTTAAACATAGTGAAAATGATGGGAACAGAACGGGTTTGACGAGACGAAGACGTGAGCGTTGGATTCACCTCGTTTGGAGTTACGGTTGAAAAGATACGACCGTTTAAAGTTTAGGGACTAATCTATAAAAATACTTCTACAATCAGGTCCCTGGCAGATTAAACAGAACGTGTCTTTCCATGAAATAGCTTTCCAGAGGAGAAAGCGCAATTTGAGAAATACATTTCTGTTAAGTGAAGGCGTATTATTGTAGCGACCCGACCCGAATGGATCAAGTCTCTGTGCTTAAGTGTCCTTCCTGGATCGGTATGCTGACACACACAGTACTCGAGGATTTATAACAGAGGTAAATCACATGTATAAAGTAACGTAAATACTATTACCCCAATCAATCATAGCGGAAGCAACAAAGGTTGTGGATTCCCATCAACACCAACGGCAAAGTTGAGTGTAGACAGCGCAACCCTAACGTAGCACTTACTCGTCGAATAAAATCCTGCAACATGAGACGTTGCAGCCATGTAGGTCAGTACATTGAACGTACTGGCAATTTCACACTGTAATGATAATGATGAACAAAGCGTACAACTACATGCATATTTGGCTGATGGAGGCTGTAAGGTTAAAGTTTTTGCGTAAAGCCATTTTTTTCCTACAACAAAGGAATACCTTTTATTTTAACTATCATGGTGGTTGTTAAAAATTGAGAGTGTAGACAGCCTCTCAATCCCAATTAAGCATCATCATTAAAACCCAACAAAATTAATTAAAGTCACATGATGAGATTCACATGATAATCCAAGTACTAGATAGTCAATCGTCCATAAACGGGGACACGGCTAATCATGATTAGTTTGTACACTCTGCAGAGGTTTGTGCACTTTTCCCCACAAGACCCGATCTCCTCCGTTGGGATTCTCGCACTTCATGTTGTTTGAGAAACGGATGACCGAGACATAGTCTTTCAGAAGCGCTAGCACCTTACGATTGGGTGGACTGTACCAACCTACATCCCGTACATCTGCTAGTCCACCACTTTAAGAGTTCACACGACTTAGTCAACAATGCTAGAGCCCATAATAGCTTGTGGCTGCACACGGAAGTTTCTAGTATGAATAATCTCATGATCCCTTTGAGCCTGGGTGGCGGTCCATAAAGTAAAACAGCCAATCACTGGAATACCCAGGTGCCTAAACAGGCAATTGCTGGAATACCCAGGTGCCTCAATCCACCCAGATGTGTGTTAAAGTTGCCACCTTAAGTATACCATTAATTAACAATCTCACATCTGTCATGAATACTCTCAAACCCAATCAACGTCTACGAGCATAGCATGGCAATATAAGCATAACATAATAGTAACTCCCAAGGGTTTGAATGCAGGGCAATAGGTTCCTACCTCATCAACTACTTCCCGATACCCACATGTTATCAATCCTACTCATGCAATGTTTGAGGGTTGAAACTAATGCATAAAACTGGGTATGAAAAGGATATGATCAAAGTGTGAACTTGCCTTGTACTGACGATGTAGAATATTCGCACTCAGAACTCGTGATAGATCTACTCGTCACACTCCGATCAATCTATCGTAAGCAAACAATAGTAACCACACATAAGCAATCACTCACAAGTTTGGAAAGAACGGAGGAAACACTTCAGAAAAGTTCGAAAACAAGCGAAGGACTCTTGGAACAGAAACCAATTTCTAACAGTACCAAAATTATGTGAATTTGGCCTTATCAGAAAGTTTAGGTCAAGAGCTTCGATTTGCAAAAAGAATCAACTCAAACGGAGTTACGGTTTAAAAGATATGATCAAAAGAAGTTTGAATATGAATTTGAACAAATTTCGAAAGTTGAAAGTTGCAAAAAGTTTGTTTGATAAATTCACTGGACAAGTGGAATCAAAACGAAAATCTAGGCGCTGGTTTCATCTAATTTGGACGAACTAGTAAAAAGTTATGGCTATTTGAAAAATCAGGGCCAAGCTGTTTTACGGAAGAAGAAGAAAAATAACTACGGCTAAAAGAATTCTAGGTCTAATGTATAAATACATAGACTAATTTATAATATATTTATTCTACCGTACTAGTCTAGAAATAATAAGCTACGGGAGTATATAAAAAAATACGATGAAAGATATCTTTATAAGGTAGTGAAAAGATGATTTCGGAGAGAGAAGACGACTTACAGAATTTCCGCCGGAGAGAAGAAATATTTTTGTCTAAGTGAATCTAGTCAAACCAAAATATTGATTTAACCCGAATTAGATGATTTTTGGAGGCTCTATGGATCTATATTTATAGGTGGAAAAGAGGCTTAGGGATCAAAGGCTAGGCAATGTGGGACTAAACGTAGACGTACAATTTAAAACGAAGGGAAAACTGATGGGCTAAAATCTAATTGGTCGGCCGCACGCACGCACGCATAGCTGCTCTTTTTTGTTTTTTTTTTAAATTCTGCCGAAGTGGGAAAAAGGAAAAAAACTGTTGGGCTTGGCCCATAAGGAGGAAGGGAAAAAAAGTGACGTCCGCTGCTACTAAGCTACGCACGTGGGCGACAAAAAAACAAAGGCGCACGGGCACTTTTCTTTGTTTAATAGAAACAGAAAAGAAAAATAAAAAATAGAAATAGGGGAAACTTTTATATAACCATATTATATATCAAAATTTTCAGAAAAAGATTCTCTATAAGGTGAACATTTTTCTACAGTCAAATAAAATCCTCACAAATTTATATAAATCAAAAGGTGCTACTGATGCTGTAGAATTAAGAACACGGGGACGCGGCCCCCTATGCAATTTAATTAATTAATAAAAAATTTATTATGAGACAAATTAAAACCAATGTTGGGCCTTGCTGGAAAACCTTTAAGCAGTGCGAATTATCCAGGGGGGCCCATAATCCCCAACCGTGTTAGGAATGGAAAATCAAGGAACATAACGCCAGTTTATCGGTTCCTAAGGTGGCATGAGTGGAACAAAACACCGAGCAAAAGGCCAAGCCTTCCACTCATTGCCAAGTATATAGGTGTGTTAATATATTTAAGAGATATTGTGATATTCCAACAACAAGTTCCAACATGGAGCAATCTTCATCTTCACCTACAAGTAGCGACGCTATAAGAGGGGCTGAGCAAGCGGGTAACATAGCCAAACAACGGTTTGCTAGGATGGTGTCAAAGGGTAGAGGTTTCATGGCAACAAGGAGAGGCTGACAAATAGATAGGTACCGCGACATATAGCGATGGCATCAAGATAACTAGCATAGCAATGATAGTAAAGGTATCCAAGGTGACGGTCATCTTGCCTAAGATCCCGCAAGGAAGAAGAACAAATCCATGAAGTAGACGAAGAAAAAGCCACGAAGACAAACCAAGTGTGGTCGAACGTATCCTCACGATCGCAACAGAATATGAACAAGCGAGAAGAAGCACACCACATGGTAAAGACAGAACACAAGAACATGACAACATGCTCAACCAAGTATGATGCAAGAAAAGTCTATATGATGCAAAACATGGCAAGGGATCATGCACACAAGAACATCACAACAAGGCAAGTTTAAATGAGGCCGGAAACAACATATAACAATTCCGGTAAGTCCTCATATGCAAATTTCGAAATTGATCCAGTTCTGAACAAACCTTAAGTTCAAGTTGTTAAACAGAAAGTTAACATGCACCATGATGATCTACTCGAAATTCTAGTCAAGTTACATATAAAGTTCATTTAATTCAGAGCTACGGCCTAGAAGATATGAGCAAAACAAGTCAAGCATGTCAATTATGCAAGATGCATCCAAACAAAAAGAAAACTCACTCTAAGCAGGTATACAACATGTTATTATGCTTCTAAATGCAAAAACACACAAGTTTCATATAGGGCACGCTCAAAACGGAGCAATGGTTCAACACACACACATGAAACAAGATATAACAACAAGTTGTCCAAAACAGCAACATGGCACTTAGGTGACATCAAAGCAACATGATACAAGAACATTTCATGGCAACAAAGGGCATGGCAAGCATGTACATGTCTAGCACTACATGCATGACCTCTGAGCTACTACCAAACACCATAAGAATATGCTCAAAACATCGTGTCAAGATTGCAAAAGATAACAGTTTCACAGACTTAGTGAAAATAAACAAGACATGGCAGCAACAACGACAGGTTGGTATGTTTGCAAGCTTGTGCAAGTCATGTCAAAGCATATGATGGCAAGTGAATATAACCAACAGCAACAAGACATGTTTATGAAGCTACTCATGGCAAGAACATGGTCATAGGATGCATAGAACACTAGTTATTCTCATGGCAAAACTGAACTTGATGATAACATGCTAACAGAAACATTTTATAGCAACTTGAGAGCATGAAAACAACAAGATACAACATGTCATATATGCATACAAGGGCATGGATGGATAGAGCATAACATGGACCACAAGACATGATCATTGGACAACCCAAAACAAGCATGGATTTGAGTGGGGCATCAAGAAAACATGGCATCAGGTTATAATAGTTTGTTGCAAACACCACAAGGGATATCACGAAAAGTGGATTGCACCACAGAAAAGATGACATGATTGTGCTTCTAAAACATATTGACATGTAGCTCAAACAAAAATCACACATAAAGATACAAAAAAGACAAATCAGCATCTCATAACAAGTTTCAGCACTTAACAGCTACATGCAATTTTGCATCAGAGATAACCATGGCAAAATGGCAGCTAACATGAATGCTACAGCAACCATAATGTAGAGCACTTCATAATGATCATTTTTACATATCAAACACTCCATTTGGACCAACATGCACAAAGATATGACCTCTCAAACATGCTAACATAATAACAATTATCAGCTGTTTATATCATTTAGCACTTTTGCAACGATGATTAGGGCATCAAGATGAACTCAAACAAGCATGCCATAGTACTACTACTACAATATGAAGAGCATCACGAGACGAACATTTTGATATCTCATACACGCAAATAGGAGCAACATGCAAAAAGTTACGACATGGCAAAGATGCACACATAATGTTAGATCTCAGGGACTTAGTCAATTCTGTAAAGAACTGATGGTCGCAGGATATTATACTACGCACAGGGCGTCGGATAAGGAAAAGGGTGGGGGTCGTTGGGTTCACCATATCAGGCCGAGACCCAGGAAGGAGAAGATGCCGACAGGGGCGCGTTGGACCGGGCCGACGGAGGCGGTGCGGAGCTGGGCCTGCGGCGGGGCCCAGCTGCGCGGATCGGGGTGAGGCGTCGTCGTCCACCTCCTGCGACGTGGCACGGGAGACAGGGCGAGGCGGCGGCCGTGGGTGGGGATGGCGAGGGCGGAGGGGCACAGAGGAGGCCGGTTCAGAGCCGCGGGTGGACAGATCCGACGACCGCCTCTCTGTTCCCGGCGACGAGGGCCCTAGCGGCGCCTGGGTTGAGGCGATTGGGTGGCCGCACGGCCATGGCGGGCAGAGCTCCTGCAGAGAAGAAGTAAGAAGGGAGATGAGTAACGGGAAGAGCAGGAGAAGGGAAGGGCGCGATGAGGCTCTCGCCTGGTGGGGCGGCGGGGCTCCTCGGCGACTCGCCGACGGTGAGGTCGAGCGGATCGGCGGCTAGAGCGGGAGTCGGGCGGAGGCAGGTGCGGGGAGCAAGGGAGCCGGCCGGTCAGGCCAGGGGCAGCTCGCGGCGGGCCACGGCCGGGCCTAGTGGGACTAGCTAGCGGCGGAGACGCGAGCTGGCCCGACGTGGTTGCCTGCGGGGCGGCCTAGCGCTGACGTGGCGTCTCCGGATTGGCAGGGGCGTCGGCGGGTGGCGGCGCCAAGTGGCTGGCTGTGGCTGGCGGTGTACGGAATGCGAGGAGGAGGTGGGATTGGATGCGGCTGGAGGTAGGGGAAGGCTAGGTAGGACTAGGGGATGCCCAAAATGGACTAGGGGGTGTTTATATAAGAAAGGGGCTAGGGTTAGGGGGTTTTGGGGCGATTCGGAGCCCTCTGATTGCGATCCAATGGTTCCGAAACGGAGGGTTTTTTTGCAAGTGGGCTAGTGGGCTGTGCAGGATGCCTTAGACCGAGAAGAGAGATAGAGAGTGCAGCCCAGTGACGGTTTTCGGAGACCGAAAACATCCGATGATTAACCGGCTATAGTGCCGCTATATTTATCCGTTGGGCTATCAAATAGACTCCGAATGCGTGGAAATTTGATAGGCTGTTTGTCTGCACTATAATAGGACCACACGCCAAGTTTCATCCCGTTCCGAGAACGTTTTTCGGCCACTTATCAAATAAATATTCGGAGGTGCCGCGAGCGCGTGCGAGTGTGTCTGGGCTCAGAACGGACAACGGAGAGGATGGGGCAACTACGGACGAATGCAAGTTTTGAAAACATGATGATGCAATGCACATGGTGACATGGCAAAATTCAACACGCAAGAAAATGACATGGCAACGGCGATGAATAACTGGCTGACACCTGGCGCATCGGTGTCGGGGCGTCACATTATGCTCAGGTATCTCGTCGGCATCTTCCCGCCACCCACCCGTATTATTTCGGTGATAGACATGTTTCTATCCCGAATCGTGCCATCCATCTCGTCCCTTCGGCAACCCTAACCGATAATAGTTATCAGAAAAGGGCAATGCTATCAAGCCTTGCTTTTCCTCCCCTATATTTCCCTGTCATTCCATTCATTGGACATGTACGGTTCTTTTCGTACGTTTGATGATGATGTGGTCATGTGTCTCACTACATGATCACAAAGTCCATTCTCGCCGCCATATTCATCCAGTTACAACCAGTGTTTAGCCAGCGCTTTGTGTAGCCTTGGTTGCACCAATTCCTTCCACATGCCGATTCACTTTCGTGCACACCACCACAGCATATTTGACCGCAATACCGGAGTTTCCGCGAAATTTTTGTGCTTAGGTATGCATGCATATTATTGTGTGAGTAGCATTAATGTGTGTTGTTGCTTGATTATTAATATTTTTACTATGCTTGTGTGTTTGTTTTGTTGTTTGCATCATTTATTTTGCTTCTTTCTTTGGGCCTTCGGTGTGGCATTATTTTCCCCTTATTAAAGTTGCTCATCAACCAATACCGGACCTGAAGAATCGGCAAGGAATTCAAATACTTGGAAGCTCAGATAAACGGAAGGACGTTATCAGCAGACTGCAGTAAAAGTTGGAATATCTCATCTGAATGGAAAAATAATCATGGATGGACAATCAGTATCATGTTTGCAATATCGTGCACTCCCTCGAACAGTACGGATAATCAATTTTTCCTTAGTATGCACTCTTCATGACAAAAATGATCAGAACAGCAAGAAGATAAGTTATGTGCAAGACCAACAGTGCAGTTCCAGTCACATGTATGGTTCAGATACAAGCTTTGATTCTTCATTGAGAATGATTTTGAAACATGATATACCTGGAAGAAAGCAAGAATGTGCCATCTCAGAAACGAGGATAGTCCAGCAAAACCCCGGTGCATATAAGAAATCAACAGCAGAAATATTAAGATGGTATGCATATTGGGTAATCGGTCCACATATCACAATGATAAGCTTCTGCATCATGAAACCCAGTCTTCCTCAGCAAGATACTCTCGATGGTTTCCAGCATAAGCCATCCCATCATCCTCAGTATAGCACTGGTGCAACATAGTACATTATGAATTGACAGCGGATGGCAGAATCAGATCCGCAGCCGTTGGTCAGAACCAAGAATTAGTCAGAACATAAGTCTGCCTCCGGAATCGGATTCTCAGATATATGTGAAGGAAACCAGATATACACCTCAGTGGACAAAGGACTATAAGGATTGATGAAAACACTGAGCTCTTTACAACTACCGATGAACCTGGAATATGATCCTGATGAGCCTTTGTATTCTTTTGTCCGGGTTCAGATGAGCATTTCCCTATGGTTAAAACTTGAGTGACGATGAACCTGCAATTTGAATGATGCCACCATGTCAGGAGATGAGTATAAAAGTGCGCCTGTCAGAATATTGCACCTGACAGAAACTATGGTCACACGAAGAAGCAATATGACCCCGCTCTTTCAACCAAGGATCCAGATCAAGAAAACAATGATGAAGGAGCAAGACCAGTGGTGCAGATATGAAAATGGTTGCATGAACCATATGGTGCAGGGACCCCGAACAGTCTGAGTCGGGATCGACCGCCATCGATATTCACCTAAGGGGTCTACTCAATTTTGAACCACCGTCAGTCAAGGATGGGGATATATTATCAGATAAGGTCACATCCCTTATGCTAGCCATGATAAGCGACCATCAAATATTTGGTACAGATCTGGTACTCAAGACAGTGGAGCCAGTCAGCATGATTCAGAAATTCGTGTGATAAGTCAGAATCTGTCAGAAAAATTGTTATGCCTCAACTCACTATTTGGAACCCGAGGGATTTGCCTTTAGTGGAAAAACCCAATGCAAGGAGTTAGAGCTTGGGTATTTGTCAATAAAAATATGATCACCAATTCATGGACAGTTGTCAGTCACACCCATCAATCGGTAATCATTCTCGAATTTGTGAGACACACATATATTTCAGACATGGTAAATCTCAGCTAGGTCAACAACTATGAAGAGAAATGGAGCCAGTATGAGCAGGAAAACTGTGAGGTAAGATCTATCAGGAAGTGGATAAAGTGAAGCCGACCACCCCAGAGCCAGTCAGATAAGTCAGATGAAGAATTTAATGGGAACAATCAATAAAGGAAAAAGGATACCCGAGTTGGAAATGGATTCCTTAACGCAGTATTTTCATACTTCTTCCCTGAGCAACCAAATCTCGAGGACGAGATTTCTTGTAGGGGGGAAGGTTTGTCACAGCCTGATTTTTGGCCCATTCTTTTTCTTTTGTTTTTCTGAGGTTTTTCCTTGAGATTTCTTTTTTCCATTGCTTTGTGGTCTGGAAACTGAAGATGATGCCCTCTTCTTTCTTTCCAGAGTGGCTTGTCATACCCAAATCATTCCTTAGACCTTGCCATTTTCATCCTAGCCCAAATCCCAATATTCTTTTATTGGGAATATTCCTTTTTCTATTGAAGGAATAACCCTACCTGCCTTAGGTTATGAAGCAACCTATATTTCCATCACTCCAAAAATTCCCAAATAATTCTCATATACTGTTTGGGTCACATCTTCATCAAATGTGGCAAAACTCTTCCTTGCCATGTTCAAAAATAATCCTCCAATATTCATTTTCCCAAAACACTTTGTGAAGCAAGTGTAATTTATCTCTGGCCAATTGACTCCAAACTTCTTGGACATCTTTTCCTGTCCATATCTTTGCCACATGCCAAAATTCAACCTCATTTGTCTAGTACTTATTTAATTATGATTATCCAAAGTTTCTGCCCAGAAAGAAACTTAGTGAAGGAGGTACAAGCAAGGCATATAAAAATGAGTTGCAATTTTGATCATATCTTAGCCCTCCACAGAAGTTGAGCTCATGTAATGCCTCCATGTGAGCTCATCTTCAATTCTTTGATTCTGTCTAAATTTCCAGTTTGTGAAGCAAGTATATTTTATCTTGCTCCGTTAAGGCTGATATTTTTCCTAGACCTTCACCAATCCATATGACCTAGCTCCACCAAATTTGGGCATATTCCATTTAGCCAATTTTCCTCTAGAATTTTTGCAAGTTTCTGGTCAGTAGAAATGCTTGTAAAGCAAGTACCATTTTGGTTTATCCAATTGGTATGAAACCTTTTGCAGCATCTACATATGACCAAATAACTCATCACTGCCCAAGTTGAGCTTAAATTGATATTCCATGTGAGTGCACCATCATGATCTTGATTCTGGACCAAATATGCAGTTTTGAAGCAACTATGATTTACCTTGGTCCAATTATCCTCAAACTTTCCAGGATCGTAGTGCTTCATTATCTAAACACGCCAGACAACTCCACTTGACCCAGTCAAGTCCTTGTTGATCAGCAGTGCTCGTCCAAGTCGGATGCAGCAAAGTTCCAACGATGCCACACTCCTCTCCTTGTCTCCTCTCGTCGATCCATCAACTCCCTCGGCCTCTATTACGCAGAGACTTGTCACTAGACAAAGTTTCCTACCTCTTGCGTCCCCTTATTGCCAGTCGTAGTGGTGACCGTGTCGTTTGCAAGTGCACTAGCAGCGTTGGACGCACTTTGGGCGTCGGGACAAGCCGGCTAGCTCTGCATCGACGGAGCTTGCGTGTCCGCTGGTGCCGACCTAACTCCCCCTCCCTCTCACGTCGCCCTTGACCTATTTCCCCTTCTCCAAGCTTCCTAGCCGGAGCTAGACACCGCGCGTCCACGGGCGCACAGTGCCGACAAGGCATTTAAGGCATTCGGCGTCTTCTCCCCTTGTCCATGAGCTCGGCCTCTGCCTCGTGAGCTCGCCCCTGTTCCCTCCCTCGTCGCCTAACCTCGAGCCCATGTGCGCGCACACGTGTCCACGGCAACGGGCACGCGTCCGTGGCGAGGCCAGCGTGAACCGCCTCTCCCTGGCTATATCAGCCCACCCCGAGGCCTCTCGACCTTACCACTCACCTCAGCCCACTCCCAGGACCCCGCCTACCCACTAGCCCGAGCCGAAGAAGCTCTCTTCGCCCGCCAGTTCCCCCATGGCCACCTCGGCCGTCGGCGGCCTCTGCTTAAATTCGTGCAGCCCCGGCCTCACTGCCCCTTCGCCTCATCGTCTTATGGCCTCTGGCCGCGAGCCCCATCGCCACCGTAACCGCCGTCCACCGCAGCAGCGGCCCCGCTCGAGCCCGACCTCCCCAAGATGGATGGATGCATTGGACGGGTGCGTCTCAGCCCCCTGAGCACGTCGGTATGCTACACGGCTCGGGAGACGGCCGGAGCTACAGGAACGGCCGCCGGCGCCGGCCCAGTCCTCTGCTTCGTTGGGCACGAGCGAGGAGAAGACGAAGACGACAACCCTGGCTGCCAGCTGACCGTGGGCCCCGTGCGTTAGTGAGCGAGCGGCGGGCCCCACGTAGAACCGGGCTGCCCCCATGGATAAGTAACGGGCCCCGCCCAGTGGGACCCGCTCGTCAGCGACTCTAGCGCCCGGCCCCGCCTCTACTGACGTGTTTAAGTGGAGGCGTTATTGCTAGATTACATTTTCTGTGAATGTAAGTGTTCTTCAGGTTGTTTTCTGCTCATAATTGTAACATCCCAAAATTCTAAATTTTGGAATGTTATAATAAATAGATAGTTTTGATTGCTTGTTTAATGTGCTGAGTGAAATTGAGTGAAATTTGAAACTTTTAAAAGTTAAATGAGAGGGAATAAAATGACTTCCCCAAAACTTTCACTTTGCATTTTGATCTCTGGGAAATCAAATTCTTTTCAACACAAAACCCTGGAGTGAAGATAATATGACTTCTTCCGTTTATTTTAAATGATAAAGGGTTTTGAAAGGATTTTGAATTTCATTCTCGAAATATTTCAAATTCAGAAACTTTATGCAACTCAATGATTTTCGCGAGAGAAGATAAAATAAATTCTTCAAATTATAGGAAATATGAGTTGGAGGTTTTTCTGAAATTTTCTATAACTCAATTTCAAATATTGAGTTATTTGGGTTTTATTCAAATTATTTTTATCCAAAAATAAAATATATGGAAAATAGGGTAACATTACGGGGG
>LR738711.1:313306945-313324269 GCA_902687465.1 Secale cereale | reverse complement strand
GGGGCAGTGTTGATGGTGTTGGTCCCAAACGAGTAGACTGTGGGGCCACCATAGGGAAACTCGAGGTTTGGCTCCCGTAGGATGTCCCATCCGGTCGTGGCCTGAGACGAGATACGCGCGGCTACAATCAGGGTGTCGGCACGCCAGGAGGTCTTGCTGGATTAGTTTTACCTTTGTCAAAATATCTTGAGCACGGGATTCCAAGAATACTCGGGTCTTCCCAACATGGAGTTGTGACTCCGCAGATCGTGATCTTGTGAAGGGCTAAGTTGGGACACCCCTGCAGGGTTTTGAGCTTTTGAAAGCCGTGCCCGCAGTTATGTGGCAGATGGGAATTTGTTAATGTCCGGTTGTAGAAAACTTGACACAGGATCTGAAATAAAGTACACAACCGCGTGAGTAACCATGACCGTCTTTTTTCACTTTGAGAAGAGAACATGGTGGGGTTATGTTTGACTCGCAGGTAGGTCAGGATCTCTAGCGATCATTACTAGATTGCAACCGTTTGCGTAGAGGCTCGTCTTATTCCTGTACTCATAAGTTAGCCACCATACATATGCTTAGTCGCTGCTGCAACCTCACCACTATCCTTTCCATACCCAATAAAGCTTTGCTAGTCTGGATACCCATGGTTATGGGATTACTGAGTCCTCGTGGCTCATAGATACTACAACAACAGTTGCAGGTGCAGGTTTCCGATGACTTGACGTGAGAGCGATGTTATGTTGTGTTGGAGTTCTTTCTTCTTCTTCTTCGTCGACCTTGGGTTCGGTTCCTGGTCGGCAGCCTGGGATAGCGGATGGATGTCGTTGTGCTTTTCATGTTTGCATCCGTAGTCGGATGCCTTGTATTGATGTTGTTGTATTCATGAGACATGTATGAATTGTTGTATCCCCATGTATTTATGTAATGGTACGATGTAATGATATCCATCTTGCTAAGCGCCCGAAATGCGGTTGTGCCCCAATCACGAGTGAGTCACGTGATCGAGTTAGAATCACATCTTGGGCTTGACAAGTTGGTATCAGAGCCTCGATCGACCATAGGAGCCTCCTTGATTGAACGTAGCTTGGTCGTTGTTGAGTCTAGAAGAAAACTATTTTTGGAGTCTAGTTATATCGGAGGGTAGGAATTCTTTTTACTCCTTTGTCCCTTCGTCGCTCTGGTGAGGAATCTTGACGTAGGTGTTTTGAATTACTCCTCTTCCCCTTTAATTTTTTTAGGATCACGCGGTTAGTTTTCGTTTGTTTATTCCGGTGCAATTCTCTTCGAGTTGACTCCATCAGGACCAGTTTCAACAATACCACTATGAATGACTACATTTCATTGTTGTATCTTGTAGTTAACACGCCATTCCATTTTTTTTTAAAATAACTAGTGTACTTAGACCGACACAATGCCAGTTTCAATGACTATGTTTGCTTGTCGTTAAATGTTAGGCCTGTTGCAGTCAACACACCGTTCCACTTGTTTTGCTTTACTAGCGGGCTTAAACCTGCACACTAAAGCTATCTTTTGGACATTAATTTGTCTACCATGGGTAATTTTGGTTGATGATTAGCCTGTTGTGCTTAACATGCCTCTCGATGTACCTACACAGGACAATTTTGGGAACGAATGTTGTTTTCCATCGAGGTTAGTTTCATCCCATGGCTTATATATACTCACTATTCAGGATATCGGTAGCTGGTACCATATAGGTCGGGGGCTGATGAGGGAATAATTGGTGAATCAGACTTTTAACTGAATATATCTGTAACCAATTTATCGTTAGGTTAAGTAGGGCCATATGTAATATATCTGAGGCTACATAGAAACTTGCACTGTACTTAATGTCTAAATATTCAATCCTAGGCTACATAGCAACAAGGAAGAGTATTACCTTAATGTTCTCATGATGTCTAGATATAAGTAGAAGAGCAGCAGCAGCAACAACAAGAACACAACCTTGTTTGGATACTCAACTTAGATAGAGGTTAGAGTTAGTTTCTAGCTCATGACTAACCCAGAAATAACTTCATCCAAAGAGGTGTTTGGATGACAGGGTTAGATTGACAATAAATGCACTAGGAGATTTAGCTCCAATTAGCACCTCTTGGGTTGGACAGTATTTTTGGGTTGGTTAGATGCAACTAGCTCAAACTAGCCCTCATGTTTGTATATACTTTAGGGCTATTTGAGCCCGAACTAGCTCAAACTAACTCCAACCCATGGATACAACATCAGTTATTCAATCGATAATTTGTAAGATTGCAATAAACTCCTTCCGGCCCATAATATAAGATGTTAATCCATCTAATATGTGAGTATATTGGATGTTATAAGATATTATAAAAGAGTGTTGTACTACATCATTGTGCAATTGCTGTTTAGGTTCTAATATTAACTTGGTGCTTTTAGGTACATATGTCATTGGTAAAGATCCGCGCTTCAACCCTTTCCGCGTATGGGGAAATGAGATATCGATGAATCATCATCAAGTGAGGAAGCTGATAAAGATTGTTAGTAAAATGTGTCAAAAGATGGAAACTAAACTATTTTTTTACACTTTATACAAGACAACAGTGAAATGTAGGATGATAAGTAAGAACTCTGCAGCCTTGTTTTTACTGCCTATAATGAGTTGTGTTAGATTACAATGTATTAATCTTTTTCCTTTGAAGTGGTTCACAAAGCAGTTTACTCAAGATTACCTCTCAAACTAGATGATTGGTGGGCATGCAAAGTTTAAAGTATTTCTACCAGAACACAATGATTATCTATATGTTTTCTTGAAGACCGTGAAGGATGGGCGGTCGGCCATCACAAGGGGTCGGACTAGAGTCGTGCGTGCTTCTGCATGGAGGAGGGCACAATATGCGCATTCCGCTTCATCTTGTTCAGCAACCAGAATGTATTTCGCCTCTTTCTTTACCGTCTTTAATAGTACAAGTATACAACTGTGGTTCATCATTCTTTATTTGGTTCTTATGTAATTCTTGAACATATGTACCTATGAATAGAATAATGCATTGGTTGTTTGAACCTAATGGATATGATTAAAGCTATACCATACATTGAAATTCAAATTCAAATCCGGTACAATTTGAAATAGCAGTAATTAAATTACGGTGAAATTACCCTCTCCTGGTCGTTACGGCACACACGGTTGTCGTAATCCTGTCCGACACTCGTACGTCGGTTAGCTAATCTTCTTAATTAGTTATCTCATACAGTTTGGGAAAAGCGAATGTGTGTGATTGTATGCTTACCACACATGTTCTATAATAGTGAACCGTTTGTGATGAGTCGCGCATCGTAAATGTAGCACCACATAATACCAACTGCGATGGCAATGCAAGCACAAACGAGTAGGAGTACTATATATGCATCTTGGCTCCCTATGCCTGACTGTTTCTGGGTCGTGTGGGAAGGACCCCCCTATCACCCACACTCACTTGGCGACGGTTCCAAATGACGTCGCGGAAAGGGGTTAGAAACCGTTTGTATAAGGCCGACGCGTACCATTGATGGCATGCTTTATAAAACCTATGGTTGTTGAATAGGGAATGACTTTCATTCTCTCTCTATTTTTCTGCCGTGGTCAGGCTTTTAGTCTTACTCAACTTCATACATTACAACTCAGGCAAGAACTCCTTTGACTGGTCCATTTTGATCTCCTTCAAAATCTTATCAAGGTATGTACTCTTCGAAAGTCTTATCAAGCATCTTGATCTATCTCTATACATATTGATGCCCAATATCTAAGCAGCTTCACCGAGGTCTTTCTTTGAAAAATTCTTATTCAAGTATCCTTTTATGCTATCAAAAAATTCTATAACATTTCCAATCAACAATATGTCATCCACATATAATATCATAAATGCTACAGAGGTCCCACTCACTTTCTTGTAAATACAGGCTTCACCATAAGTCCGTATAAAACCATATTCTTTGATCACCTCATCAAAGCGTATATTCCAACTCCGAGATGCTTGCACCAGTCCATAGATGGATCGCTGGATCTTGCACACTTTGTTAGCACCTTTAGGATCGACAAAACCTTCTGGTTGCATCATATACAACTCTTCTTTTAGAAATCCATTAAGGAATGTAGTTTTGACATCCATTTGCCAGATTTCATAATCATAAAATGTGGCAATTGCTAACATGATTCAGACAGACTTAAGCATCGCTACATGTGAGAAAGTCTCATCGTAGTCAACTCCTAGAACTTGTCGGAAAACCTTTTGGACAAGTCTAGCTTTTTACATAGTAACATTACCACCATCATCCGTCTTCCTCTTGAAGATCCATGTATTCTCAATGGCTTGCCGATCATCGGGCAAGTCCACCAAAGTCCACACTTTGTTCTCATACATGGATCCTATCTCAGATTTCAAGCCTCAAGCCATTTATTGGAATCTAGGCTCATCATATCTTCTTCGTAGTTCGAAGGTTCGTCGTTGTCTAACAAAATGACTTCTAGGACAAGGTTACCATACCACTCTAGTGCGGTACTTGTTCTGGTCGACCTTCGAGGTTCAGTAGTTAGTTGATCCAAAGTTTCATGATCATTATCATTAGCTTCTTCTCTAGTTGGTGTAGGCATCACGGGAACGTTTTTTCTCTGATGAGCTACTTTCCCATACGATAGAAGGTATAATTACCTCATCAAGTTCTACTTTCCTCCCACTCACTTCTTTCGAGAGAAACTCCTTCTCTAGAAAGGACCCATTCTTAGCAAGAAAGATCTTGCCTTTGGATATGTGGTAGAAGGTGTACCCAATAGTTTCTTTTGGGTATCCTATGAAGACACATTTCTCCGATTTAGGTTAGGCTGAAGCCTTTTGACATAATTATTGCAACCCCAAATTTAAGAAACGACATCTTTGGTTTCTTGCCAAACCATAGTTCGTATGGTATCGTCTCAACTGATTTAGACGGTGCCCTATTTAACGTGGTTGTCTCTAATGCATAACCCCAAAACAACAAAGGTAAATCAGTAATAGAGCGCACCATATCCAATAGAGTACGGTTATGATGTTCGGACACACCATTATGCTATCGTGTTCTAGGTGGCGTGAGTTGTGAAACCATTCCACATTGTTTTAAATGAAGTCCAAACTCGTAGCTCAAATATTTGCCTCCGTGATCACATTGTAGAAACTTTATTTTCTTGTTACGATGATTCTCTACTTCACTATGAAATTCTTTGAACTTCTCAAATGTTTCAGACTTATATTTCATCAATTAGATATACCCATACCTACTCAAATCATCCGTGAAGGTGAGAAAATAATGATACATGCGACATCATTCAACACTCATCAGACCACATACATCGGTATGTATTATTTCCAATAAGTCATTAGCTCGCTCCATTGTTCTGGAGAACGGATTTTAGTCATATTACCCATGAGGCATGGTTCACGAGTATCAAATGATTCATAATCAAGTAATTTTGAAAGTCCACCAGCATGGAGTTTCTTCACGCGCTTTACACCAATATGACTTAAACAATAGTGCCACAAGTATGTTACACTATCATTATCAACTTTATATCTTTTGGCATCAATATTATGAATATATTTGTCACTGCAATCAAGATTCGATAAACCATTTACATTGGGTGTATGACCATAGAAGGTTTTATTCATGTAAACAGAACAACAATTATTCTCTAACTTAAATGAATAACCGTATTGCAATAAACATGATCAAATCATATTCATGCTCAACACAAAAACCAAATAACATTTAGGTTTAACACTAATCGCGAAGGTAGAAGGAGTGTGCGATGGTGATCGTAGCAACCTTGCAATCATTTCCAACACACATCGTCACCTCGCCTTTAACTAGTCTCTATTTATTCTGCAACTCCTGTTTCGAGTTACTAATCTTAGCAACTGAACCAGTATCAAATATATAGGGGCTACTATGAATCCTAGTAAGGTTCACATCAATAACATGTATATCAAATATACCTTTGTTCACTTTGCCATCCTTCTTACCCGCCACGTATTTTGGGGGAGTTCCGCTTCTAGTGACCATTGCATTTGCAGTAGAAGCACTTAGTTTCAGGCTTAGGTTCAGCCTTGGGCTTTTTCATGGGAGTGACAACTTGCTTGGCATTCTCCTTGAAGTTCCCTTTCTTTCCCTTGCCCTTTTTCTTGAAACTAGTGGTCTTGTTAACCATCAACACTTGATGCTATATCTTGATTTCTACCCGCCGATTTCAGCATCACGAAGAGCTCGGGAATCAGTTTCGTCATCCCTTGCATATTATAGTTCATCACGAAGTTCTAGTAGCTTGGTGATAGTGACTAGAGAACTATGTCAATCACTATCTTATCTGGAAGATTAACTCCCACTTGATTCAAGTGATTGTAGTACCCCAGACATTCTAAGCACATGCTCACTAGCTGGGCTCTTCTCCTCCATCTTGTAGCCAAAGTACTTGTCAGAGGTCTCATACCTCTCGACATGGGCATGAGTGTGAAATACCAATTTCAGCTCTTGAAACATCTCATATGCTCCATGGTGTTCAAAATGTTTTTGAAGTCCCGGATCTAAGCCGAAAGCATGGCCCACTAAACTATTAAGTAGCCATCATATCGAGCTTGCCAAATGTTCATAACGTCTGCATCTGCTCCTGCAATAGGTCTATCACCTATCGGTGCATCAAAGACGTAATTCTTTTATGCAGCAATGAGGATAATCCTCAGATCACGGGCCTAGTCCGCATTATTTTTACTGTCATCTTTCAATTTAGTTTTCTCTAGGAACATATCAAAAATAGGGGAGGTAAGGCGCAAGGTACTGATCTACAACATAATATTCAAAGACATTTTGACTAAGTTCATGATAAATTTAAGTTCAATTAATCAAATTACTAATGAACTCCCACTTAAATTAACATCCCGCAAGTTATCGAAGTGATACATGATCCAAATCAACTAACCCATATCCGATCATCACGTGAGATGGGGTAGTCATCAATGGTGAACATCTCTATGTTGATCATATCTACTATATGACTCATGTTTGACCTTTCGGTCTCCAGTGTTCCGAGACCATGTCTGTACATGCTAGGCTCGTCAAGTTTAACCCAAGTGTTCCGCATGTGTATAATCAAGCTTACACCCATTGTATGTGAACGTAGAGTCTATCACACCGGATAATCACGTGGTGTCTCAAAACAACGAACTATAGCAATGATGCATACTCAGGGAGAACACTTTTCTCTTGAAATTAAGTGAAGGGATCTTCTTATAGTGCTACCGGAGTTCTAATTAAAATAAGATGCATAAAGGATAAACATCACATGCAATCAAAATATGTGACATGATATGGCCATCATCATCTTGTGCATTTTAACGCCATCTCCAAAGCATCGTCAAGATCTCCATCATCACCGACATGATAAACATCAAGAACGCTATCAGCACCGATTCGGTCTTCTAGAAGTTTGGGTTAGATGATGATGCATTGATGAAGACCAATATTGTACTTAATGGATTTGAGGCTAAACAAAAGATAAAGGCCAAAGGTGTGAAGCGCATGGAACTCACTGTGGGAAGCAAAACTTTGGCCACCACATTCTTCATCGCCGAGGTGCACGGTAACTATAATGTTGTATTAGGCCGGGATTGGGTTCATGATAACCAATGTGTGCCGTCTACCATGCATCAATTCTTAATACAATGGGTCGATGATGAAGTGGAAGTTATTCATGCAGAATATTCGGCTTGTGTTGCTTTGGCCAATGCATTCGTGGATTGGTATCATCCAGATGTTACTTTCTTCACAGGGCGTGACCTCTCGGAGTTTGATTTCCTTAATGCTACAAGGAACGGGTACATTCCCATCTCTTTAAAGCCAATTGGTGGTAATCAGTTCCAAAGCATAAATATGGCCGATATATAATTATGACCCAAAGCGCATAAATGGCCGACGGAGTGTTGACACCGTCCTTAGAACCAACTCGGTACAAGTTATTTTTTGGCATGCTAGCTTTGCCAAAAAACAGGGGGGCATGTATTGACACTAGATTTTGCCACGGTTAAGAACTAAATTAAGATGGTGTCGAATTGAGAAGCGATCTACATCAAACAGTTCCGTATTGTCGAAATGAACATCTTTGAAGTTTGGGCCATCACCATAAGATCTCGTCTCGAGGGCCGAAATTATGCTTGAAGTACTAGAATTTGGGCACCCAGATAACTGTTCGGCCATTTAAGCCTTCGAAACGACCTCATGTGAAAAAACTTCCAACACGAATTGTCTTCACCTCGTCGAAACGGTTGATTTTGATATAAACATCGTCCCAATCCAAGTTAATATGCAAAAGTTAGAGACATCGGAATGCAGGCCTATCAAGAGGCAAAATATGGCGCGCCCTACCAGACACATGTCAGATGGGTAGCGCGAGTAACAAACTGTTTTGCGCGAGCGATTCGGCCCTGAAAATGGCCTCGAATCGAAAAACGTTTAACTCGAAAGTTGTTCGTCTCGTCGAAGCGGTCAAATTAGCTTTTAGCTCAACTTCATCCGAGGTCGTTTGTGACATGTGGGATCTAAAAACCGAACTGATGTTTCAGACTTACCTAAACCCGAGTTCGGTTAATTTTGGAAAGATTTGGACGTGATTTGGAGTCCTTTTCTTGTACGGGAAGTCCATCCGCCTCTTATATAACTAAGGGGTGATGGCCGATTGAACAACAACACACAATCGCAAAACCCATCTACTTTTTACCCTAATTTTACATCTCTCCCTTGTTCTTTCTCTTGTGTTCTTCGTTCGTTCTTTGTATTTAAGGGCAGCTATCCTCGAGGCTCTACGGGCGGGCGAATCGACCTAGAGCAATCCATAGCCGCCGCACGTCCAGAAGTTGTCCCTCCCAGGCGCGTGGGGTTGCGGGGTCTGAAAAGCACCCGGCGGATTGCTTGCGTACCATATTTCCGGACGGGTCTTCTTCGACGTGAGCTGTGGTGCATCACCCTCGGTGTTGGAGGTACACGGTGACGTGTTCATGTGTGAACAGATTCATCAAAATAAGCAAACAACACATAGAAAACAGAATCTGTCAAAAATAGAACAATCTGTTGCAATCTGAAAATTTCACATACTTCTGTAACTCTAAAAACTCTGAAAAATTAGGACGACGTGGGGAATTTGTATATCAAGTTTTGTAAAAAAATCATAAAGTTTTCACGTATCAGCGTATTACTGAATTTTCTGCACTAGGCGCAAAAGTTTCTGTTTTTCAGCAAAATCAAATCAACGATCACCGTAAGCCATCCCAAATATATTACTTGGCTCAAACAATAATTAAAACACCAAAAACCAATTACTACAGAAGTAATAATGTGTGAAAATTGCAAAACCGAACCAAAAAGCAAAAAGCAAAAAAATAAAATTGGGTTGCCTCCCAACAAGCGCTATTGGTTAACGCCCTTACGTAGACATAAAATGCGAATAGATCTAGGTATTGTCATCATTGGTATGCAATCCATTAGTAGCTCTCATAATTGATTCATAAGGAAATTTAATTTTCTTTCTTGGAAAGTTTTCCATGTTCTTCCTTCATAAAAATTTAAATCTAATGTTTCCTTCTTTCATATCAATAATGGCACCAATCATTTTAAGGAAATGTCTACCAAGGATAATATGACATGTAGGATTGCAATCTATATCAAGAACAATGAAATCTATGGGCACATAATTCCTATTAGCAACAAAAAGAACATCATTAATCCTTCCCATAGGTTTCTTAATAGTGGAGTCCGCAAGATGCAAAATTAAAGAACACTCATCAAATTCATGGAAACCTAACACATCACATAAAGTTTTTCGAATTGTAGAAACTCTAGCACCCAAATCACCCAAAGCATGGCACTCATAATCTTCAATCTCGATCTTAATAGTAGGGTCCCACTCATCATAAAGTTTTCTAGGAATAGAAATTTTCAATTCAAGCTTTTCTTCAAAAGACTGCATCATATCATCAACGATATGTTTAGTAAAAGATTTATTTTGATTGTAAGCATGAAGAGAATTCAACATGGATTGCAACAAGGAAACACTACTAGAGAAAACCTTATACACAGGAGCTTACTAGTAGCACTAGATAATAGTAAACGCTTCTGCTATTTAGCAGTAGCACTTTTTCTGGAAAGCGCTACTAGTAACACCATAGTAGTAGCGCTGGTATGAAGAAAAGCGCTACTATTATGTGAGATCACACAAGGCCATCGACAGAGTCGGAGTAGCAGCGGTGTATAGGGAAAAGCGCTACTACTAACTCTTTAATATCAGTGCTTGGTTTTACAAGGCCGCTACTGCTAGTGGGCCCCACTTAGTAGTAGTGTTTTTCCTGAACAACGCTACTACTAATTCGCGTTGCAGCATCGCTTTTTTCAAAGCAACGCTACTGCTTGCTGCGGCTGCCACCTATTTCCACCCCTCACCTCCTACCCCACTTTGCTCTCTCTCCCCCTCCTTTCCCATCTCCAATCCACTCTCCACTCTCCACCATTGTTCCTCTTCTTCTCTCTTCTCTCCTCCTCCTACCTCTCTTCTCTCCTCATTAATGTCACCCTGCTCCATAAATGGCCTCTCTCTCTTTCTCCTACACCTCTCTTCTCTCCCCCATTAATGCCCCCCTCCACCATAACCCCTCTCCATTAGTTAGCTAGCTAGATTCACATCTCCTCCCCAACAACTAGATCTAACTAGCTATTTAGCCAACCACACGTGCTCTCTCGATCGTTCTCTCTCATCATCTAATTAACTGCGTGCTCTCAGTCTCTCTCGGGAGATCTATATATAGGTGAGTAAAAAGTTGTTCATTTCAAGAATGGGAATATGTTTGTGAATGAGAATATGTGTGTTTGGGATATATATAAGAAAGTTGTTGAGCATTTGAAGACGAAGGCCAAAAACAAATGGACAGACAAAAGCCTCAATGAGCATTTGAGGTATCTACATAAGCAAGTTCTTCCCGCGGAGAACATGTGTCCTACTAGTGTCGAGGAGGCCAAGAAAATTGTTTGCCATTTTGATTTGCCGCACATTAGATACCATGCATCCATCAACGATTGCCTCATTTATCGGGGGGAGTATGCGGAAAAAACCAGCTGTCCAGTGTGCAATGCTTCACGATACAAGAAGGCAGGAAAGAAAGCTCCTCAAAAAGTTGTATGATACTTTCCGATCACTCCCCGTCTGCAGCGGTATCTCGTAGATCCTAAGGAAGCAAAGCTGATGCGCTGAAACCAGACGATGGAGATGATCCAAGGCTGAGACACCTTGTGGATTGTAGAAAGTGGAGAGCATTCAACGCCGTATATGGATTTGCTGTAGAAGATCCAAGGAACATCGTTCTTGGTGCGAGTACCGATGGCATGAATACATTTAGAAACCAGAACACCAACCACAGCACATGGCCCGTGTCTGTATGGATGTACAACCTCCCCCCATGGAAGTGCATGAAGACCAAGTACATACACATGAGCATGCTGATTCAAGGGCCGAAATAACTGGGAAATAGTATTAACCTGTGTATGGGGCTTCTGCAAGAGGAGCTAGACACGTTATGGAAAACACCAGCATGGACACACCAGCAAAGGAGAATATTTCCATATGAGAGTCACGCTGATGACGATGGTGCACAACTATCTCAGTTATGGGTACACCTCAGGCCAGGTGTGCCACGGATACTGCGGATGCACGAGGAGCATGGATGATTCAATGTCTTAGCAGCTTACGTCAATGAAAGATGGCGGGTCCGACAAAATCGTGTACATGGGGCATCGTAGATGGCTCGAGAAGGATGACCCATGGAGAAAGCATGGAGATCTATGCAATTGGTTGGCTGAGCTTCGAGGACCACCACATAAGAGGAGCGGCGCCAAAATCGACAAGCTGTTGAAGAAACTGGGAACAATGGCCCGCGTCGGGAAAGATCAAAAAGGTGCCGGAGCCGCTTCTGAAGGTATGGAAAGCGAGGTCTGTTTTCTAGGACATGGAGTACTGGCCCAATCACGACACGCCTCATTGCCTTGATCAAATGCATATCACGAAGAATGTCCTCGGGAGCTTGCTTGGCACGCTGATGAACATACCCAAGAAGACCAAGGATGGGCTGAAGGGAAGGAAAGTCTTGGAAGATTTGAAGATCAAGAAAGAGCTCCACCGCAAAAAAGTTGATGGAGGAGACAGAGACGGAGACGGAGGAGGGGGAAAGGGGCAGAAAAGTCAACAGGAAGGAGGATAACTATTGCACCCCTTCTTGCTTCACCTTAAGTGCGAAGAAGATCGATCAATTCATCAAGTGCCTTATGGGGATCAAATTCAGTTCCGGTTACTATGGGAAGATAAGAAGATTTCTAGACCCCAAGAAGAAAAGGTTTAGCGGGGTGAAGTCTCATGACTGCCACGTGATGATGACGTAGATACTCCCGGTTGCCATCAAAGGGATAATGGACAAGCACATCCGTGAGACGCTTACTGGTCTCTGCAACTTCTTCGACGTTATATCTCGAAAGTCCATAAGTGTGAAGCAGCTCCGAAGGCTATAGGAAGAGATCGTTGTCATACTATGTGAGCTTGAGATGTACTTCCCGCCCGCGTTCTTTGACGTCATGGTGCATCTGTGTGTCCACATCTTGGACGACATCATCGACCTCGGGCCGACATTCCTTCATAGCATGATGCCATTCGAGAGGATGAATGGGGTCATCACAGGATTCGTTCGTAACATGTCCCGTCTCAAAGGGAGCATCGTCCAGGGGTATCTCACGCATGGGTGCGTCTCCTTTTTCGAGAATTATATAGGCGTCGAAGACCCTATTTTTGGTTTTCCCGTCAAGAAACACGATGGGAAGCTTGAAGGAGATGGTCACAAAAATGGCAAGAGGGAATTGCACGTGGACTACTCGGATTGATGAAACAACTTTGACATGGCTAATTTAGTGGTGCTACATCACCTAGATGTGGTAGATGATTACGTGGCACAACACAAAGAAGTACCGTGATAAGGGGATGCTCAAGAAGGATGACGAAGTTATTATAGAGCGCAACGCCACTATCTTGCGTTGGCTCAAAGAGCAAGTTCTTGAAAATCCACCGGAAGAGTGCAGTTCGGATGGATTACTCATACACGCCTTAGCACATGGCCCCGCGCCCAAGACTGCGACCTATCAGTCGTACGATATCAATGGGTACACATTCTACATGAAGGCCAAAGGCCTAGACAGTGACTACCAGAACTCCGGGGTGACAATTCAATGCGTGACTGACGCCAGCGGCACAACTGAAAGATTCTACGGAAGGGTCGACGAGATCTGGGATCTTGACTATGCTGGAATGCACGATGCGACGATGTTCCTTGTCAGATGGGCCAAGGACGTCGTAAGGGAAAACAAGTATTTCACCACCATGTCTATACCCGACGCGAAGAGCACTCCCTTTGAACATTAACATCATCGCCAAATATGAGCCATGGGTACACGCTAAGCACGTGACACAATGCTTCTTCATAACCGACCCAGCCAATCCCAGCCGTGTTGTCATGAGGAGATCCAAAAGGAGCATCATCGGAATTGATGGAGTAGCCAAGGACGAAGACTACAACCAATACGGCAACCCACTGAGGGAAGATGACGATGAAGATGAAGCATACGTGAAAAGAAGAATCAATACTAGATTACCTAAGAAAGATCGTAATCCATAGCTCCGGAAAAGTCACAAGGAGGGGCTCAATTACTAGGCAACAAACAAGAAAGGGAAGAAGCTCAATGTGAAAAGTCGTCGACGCAGCTGATCAGAAACCTACGTTTATATATATGTATCTATTTTGTATACGCACTTACGTAACCGTTATCGGTAAACTGATATGTTACCACATGCACAGGTTCCAGTGATATCCGCGTAGTTGGGAGAAGAGGGAGACGCAGTCGTCGGGAGAAAAACAAAAAAACAAAAACAAAAGGGAGAAAGCAGTACAAAAGAAAAAGAAAAGTAAATAGAAAAGAAAAGGAAAATACTAAAAGAAAAGAAAACTAAAAACTAGAAAACGAAAATAAAAAATAAAAAAGAAAAATAGCAGTAGCGCTTGTCTATGGACCAGCGCTATACCTAAGTATTTTAGAACAAAAAATAAATAAATAAAGATAGTGATAGCGGTGGCGCTGCTTTACAAACAAGCGCTATAGCTAACTTAGCAATAGGGCTTGTTTGTAAAGCAGCGGTACCGCTATTGTGAGTTAAACGCCGCCGTGCGGTCTCTCAAAATTTCACCAAGTCCTATTCCCCCCATCTCCCCCTCACCCCTGCGCCCGCCGTCGACGCCCTCGCGACCTCGTCGTCGCCCCTCTGCCCACCGTCGATGCTGTCACGACCTCGTCATCGCCCCTGTGCCCACCGTCGACGCCCTAACGACCTCGCTACCACCGGTCGTCGCCCTTGCACCCGCACTCGACCTCGCCAGCCATCTCCCCTTGTAACGCCCGGTTTAATTATGCTACATTAATCCCGTGATAAATGATACCACGTCACCACGATTTCTGTTATTAACCTTGCGATGATTTAAGCACGTTACAATTCAAATTTAAAAGTCAAGTCAAACTCAAAGTTTTCAAATGTATAAAATAAAATGTTCCCCTAGTGGCAAATACATGGTAGGTAATATTGGTGGAGAACTCATCTTTTTGTAAATGGTTTATTTGCACAAATTAATTAAAAACAATAAAAGGAATTTAAACAAAAAAACAAAAGAAAATGAGAAAGCCCTCCCCTTTTCTCCACATGGGCCTCGGCCCACCTAATGGCCTATATGACCCACGTCCACCTCGTGACCTAACAGAATCCCCTCTACCCTCGTTCTCCACATCTTCCTCTCGCTCTCTCGATCTGGATCATGCGATCCCCCTCGCCTCCACCCAATGCCCCTCGTCTCTGCCCTGGCGGCACCAACGCTGTTCGGCCCCGCCGGATCTTGTCGGACGCCTCGCCCTCCTCCTCGAAGCTCCTCCTCGCCGTGATGCCCAGGACACCGCTGCCTCGACCTGATGTGGCGCTGCGCCGCCCCTGGTGTCGCCCGCCTCTGCTGTCCCTGTCCTCGACCTCGTCGCCGCCTCCTCGTCCCCTCATCGGCTCTCTTCACCGAGCCTCGACGCCCCTGTGCCCCTGCAAGCGCACGTGAGGACTACCCCTCTTCTCGTCTCACCCATCTCTATGTCGCCGGCCACCATGCCCCAAACACGCTGTCGCCATGCTCCAGCGCCGCCCGGTCGTGATCCCTGTGCATTCGCCCCGCGCTCCCGCCGCGCACCCACGTCCGAGCTACAACCACAATCCACACTCGTGCCCCCCACTCCCCCTCGGCGCTGCTTGCCGCTGCTACCCGCATGCGCCGCCACCGCGCCTCGATCGCCGTCCGCCTCGACGCCGCTCGTAGCCGAGCCTCCAGCTCCTCCCCACGCCACGCCCCGCTCACCCTGGCCTCCCTCTGCCTCCGTTAAACCGCCCTGCCAACCGCCGTAGCTCGCCTGTGCCCGTAGCCCGCCGGTGCTCACGGCCCCGTGACCTGGGCCCCTCCGCCCGCTGCCGCCGGCAGCTATGGACGGGTCCGGCGCCCCGCCATGGACACTGGTGTGGGCGCACGCCCACACCCGCACCAGCGCCAGGGTGCCCATTAAGTCGTCGACCGTTAGCCCCCCGGGCCCTATGACATGTGGACCCAACCCCTTTAAAAAAAGAGATTAAAAAGATTTTTTTAATAAAATAACTAAATTATTAATTAATTAAAATATTAATTAACTTCCCGTTTGTGTGAAATGCCTAACTCCGAGAAAACATTCCCGAATGTTATCCCCCTCCGTCGGTATTGTGTAGTACCGCGTTAGAACACCCAGGGCACTGCCTTCGCCATGTCATGCAACTGTTTGCTATCTATTTATTGTTTCTTCTCCCTCTTCTCTCTGGTAGACTCTGAGACAGATGCTGCTACCGCGTACGACTACGCCTCTTACGATCAAACCTTTTCAGCGAAGCTTCCAGGCAAGCCCCCCCTTTGATCATCCCGATATCGCCCATTCCATTCTCTCTCATGCGTGCATTAGATTTTGCTACTGTTATTGATTGATCCTATTCTGATGCATAGCCTGCTTTTTGTACCCGCTATTGTTACCTACACGCCATGCTAAACTGCTTAGTATAGGTTGGATAGTGATCCATCTATGACCCCCACCTTGTCCTTGTTGCCCCTGCTTCATCATCGAGGACTCCAGCAACGTGATCGACGACCAGAGCTTGACACCTCACATCACATCACGCCCCCTTGTTGTTGACTCTGCAGGGGTACTATCGAGTGCCAAGGGTGAGACCTCGTAACGCACTCCTGATGATATCTCTATAGTGTAGCTAGTCGGTCCTGGTCATCGAGGGTGATTCCTCTTTCAGCATTCCCAACACGACTCTGTCGTGCAACATATCAAGAATGAACCTCAAGGGTGATTCCTCATACGTTCACCTTGATGATTACATCGAGTGGAATCCATCGAGGGTGATTCTCGGGGTTTTCCCCTTGATGATTGGACACACGGATACCTTGACTTACTTGAGACCTTTGTGAAAGGCGGGCGGGCCCGGTGAGCACCCGTGGGAGATTCGGTGGCGGCTGGCTGTTTAACGGTATCACCCAGGAGGGGTGATAGCTTCGGACTTGTCCCGACAGCCGTCACTTCTGTCAATAATGCACTAATAGATTTGGGTATTTGTTCTGAATCGGCCTCTAGCCTTTACGCACTAACCTCCACGTGAGAATAGTTATGGGCCTCGGCGTCGTGGTGTCAGCCGAAGGTTTGTCAGACGTCCCACTACTAGGAAAAGGGCTATAGCTAATATGGACATTAATGGCGCACCATGTATGTGGTGCGCCACTGCTATATAGCAATGGCGCACCAGATACAGGTGCGCCATTATGACATATTACTAATGGTGCACCTGGTGTGTGGTGCGCCATTACTAGTTTTCGAAAAAAAATTGTTAGCAGTGGCGCACAAGTGGGTAGTGCGCCATTACTAGTTGACATAGTGATGGCGCATCTGTACAAAGTGCGACATTACTATGTGTATGACTGGGTCAAACCTCGGTCAAACTTAGTAATGGTGCACTTTGCATAGGTGCGCCATTACTATGTCAAACTAAGTAATGGCGCACCTACACAAAGTGCGCCATTACTAACTTTGACCAACGTTTGACCAAGTCATACACATAGTAATGGAGCACTTTGTGAAGATGCGCCATTACTATGTGTATGACTTGAACAAATGCACCC
>LR738711.1:313288252-313306879 GCA_902687465.1 Secale cereale | reverse complement strand
CCGTGGACCGCCTTTTCAGTTTTAAAAAAAATGATGGAAATGTCAAAAAAATAAGTTTCCCACGTGATATGTGGTCTAGTTGTTGGGAAAATTTACAAATATGAAATTCGACTTTATTTGCAAAATCTCCCTGGAATTTAGTAAAATGGGCATAACTTTTGCATACGATCTCAGATTAGAAACTTTTTATACGAAAAATCATCTACTCAAAAAGTTACACCTGAATTGAACTGGGGGAACCTTGTTTAAGATTTTCAGAATCTACAAAAACCTAACAGAAAGAAAGATATGGGGCTTTTAAGATCTAGAGGGTGGAAAATGGAAAATAATTCAAACTTACTAGTGGCGCACCATTTGCTAGGTGCGCCACTAGTAACAGAAAAAATGGTTTCGAATTTTTTTATGGAAATGTTTTTCAAAATATGATACGTAATATGACTGGGAAGATTAAAATGTGTTTTCAAAATTTCATCAGACTCATGAACATGAACAAAGTCCTAGACATCAACAAGGTTTAATCGGATTGATATGATAGATATATCAACAAGTGTGTGTGAAGTGAGGTGGTGTTGGGGTTGGATAGAACTGTGAAGTTAAGCGTGCTCGGGTTGGAGTAGTGAGAGGATGGGTGACCTTCCTGGAAGTTTGACCACTTAGTGCGATTTGACTTGAGATTAAGTATACTGACCCGAGACTAAGCCATAGTTACCCGAGATTAAGAAAAAAGGAAAAAAAATTGAAAAAAAAATTGAATTTTTTTTAAAAAAAATTTTGCAAAAAAATTTGAAAAAAATTTGTTAGTAATGGCGCACTTCCATGTGGTGCGCCATTACTAAGTTAGATAGTAATGGCGCACTTCTACGCATACTAATGGCGTACTATAGTTGCGCCATTACTATCACAGATAGTAATGGCGCACCTATAGTGCGCAATTAGTATATGTTACCAGTGGCGGGATAATAATGGCGCACCTGTAGTGCACCATTAATGGCAAAAATAGGTGCGCCAGTAATTAGCCTTTTCCTAGTATTGTCCAGTTCAGTATTGCGGCACGGCCTGGTCGGCGCCTAGTGTAGTTGGCCTGGATCGGCATTTGTGCAACGTTCCGGAGTGCAACAGGCGATGGCCCGTGACCCCAGAGTGCTTAGGATGTAAACCGGCGGGGACCTCTCTACTGAGCCTAGGTAGGCTGCGATGTGTTGATCTTCCGAGGCCAGGCATTGACCAAAAAATGTGTTTCCGACCAGAGATGGTCGAGCGTGAGGGTAAAGCGGTGCACCCCTGCAGGGAAGTTATCTATTCGAATAGCCGTGTCCACGGTAACGGGCGTTCAGTCTTATATCCTGATCTATTATAACTGGAAATGGATACTTGAGATATGTGATGTATATGTTGGCTGGGAGATTACTTTCTCAATGGGAGTCGAGGAAGGATCTCTAAGCCATTAATACTACAACATGGTTGTTAATTATAAACTGCTATTCTATATTCCCTTCTACTACTGCAAGATAGTGGTTTCCAGAAGATGCTTGAAGATGCTAGTCTTTGATAGGCTAGCCCTTTCCCTCTTTCTGTCATTCTGCAGTTCAGTCCACATATACAACTTATTCATTTGATAATGATGCATACTTAGTATAGATCTGATGCTTGCGAGTACTTTGGATGAGTACTCAAGGTTGCTTTGCTCCCCCTTTTTCTCCTTCTTCCTTTTCTGGTTGTTGCAACCAGATGGCGGATCCCAGGAGCTAGATGTGTAATGCCCCAGATGTAACACTTTCCCTATATGGCAATATATAAACTTTGGCTTCTTCAGTTCCATTCTGGTTTCTTCGTCTTTTCGGGTTTTCGTCGTTTTGTCGTGTGCGTGTGTGCATTTCATCCATGTAATGTTGTCATGTGCATTGCATTGCATTTGTGTTGTCACTTGCATCCGGTCCGACTCGTCTCTTCCCGTTGTCCGTTTCGAGTTCCGATGCTCTCACACATGCCCGTGGCATCCCCGAGTCCTTCTTTCGTGTTTGGGCGTGTAACGTTTCCGGAATTACGCGAGACTTGTCGTGCGATGTTGTTTTGGTACGTATAGGCCGCCTGTCAAGTTTCGTCGCGTTTGGAGTTCGTTTGGTACTACAACGGTTAACCTAGTGGGTTAAAAGTACCTCCGCTTTGAGGCCCAAGGCCCCCTCCACAACAGCCCACCAACCCAGAACAATCCTTCCCATCATCTCGGTCGTCGAATTGTGATCGCGTGGCCGAAAACCGCTCCCCATTTGGAGTCTCCTCGCTCCTTGTGCCTATAAAAACGTCCCCATGCCATCGTCCAAAACCCTAGCCTCCTCCTAGCTCCAGCCCCGCCTCGGAATCCACGCCGGGCGGACGTGTCCGACCCGGGCCGGACGAATTATTCCTCCGCCGCCGCTCCCACCGCGCGGGCCCGCCGGGCCCGAGGCCGGCCCCCGCGGCCCGCATCGCCACCGTCGTCCGCCGCCCCGTCCTCCCTCAGCGCCGGCCGCCGCGCCGCCACTCGCAGGCGGTTGGATCCCGCCCTCCGCCGCCGGGAGCTCGCCGCCGGCCCGCAGCTCGCCGTGGCCGCATCCTCGCCGGCCGGCCAGGCCTCTCCGCCGTCCGAGCTCACAGCCTCCGCCGCCGGCGCAAGCATCCGCCGCCCCGAGCCTAGCTCCTCCACGCGCCTCGCCGCCGGGCCCTCGCCGACCTCCTTCGGCGCCGTCGCCGGCCTGGGCAATTGAGGGCCGCCGCCCCTCGCCACGACGGGAGAGCCGCTGCCAATCCCGATCGAGCCAGTTCTCCAGATCCAGCGGGGAACTCTAATGGGCCCGTGACCCGGTACCCGCAACCCGCTCGCCCGATCCGCCGCTCCGACCCGTGCCCGCGTTGACCGATCCGCTGGGTCAACCCGACCAGCAAGGTGATCCCCTGTTTTTTTGCTAAGTCCTTTTTGCATTTTGTTGTCTGATGCATTATTCTGCTGGCTATAAATTTTTCTGTGCTTGTCCGACTTGTGCATATTATATGTCAAAATGATCGTGGTGATGTGTACTATGTTTTGTTCCATTGTGTCATGCTTGTTTGAGACCATCTAGATGTCTTAATCTTCATGACAAGAGTGCTATATGATATAAACTGCTGCTACTAGTTATTTTCATGCCATGTTTGAGATGTGATAACTTGGTGCATGTTTATCCAAATGAAGCAAGTGATATGTCAAAATGTTCATCATGAGATGCTCTACATGTTGGTTGCCATAGCATGCATGTTAGAGTTCATATTGCCATGTTTATCCCTGTTGCAAAAGTGCATATGGCTGTTAGGTTTTGTTACTTGTTACGAGATGCCTTCTTGAGGAGCTCGTTGTTATTGATGTGTTTGTCCCCATGTTGCATGCTCATATGTTTTATATTCCCCATGATGTGATCTTCACAGTGGTGCAAACCAATTTCCATGATATGCTTTGAGATGACTTAAACATGCTCGCAAACATGTCATGTTAATATTACTGTTTTAACACAGTGAAATTTCACTAAGTCTGGAATCTGTAATATCCTAATGCTATGTTTGCTTGATGTTCTAGGCAAATCCATGTTAGTTTTGGGGTGGCCATTGATCATTCCTTGTTGTATATGTTGTTGGCTATCCATCCATGCCCTCACATGCTCATTTGGGTTTCTGTAGCCTATTGAATTCTTGCTTCCAAGTTGCTATAAAATATTGCTGTCAGGTTTTTATTGTCATGTTCAAAATGTTGTAGCTTGTTGCTATTGATCCATGTCTCCTATGGAGTTGCTCTAGTGGAGTTGTTTGCTGTAGGATATGTATACTTCATGTCCATGCTTCTTGTCACCATGTTTGAGTGCTGTAGAGTATATGTATCTTGCTTCCAAGTTGCTATGTGGCTGTTAATTTCAGCTTTGCTTTGTTTCTTGTTTCGGGTGTATCTTTTAGCCCGTTGCTCCGTTTTGAGCGTGCCCTACATGAAACTTGTGTGATTTTGCATGTAGATTCATAATATATTCTTGTTAACATGTTTGGAGTATGTTTTCTTGATGTTTGGGTGCATCTTGCACCATTGCCATGCTTATCTTGTTTTGATCATATCTTCTAGACCGTAGCTCCGTTTTAAACAAACTTTATACGAAACTTGATTAGAATTTCGTGTAGATCATCATGGTGCATGTTAACTTGCTGTTTAACAACTTTAACTTAAGTTTTGTTCAGATCTAGACTAATTTCAAACTATGCTCATGAGGACTATCCAGATTTGTCTTAAGTAGTTTCCGACCTCAGTTAAACCTGCTGTTTCTTGTGTTTTTTCTCTGTGATTCCTACCTTGCCATGTTTTGCATCCTAAATAGACTTGTCTTCCATCCTACTTGCTTGAGTAAATTGTCTTGTTCTTGTTCTGTTTCTCTGTGCTTCCTATGTTGTCATGGTGTGCATCCTAAGTGCATCTGCGGTGCATCCTATGTGCATCATACATGCATGCTGTAGTTTGCGCATTGCACCTTGTTTGATTTCGTGCCTTGTTGTCCTTGTGTTGAGTAGAGACGGAAGCCGAGACCGAGTACGAGAACGAGGTTACTACCGAGGTTGAGAACGAGGAGCCGTCTTACGATCCAATCGACGACTCGCCAGGCAAGAGGACCTGGCCCAGATATCATTACTATCTATGCCTATTGCTAGAAGTCTCGCTCTTTACCTTATTGCCTCGATGCCCATGTTTTCCTGTCAGCCTCCTATTGTAACCATGAATCTGTCTAACCACCCTACCTATGCAAACCTTTGATTGGCTACGTAGGCTTCGCTCAGCCCCTCTTATAGCATTGCTAGTTGCAGGAGAAGATTTGAAGATTCTTGCTTCATGTTGAAGCTTGTTGGGATATCATACTATATAAACTCTATAATGAAATCATCTATATATTGGTAATGGGTGGAAGGCTAAGACTCTTGCTTGGTTATTTGTTCCACTCATGCCGCCCTAGGAACCGTATAAACCGGTGTTATGTTCCTTGATTATGCGTTCCTCACACGGTTGGGGTTATGGGACCCCCTCGATAAACCACTTAGCGCTAAGGCTTTTCCAGCAAGTCCCAACATTGGTACTCCATTTGCCTAATAACTAAAACTTGCATAGGGCTTTGCAAACCCGAGTCCGTAATCAACAACCCGGGCCAGTGCTCCACATGAGTGTTGGTCCAAACTGGGGGTTATGCGGGGCCACCACGAGGAAACTCGAGGATTGGTTTTACCTGTAGGATCGCCCATCCGGTCGTGGCCTGAGACTAGATACGCGCGGCTATTGTCAGGGTGTTTGCACGCCGGGAGAATTTGCTGGATTAGTCTTACCTTAGTCGGAGTATCTTGAGCACGAGATTCCAAGAATACTCAGTTCTTCCCACCTTGGAGTTGCGACTCCGCAGATCGTGGGCTTGTAATGGGACAAGTTGGAACACCCCTGCAGGGTTTTGAACTTTCGAAAGCCGTGCCCGCGGTTATGTGGCAGATGGGAATTTGTTAATATCCGGTTGTAGAAAACTTGACACCATGTTCAGAACACACTACCAGCATGAGTAACCGTGACGGTCATTTTCCGAAAGGGGTTCGGGAAGTGAACACGGTGGGGTTATGATTGACGTGCTTAGTTAGGATCACTTCGTGATCACCTTATCGCTCGTGGCACTTCTCTTCTCGCTCTTATTACGTAAGCTAGTGCTAGTGCAGCTGCAGCCTTTTTATCTTTTCTTCTGCTTGTTCCACACCCAAGGATTAGATAGTTCTGTTACCCGGGAACGGGATTGCTGGGTCCTCCGTGGCTCACAGATTCTACACCACACCAGATGCAGGTACTCAGGTGAACTACTCAGGTGACTGCACAGAGCTGTACTGGGAGTACGATGAAGAACGTAGCCGTTACTATGTGCACTATCCCGATGATCAGTAGTGGTTTCTACTAGGGGCGATTCTTACCTGTGGCTTTATGTATTTTGGTATCTTTCATTTGGATCGTCACCCGTAGTAGGGTTGTGATGTTATTTGGATGATGTTTGGCTATGTAATGAATTGTGTGACGTGGCGAGTGTAAGCCAACTATCTCTTTTGCTTTTCATCCCTATTTTACATGAGATGTGCAAAGATACCGAACTTGAGATCATTCCAGAATGGGCTTATACCTTTAAGTCGTGCCTCGACACGTAGGTGGTATAGTCCTATCCTGGGCATTACAAGTTGGTAATGAGAGCCTTCTCCGATCTAGAAGCCCCCACTGATTGATCGAATCATTGACGGTTGAGTCTAGGCCCACACTTAAAATGTTTTGAGTCCTATATATATATCGGAGAGTAGGATTTATTTTGCTCCTCATCTCTTTTCACTCTCGTGAGGACTCCTGATGATTACTCTTGTCTCTTCTACTCTCAAAATTTCACCAATTTTTTTAGGAATCTCGCGAGTATTGTTTGGATTGTTCCGATGTCTTTGTGACGAGAACATTGTTCTCGATGCCTCCTGTCATTTAGGGGTTGTGGCAGTGTCCCGGGGAGTTGATCTCCGAGGTGTTGTCGTCACAAATATAACGCATCAGTTCTGGAATACTTAAGACGACTGACATCGAAAACTCTCCTATGCAGTTAGTGGCAAGATAACCCCGACGTCACCCAGTACTGGGGAGGTAGTTCGGGAGTATTGCCATAGCTTGTATAGTAGATGCGTTTCGAAGGTCCGAGGTAGACGGTTTTCGGAAATAACTGGTTATGTGTTGAAGGATGGATACAGCTGGATATAGGATTAGAGTTGAGTGCGCGATGCTTCCCCTGTATCCCCAACACCTGATTGCATAAATGGAAATTTTAGGAAATTAATAGGTGGGTTCATCTTGTAGTTCGTAGGCATTCTTCCAACGAATGCATGATATGGAGTTCGGGGTTCTACATTGAGTGAAATAGTTTTATGGCCGTTGTTCCGATCGGGAGTTGCATCTTAAAGGGTCCTTGGCTATGCTGATCCGGGGATTGCAAAACCCTTTTGTAACACGTTCCATAAGCTTTCAGCACGAATATGTCGAACGAAGCTTCTATCTTGTATTTGTTCTATCTGCACCTTGTTGTTTTATTTACCTTTTGTCTCCCAAGTGGCTTCTCGTGAAGAATGTTGTTACTATTAAACTGAGAATTACATTCGCTCATTCTTGTTCGAATGATTCTTGTGAAGACTTATGTTGCAATTCTAGCCGTTGATTCAGCTTATTTATTCTTTCAATCAATGGCTAATAGTTGTCATCTCATTGAGGATGGCTCCTAAAAGGATTCTCAACGCTAACCCAGAGGGTGAAGAGGTTCCTGATCGTCCTCCTTCCCCTCCTCCTCCGACTGAGGCCTGGAGAGAAATTATGCAAGCGACGAACCAGAACACCCAGATGCTTATGCAAATGATGCAGAACATTCAAGCAAATCAAGCAAATCAGGGTGCTCATGGGAACCAAGGCCAAGGCAATTTGTTCAACCAACCTCACTTTGCTACGCTCAACCAGTTTCTGCCAAACCAACCAAAGGCATTCAGTTACTGCGTGGACCCTCTAGATGCTGAAGACTGGATAACATATATCAAGAAGCATTTCTAGTGGAGTAACGTCAGGCCCGAGGACTATGTGAAGTTTGCAGCCTTCCAACTCAAGGACCAAGCCGCTGATTGGTGGCAGCAGTACAAAGACTCCAGAGCAGGGCGTGTAATCTCCTGGGATGTCTTCTGCAAAGACTTTCACTCTCACCACATTCCAACATGTGTCATCGAGGGTATGCGTGAGCAATTCCGCAACCTGGAGCAAGGCTCAGTGTCTATCTACCAATATAATGTCAAGTTCCAGAACCTTGCCCGCTATGCCAAGCAAGACATCCCAGATGCCAATAGCAAGATCTATCAGTTCCGAGGTGGTCTGAAGGATGAACTCCAACTAGCTCTCACCTTGTTCGAGCCTGATGAGTTTGATCAATTCTATAACATGGCACTTAAGCAAGAGGCAGCCCAGCTCAAGATGGAAGCTTCCAAAAAGAGGATCAGAGATGTTGTTCACTCCTCCTCTTCTTCTCAAGTGGTCGCAAAGCAACAGAAGTTTTGGCTTCCACCTCCTCCAGTGATCCGACCTCCCAACAACAAGAATTCTGGTGGCCGTGGTTTCTCCCACCAACACAACCAAGGCAATCAGTCCAAGTCGCAGTACCAAGCTCCAAGACCAAGTGTTCCTCCTCCTCGTCCACATTCTGAGGTCACTTGCTACCAATGTGGTCTAAAGGGTCATTATTCCAACAAGTGCACCAACCAGAGGCGCCTTCCGCCTCCTCCACCTGTGAGCACTGCTATTGCCAAGCATAACCCCAAGTCAGCAAGAGTGAATCTAATGAATGCAGATCAAGGAGAGAATTCTTCAGATGTGATACTTGGTAACCTTCTAGTCAATCTTAAACCTGCTAAAGTCTTGTTTGATTTGGGTGCATCTTGTTCCTTCATGTCATATCCATTTGCAACCAAGCACAATGTTGTCACCAAAAATTTGCCAAGGGAGTTATCAATTGTTTCTCCAGGAAAACTGATGCATTCTCGTGTGTATGCTCCGAATGTATCTATTCGCATGGGTGATTGCCGCTTTCTGGCTTCTCCGGTTGTTCTCGGCAACTCCGACATTGATCCTATTCTTGGGATGGATTGGCTTTCTCAGCATGATGCTCACATTGATTATGCAAATAAGGAAGTCAAGATTACTCATCCTAACGAAGACGTGATTATCTTCGCCTCTCGAGATAACACAATCAGGCTATTCTCTCTCAATGACAAGGGCGAGATTAATGCCATCTCTCAAATTCCGGTGGTTAATGAATATGAAGATGTTTTCCCTGAAGAGATTCCAGGCATGCCTCTGCATCGTCAAGTTTAATTTGTCATTGAACTCGAGCCTGGTACTGAGTCAGCGTGCCGACGTCCGTACAATCTTTCCCTTGAAGAGTTGAAGGAGTTGAAGAAACAACTCGATGAGCAAGAGCGTATGGGTCTAATCAGGCCTAGCACGTCTCCTTGGGGCTGTGGTGTCTTATTTGTTAAGAAGAAGGATGGCACGGAGCGCCTCTGCGTTGATTACCGGCCATTGAACAAGAAGACAATAAAGAACAAGTATCCGGTCCCCAACATCAATGAATTGTTCGAGCAACTCAAAGGAGCTAAAGTGTTCTCAAAGCTCGATCTCCGAATGGGTTATCACCAAATTCGCATTCGTGAACAAGATATCCACAAGACTGCCTTCAGAACGAGGTACGGCTCCTATGAGTATACAGTAATGTCTTTTGTCCTAGCTAATGCTCCACCTACCTTCTCGAGAATGATGCACTACATTTTCAACCCCTACACCAACGAATTTGTGCTTGTGTATCTGGATGACATCTTGGTATTCTCCAAGAATGAAGAGGATCACGAAAAGCACCTCCGTCTGGTTCTCGATAGACTCCGTGAACATAAGTTCTATGCCAAGTTCTCCAAGTGCGAATTATGGCTCGATAAGGTCTTGTATCTAGGCCATATCATCTCCGCTGACGGTATTGCTGTGAACCCCAAGAAAGTTGAAGCGATTGTCAACTGGGAACCTCCTCAGAATGTCAAGCAACTCCGAAGCTTCCTTGGTCTTGCTAGCTATTGCAGAAGGTTCATTGAGAACTTCTCCAAGATTGCCAAGCCTCTCTCCAACTTGCTGCAGAAGAATGTCAAGTACAACTGGTCTCCGGATTGTGATGTGGCATTCAAAACTCTCAAAGAAAAGCTCATCTCTACTCTAGTTCTTACTCCTCCACATGAGTCCAAGCCCTACGAAGTATTCTGTGATGCTTCTCTTCAAGGACTTGGTGGTGTGCTAATGCAGGACAAGAAGATTGTGGCATACACTTCTCGTCAATTGAAGCCAAGTGAGAAGAACTACCCCACACATGATCTCGAGCTAGCAGCTGTGGTACACGCCTTGATCACGTGGAGACACCTTCTGTTGGGCAGAAAAGTCGACATCTTCACCGATCATAGGAGCTTGAAGTACATCTTCACACAGCCGAACCTGAACCTTCGCCAGACTCGTTGGGTTGAGATGATCCAAGAGTATGATCCAATCATCGAATACACACCTGGCAAGGCCAATGTGATTGCAGACGCCTTGAGCAGAAAGGCATATTGCAACAGTCTCCTTATCAAGCCGTTTCAGCCTGAGCTTTGTGAAGCTTTCAGGAAGTTGTTCCGCAAGGCTTTCTTGCAAATCTTCAAGTTGCTCCTACCTTGGAAGATCAGATCCATGAGGCCCAACTCAGTGATGCTATGGTGCAGAAAGTGAAACATGGTATTGCAAAGGGTAGTCCCAAATACAAGTGCTATCACGTTGATGAGAGAGATACCTTGTTCTATGAGGACAAACTTGTGATTACCAAGGTTGATCTCAGGAAGCTCATATTGAACGAAGCACATGACTCCCTCCTCTCAATTCATCCTGGAAGTTCTAAGATGTACCAAGACCTCAAGAAATCTTACTGGTGGACTCGCATGAAAAGGGAGATTCCCCAATTCGTGAATGAATGTGATGTCTGCAGAAGAGTGAAGGCAGAGCATCAACGTCCAGCAGGTCTTCTCCAACCTCTTCATATTCCCGAGTGGAAATTCGACCACATTGAAATGGATTTCGTCACTGGGTTTCCCAAGTCCAAGAAGGGGAATGATTCTATCTTTGTGGTGATTGACAAGCTAACCAAAGTAGATCACTTCCTTCCAGTCAAAGAATCCATCAATGCAACTCAACTGGCAGAGTTGTACACTTCCAGAATTGTGTCCTTACATGGAATTCCTCAAGTTATCTCCTCAGACCGTGGAAGTTTGTTCACATCCAAGTTCTAGGACTCCTTTCAGTCTGCCATGGGCACTAAGATCCGTTTCAGCACTGCGTTTCACCCTCAGACTAGTGGTCAAGTCGAAAGAGTGAACCAGATCCTAGAAGACATGCTCAGAGCTTGTGTCATCTCTTTTGCCATGAAGTGGGAAGATTGTCTTCCGTTTGCCGAGTTCTCTTACAACAACAGTTTCCAAGCAAGTGCCGGCAAAGCTCCGTTTGAAATCCTCTATGGCAGAAAGTGTCGTACTCCCCTCAACTGGTCCGAAACTGGTGAACGTCAACTTCTTGGCAATGACTTGATCTCAGAAGCAGAAGAAATGTGCAAAGTCATACGTGAGAATCTCAAGGCCGCTCAGTCGCGTCAGAAGAGCTACTATGACGGCAAGCATCGTGATTTTGGCCTTCAACATTGGTGATCATGTCTACCTCCGTGTTTCTCCTAAGAAAGGCACGCAAAGATTTGGTATCAAAGGAAAGCTTGCTCCTAGATATGTGGGCCCTTTCAAGATCCTTGGCAAAAGAGGCGATCTAGCCTATCAACTTGAGCTCCCTTCCAACTTTGCAAATGTTCATGATGTGTTTCACGTGTCTCAACTTCGCAAGTGCTTCAAGACACCTGAACGCACTATTCCGTTTGAGGAGATTGATCTTCAACAAGACTTGTCTTACCGAGAGCACCCCGTTGCTATTCTTGAAGTAACCGAGCGCAAGACCCGCAACAAGTCAATCAAGTTTTTGAAAGTCAAGTGGTCACACCATACCGACTGAGAAGCTACGTGGGAACGAGAAGATCACCTTCGTTCCGAGTATCCTTCCTTCTTCCAGTCCTAGATCTCGGGACGAGATCTTTTCGTAGTAGAGGAGAGTTTGTAATGCCCCAGATGTAACACTTTCCGTATATGGCAATATATAAACTTTGGCTTCTTCAGTTCCATTACGGGTTCTTCGTCTTTTCAGGTTTTTTTCGTTTTGTCGTGTGCGTGTGTGCATTTCATCCATGTCATGTTGTCATGTGCATTGCATTGCATTTGTGTTGTCACTTGCATCCAGTCCCACTCGTCTCTTCCCGTTGTCCGTTTCGAGTTCCGACGCTCTCACACGTGCCCGTGGCATCCCCGAGTCCTTCTTTCGTGTTTGGGCGTGTAACACTTCCGGAATGACGCGAGACTTGTCGTGCGATGTTGTTTTGGTCCGTATGGGCCACCCGTCAAGTTTCGTCGCCTTTGTAGTTCGTTTGGTACTCCAACGGTTAACCTAGTGGGTTAAAAGTACCTCCTCTTTGAGGCCCAAGACCTCCTCCACAACAGCCCACCAACCCAGAACAATCCTTCCCATCATCTCGGTCGTCGAATTGTGATCGCGTGGCCGAAAACCGCTCCCCATTTGGAGTCTCCTATCTCCTTGTGCCTATAAAAACGTCCCCATGTCATTTTCGTCCAAAATCCTAGCCTCCTCCTAGCTCCAGCCCCGCCTCGGAATCCGCGCCGGGCGGACGTGTCCGACCCGGGCCGGACAGATTATTCCTCTGCCGCCGCTCCCACCGCGCGGGCCCGCCGGGCCCGAGGCCGGCCCCCGCGGCCCACATCGCCACCGTCGTCCGCCGCCCCGTCCTCCATCAGCGTCGGCCGCCGCGCCGACACCCGCAGGTGGCAGGATACCGCCCTCCGCCGCCGGGAGCTCGCTGCCGGCCCGCAGGTCGTCGCGGCCGCATCCTCGCCGGCCGGCCAGGCCTCTCCGCCGCCCGAGCTCACAGCCTCCGCCCCCGGTGCAAGCATCCGCCGCCCCGAGCCTAGCTCCTCCACGCGCCTCGCCACCGGGCCCTCGCCGGCCTCCTCCGGCGCTGTCGCCTGCCGGGGCAATCGAGGGCCACCGCCCCTCGCCACGACGGGAGAGCCGTTGCCGATCCCGATCGAGCCAGTTCTCCAAATCCAGCGGGGAACCCTAACGGGCCCGCGACCCGGTACCCGCAACCCGCGCGCCCGATCCATCGCTCCGACCCGCACCCGCGTTGACCGATCCGCTGGGTCAACCCGACCCGCGAGGTGATCCCTTGTTTTTTTCTAAGTCCTTTTTCCATTTTGTTGTCTGATGCATTATTGTGATGGCTATAACTTTGATTGTGCTTGTCCGATTTGTGCATATTATATGTCAAAATGATAGTGGTGATGTGTACTATGTTTTGTTACATTGTGTCATGCTTGTTTGAGACCATCTAGATGTATTAATCTTTATGACAAGAGTGCTATATGATATAAACTGCTGCTACTAGTTATTTTCATGCCATGTTTGTGAAGTGATAACTTGGTGCATGTTTATCCAAATGAAGCAAGTGATATGCCAAAATGTTCATCATGAGATGCTCTACATGTTGGTTGCCATAGCATGCATGTTAGAGTTCATATTTCCATGTTTATCCCTGTTGCTAAAGTGCATATGGCTGTTAGGTTTTGTAACTTGTTACGAGATGCCTTGTTGAGGAGCTCGTTGCTATTGATGTGTTTGTCCCCCTGTTGCATGCTCATATGTTTTAGATTCCCCATCATGTGATCTTTGCAGTGGTGCAAACCAATTGCCATGATATGCTTTGAGATGACTTAAGAATGCTCGCAAACATGTCATGTCAATGTTACTGTTTTAACACAGTGAAATTTCACTAAGTCTGGAATCTGTAATATCCCGATGCTATGTTTGCTAGATGTTCTAGGGAAATCCATGTTAGTTTTGGGGTGGCCATTGATCATTACTTGTTGTATATATTGCTGGCTATCCATCCATGCCCTCACATGCTCATTTGCGTTTCTGTAGCCTATTTAATTCTTGCTCCCAAGTTGCTATAAAATATTGCTGTCATGTTTTTATTGTCATGTTCAAAATGTTGTAGCTTGTTGCTATTGATCCATGCCTCCCATGGAGTTGCTCCAATGGAGTTATTTGCTGTAGGATATGTCTACTTCATGTCCATGCTTCTTGTCACCATGTTTGAGTGCTGTAGAGTATATGTATCTTGCTTCCAAGTTGCTATGTGGCTGTTAATTTCAGCTTTGCTTTGTTTCTTGTTCCGGGTGTATCTTTTAGCCCGTTGCTCCGTTTTGAGCGTGCCCTACATGAAACTTGTGTGATTTTGCATGTAGATTCATAATATATTCTTGTTAACATGTTTGGAGTATGTTTTATTGATGTTTGGGTGCATCTTGCACCGTTGCCATGCTTATCTTGTTTTGATCATATCTTCTAGACCGTAGCTCCGTTTTAAACAAACTTTATATGAAACTTGACTAGAATTTCGTGTAGATCATCATGGTGCATGTTAAGTTGCTGTTTAACAACTTTAACTTAAGGTTTGTTCAGATCTAGACTAGTTTCAAACTATGCTCATGAGGACTTTCCGGATTTGTCTTAAGTAGTTTCCGGCCTCATTTAAACCTGCTGTTTCTTGTGTTGTTTCTCTGTGCTTCCTACCTTGCCATGTTTTGCATCCTAAATAGACTTGTCTTGCATCCTACTTGCTTGAGTAAATTGTCTTGTTCTTGTGCTGTTTCTCTGTGCTTCCTATGTTGTCATGTTGTGCATCCTAAGTGCATCTGCGGTGCATCCTAAGTGCATCATACATGCATCCTGTAGTTTGCGTATTGCACCTTGTTTGATTTTGTGCCTCATTGTCCTTGTGTTGAGTAGAGCCGGAAGCCGAGACCGAGTACGAGAACGAGGTTACTACCGAGGTTGAGAACTAGCAGCTGTCTTACGATCCCATCGACGACTCGCCAGGCAAGAGGACCTGACCCAGATATCATTACTATCTTTGCCTATTGCTAGAAGTCTCGCTCTTTAGCTTATTGCCTCGATGCCCATGTTTTCCTGTCAGCCTCCTATAGTAACCATGAATCTGTCTAACCACCCTACCTATGCAAACCTTTGATTGGCTACGTAGGCTTCGCTCAGCCCTTCTTATAGCATTGCTAGTTGCAGGAGAAGATTTGAAGATTCTTGCTTCATGTTGAAGCTTGTTGGGATATCACACTATATAAACTCTTTAATGAAATCATCTATATATTTTTAATGGGTGGAAGGCTAAGCCTCTTGCTTGGTGATTTGTTCCACTCATGCCGCCCTAGGAACCGTATAAACCGGTGTTATGTTCCTTGATTATGCGTTCCTCACACGGTTGGGGTTATGGGACCCCCTCGATAAACCACTTAGTGCTAAGGCTTTTCCAACAAGTCCCAACATTGGTACTCCATTTGCCTAATAACTAAAACTTGCATAGGGCTTTGCAAACCCGAGTTCTTAATCAACAACCCGGGCCAGTGCTCCACATGAGTGTTGGTCCAAACTGGGGGTTATGCGGGGCCAGCACGAGGAAACTCAAGGATTGGTTTTACCTGTAGGATCGCCCATCCGGTCATGGCCTAAGACTAGATACGCGCGGCTATTGTCAGGGTGTCAGCACGCCGGGAGGATTTGCTGGATTAGTCTTACCTTAGTCAGAGTATCTTGAGCACGGGATTCCGAGAATACTCGGGCCTTCCCACCTTGGTGTTGCGACTCCGCGGATCGTGGGCTTGTAATGGGCCAAGTTGGAACACCCCTACAGTGCTTTGATCATTCAAAAGCCGTGCCCGCGGTTATGTGGCAGATGGGAATTTGTTAATATACGGTTGTAGAAAACTTGACAACATGTTCAGAACACACTACTAGCGTGAGTAACCATGACGGTCATTTTTCGAAAAGGGTTCGGGAAGTGAACACGGTGGAGTTATGATTGAAGTGCTTAGTTAGGATCACTTCGTGATCACCTTATCGCTCGTGGCACTTCTCTTCTCTCTCTTATTACGTAAGCTAGTGCTAGTGCAGCTGCAGCCTTTTTATCCTTTCTTCAGCCTTGTTCCACACCCAAGGATTAGATAGTTCTGTTACCCGGGAACGGGATTGCTGAGTCCTCCGTGGCTCACAGATTCTACACCACACCAGATGCAGGTACTCAGGTGAACTACTCAGGTGACGGCACAGAGCTGTACTGGGAGTACGATGAAGAACGTAGCCGTTACTGTCATGGAATTGTCACGGCAGATGTCCGGATTAACGGACTTTAGGTGTGGAGCCGCGCATCTATGTAGTAGCTTGAGAGTGGTTGAGCGGAATCGAGAGACGCGATGCAAGACAAAGGTTTAGACAGCTTCGGGCCCCGGGAAACATCATCCGGTAATAACCCTACGTGCTGTTTGAGGCTAGATCTCATTATGATCCTCGTGGTGTCGCCGGTAAACCGGCTCTTTGTGTCTAACCCTAGAAACTTGTCTAAACTTCTCCTCCCTCTTTGGGGAGCCTTGCCCCTCCTTATATATGTTGAAGGGGCGGGTTACATGTAGAGTCCTAGTAGGATTAGGATTGCTTTATTATAAGGAGTCCTAGTCTTTCTTCCTTTGTAGGAGAATATCCCATGTGCTTTCTTTATAAACCGGCCCACCATAACGTGAACCGGCCTTCTGGGCCTTGGGCCTTGTCATCCGTGATCCGCCAGCCGGGTTACCAGTGAGTGGTATTATTTAAGCAGGTTGCTTGTAAACCGTCTGGTTAGGACGGATTGCCAGTGAATCATCAAGTGTAAACCGTCAAGTAAACCACCATGTCCGGCCGGGTCATATTTCCGGCCGGTTCATACCGCGGGGTATATCCCCGACATCAGCCCCCAAGTTTAGCTTGGATTTATCCATGGTAAACTTATGCTGCAAAATAAACACAAGAACAAATCTGACAGGTTGTGCTCCGGGTTAAGAATTTCTTGTAAACCGGCATCTGACCATCCTTAAATCCTTGTCCTTTCCTTCTTCTAGAAAATCCGGGTCAACAGACCAACTTCATAATCAACTTGTTTGTAGAAAAAATATTGCAAATAAAGAATCCATTTGACTCGGCCTTCAATGCTCTGACTTGATAAAAATATTGGTCTTTAAATATTCAATTGATATCCAGCCAGCTTGAAGATGCAGAACTTGCCGATTTATGATTGCCAAAATTTGCTGGGTTATAAAAATTGATGATCCCGGGTCATGACTGTTTATGGACGCCGGGTTATGATTGTTGCCAACACCAGGTCACACAATTAATCTTCCTGATTTGCCCAAAACTGAGAATTTGAAGATGTTCCTCCTTTATATGCATATTGCCTGTAGCCCCCAAGTCCTAAGAGGAGAACATAGTGATATCTTAAGACTTATTTCAATATAAATGGTTGCAATCTTGAAGAAATCCAGATTGTTCATCTCAGTCACTAGTCAAAACTGAATATTCCACATATGTAGCCCCCAAGTGCCGGGTCATTATGTAATAATGAGCAGGGACTTTGTATATGCTTCATTAAAAATAGCATTGTATAATCTTAAAGAAATCTGGATTGTTCATCCCAATCACTATGAAACTGAATATTCCATATTATGTAGCCCCCAAGTGCCGGGTCATTATGCAATAATGAGCAGGGACTTTAAAAATATGACCATGTAGACTTGAACAGCAACATGTACCCCCCAAGTGCCGGGTCATTAAGCAATAATAAGCAGGGACTTTGAAAATATAATCATTGAAAATAACATTACATAATGTAACTTCCATCGTGGGATTTGAACCCACGTCCACAAGGTTAAGAGCTTTGTGCTTTACCAATTGAGCAGTGGACCCTTCAATATAATGGATTAATACTTGTGTACCTTGAATTGTTGACAGGAGCGATTGGTAGCCCCCAAGGGCCGGCTCATTATGATGATGAGTCGGGTCTTCAATAAGGCCAGTAAAAAATGACTTTGCATTAGCCCCCAAGTGTCATGGTGCATGCTTGCAGCGACATGAGACTTGTGTATTCGATGTAATCTCAATTTGAATAATGTAGCCCCCAAGTGCCAGGTTTGTAAGCCTGCAGCAACTCGGGACTATTCCTTTGTAGAATAAATCACTTCCATCGTTGAAATAATATCCATTGCGCTTTAAAGCGACTTTGAACACCTCAATCATAATAATGATAACCATAATAAAAATCCAGTCATGTTGGCTATTAAAAATTTGAAGAATATAATCCGGTTGGAAGACTGGTTCCAATGATATTTGATCACAACTAGGACGGGTTAATAAGCACCGGTCATTATTTTATCTCATACTAGCGACGTATAGTCAAAAGCCAGGCCGGTTTAATGACCACCGGTCATTATCTTACCTGCTTTTGGCTTTTGCCTGATGGCTGATCCAGGTTATAATGAACGCCGGTTTAACTCATGCTGGTGTTCATGACCCAGACTTTTAACTCATGCTGGTATTCATGACCCAGACTTTTAACTTTGTAGATATGTGGTCAACTTTGAAGTTGCCGAGCTCCGGATCAAAAAACCATGAAAAACACATGAAAAATCATAAACACCAAAAACACAGGTTTGCAAACAAGACCAGGTAGTCGAGGCTTTTTGCGAGCTGCCAGGCTCCAAATCGAGACTTCTGATTCGAATACGATCAGTAAACCGGACCATAGGGGCTAAGCTAGGATTCGAATACGATCCGTAGCCCCCTACTGGCCTTGAAATTTTAGCCAAGCAGTGGATTCGAATACGATCCACTGAGCTTATGATTCGAATACGATCATACAAACCGGACCATAGGGGCTAAGCTAGGATTAGAATACGATCATGCCCCCTACTGGCCTTTTAAATTTTAGCCAAGCATTGGATTCGAATACG
>LR738711.1:313218538-313288141 GCA_902687465.1 Secale cereale | reverse complement strand
ATCCTGCCCCCTACTGGCCTTTTGAATTTTAGCCAAGCATTGGATTCGAATACGATCCAATGAGCTTATGATTTGAATACGATCATACAAACCGGACCATAGGGGCTAAGCTAGGATTCGAATACGATCCTGCCCCCTACTGGCCTTTTAACTTTTAGCCAAGCATTGGATTCGAATACGATCCAATGAGCTTATGATTCGAATACGATCATACAAACCGGACCATAGAGGCTAAGCTAGGATTCGAATACGATCCTGCCCCCTACTGGCCTTTGCTATGTTCTCTTTGGTTCGAATACGACCTATGTTTTAACAGGAAGCCCTTTAGTGATCCCAACGGCAGAGTACCTATATGGGAGTTGTCCTGCATAACCAGATAGACTGATCAAAGCATCTTATTTTCTCAATTAAAATTATATATATATCAAGAGAAATACATTTAGATGGATATCACCTAATGTATTTGAACCGGTATGTTGAATAGACCGGATCACAGGGCGGTCGGTAAAATGACCGCTGCATTAGAGGCAGCATAGACACATGTATCGACCGCGGTACCGTAATCCGGTGGAGATGAGCAAGTTGTCCTCCGTGTTTGTTAAACCGGTGCGGATGTGTAAACCGGCCATCCGTTCAATGGGCAGTGTGACATAGAGGAAACGCCGTTGTAGAATATTACCAGCGCGTGCTTTGTTCCCGCAGGAGAATAATAATTTCACCTGTGTATAAAAACACAAATAGGGCAGTGTAATGGTGCTCAGAGGAATTAATGTGCCGATAAAATATATAGTAGGGATAACACTTGATTTTGTTATTGTCGGATGAACGCAAATGCTAGTGCTGGATACTGCATAATGCTGCTTTGGCTTTTGACAAAAGATTTGATCTGAAAAATCGTGCTATGTTAAGAGGAGTAGTAATATTGGTCCTCTTGTCTTCAAATGCGTAAGATGATTGAGGTCTCCATGTTGGGTATTAGCCCAGCAATAAGCAATCAAACCAGCCTTGACTTAATTGATCTTGTAGTATATTGCTTTTGGTCTTTGGGATGTAATCCAGGAGCTTTATCTCAATAGACTGTACACGGTGTAGTATGGACCGCTGAGACTCTGGTTCCAAAATTGTTCTTTGAACCATCATGCATGCATGCATTGCCCATGATATCTCCTTCATCTGCATACTAACCTCCAGGCCGTGTACCCCTTGAAACCATCGATGCTGCGGTAACTGAAACCAAAAGACTGTCACAATTCACAGGTGTCTGGAGGTCAGCCACGTCGGCGACTTACAGCAGAAGTGAGACGAGGCCGGTGTCGCAACGGCTCGGAGGCAGCCACAGGTGCGGACGGGTTGCACGGGAGGTGAGCCGGTAGTACGGTCTAAAACAGAGGTCAGCCCTCAGGGCGACACCAGGGGCTTGCAGTGACAGTGCACGTCAGTGGCAGAGGCCCGCGTAGGCACTGAGCCGGCCGACAGCTGGAATGCGAGAGCCGGCGAGAGTAGTGAGGCGAAGGCTCGCGAGGCGGATCACCGCGGCGGCGACGGGAAACCGGCTCAGTGCGGCAGGGAGCGACTCGCAGCATAAGGCGAGGCCGGCGGTCTTGGCACGGGTGTAGTCGCGGTGGCTTGAAGGCAGGGCGAAGCCAGCCACAGGTTGTGATCGTGGAGGCAGAGGTAAACCGGTGGTGGAGTCCTGTCGAAACTCCCTTGCTGAAGAAATAAATCGATGAGGCACAGGCCCTAGCAGAGGTGTGAGCAGTCTTGGAGTAGCATGGCGACTCGGGACCGGTCATAGCAGAGGCGGCGACTCAAAGGCGCAGCGGCCCAGAGGTGAGGTGTGACGCGGCTCTATTGGCACGAGGCCGTGCGGGGCGAGAAGGCCACAACGACTCAGCGGAGACATGCGAGCGATCGCAAAGGCCACTAGGCGGCCATGGTGGCTCGGCCACGGTGGAGACCAGGCAGCGATTCAACGGAGGCGGACGAGACGGGCGGCCCGGCGCAGCCACGCAGCTCGGCTACGAAAAACGACGACGATGACTTGAGGCGGCTTGGCTGCAATGGCTGATGGTTTGGAGACGCGAATCGGCGACATCAGAGGTGCGGTGGGCCAACGAGCCAGGCCGCAAGTGAAGACGGCTCGACCGCAGACCACTGCGACGGCCTTAGACGAGCCATGAAGGCGGAGGCGCGCCCGGCGGCTCCGGGCAAAAGCAGCAGAAAACAGCTTGGAGTAGAGGGCCGACCCCGGCGGCTCACAGGCGTGGTGGAAGATGATAATAAGGCCGGCTCGAGGCGACAATAGCAGAGCCATGGCAGCGGCGGAGAACCAGCAAGGCAAAAACCGGCTCAAACATGGAAGCCGGGCAGGCACGGCCGCAGAGGCGAGGCGTCGGAGCCGCGGGGCAGTGCGAGGTGCTGATGGAGGAGTAGAGGACGCGACATGGCGACCGCGTTGGAGAAGGCGACTCGAGCCCAAGCAAGGCGAGGTTGTAGTACTCGTTGTTCAGCGGAGGTCAACACCACCGGGCAGCTTTAAGCAGCTCAGGTGATTCCGCGCGTGGGCCGCAGAAGTGGCCAACGTAGATCCGTATGTAGCGTTGGTAGTTTAGAGCAACGACGGCGATTTGAGGTAGCAGCGCAGGGCCGTGAAGGCAAACAAAGGCGGCTCTCGTCGAAATCTGGGCCGACATTGACTCGGACGGGAAGCGAGTCTGCGGAGGCGGTTCGGGAGCAGCAAAGACTCGACGGCGACTCGGAACGGCTGGTGGATCCGAGCCTAAGACGGAGTAAGGACAGGCATGAACTCGTTTTGGTTTGATTCAGAGCAATCTTTTGGCCAGCCAGCGTGCCACCTTTGGTAGTTGATGGCTGGGTCTGCTCCGGCGAGTCTTCTTATGACTTCAAAAAAGAACTCTAGCAATTTCACAGGGTAGGAGATCTGTGCTTTTATAGATGGCAGATCGGTGGCTGCATACATACACGTGCCCCTTTGTTTTTTCTCGATCTTTCTCTCAGCCTTTCTGATGCTGCGAACATGATAGGCATCTCCATTCGGAAAACCGACGGATCAAATAGAACGATTGAGGTGGAAATTACCAGTCCGTGTCAACAAACACAATGATTGCAGAATCGCCGAAAAACTCCTGTTATGGACTCGGCGGATTACCAATATGTATGCGGCGGTCGTACCATATGTAACCCCAAAAATCTCTGTCTGTCTTGGACACGCCGTTATGACTAGTTCATCGACGAATCCTTCCGCCTAGATTCTTCTTCATCCAAATATATTACGAGCTTCTCGATCACTTAAAAAAATCCATCCAAGAACTCAACACCACCGTGCGCAGGCCCCACGGTGGGCGCCAACTGTCATGGAATTCTCACGGCAGATGTCCGGATTAACGGACTTTAGGTGTGGAGCCGCGCATCTATGTAGTAGCTTGAGAGGGGTTGAGCGGAATCGAGAGACGCGATGCAAGACAAAGGTTTAGACAGCTTCAGGCCCCGGGAAACATCATCCGGTAATAACCCTACGTGTTGTTTGAGGCTAGATCTCATTATGATCCTCGTGGTGTCGCCGGTAAACCGGCTCTTTGTGTCTAACCCTAGAAACTTGTCTAAACTTCTCCTCCCTCTTTGGGGAGCCCTACCCCTCCTTATATATGTTGAAGGGGCGGGTTACATGTAGAGTCCTAGTAGGATTAGGATTGCTTTATTATAAGGAGTCCTAGTCTTGCTTCCTTTGTAGGAGAATATCCCATGTGCTTTCTTTATAAACCGGCCCACCATAACGTGAACCGGCCTTCTGGGCCTTGGGCCTTGTCATCCGTGATCCGCCAGCCGGGTTACCAGTGAGTGGTATTATTTAGGCAGGTTGCTTGTAAACCGTCTGGTTAGGACGGATTGCCAGTGAATCATCAAGTGTAAACCATCAAGTAAACCACCAAGTCCGGCTGGGTCATATTTCCGGCCGGTTCATACCGCGGGGTATATCCCCGACAGTTACTATGTGCACTATCCCGATGATCAGTAGTGGTTTCTACTAGGGGCGATTCGAACCTGTGGCTTTATGTATTTTGGTATCTTTCATTTGGTTCTTCACCCATAGTCGGGTTGTGATGTTATTTGGATGATGTTTGGCTATGTAATGAATTGTGTGACGTGGCGAGTGTTAGCCAACTATCTCTTTTGCTTTTCATCCCTATTTTACATGAGATGTGCAAAGATACCGAACTTGAGATCATTCCAGAATGGGCTTATACCTTTAAGTCGTGCCTCGACATGTAGGAGCTATAGTCCCATCCTGGGCATTACAAGATGCCACCCCAGTCGACTACAACTACTACCCCGATGGAACCAACTACTACATGGAGACAACTGACGACCACGAGTAGTTAGGAGGTCCCAGGCAGGATGCCTTGCCTCTTTGATCTTTGATGTTTGTGCTAGCCTTCTTAAGGCAAAACTTGTATAACTTATGTTTGTACACAGATATTGTTGTTTCCTCTGACTCGTTTGTATTCGAGCTTCTGTATTGGAGCCCTCGAGGCCCCTGGCTTGTGATATGAAGCTTGTATTATTTTAATTTGTCTCTAGAGTTGTGTTGTGATATCTTCCTGTGAGGTCCTGATCTTGGTCGTACACATTTGCATGCATAATTACTGTACGGTCAAATCGGGGACGTCACAAGTTGGTATCAGAGCCGACTGCCTGTAGGAACCCCCTTTCCAACTCCTTGGCCGAAGTTGAGTCTAGTCTTTGGAAAACTGTTTTACTAACATGACTATGTGGCTTACGGGCCCACGTCGCCAACTGGGTGATATTAGGATCTTTTATTTCTCGTCTATACTCTGGGATTCTGATATCTCTTCTCTTCGGGTTAAACAAAATTTACTAACTTAAACATTAGGATCCTGTGACCACATTCACCCCAAAGATGGATGAAGCCATAATTTTCCTTAGTTTAGTAGTTTTGAATAGTGCACACTATGTCATGTTCACTACTACGATGCATTCATAGTGTTTCTTTCACAATGCAAGTTTCGTTAGGAACGGTTACTTGTCTTAGCAAATGCTAAATGCTAAACTACTCCCTGTTACATTTTAGCAGGATGGCTGACGATCATCCACGTCCACCCTATATTGCCGCAATGATGCAGCAGTTTGAGCTGAATTGTCAGCTTATGACTGGATTAATGGCTCAGCATCGAAACCAGAATGCTCATCAACAGCCTGCCCCAATAACATGGCCAAAATTTGTGCGCCTCAACCCGTCCATTTTCTGCAGCTCCACCAATCCTGTGGATGCTGATGATTGGCTTCGTGACATCCTGTTTGAGATGAAATCAGCTAATGTTGCCCCTGCCAGTTACGTCACCTTTGCAACATTTCACTTGAAAGGTCCAGCTGCCCAATGGTGGGAAGGCCACAGGGGTATGCTGCCTGCAGAAACTATAACCACTTGGCAGGAATTTCTGTTAGCCTTCCGTGCATGACACATTCCTCAAGGTCTGATGGACCAGAAGAAGGAGTTCCGTAAACTCACAGGGCACAATGGTTGTGGATGAATATCGGAGGAAATTCCTTGAATTATCTCGCTATGCTGAGGATGACGTCGACACTGACGCTCGTAAGCAGGAGAAATTCCGTGAAGGATTGCGCCCCGATATAAAGCTCGCACTAGTTGCTCATGATTGCATAGACTTTGCGACACTTATCAGCCAAGCTTTTTAAACTGAAACTGGTCTGACCGAGTACCAGGAGTCGCTCAAGCGTACTAGAGATGTTGGCCAATCCTCGGGCCAGCCTTCTCAGAAAAGTCGATTCTGGATCCCACACAATGTTCATCACCAACCTGCTCTGACACCAAGGCCGTCTTATGTTGCACCTCATCTGCCTCCGCCACCGAGTCAACTAACTATTCAGGGTGGACAATTCAATAATGCGGCTCATCCCCATAATGATGGCTTATGCTGCAAGTGTGGACAACCAGGGCACCTTGCTATCAACTGTCGCACGGGTCAGCCGCAAAATGCTCCACGTCTTGATGTTGGTCATAAGAAGGGCTGTCGAACCCATCATACCAGAAGTTGTAGTGTCGGACCACCTGCTAAGACTGGTGGTCAAGTCACCCATGTCCATATTGAAGAAGCTCGTGAGTCCCCAAAAATCGTGATGGGTACCCCTCATGATAATTCAGTGCCAGCTTCTGTTCTCTTTGATTCAGGAGCATCGCATGCCTTCGTGTCCCAACAATTTGCTCAGTTTCATGGGCTCGGTATGGAAAATTTACCCACTCCTTTAGAGGTTCAATCTCCGGGATCCAAATGGCAAACCACAATGTTATGTCGTCGCAACTTAATCGAGATTGGAGGACTACTATTTCCCGCTTCTCTCATTGTGATCGGACCTTCCAACATTTACATCATTCTTGGTATGGATTGGTTGACAGCTCATAATGCTCTGCTTGACTGTGCTACCAAGACAGTCCAGTTAACTCACCCTTCGGACCAGACAGTACAATACTCAACCCAAGCAGCGCAGGATGCCGAGAATCAGATATATGTTTCGAATGCACTGAATGCTTCACCTCTTGAAGAAATATAGAACATTCCAATCATTCATGATTTCAAAGATCTCTTTCCAGAAGAACTTCCAGGAATACCCCCAGCTAGTGGTGTTGAATTTATCATAGACATGAAGCCGGGTACTACTCCTATTGCCAAGCGGCCATACAAGATGCCACCGCATGAACTCCTTGAGCTTAAGGAGGAAATGGACACTTCACTTCGTCAGGGTTTTATCCATCCAAGTTCCTCCTCTTGGGGAGCACCTTCTCTCTTTGTCAAGAAGAAGGATGGTACGAATCGTTTGGTCCAAGATTATTGACCTATCAACCAGGCAACAATTCAGAACAAGTATCCACTTCCCAGAATCAACGATCTGTTCCTCGGTTTTCTCTAAACTTGATTTGAGGTTGGGTTACCACCAGATTCGGATTCGTGAAGAGGATATTACCAACACCGCATTCGTTACTTGCTATGGTTCATACGAGCACACCGTCATGTCTTTCGGCTTGACCAATGCTCCAGCGACATTCTCTCATTTGATGAACTACATATTCATGGAATACCCCGACCAATTTGTCATGGTTTATCTCGATGATATCCTTGTATACTCCAAGAACAAAGAAGAACATGCTGAACATCTTCGTCTTGTTCTGGAAAAGCTTCAAGAGCATCAACTATATGCTGAGTATTCCAAGTGTGAATTCTATCTTCGCGAAGTAACCTACATTGGGCATGTAATCTCCAAAGATGGTATTGCCGTCAACCCCGAGCGTGCTCAGGCTATTCTCGATTGGACTCCTCCAAAGAATGTCAAACAAGTCAGAAGTTTTCTCGGACTAGCCAGCTATTCTCGTCGATTTGTTTAGAACTTCTCTAAGGTTGCCAAGCCTCTGACTGGTCTGCTTCACAAAGGTGTCAAATAGGAATGGACAGCAAAGTGTGAGGAAAGTTTCTAGGAACTCGAAGACAAGCTGACTTCTGCACTAGTGCTTGCTCCTCCAGATACTAAAAAGGTTTTCGTAATTTACGACGACGCTTCACGTCAAGGATTAGGTTGTGTCCTAATGCAAGAGCGCATGGTAATTGCTTATGGCTCTCGTCAATTGTGCCCTCACGAAGAGAACTATCCAGTTCATGACCTCGAGCTTGCTGCTGTCATATATGCACTAAAACAGTGGCGACAATACGTTCTCGGTAATCGTTGCAGGATCTTCAGTGACAACCAAAGTCTGAAGTATCTGTTTACCCAACCAGATTTGAACCTTTGTCAGCAGAGATGGATGGAGACTGTAGCTCATTTTGACTTGGGTATTTCTTATACACCGGGCAAGGCTAGTGTAATGGCTGATGCCTTGAGCCGCAGATCTTATTGCTACCTGATACGTCTCAAACGTATCTACTTTTCCAAACACTTTTGATATTGTTTTGACCTCATTCTGGCATGATTTGGACTACACTAACCCGGACTGACGTTGTTTTCAGCAGAGCTGCCTATATGGTTTATTTGTGTGCAGGAAAATGGATTTTTAAGCATCTCAGAAAAATCCATGAAAAATCACGAAAGATCCACGCACCCGAAGAAACAAAATGCCAGAAGTGGGGCCAGAGGGGGGCCAGGGGGTGCCCAGGCGCCCTGTGGGCGCCCCCCCCTGGGCCGTGCCGGGGGGCGCCTGGGTGGGCCCCACACCCCCTGGTGCCCTACTTTAGCCCGTATTTTTCCTCGGGACGCAAAAATCGCTGATCGGAAGTCCTTTCGCTGTTTTTCGTCGCGGAGCCGCCGCCACCCTCTGTTCTTCTTCGGGAGGGCTAATCTGGAGGCTGATTTGGCCTCCGGAGAGGGGAGATCGTCGCCATCGTCATCATCATCACCACTCCATCATCCCTCCATGACTTCCCCCTTCATGTGTGAGTAATTCCCTTGCTGTAGGTGAAGGGGATGGTAGGGATTGGATGAGTTAGATCATGTAATAGTTCGTCAGATTGTTGGGGGCATGTTGCCTATCATCTAGTATGGTGTTTATCATCTTTGCTACAACTTGTTATTCTTAATGCTTGACACTTAGGGCCCGAGTGCCATGATTTCAAATCTGAACCATATGTGTTTGCATGAATATATTTGTGTTCTTGATCCTATCTATGAGTTGTATGCACCTGTTACGGTTCGAAACCGGCGATCCCAAAAGTGACAGCTTGGGACACCAAAGGGGATGGTCCGTAGTTTGAGGATCACATGTATCCATTGAGTTCATTGCTTTGTTCCGGTGCTCTTTGACAGGAGCACCTTAATATCCATTAGTTCCTTTTGGCCCCGTTCGTAGCGGGATGGTAGGACAAAAGATGTTCTGCAAGTTCTTATTGCAAGCGCGTACAACTACCTACGGGATACATGCCTAATGTTTGATATTTGCCTAGATGATCATTACTTTTCCGTGTGCCGTGCCCCAAGTTAGAATCTATCTCATCCATGCAGGCCCAACCATCCATCTCCCTAGCCTACAGTATTTTAAACCTTGATTGTCACTAGTTGCTACTTTTGCCATTTACTACTGCTATTTACTTTTGCTGTTTACTTTTACTATTACTGTCATCACTATTATATCACTGTTACCACTTATCTTTTGTTGCAAGTTAGTATATTTCAGGTGCGATTGAATTGACAACTCAACTGTTAAAGCTTATAGATACTCTTTGGCTCCCCGTGTGTCGAATCAATAAATTGGGTTGTTCTTACCCGCGAAGACTATCTCGATCCCTTACGGTTGAGGGTTATCAAGTATCGTTTTCTGGCGCCGTTGCCGGGGACCATAGCAATATTTACAAGTCTACTTGAGGTATCCTACCTGCTGCGCTTTATTCACTATGGGTAAGAAAGGAGACCCCAAGGTTCCGATCTTACGATCCACTACAAGAAGAGGTACTGCTCTGAGCACTAGTGCTACGCTTGATTCACCTTCTGTTATGAGTAAGTTTGCCTCACAACCACCACATGATGCTCCTACTGAATCTGTTATTATGTCTGATACTCTTGATGATGCTTCTACTACTTTTTATGCTGATATTAGTCGCTTGGTTATGCTCTTGAGAAACAAATTACTGCTGCTGCTAAAAAATATGGAATTGAATTTCCTGTTACTCGCTACCCTATTGGTGAAACTTATGATTATCCCGAGTTGAGTAAACTCCAGGAGAGGCTCCTTGATGATGATTACTATATACTTGATGAAGATTTATGCAGGGAACTGACAGAGTTTGCCAGCTCTGACCCTGAAGTTATTAAGAAAATATTTGAAAAACACTCCTTGAAAAACAAAACAGTTCCTAATCCTGAGTTTGCTACATCTCCTATATGCATTGATGATCCTGATTTTGATTTCTCTGTTGATCTTTCACTTATACCTATGGTTGAAGCTGACCCCTTTTATGCCAGAGAAAATGATGATGCTATTGCACACCTAACTAAACTTGGTGAGCTAGGTAGCCTATTTACCACAGATGATAAGATACGCTACTTTTATGTGACCAAGCTTCTTCCTTTATCCTTGAAGGAAGGTGCTAAAGCATGGTATGATTCACTCCCATGCGGTTCTATTAAGAGTCCTCAGGACTTAGCTCACTCTTTTGTTGATAAGTATTTTCCTGCTCATATGCAACATGCTGCTTTACAAAGAATTTACAACTTTAAACAGTTGCAGGATGAGTCCCTCCCTAAAGCTTGGGGGAGGTACTGCGGTTTGATTCGGGCTAGACCAGGACATGAAATTCCTAAGAATGAATTAATTGATATATTCTATGCTGGTCTAACTGATGAATCTAGGTCCTATCTGGATAGTTGTGCTGGTTGTGTTTTCAGGAAAAGAACACCGGACGACGCGGAAGATTTAATGGGCAGGATTGCCAAAAACCATGAAGATTGGTCCGTCCCTGAACCACCTCCACAAACAAAGAAGAGGGGCATGTTTGTTCTAAGCCCCGAGGATATGCGAGAAGCAAAGAAGTCTATTAAAGAGAAAGGTATTAAAGCTGAAGACGTGAAGAATCTACCCCCTATTGAGAAGCTGTGTGAGCCTACCACTCACCCTCCTATGGTAGAGGTACACTCTCTTTTAGATTTCAACGCAAGTGACATCCCTCATGGTAAGCCTCCTGATCAATGTTTAGATGAGTTTGATAATTTTATTATGAAACCGAATCATTTTAATGAGAGGATAGAAAGTCAGTTGCATGATAATTCCGTTGCTATCAAAAAGTTGCTTGGTGTTTTAGATAGAACAGTTAATGATGTCCAATGTCTTGTGAAGCATTTTCATATGGTTCAAACTCAGCTTGATCAAATTTCTAATGTGCAAAGAGATTTGCTTGCTAACAATGCCAAACAAGATAAATTGCAGGCTTTTGGGATTAAGACCCGAGGAGGAACTAGTACTCAAGATCCTCTTTATCCAGAGGGACATCCGAAGAGAATCGAGCAAGATTCTCAAATGCAGGAAGAAGAAATTGTTGGCCCTCCAAATAAGAAGAAGAAATATAAAGAGACTGACAATTCTAATGATCTTATTGCAGATGAAGAGCCAGCTATTGATCCCAACAGTGTATCTATTTCCGATGCTGAGACTGAAGACGGTGCTGACCCTGAAGGTAATGATAATGAGAAAAAAGATCCGCCTGAAGTTCGAGAAGAAGAAGCACCTGACAAACGTAAGAGGTACACTAGAGAAGACTTCATCGCAAGAAAACATGGGAAGGAGAAAGAACCATGGGTACAGAAACCCATGCCCTTTCCAGGTAAGTCCATCAAATCTAAAGAAGAAGAGCATTACAATAAGTTTTGTGAATGGATTAAACCTCTTTTTCTTCAAATTCCTTTGACTGATGCTATTAAGTTACTTCCTTATTCAAAATATATGAAAGATATTGTCACTAACAAAAGAAAAATTCCTAATGATGCAATATCTACTATGCTTGCTAACTATTCTTTCAGTGGAAAGATTCCTGTGAAGCTCGGTGATCCAGGTATACCCACCATTCCTTGCTCCATAAAGAATAATTATGTCAAAACTGCTTTATGTGATCTTGGAGCGGGAGTGAGTTTTATGCCTCTCTCTCTTTACGAGAGGCTCTGTTTAGAGAAACTAATTCCTACAGATATCTCCCTTCAGATGGCTGACAAGTCAACCGCTGTTCCGATAGGTATTTGTGAGGATGTTCCAGTTGAAGTTGCTAATTCTTTAATTCTTACTGATTTTGTTGTGCTTGACATGCCTGAGGATGGGAGCATGTCCATTATTCTTGGTAGACCTTTTCTTAACACCGCATGTGTTGTTATTGATTGCAACAAGGGGAAGGTTACCTTTCATGTGAATGATAAAGAACACACGGTATATTTTCCGAAGAAGACCGACAGGAGGCATGCCCTCAACTCTATAGAGAATATCGAAACCGTGAAAATTGGAGAATGGGACTGTCCACTACATGTGCCTCACAAATACAAAACTATCATGGTAGGGACAATGTCCATCAAGGTAAAAGTTCAGTGATTACTTCGTAGGAGGTGAGACTTTTTGCTCTATATATCGCTCGTTTGTTGGTAAGACTTGATCAACCTTACTAGTGAACGTGTTTTATATGGATAAAAAGTTGAGCTTGCTATGTTTTCATTAGTTTTTAGTGTTGTCCTACTTGCTGTACCAAGTATCTATGTTTTTGAAGCTTCACAATACTACTAACTGCTTCAAGTTTTCAGAGAGTTTCGCAGCTTTTTTAACTTCGAAAAAATTTCAACAGTGAAGTTTTCAGAAAAATTCCAGAAAAATTATATTAAAAATTTCCACAACGGGAGAGACCTGGAAAGTCCTGGGGCCAGCCAGGGGGGCCACTAGTGGCCCAGGCGGCCAGCTGGCGCGGCCCAGCCCCTGGCCGCGCCCACAGGGCGCCTGGGGCCCACGGGACCCCCCTCCAGGTACTTCTTCTTCCCTTCTCTCTCTCTTTTTCCAGAAACCCGAGTTCTGGTCTTGTTCTTGTTGTTCTTGGGGGCGATTCTTCGATCTCTCTCTACAGCCCATCATCTGAGCTGAAATTTTGAGCAAATACTCCCTGGTATGTGACTCCTCCACCCCTCCAATTAGATTTTTGATTGGTGGCCTCATTTGTGAGTATTTAGTAGTTCTTGGTGTTGTAGAGATGAGCTTGCATGCATGAGTAGAAAGTTGTTTTCCAAGTTTTGATGCAAGTTTATGCCTTGGGCAAGTGAGTTGAGTAGTTTTCCTTAGCTCACTTTGTTTTAATCCTCGTTTTTGTAAATTATAAAAAATTTCAGAAATGAGTTTGTTAGGAAGGGCAAAAGGATGGCTTGAGAAGAGGAGGCCCGCACACTTCGATCGAGTCACTAGAGCCGCAGCTTCACCATCGACTGTTAGGGTGAGCTATAATGAAGATCATGTGCCCCTGGAGTTGTTGGAAGACACAAGTCCAGCACGAGCGATGACATTTCCATGTTTTGAATTCATGGAAGCTGCGGGAATCAAGGATGAGTTTTATAATCTTTGTGCTAATGCAGGTTTGACACGACTCGTCACGAGCCGTGTTACTCAGTATCAGAAACTCACCTCCGGTTTCATTAACAGTTTTAGATATAATCCTGATTCAGGTGCTATTGAGTTTAAAATTTATAATGATCTTATCACCATGACTCTGGGAAATTTTTGTGAAGTAATAGGTGTGCCGAACGTTGGGAGGACGGCAAGGATGGCCACGCAGCCCTCCGAGCTGAAAACCGTCATCAACTCTCTCTGCAGCATGGGTACGAGGGATATTCATCGGTCGAAGATCTCCAGCATCTTGTTTCCTCATCTCAGGTATTTTGCATATTATATTGCTAGAGGGGTGTTAGCTCGCGACAACACGAGCAACATTTCTGCTCCGGATATTGCTATCCTGGCAGCAGCCCTCTCAGGGAGGTCAGATTATAATCTGGGTACCTTAATTGCTCGACGCCTTGCTATGAACGGTAACAAGGGGGACTTATATGGTGGCATTTATGCCACGCTTATCTTAGAGCATGTTGGAGGCACCCCACACCCTGATGATACTCCTTTTACTTATTTAAGCTTTGATCTTGCTGCTACGAAGAGGCATAAGTTTGTTACTATGGGTTCTGAGCTTGATAACCTTGTTTATATCTTGCGTTTCGGAACTACCGCGGAACGCGAGATTCGTCTACCTGCACCTCTTTTGTTTGATTTTTCTCGCAGGAACGGATGGTCCTTTGATGTTGTCCAGTTCGATGAGTTCATGGTCCAGCATCAGTTCCATAACCCCATGGAGGGGGTTGAGCCCGAAGAGGAGAGGCACGGTGAGATACCACATTTTCAGGATGAGACCGCCACCGAGTTTGGTGAAGGGTCTTCCTCTATTTGGCACTCGGAACCTTCCTTGTGGGAGACTCCGAGGAGTTCGGTGTACGCGCCATCATCCTTCTACAACCCTTGGTCTCACCACCATACCCCTGGAGCAGGAGGCTCCTGGGGGCAGTAGCTGCTACCAACTTAGGCCAAAAGCCTAAGCTTGGGGGAGTACGTACCCTTCTCACTTTTTCATTGTATTATCCGTTTTATTCGCTTTGATCTTTTCGAAGTTTTTGCCCATTCTTCTTTATTCCTCTATTTGCAAAAACAACAAAAAGATTTTCTCTTTCTTTTGCTTTTTATTCAACTTTTGAAAAACTCAAAAAGATTTCCTTTCTCTCTTTAGTTTGCTTTGTTTTCAGAGATCAGCTCGAGTCCGTGATGGCATTTGATTATATTTCCTACGTTTGATCGTGCAAGTGACAAGCAGTAATGACAAAGATCGACTGAAAGGCAGCAATAAGGAAGACCGGTATGAACTCTTTCTGTTTCTACTTTTGTAGATATGCCTGTACTTATGATCTAGAGACCAGCTTGTAGCGACATAGTGCTATGTTTACAATGCTTTTTCAGTGGTTCATGCTTTCCTTGTGGCTAGTCCCGAATAACTAGAGTACATAATGTGTTCTTGAAATGATCTACATGCATCACGCGGTTCATAGTCTGGCATACTAAGGTGGTATTTCCCTTTAGAGAATTTTTGGATTGACTTGGCACATGCTTACACATGTTTAAGACTAAAAAGTCTACTTTGCCTTGATGATCTTTGAATTTTAGAATAGTTATATCACTTTCATGCCCGATTCAATGTTGCTTTGTCGCTCTGCATGATTATGACCGTTATTGCTCTCTAGTTGGTCGCTTCCCAGTCTTTTGCTAAACCTCCACCCGTACTAAGCGGAATGACTGCTTGTGCATCCAAAACCTTTAAACCTGTTATGCCATATGAGTCCACTATACCATCCTATATATGGTATTTACCTGCCATTCCTAACGAAGACTTTCATGTACCATCTCGAAACTAATCAAAAGCATTTCTCTTTTTGTGCCTATGTTTTAGCTCATGAGGAAGTAGTAGTTAATTCATGATCTCTTTAAATTGGACAAGTTTCACCCCTGGATTGCATGTATAATGTGCAAACCCCTAATATGAAAAGGGAACTGGCATTGAGTGCGCCCGGCTCAAAAAGATAATATAACAAACAAACCCTCCGTCACGCTTTGTTCATGAGAAATCAGAAAACTTTGGAAGTGATAAACAAAGGAGATTAAGAGGATGTGATCGTCCTCATGCGGGAGCCGTTCCTCGATACTTGTCTAGCTTAAAAAGTAATTGAGTTATCTGCTAACATTCGTTGACGAAATATGCACCTCTCAAAAACATATTTACTTCTGTTTTTTTTAAACCAAGAGGTCTGGTACATGTTTAGTTTTTGTTTCCGATCACGGGTTTTCAACCTTGCCAATAAAAGCCACGGTTCGAGAGTCTCATCTTCTTTCTTCAAAGCACTGACTAGGAGATCATAATTGTCATTCTGAGTGTAATGTGCATTGTCCCAAAGTATTACATTGTCTTCTGCATACTTGTGATATGATTTATTCTGAAATTCTTAGTTCTAGTCTCCTTTAAAACTCTGGATTAGTCTCTGCATTTATGTTTTGCTTCACTCATGGAGACTAGCGAGATACCACCTTAATATGCTCAAGCTATGTGCAACATGATCTTGTCTTGATTTTCGGTAATATATTGCTTACTCTTAATTATTTGTGACTGGTCACTTGAAAGAAGGATTGCTCCTTGCATTGTTCTCATAAGCATTGTTTTAATACTTGCTGAACTCTTTTCGTAGTACATGCTTATATACATCTAATGAAGCAAAAGAGTTTGTCAAAGTTTTCTTTGTCGCGTCCAGTTCGTTGAACTGAATTGCTTGAGGACAAGCAATATGCTAAGGTTGGGGGAGTTGATACGTCTCAAACGTATCTACTTTTCCAAACACTTTTGATATTGTTTTGACCTCATTCTTGCATGATTTGGACTAAACTAACCCGAACTGACGCTGTTTTCAGCAGAGCTGCCTGTATGGTTTATTTGTGTGCAGGAAAATGGATTTTTAAGCATCTCAGAAAAATCCACGAAAAATCCATGCACCCGAAGAAACAAAATGCCAAAAGTGGGGCCAGAGGGGGGCCAGGGGGTGCCCAGGCGCCCTGTGGGCGCGCCCCCCCTGGGCCGTGCCGGGGGTGCGCCTGGGTAGGCCCCACACCCCCTGGTGCCTTACTTTAGCCCGTATTTTTCCTCCGGACGCAAAAATCGCAGATCGGAAGTCCTTTCGCTGTTTTCCGTCGCGGAGCCGCCGCCACCCTCTGTTCTTCTTCGGGAGGGCTAATCTGGAGGCTGATTTGGCCTCCGGAGAGGGGAGATCGTCGCCATCGTCATCATCATCACCACTCCATCATCCCTCCATGACTTCCCCCTTCATGTGTGAGTAATTCCCTTGCTGTAGGCGAAGGGGATGGTAGGGATTGGATGAGTTAGATCATGTAATAGTTCGTCAGATTGTTGGGGGCATGTTGCCTATCATCTAGTATGGTGTTTATCATCTTTGCTACAACTTGTTATTCTTAATGCTTGACACTTAGGGCCCGAGTGCCATGATTTCAAATCTGAACCATATGTGTTTGCATGAATATATTTGTGTTCTTGATCCTATCTATGAGTTGTATGCACCTGTTACGATTCGAAACCGGCGATCCCAAAAGTGACAGCTTGGGACACCAAAGGGGATGGTCCGTAGTTTGAGGATCACATGTATCCATTGAGTTCATTGCTTTGTTCCGGTGCTCTTTGACAGGAGCACCTTAATATCCATTAGTTCCTTTTGGCCCCGTTCATAGCGGGATGGTAGGACAAAAGATGTTGTGCAAGTTCTTATTGCAAGCGCGTACAACTACCTACGGGATACATGCCTAATGTTTGATATTTGCCTAGATGATCATTACTTTTCCGTGTGTCGTGCCCCAAGTTAGAATCTATCTCATCCATGCAGCGCCCAACCATCCATCTCCCTAGCCTACAGTATTTTAAACCTTGCTTGTCACTAGTTGCTACTTTTACCATTTACTACTGCTATTTACTTTTGCTGTTTACTTTTACTATTACTGTCATCACTATTATATCACTGTTACCACTTATCTTTTGTTGCAAGTTAGTATATTTCAGGTGCGGTTGAATTGACAACTCAACTGTTAAAGCTTATAAATACTCTTTGGCTCCCCGTGTGTCGAATCAATAAATTGGGTTATTCTTACCCGCGAAGACTATCTCGATCCCTTACGGTTGAGGGTTATGACCACCTCTAGGATGGAAGAGTTCAGCCCTCGCTTGTTGAAGAATTCATAAATCTAAACCTCCATATTGTTCCTCCTGGTGCACTCGCACCCCCTCCTCTATAATTTTGCAAGATGAACCTCCATGTTGTTCCCGAGGGTTACGTTAATACCCTGACAGTCGAACCAGATCTCATGGACAACATCAAGAGGCTGCAGAAATATGACTCTCAAGTTGGGAAGATTAAGCACTACCTCGCAGAAGGAAGGCTCTCATTCTTCACTGTTGAAGACGATGTCACCTTGTTCTTTAAAAGTCGCCTAGTGGTTCCTTCAAAAGACAACCTGGATATGACTCAAAAGGTTATGAAAGAAGCTCATGATACGCCTCTGTCTATTCATCCGGGTAGCACCAAGATGTACCAAGACATTCGTCAGATATTCTGGTGGTCAAATATGAAGCAAGACATTGCTCGTTATGTCGCTGAATGTGATGTTTGCCGTCGTATCAAAGAAGAACATCAAAGACTTGCTGGAACTCTGCAACTTATCTCTATTCCTGAATGGAAATGGGACCATATTGAAATGGACTTCGTCACTGGATTTCCCAAATCGCAGAAAGGTAATGATGCTATTCTTGTCGTCATTGACCGGTTTTCTAAAGTTGCACACTTCCTCGCCGTCAAAGAAACGATCACTGCTAGTCAGGTGGCAAATCTCTATATGTCTAGAATTGTTTCCCTTCATGGTATTCCACTGGTTATCAGCGCAGACCGTGGCAGCTTATTCAGTTCAAGATTCTGGGCAAGTTTTCAGGAAGCAAAGGGGACTCACCTATCCTTCAGCACTGCATTCCACCATCAGTCTCAGGGACAAGTTGAACGCGTCAATAAAATTCTCGAAGAAATACTTCGAGCTTGTGTTATTTCCTTCGACAAGAAATGGGAGGAATCTCTCCCGTATGCCAAGTTCTCTTACAATAATAGCTATCAGGCTAGTCTGAAGATGGCTCCCTTCGAAGTATTGTATGGACGAAAGTGCCGAACCCCTCTGAACTGGTCAGAAACTGGGGAACGTCCACTCTTCGATCCTGATATTATCCAACACACTGAAGAACAAATTTGTGTTATTCGCAAGAATCTCAAGACCGGTTAGTCACGTCAGAAAAGTCAGTATGACCATCATCACCAAGACATGGTCTATCAACCTGGCGAAAAGGCCTATCTTCAAATCAGACCAATGAAGGGTGCACACCGCTTCGGGATCAAGGGCAAGCTAGCTCCTCGCTATAGTGGTCCATTCACTATTCTCGAGAGACGTGGAAAAGTGGCATACCAGTTGGAGCTTCCGTCGAACCTTTCTCAGGTTCACGATGTGTTCCATGTGTCATAGCTCCGCCATTGCTTCAAGGACCCAATCCGCGTAGTGAATCATGAAGTGCTCGAGTTGCAATAGGACCTCTCCTATAAAGAGCATCCGGTCTGCATTCTCGACCAAGCCGAACGCCGCACACGTCACAAGGCGATAATGTTCCTCGAGGTCCATTGGTCACATCACTCTGAAGACGAAGCCACTTGGGAACATGAGGATCGTCATCGTGAAGAATACCCCAAACTGTTTCCTTCTACCTCCTAAATCTCGGGACGGGATTTCTTGTAGTGGAGGAGAATTGTAACGCCCGGATAATTATGCTACAGTAATCCCGTGCTAAATGATGCCACGTCACCATGATTTCTGTTATTAACCTCACAATGATTTAATCACGTCAGAATTCAAATTTAAAAAGGCACACCCCCTTTTGGCAAATACATGGTAGGTAAAATGTGTAAAATAAAATGTTCACCTTGTGGCAAATACATGGTAGGTAATATTGGTTGAGAAATCATCTTTTTGTAAAAGTTTATTTGCACAAATTAATTAAAAATAGTAAAAAGAATATAAACAAAAAACAAAAGAAAATGAGAAAGGCATACCCCCTTTTCTCCACCTGGGCCTCGGCCCACCCCCCAGATGTCTGGCCCACCTAATGGCTTATATGGCCCCCCTCCCGCCCGTGACCTAACAGAATCCCCTCTACCCTCGTTCTCCGCCTCTCCCTCTCGCTCTCTCGATCTGGATCGTGAGATCCCCCTCGCCTCCGCCTAACGCCCCTCGTCTCTACCCCGGCGGCACCAATGCTGTTCGACCCCGCCGGACCTCGTCGGACACCTCGCCCTCCACCTCGAAGCTCTCCCTCGCCGCGAAGCCCAGGATACCGTTGCCTCGACCCGATCTGGCGCCGCGCCGCCCCCGGCGTCGCCTGCCTCTGCCATCCCTGTCCTCGACCTCGTCGCCGCCTCCTCGTCCCCTCATCAGCTCGCTTCACCGAGCCTCGACGCCCATGTGCTCCTACAAGCGCACGGTGAGGACTCCCCCTCTTCTCGTCTCCCCATCTCTATGTCGCAGGCCACCATGCCCCAAACATGTCGTCAGCGTGCTCAGGTGCCGCCCGGTCATGATCCCCGCGCATTTGCCCCGCGCTCCCGGCATGCACCCGCGTCCGGGCCACAACCGCAGCGCAAGCTCGTGCCCCCCGCCTCCCCCTCGGTGCTGCTCGCCGCTGCTACCCACATGCTCCGCCACCGCGCCTTGCTGACCATCTACCTCGACGCCGCTCATAGCGGACCTCCAGCTCCTCCCAACGTCGCACCCTGCTCACCCTGGCCTCCCGCTGCCTCCGTTGCACAGCCCCGCCCACCGCCGCAGCTCGCCGGTGTCCGTGGCCCGCCGGCGCTCGCCGCCCCGCTGCTTGAGCCCCTCCTCCCGCTGTCGTTGGCAGCTATGGCCGGCTCCGACCGTCGGCCATTGCGGCGCTTGTCGCCGCTGCCTCCCATCGGTGCCTCGCCATGGCCTCAGGTGTGGGCGCGCGCCCACACCCGCACCCGCGCCCCGGCGCCCGTTAAACCGCCGCCCGTTAGTCCTATGACATGTGGGCCCAGCCCCTTTAAAAAAAGAGAATGAAAAGAACATTAATTATAAATAATTATAAATTAATTAAGTAGTTAATTAATTAAAACTTCAATTAACTTAATTAACCTGTTGATTAGTCTGTGTTAGTTAAACGAATCTATGAGAGGGGGCCCCACCCCCAGTTGACCAGTCAGCGTTGACTGGTCAACTGGGACCCCCTGGACCCACATGTCAGCCTGTGTACACTTCTGTGTACACAGTGCTGTGTGCACATAGTGTTATACTATTTATTTTCGAATTATTAATAATTTCATAATATTGTCAAATCTTTGAAAAAATCATATAAAATAATCCGTAAATCAGATGAAAAAGATTTATATATGAAAGTTGCTCAGAATTTCGAGACGAATCCGAATACGTGGTCCATTAATCCGCCACACGTCCCTAGCATACCGATCTTGGAACATTACCCCTCCGGTTCGTTTGTCCAAAATGCCTAACTCCGGGAAAACATTCTCGGATGTTATCCCCCTCCGCCTGTATCGTGTAGTACCGCGTTAGAACACCCCGGGAACTACTTACCCGCCATTTCATGCAACTGTTAGCTATGTATTTATTGTTTCTCCTCCCTCTTCTCTTCGGTAGACTGCGAGACCGACGCTGCTGCCGAGTACGACTACGCCTCTGACGATCAGACCTTTTGAGCGGAGCTTCCAGGCAAGCCCCCCGTTTGATCATCCCGATATCTCCCATTCCATTCTCTCTTATGCTTGCATTATATTTTGCTACTGTTATTGATTGATCCTCTTCTGATGCATAGCCTGCTTTTGTACCTACTATTGGTACCTACATGCCATGCTCAATTGCTTAGTATAGGTTGTATAGTGATCCATCAGTGACCCCCTGTGGGGACCCTGACTCATAAGTCGAGATCACCGAATGCACGTGTACAGTGATCCCAGAGATCAATGCTCACCGAACACACAGAAGCTGAATAACAAGAGTCTTACATCCATACATACCGTATTACACAAATAGGACCATAATGGTCAAGCCTTGAGTATATCACCGCAGCGGAAATCTTCAATATCAACTTGGACCCATGCCATCTGCCTTTACCCTATAGGCATTCTGACTGGGAAGCGTCCTAGCTCGGATGCTCGTCACCAAGAAATCTTCATCATAACCTGTTCTCTCATGCCTGGCCAATAAAATAACCAGTGGCAAGCCAATGAGTACATTGAATGTACTCGCAAGCAACCCAAGTGTGATGACAGAATAATTATGCAAGGCTCTACTACTAGGTTGGCAGATTTGTGGAAAGCTAGTTTTTCGTATGCAAGTATGATCAACATATAACATGGGCATGCATGTGTCTGCAACAAGTATCAGGAGGTCACAGACATCATTGTCGAGAAAGAGTTGTAATCAACTCATGCTCAAGCTCATTGTGACTTTCTCACAATCACATCAACAATATCTCTGAGTCGTGTTGTTTCCCAGAAACTTATGGACATAGTCTAAGTAGCACCACCCAACTGTCCTTGACCGCGGACACGGCTATTCGAATAGTTTGACACTCTGCAGAGGTTGCGCACTTTACCCACAAGATCCAGGGGAACTTCCGTGTCATCCACGACCCGCGGTACCTCAAGTACCCGGGGTAAGCACCCGATCATTATTTTACCTTAGACGACACTAACATAGAGTCCACTCGTTGGTACACGGCCCTCGGGTACAAACAATAGATCACGGGACTTGCCCTAACTCAATGTCACGCGTACCCGAAGGGACCAACGGTGTGTCCGGTGCCCTGTGAAAACAGTCATGGTCGTCTATCCAAGCACGACCCCGTCCCGGGAAAGACCTCAAGTCTTCCCGTCACTAGTAATGCGGGCACCATGCTAGTATCGACCTAAGTAATCAATAAAGCCCCGTCCCATAAGGAGTAGTGTGGTTGCACATGTTTGGTTGGGACGGTAGTCACACATAAATCTAATCCATCTCTGTAAACAACACTTTCGTCAAGCCTCGGCACACTACTTCTTCACCAAGTAGTGCCCTTGCTCCTCATCAACTCCCAGGGGCATTAGTGGCACCCACCGGGTCTTTTGCAAGTATGTCAGACCACACTTGTTTCAGTCAATGCATAACCCCGACCCATTTGCGTAGCCAACTACTATAGCATACATCTATCTACTCCCACCCACATAACCCTCATTGGAAGGTAGGGTCATGTTTGATGCAAGTATCAATAGTAAGTAACAAAGGTAGTAACCAAAGTGGTCTCCACCTCAACATGATTCCGATGCATTGATAATAAGGCGCTATGAGACATGCATAAAAAGGTTTCTCGAACATGGTCAAAGGGCTGCTTGCCTTATTCTTCCGAGTCTTCAAACCTTCTGGTCCATCTCCGAGTATCCCGTTTATTTCGTCAACTAACGATGGAAACAATCATAATAAGAAACACAATCAAAGCAAAAATATAAGTGCTCTAAAAATAGGAGTTGGACTTTTCTAGGATACCTCTGGTCATATGAAAAATAACCAAGGTGGTTTCATAGGCATTGGATCAATGTATAGCTTGGATCATTTCAATGTGATGGAACCAAGGGGTTTATGGATTTGAAAGAAATATACAGAAATATTTTCTTGAATGATGAGCCAAGGCACCCATCAACAAGTCATGATTTTAGAAGCATCTAGGAGTTGGTTTCACTGGATTTGGAATTCAAATGAATTTCCAAGGATTTTGCAGAGCTGATAAATATGAAGAAATGGCTCAATATTTGGTGGGGTACAGAAACTATTATTAAAAATGTTCCAAAACTAAGTTTGGACATGACAAGCATCTAGGAATTTGAATCACTGCATTTGGATCAAGATTGAGCTCTCTGTGATTTTCTAAAGTTCATCACAGAAAATGGAATATGGGCATTTGATAAATATTTGTGAAAGAAATGTATCTGGAATAATGTGCATGTTGCACCATGTGGTAGAGCATGAATTTAGAGACTACCAGAAATTTGAATCATGCCATTTGGAGTTCATTTGAATATTTGGGTTTTTTTTTGAAGTTTACTTGAAACAGAAAATAAAAGGAAAAAGGGGGTTATACCCTTTTACTGCGCGCCGGGCGAGGGATAGATGATGGGCCGGCCCAGCTGCACGGCCGCGAGCGCACAGGTGCTACGTCGATAGCGCCCTCCAGGAAGTACGTCTCCGCTTGCTAGAAACGGTCTTCATGGAATACGTTTCCACTTAAATAGTGGGGCCAGGCCATTGGGTCACTTACAGCCAGGGCCCACCGGGCTCTCTCCCTCTCTCATGTCCCCTTCGTCTTCCTCCCGACGGGAGACAGAGGAGGGCGCCGGCCTTGCTCGCCGCCGGCGCTGCTCAGCCTGCCGGCGTCGACCTGCGGTGGGGACAGAGCCGCGGGGCCTAGCCGCATCCGCATGAGAGGTTGCAGGGAGGCGCGGCGTGCTCCTTGCGTCCGTGGAGACCAACGGGTCCGGCGCTCGGTGGACTCCCGTGCCGGCGACTACGGCCATCCCCGACGACGTCCGGCGTACCGGCGGATTCGTGAGGCCGAGCCGCGCCCATGTATGGCCCCCACGCAGGCTGGGGAGGTCCAGGGTGACGGTGACCCTGACGCCGGCGGACGAGGCATCGGGGGAAGATGGTTGCGGCGCCACACGGCACCAGAGTAGGAGATAGAGAGTGGGGGAGCTCCGCCAGTCTGCTGCGGTTCTCCCGGTGGCCAAGGAAGAGGAGGAGAGGCTCTGGTTCATCAGTGCCGGGCAGAGGCCGACGGCGACCATGGTGGCCATGGCGAGGGAAAGAGAGCACTAGGGGAAGAGGGGGCATGTCTAGGAGATGCACGGGAGAGAGGAGGGTCCAGAAGAGGCAAAGGGCGCTCGGGGGAGGCTTTATATAAGCGCAGCCGTGGTGCACCGTGAGCTTCGTCCATGGACGTGCTCGGGCAAGCTCGTGGAGAGAGGAGGAGGGCCGGGGAGGATAAGGCCGACTGTCCTGCAGGTCGCGGACGTTGAGGTGACCTCGGGGGACACGATGGGGAGGCCCAAGGCTGTCGGAGCCGGTGATTGGGGGGCGGCTGCAGTGCTCCAGAGCATTGTAGCGCGCTCCAGAGCGTGCTTTTAGCCGGCATGGCCGTGCCTTTGCTCCTTGGCCGTGCCCCCCAGTGTCCAGCAGTGCTAGGGAGTAGTAAAAAATAGTGTGAAGGTCTTGGATGCTCTGAGGAGCCTCTGGAATGAGGAGAGAGGTGAAGGAGGAGGTAAAAACTGCTGTCCAGCAGTAGGAATTGGGGTTTTACCCCCCTCCAATGTTTGAGCTGAGGCCATAGAGAAGTTACTGGGGGTAGAGGATGATCAGGAGAAGCTGTGGTAAGAATTTGAGGTAAAGGGAAATAGTAAAAGAGGTCCAAACACTTGTTTTGGTAATTGGACAGAAGGTGTTTGATCATGTTTTGGGGAGGCAAATGACTTCCAATTGGCATGGGACTTAACAGGATCAAATGTCACATATAATTAGGCTCCTCGACCAAAATTGAGCTCATTTGGGCAAAGTGGCCAATGTAACTTTGGTGAACCCTAGAAATCAACAGAAATGGTTTCACCATGTTTGAGTCAAGCAAATCATCTCCCCTTGATGCACCACTTGGTGTAGCATCATCATTTGGGGTTATGATCATGCCCACAAAGTTTGAGGCTCCAGGTAAAAAGTTGACAATGTAAAGTTGTTCAAATTTGAATTTGAACAGAAGTGGTTTTGGGACACTTAGACCAAGTTATGCTTCTCCAAAACTTGTGTCACTTGGCATAGATGCATAATTACATCATTTTAGCATGTGCACCAAGTTTGAGAGCATTTGGACAAGTTTGGCAATGTAGAGTTGCTCAAACTTCAAATATGGACAGAATGGTTTTGAGGGGATTAGAGGATGTTTCCTTGATCTTCAAGGCATGAGGATTTGCAAGATCATCAAATATGTCATATATGACATGATAGAATTTCCCTGGAACTTTTGGAGAATATTTCCTTTGTAAATATTTCAAAAGCTTGAAATATCCAGAAAGGGTTTTGGAAGGATTTGCCCAATATTTTGAACATGACCATGTGCTGAAACTCTTATATATGGACAATATATGTCCTATGAGTCTCCCTGAATTTTGGCAAATATTTTTGAAATGATTAAATAATTTTTCCCTATTAAAGACCATTCTGGCCTTAAGAAAAAGCTTTTAAATAAAATATAAAAATAACTTTTAAAATTATACTTTCGTGGTTTCTGGGAGTCCTATACCTAATAGGATTCAAATAAACTTTTTGAAAGATTTTTCAGACCCTAAATAAGGTACTTGCAGTGCAAACCTCAATTCAGTGGTTTTTGGAAAAACTAATTTTAGAAAATACCATTTGGCCAAAATATTTTTATAAGAAAATTCTATACTGGTCTATACACATGGCATGATCATTGGGAAAAGGTTTTGGGTCAAGGAGATGAAGTATAAGAGTTGGAGGATATATTTGATTTTTAGAGCACTAGCAAACAGCAGACAAAAGTCAAATCAAGCAAAGTCAAAAACACTCAAAAGTTTTTTGTAAATCCACATTTTTAACATGAAAATAAGCTTAAGCAATGCGACATGAAAATCAGGGTGTGACACCCCCCACCTTGTCCTTGTTGCCCCGGCTTCATCATCGACGACTCCAGCAACGTGATCGACGTCTAGCGCTTGACACCGCACATCACATCACGCGCCCTTTGTTGCTCGACTCTGCAGGGTTACTATTGAGTGCCGAGGGTGAGACATCGTAGCGCACTCCTGATGATATCTTTGTATTGTAGCTATTTGGTCGTTGTCATCGAGGGTGATTCCTCTTTCACCATTCCTGATACGACTATGTCGTGCAACACATCAAGAGTGAACCTCAAGGGTGATTCCTCATACGTTCACCTCGATGATTACATCAAGTGGAATCCACCTAGGGTGATTCCTCGGGGTTTTCCCCTTGATGATTGGACACACGATTACCTTGACTTACTTGAGACCTTTGTGAAAGGCTGGCGGGCCCGGTGAGCACCCGCGGGAGTTTCGGTGGTGGCTGGCTGTTTAGTGGTATCACCCAAGATGGGTGATAGCTCCATACTTCTCCCGACAGCCGTCACTTCTATCAATAATGCACTAACAAGTTTGGGTATTTGTTCTGAATCGGCCTCTGGCCTTTACGCACTAACCGCCACTAGAGAGTAGTTATGGGCCTCGGCGTCATGGTATCAGCCGAAGCTTTGTCAAACGTCCAATTCAGCATTGCGGCACAGCCTGGCCGGCGTCCCAGTGGAGGTGTCCTGGATCAACCTGTGTGCAACGTTCCGGAGTGCAACGGACGATGGCCCATGACCCCAGAGTGCTTAGGATGTAGACCGGCGGGGACCTCTCTGCTGAGCCTAGGTAGGGCTGCGACGTGTTGATCTTCTGAGGCCGGGCAGTGACCCAGAAAGGTGTGTCTGGCCAGAGATGATCGAACGTGAGGGTAACGTGGTGCACCCCTGCAGGCAAGTTATCTATTCGAGTAGCCGTGTCCATGGTAACAGACATTCAGTCTTATATCCTGGTCTATTATAACTATAAATGGATACTTGAGATATGTGATGGGTATGTTGGCTGCGCGATTACTTTCTTGCAGGGAGTCGAGGAAGGAGCTCTAGGCCATTAGTACTACAACATGCTTGCTAATTATAAATTGCTATTATGTATTCCCTTCTACTACTGCAATATGGTGGCTTCCAGAAGATGCTTGAAGATGCTAGTCTTTGATAGGCTAGGCTTTTCCATCTTTCTGGCATTCTGCAGTTCAGTCCACATATACAGCTTATTCCTTTGATATTGATGCATACTTAGTATAGATCTGATGCTTGCGAGTACTTTGGATGAGTACTCATGGATGTTTTGCTTCCCCTTTTTCCCCTTCTTCTTCTTTCTGGTTGTTGCAACCAGATGTCGGATCCCAGGAGCTAGATGCCACCCCAGTCGACTACTACTACTACCCCGACGGAGCCTACTATTACGTGGAGACAGCTGACGGCCAGGAGTAATTAGGAGGTCCCAGGCAGGAGGCCTTGCCTCTTCAATCGTTCATTTTTGTGCTAGCCTTTTTAAGGCAAAACTTGTTTAACTTATGTCTATACTCAGATATTGTTGGTTCCGCTGACTCGTTTGTATTCGAGCTTCTGTATTTGAGCCCTCGAGGCCCCCGGCTTGTAATTTGAAGCTTGTATTATTTAATTTGTGTCTAGAGTTGTGTTGTGAGATCTTCCCGTGAGTCCCTGGTTTTGGTCGTACATATTTGCATGCATGGTTTGTGTATGGTCAAATTGGGGGCATCACACCACTGCCGTGTAAGCCTCTCCCTCTCCTCTGCCCTGCCGTCCTCTCTCTCTCTCTCTCTCTCTCTCTCTCTCTCTCTCTCTCTCTTCTCTCTTCTCTCTACTCTCCCTCTCTAATTTGAATTTAGCCTAGCTAGGTGTTGGATGTATGAATCGGCCTAGCTAGGAGATGTAGCAGAGAGAGAGAGAGAGAGAGAGCAATTTAGTTTAGGGCAATTTAGCAAATTTAGTTTAGTGCAATTTAGTTTAGGGCGATTTTGTTTAGGGCAATTTAGTTTAGGAAATTTAGGAAATTTATTTTAGTGCAATTTAGTTTAGGGAAATTTATAAAAAAAAATTAGCAAATTGGTTTTTGTAGGTATAAAAAACAGTAGCTAAAATTTATAAAACATAATACATAATTAGTTTTTGTAGGTATACAAATTAGCTATAGAAAAAGTAGCAAAAATTTATAAAAAAGCTGTAGCTAATTAGGGCAATAGCAACTATAGCTAGGGCCAAATTTTTTAGCAAATGAGCAAATTTAGCTTGGGCAAATTTGTTTAGGGCAGTAGCACATCAAACCCTAGATGATGTTTTAGGAGCATATAGTCTATACAATGTTGCTGTTTTAACACTTGGTTAATTTGCTAAGTCCTAGAAATCTGTCATATAATGTTGCCATGTTCTCCTGAGATAGCATCAATTGTGTTATATGAAATTGTGCCATTTGGCGAAGAATATCTGATGAGTGGCCTATGTTTTGCTGGAATGTTGATTCATTTCCGTTCCAGCAAATTTCAGGAGCTTCATATGTCCACTTTTAAGCAAAGGTCATGAGGAAAATTTCCGTAATTTTCGGCATGACTTGCGCTAGAAACTAGGACATATGGAGTACCCGGGATTTGCCGGAAGGGGAATGAATCAACATTCCGACCAAACATAGGCCCCTTTTTCCTCTTCATTATATCCTTTATTTATAATTGTTGATCAATAGGAAACATGTCTACCGACGCCCAAGTCGTGGGTGTTTCTGCTCGCCTCGAAGACCCCATCGAGGCAGCAAATCACTTTTTCTATTACTTGGACGAACACCCGATGGGGTTGCATGGTGGCGGCAGTGCCACCAACCCCGACACTAGCACCGGGACCTACACCACCCCTGAGATCGGCAACGATGATGTCATAGCTGGTAAAGCACCAAAGAAGAAGAGGACACGAAAACTAAACGTGCTTTGCATCGGGCAAATTATGGTCACGAAGATGCACCCCAAGAAGTTAGAGCCAACGGTGCCGGAGGAAGCGTGCTCGTGCTGGGGCAATGAACTAGGATGCATCCTCACGGAAACCGCCAACATCAATGACATTCTATTGAAGAAGATACCACATATGGAGCACATGCTCCTAAAGAAGTTGCACAATAGGTTCCTGTTCCCCGGCCGGAATGAAGGCCAATATAAAGATCCGTGGGACGATCCTACCATGACAAATATAAACGACAAAGCGGTGGTGACGTTCACCAAGGACTTGTCCACCTGGAAAGTTCTGGTGAAAAGTGCGATTGCGAAGAATGAAATGTGGTCCAAGATTCATGCTGATAATCCGTCAATAACGGAAGCGGACCTTGCAAAATTCAATGAGAATTGCACTAAAGAAAGTGTCAAGGCAAAGTCGGAGAAAATGAAGGCACTCCAGGCCAGGAACACGCCTCCCCACCACCTCGGAAGCTGTGGTTACAAGGGGAAGAGGCACGTATGGGCCAAGGAGGACGCCGAACGTGAAAGTCACGGAATCCTAGACCCCTTGGCGGAGTTCACCGACCCGTTGGAGCATGAATGGATCAGGGCCCGGTACAAGTGGGACAAAGTCAAAAAGATATTTTACACGGACCCAAACATGAGGGAGTTCATGAGACTTATGGTAATTGTGTCACATCCCTAGTTTAGTACTTGCAATAGGACTAGCTAGAGTGTGCATCATGTCTACTTATCAAAGAAACTTGAAATGGGAATGACAGAAACCCCAGCACCCCTCTCCTAACAACTAGGGTTTGATAAAATCTTTTCCAATGTACCCAAAATGCCCTTCAAAAATGTTCATCATTTCTGCCTTGGTCTTAAACCTCTGCCAAAAATGGTGCACAATTTTCTAGGACATCTAAGGGCTCTGGATTAAATCATATGGTATTTGAATTTGGGCATTTAAATGTTATCAAATATTTTAAATGCTCAAATAATCATAAACTATAATGTTCCATGCTGTTCATAATATATATATACAGTGGGCATGACAAGTTTCATGAGTTATAAAAATGTTCTGGCATTTTTATTAATTAAACAAAGTTGCAAAACAAAGGAAACAGAAAAGAAATAGGAAAAAGAAAGAGAGATAAAGCTTATCTTCGGGTTACTCCTTTGAAGGGTACCCATCGTTTCGGTATCAAGGGCAAGTTGGCTCCTCGTTACATTGGTCCTTTTTCACATTCTTGCTAAACGAGGAGAGGTTGCCTACCAATTGGAACTACCCCCACATCTTTCTCGAGTTCATGATGTCTTCCACGTCTCTCAACTCAGGCGTTGCTTCTCGGATCCCATCCGCGGAGTGGACCACGAAACGCTTGATCTCCAAGATAACCTCACATATCGAGAGTATCCCGTTCGCATTCTGGATCAAGCAGAGCGTGTCACTCGACGTCATAACATCAAGTTTCTCAAAGTTCAGTGGTCTCATCATTCCGAGAGAGAAGCTACTTGGGAGCGAGAAGATCGTCTCCGACTGGAGTACCCCACCTTCTTTCCGCCTACTCCTGAATCTCGGGACGAGATTCTTTCGAGTGGAGGCGAGTTGTCACAACCCTAGTTCTGGTATGCTCTAGGTTAGTTTGTGGTTTGCATCATGTTTAAATTTCAAATGAAATTGAATTGAGGACTTGTGAAACCCTCAGAAACCCTTTTGAAAATGACCCAAATAAAAGTTGCTCCAAAAGGTCCAAGAAAATGTTCATGTGGCCCTCTAAAAATATTGGTCAGAGATAAAAATCAAACCAATATTATTAGGAGCTCATAAGTATTTATTTTGGGCATTTGTAATTAATGCAATAGCTATTTGCTTGGATATATATATATATTATATATTTTATATATGTCCAAAATTCTGGTCCTTTATTTTTAGGGGTTTGGGTTAATTCCTAGGTCCCTGCAAAATAAAATGTAAGAAGGAAATAAATGATTTAATTTAGAAATTAAATCAAAACAAATGTCAGAAGAAAATAGAAAGGAAAAATAAAAAGGGCAGACTTACGTGTGCTGGCCCAGCACAGCACGGCCTGGCCGGCCCAGCTGGCCAGCCCAGCCCACTCCTCCCTGTCGTCTTCCTCCTTGATAGAAGGATGAGCGCGTGCTCGACGCCTACGGCCACGCGCCACGGCCACCTCCTGCTTCCGCCGCTGCCGACGTGTCTGGACGTCTCTGGACGACGCCACGCACCCCCTGGACCCTCTCACTCCCCCTCGGTTCCGTTCCCCCTCTCCTAGTGCTCTTCCTCGCGAACGCCCGAACGCCACCGTCGCCGCCGCTCGCCGTAGCTGTAACCACCGTCCCCCTCTCGCCTCGCCGGAGTGCCCAGAAGCTCCGCCCCGTTCCTCTCCTTCCCCTCACCGAGCTGCCCGACGTCAGAATCCCCTGGAGCGCCGTCGTCGACCTCGTCTTCAACCTGCGGCCGTGAAGATCGCCGGCGACCGTGCGCCCGCTCCGACGCGTCCCCGAGCTCGCTGACGACGCCTTCGAGATCGCCGTGAGCTCCTCTACCTTTCCCCCCTTCCCTCGTGCTCGCGCCTGTCCTCTAGCTCCGATTCCTCCCGCGACCGAGAGCTTCTCGCCGCCGGCCATGGTGTAGCCGTGGCCACAGCCGCACGAGCTCACAACGGAGCACGTCATCGTGCTCAGGAAACCCCCAGGAACCCAACGCACCCACTCCCTTGCCTTCTCGTGCACCGCAGCACCTAAACCGACGACGCCCGAACTCCGGCCGCCGCTGGGCTCGACGTCGGCGACGATTCCGGCCACCCCAACTGCTGCCGCTTAGTGCGTTGGATGCGCAAGAGCCTACGCATCCTGTAGATGCCCTCCGCCGCTCGAATGGTCGATGGAGGCGATTTTCCGACGCCCTCCGCCGCATTCGGCCTCGCCGGCGGCTAACCGCCGGTGGGTTTTGACCCAAACCCACCGGGTTTGACCTCCCCTGAGTCTATGACATGTGGGGCCAGCCTTGACTAATTTTTAGTTTACGGTTTAATTAAGTTTTAATTACTGACATTAATCTAATTAGACACTGACATGTGGGCCCCTTGTCTGTTTAGTTTAGTTTTAAACTTTAGTTAATTAACTGAGTCACTGACCAGTGGGACCCCACTGTCAGGTTTGACTCTGGACAGCCCCTTTGACCTGCTGACGTCATGCTTGTGTCATGCTGACGCAGTAATCTAGTTCTAGTATTTAAATAAATCTTAAATGATTTATTTATTTCAGGAATTGGCCTAAACTTCAAATTTTCACAGAAATTCAACCGTAGCTCAGAATGAAATAATTTATATATGAAAAATTATCAGAAAAATCCAATCTATCCATCTGTACCATTTTCATGCATGACAAATGAAGTTAAACCTACTATTTATTTGAAAACACATATTTGGCATTTAGAATGCTTATTTTAAAATTGCATTGAACCCTTGGCTCAAATGGACTTCTTTCAAATTGAATGCTAGTTGCACTAGCTCAAACAACATCATAACTTCATGCCATATTCATGCATCATATTGTTGCATATGCTTGTGTTTGATTGTCGGCACCGTTCTTCTCGATAGGTCCAGCTCCGGAGACCGATCCAGAGTACCTGTCAGAGGAGTAGTGTTCTGCACGTTGTTTTACCAGGCAAGCAAACCCCCTTGTTCATTCCGATACAATCCCTCTCTCGCTCCTGCTCCCTGTTATTGCATTAGGACAACAACGATTTCAACTACTACTTTATGCTGCGGTAGTTGAACCCATTCCTCTGCATGACCTGTCTTTCCACAGTAAATAGTTGAAACCCACTAGCATATGTAGGAGTTGATTGAAGCCATGATGTGATCTTACCATGCCTTTCTTGCTATTGCTTAGAGTGTGTCAGATCTGATTCATCGGGAATGAATTAGAGTGAAATGATATGTTCTGATGCTGAGGGTTAAGTGTGTGAACACGATTTGGTAAAGGTAGTGGTGGGAGGCCATGTAGGAGTACATGGTGGGTTGTCTCACTGGAACCGTCCCTAAGAACTGAGTTCTGTGTATGTTGTCCAATGATCAGCTACTACCATGCATTGGAATGCTTAAGTGCCCCTCTCGACTTATTAATCAACATGATCTCTGTCCAGGAGTTGCAACTAGTTTCTGGTGTTTGTAGGTAGTGTTATTTCTCTACCAGGTGGCACCCGGCAGGGTGGGCTTGGGACAGACTAGGCACACGTGGCCCGGTGTACCGAGTGGCACCCGGATGGTGGGCTCGGGAACCCTGTACACATCGGTCCATGATGGAAACCTCGGCCGGACTCCCTTGCGGATGGAACCCGAATAGGCGATAAACCTGGACGAGAGACTTGTGTGGTTAGTCAGGTCATGGCCGACACCCTCGCCAGGCTTCCGCTTGAAGGTTGCCGAGATACACGACATGTATCTGGCGGTAAGTGGCGAGAGCGTGTGTGAAGAAGTACACCCCTGCAGGGTTATCATAATCTATTCGAATAGCCGGGTCCACGGATATGGACTTCTTGGATGCTTACGTGGTACATAGACAACTTGAAGTGGATACTCTAAAATACTCAAGACAAGTGTGAGTACTATGGATGGCCTTCTCGTAGGGAGACGGGAATGAATCCATAGTGGTGTATTGTGTGGTGCTCAGTGGACTCGTGTGCGCCACCTCAAAGAGTTGCCAATAATCGTAGAATAGGATAGCCACTGAGTCAAAGCTGGCTTGCTGCAACTAAACCCCACTTGGCTTCTTGATACAAGTGCATGTATGATATGATCTGATGTAAGTATTGCTGAGTACCATTGTACTCATGTTTGTTTAATTTATGTTTTGCAGATAGGATTGATGTCTCCCTAGTAGTTCCACTTGGACTTCGATAAGTAGCTTGATACCTCAGCTACGATCTTGGACGAGTGTTGTAGATAGTCAGGCTCTTCAGCCTTTTTCTTTTGTAGATGTCTGTACTCAGACATGTAGTGCTTCCGCTTGTTGCTTGTATGCTCTGAATGTTGGGTCATGAGACCCATGTTTGTAATACTTGGCTCCTCGGAGCCTAATGAATAAATACTTTGTTTATTAGAGTCTTGTTCTGATGCCATGTTGTATTTGCACATATTGAGCATATTGCGTGTATGTTATTGAAATGCTTGGTATGTGTGGAATCCGACACCTAGTTGTTTACCCTTGGTAGCCTATCTTACAGGGAAATGTCTCCTAGTGTTTTCCACTGAGCCTTGGTAGCTTGCTACTGCTCCGGAACACTTAGGCTGACCGGCATGTGTCCTTCTTCGTTCCTGTGTCTGTCCCTTAGGGGAAATGTCACGCGTTGTTCCTTTAAGTCCTTGTAGCTTGCTACGACTTGGGTTCATACGTTGCTGACCGACACGTTCGTTGCTGGGTCATGAATGCCTGTCTCTGTAATTTAGTTCCACTTTTGGTTTATAACTGGTCATGTCGGCCCGGGTTCTCTGTCATATGGATGCTAGCGACACTATCATATACGTGAGCCAAAATGCGCAAACGGTCCCGGGCCAGGTAAGGTGGCACCCGTGGGGATACCGTGCGTGAGGCCGCAAAGTGATATGGTGTGTTACATGCTAGACCGGTGTGACTTAGGATCGGGGACCCGACAGCGTTGGTATCAGAGCCTGACTGCCTGTAGGATTACCAAGCCAAAATGGTCGAAGTTGAGTCTAGAAATTCTTTAGTTATATAAGGGAATTGATTGTGGAAGGGAACGTAAGGCTCTATTTACTCCTTTTACCTCATGTCTTCTGATCTGAGTCATCTTACCTTTCCTACGGGGTTAAGGAACTAGGTTTTCTCTTCCGTCTATTAGGATCACGAGTTACTACTCCGTAGTCCCTTAGGATTGGTTGATCAGAGTCCTACTCCTGTTTTTAAGTTCTTCCGGTGCAGTTGCTTTAGTACTATCACAGAACCTTGAGAGATGATGTTGAGGTGTTGAACTACCCTTTGTTAGCAGGATGTCTCATTCTGAGCTTTTACTGCTGTTATGCTGCATGATTTGTCCTAGTAGTTCGAGAGATACTAATTTCTTGTTCTACCTTGTGCATCCTATAGTTGTTGATGTTTCCGTCTTCGATTTCGCTTCTCAGGATGTCTTTAGTTAAGCGAAGCTCAGCTGCTCGTAGACAGAACCCCGGAGGTGGTAGGGATGAGGAGGATCCTCCCGACCAACCTTCGTTGGCGGAGTTAATGTTAGAGATGGAGAGAAACAAGCGTGAGTCTAACCGCTTGTTGGCACGTATTGAGGAGAACACCGCACATCAGTGCAAGGAATCAGCAACCATCCATGACTTCATTCGTCTGAAACCACCCACCTTCCATCATCCCATTGAGCCACTCGACGCAGATGACTGGCTCCGTAGTATCACTCACAAGCTGCGTTCTGCAAACGTAGCTGAAGATGACAAGGTCATCTATGCCACTTATCACCTGGAAGGTCCTGCTAGTCTTTGGTGGCAGAACTATGAGGCCATGATTCCAGCTGACCAGATTCCTACCTGGAGAGATTTCATCGAGGCTTTCCGTGAGCATCATATCCCTCTAGCCCTTATCGATCGCAAGAGAGAAGAGTTCTGTAGTCTTACACAGGCTAAGATGGCTGTTGATGCTTATAGTCGAGAGTTTGAGAACCTCGCCCGCTATGCTACAGAAGAAGTGTCCACGGACGCCAAGAAGCAGGCTAGGTTCCGGAAGGGTCTCAACCCCAAACTACGTCGTGATCTCCACTTGCATCATTGCAACACGTTCCAGGCTCTTGTGAACAAGGCCATCAATGCAGAGACAACTCAACTCACTTACGAGGAGTCTCGTAAGCACACCCTTGATTTGGGAACTTCCTTCGGTACTAGTTCTCAGAAGCGCCGGATTTGGGTTCCGAACTCTGTTCTTCCACCCACTTATCCTCCGATGCCATCTTGTGTGGTACCTTATCCAGCTCAGTCTTATGCTCCACCCAAGCCTATTGGCAAACCGCTTGTCAATGCGGGTCCACGACCTACCTCAAGGACTTGCTTTACATGCGGAAAGCCAGGACACTATGCACGTGACTGTTCTCAGGCCAGTCTTGCTCCACCCCAGCCCGAGAAGTCCGTTCTTCGTAGTAAGACACCACGCAAGACTATCATTGCAAATCCAGCTCCCACTAAACATGGACGTGTGCATCACGTCTCAGCTAAAGACGCTCATGATGATCCAAATGTCGTTCTTGGTACATTCCTTGTCAATTGCCATCCGGCTTCGGTTCTGTTCGATACCGGAGCATCTCACTCCTTCATCTCTGAAGGCTATGCTCGTTTGCACGACATGTCATTTTGTGACATGCCAACTCCGCTCGAAATCCAAACCCCGGGGTCTAGATGGCAAACTACCAGAATAAGCCATGGTAATGGAATCCTTGTTGACAGACTTGTATTCCTTGCCTCACTCATAGCCCTCAAGTCTTCAGACATTAACATCATTTTGGGTATGGACTGGATGACAGCTCATCATGCCAAGATTGATTGTTACACTAGGTCTTTTCAGCTTACACACCCATCTGGCAAGATAGTCACTGTCTCCACTAGAGTTGCAAAGCGTCAAATCTATTCTCTTAATGCCAGACCCCTTCCAGACCTTGAAGGTATCCCGGTAGTCCGAGACTTTCCGGATGTCTTTCCAGAAGAACTACCAGGTGTTCCACCTGATAGGGATGTAGAGTTCGTCATAGATCTTATCACAGGAACTGTTCCAATTTCTAGGAGACCTTATAAGATGGCACCCCTAGAACTAGCTGAGCTTAAGAAACAACTTGATGAGTCCTTGCAAAAGGGTTTTATTCGTCCTAGTTCTTCTCCTTGGGCTTGTCCCGTCCTCTTCGTCAAGAAGAAGGATGGCACGGAACGGATGGTTGTAGATTATCGTCCCGTTAATTTGGTCACGATAAAGAACAAGTATCCGCTCCCCAGGATCAACGACCTGTATGATCAGCTCGCTGGATCCTCAGTCTTCTCCAAAATGGATTTGAGGTTAGGCTACCATCAAATCAAAATTAAAAACGGAGACATTCCTAAGACGGCTTTTGTCACTCGTTATGGCCAGTACGAGTACACCGTCATGTCTTTCGGTCTAACCAATGCTCCAGCCACTTTCTCCCTCTTGATGAACTCGATCTTCATGGAGTATTTGGATAAGTTCGTCTTGGTTTACCTCGATGATATTCTTATTTACTCGAAAAACGAGGAAGAGCATGCCGAACATCTTAGACTTGTTCTAGAAAAACTCAGAGAGCACCGCCTTTATGCCAAGTTCTCCAAGTGCAAATTTTGGTTGCCAGAAGTGACCTATCTCGGCCACGTAATCCCAGGGAAGGGCATTGCTGTCAATCCTGAGAGAGTTCAGGCCGTTCTTGATTGGACTCCGCCTGAAACAGTTAAACAAGTTAGGAGTTTCCTTGGTCTAGCCAGCTATTGTCGCCGCTTTGTTGAAAACTTCTCGAAAGTGGCCAAACCTCTCACAGAACTTCTTAAGAAAGATAAAAAGTTTGAGTGGTCCCCACAGTGTGAACACAGTTTTCAGGAACTGAAAAGACGCCTGACCTCTGCTCCCATACTTGTGCCACCGGATTTCACTAAGGACTTTGTTATCTACTGTGATGCCTCACGATAGGGACTAGGTTGCATTCTATGCAGGATCGTCGTGTGATTGCCTATGCATCTCGACAGTTGCATCCACATGAGGAGAATTATCCTACACATGATCTAGAGCTTGCAGCTGTAGTCTATGCACTTAAAACCTGGCGGCATTACCTCCTTGGTAATCGTTGCGAGATCTACACCGATCACCAGAGTCTCAAGTATATCTTCACCCAACCAGACTTGAACCTTAGGCAAAGACGTTGGTTGGAGTTGATCTTAGATTACGACTTAGGAATTACCTACACCCCGGGCAAGGGAAATGTCATGGCTGATGCGCTAAGTCGTAAGACCTATTGCAACAATCTCATGTTGCAGCAGGGCCAACCACTTCTCCATGAGGAACTATGTAAGCTTAACATTCACATTGCTCCTCGCGGATTCCTTTCTACCTTGGTGGCGAAACCTACTCTTGAGGATCAGATCATTTCTGACCAGAAGTTTGATAGGGGCGTTGTCCGCATCAAGAGAAACATTAAAAGGGGAGTTGGTGGATGTTTCTCTATGGATGATCGAGGTGTTGTTTTCTTCGAGAATCGCCTGGTGGTCCCCAAGAATCAACATCTGCGACAATTGATCCTAAAAGAGGCTCATGAATCTCCTCTCACGATTCATCTCGGTAGTACTAAAATGTATCAGGACCTACGCCAGAGGTTCTGGTGGACTAGGATGAAGAGAGAAATTGCTGAGTTCATTGCTAAATGTGACGTTTGTCGTCGCGTTAAGGCAGAACATCAAAGACCTGCTGGCACCCTTCAGCCTCTAGCTATTCCTGAGTGGAAATGGGATAAAGTTGGTATGGACTTCATCACCGGCTTTCCCAGGACCAAGAGAGGGAATAATGCTATCTTCGTAGTCATTGATCGTCTTTCCAAAGTGGCTCACTTCCTACCTGTTCGAGAGAGTATCACTGCTAGTCAGCTTGCTGACTTGTATATTTCTCGAATAGTGTCACTTCATGGTGTGCCACTAGAGATCAATACAGACCGTGGTAGTCTTTTCACTTCTCATTTCTGGGAGAGTTTCCAGACTGCCATGGGCACCCATCTTTCTTTCAGTACCGCTTTCCACCCACAGTCAAGTGGTCAAGTGGAACGGGTTAACCAAATTCTCGAAGACATGCTTAGAGCTTGCGTTATCTCTTTCGGTATGGATTGGGAGAAATGTCTTCCTTTCGCCGAGTTTGCTTATAACAACAGCTATCAATCTAGTCTCAAGCAAGCTCCTTTTGAGATACTCTATGGACGAAGATGTCGAACACCTTTGAACTGGTCAGAAACCGGCGAAAGACAATTCTTTGGACCGGATATGATCCAGGAAGCAGAAGAGCAAGTTCGTATCATTCGTGAGAATTTGAAAACAGCCCAGTCTCGTCAAAAGAGCCAGTATGATCGTCATCATAAGGAAGTGGCTTACGAGGTTGGTGACAAAGCTTATCTTCGGGTTACTCCTTTGAAGGGTACCCATCGTTTCGGTATCAAGGGCAAGTTGGCTCCTCGTTACATTGGTCCTTTTCGCATTCTTGCTAAACGAGGAGAGGTTGCCTACCAATTGGAACTACCCCCACATCTTTCTCGAGTTCATGATGTCTTCCACGTCTCTCAACTCAGGCGTTGCTTCTCGGATCCCATCCGCGGAGTGGACCACGAAACGCTTGATCTCCAAGATAACCTCACATATCGAGAGTATCCCGTTCGCATTCTGGATCAAGTAGAGCGTGTCACTCGACGTCATAACATCAAGTTTCTCAAAGTTCAGTGGTCTCATCATTCCGAGAGAGAAGCTACTTGGGAGCGAGAAGATCGTCTCCGACTGGAGTACCCCACCTTCTTTCCGCCTACTCCTGAATCTCGGGACGAGATTCTTTCGAGTGGAGGCGAGTTGTCACAACCCTAGTTCTGGTATGCTCTAGGTTAGTTTGTGGTTTGCATCATGTTTAAATTTCAAATGGAATTGAATTGAGGACTTGTGAAACCCTCAGAAACCCTTTTGAAAATGACCCAAATAAAAGTTGCTCCAAAAGGTCCAAGAAAATGTTCATGTGGCCCTCTAAAAATATTGGTCAGAGATAAAAATCAAACCAATATTATTAGGAGCTCATAAGTATTTATTTTGGGCATTTGTAATTAATGCAATAGCTATTTGCTTGGATATATATATATATATTATATTTTATATATGTCCAAAATTCTGGTCCTTTATTTTTAGGGGTTTGGGTTAATTCCTAGGTCCCTGCAAAATAAAATGTCAGAAGGAAATAAATGATTTAATTTAGAAATTAAATCAAAACAAATGTCAGAAGAAAATAGAAAAGAAAAATAAAAAGGGCAGACTTACCTGTGCTGGCCCAGCACAGCACGGCCTGGCCGGCCCAGCTGGCCAGCCCAGCCCACTCCTCCCTGTCGTCTTCCTCCTTGACAGAAGCATGAGCGCGTGCTCGACACCCGCGGCCACGCGCCACGGCCACCTCCTGCTTCCGCCGCTGCCGACGCGCTTCGACGTCTCTGGACGACGCCACGCACCCCCTGGACCCTCTCACTCCCCCTCGGTTCCGTTCCCCCTCTCCTAGTGCTCTTCCTCGCGAACGCCCGAACGCCACCGTCGCCGCCGCTCGCCGTAGCCATGGCCACCGTCCCCCTCTCGCCTCGCCGGAGTGCCCAGAAGCTCCGCCCCGTTCCTGTCCTTCCCCTCGCCGAGCTGCCCGACGTCAGAAGCCCCTGGAGCGCCGTCGTCGACCTCGTCTTCAACCTGCGGCCGTGAAGATCGCCGGCGACCGTGCGCACGCTCCGACGCGTCCCCGAGCTCGCTGACGACGCCTTCGAGATCGCCGTGAGCTCCTCTACGTTTCCCCCCTTCCCTCGTGCTCGCGCCTGTCCTCTAGCTCCGATTCCTCCCGCGACCGAGAGCTTCTCGCCGCCGGCCATGGTGTAGCCGTGGCCACAGCCGCACGAGCTCACAACGGAGCACGTCATCGTGCTCAGGAAACCCCCAGGAACCCAACGCACCCACTCCCTCGCCTTCTCGTGCACCTCAGCACCTAAACCGACGACGCCCGAACTCCGGCCGCCGCTGGGCTCGACGCTGGCGACGATTCCGGCCACCCCAACTGCTGCCGCTTAGTGCGTTGGATGCGCAAGAGCCTGCGCATCCTGTAGATGCCCTCCGCCGCTCGAATGGTCGACGGAGGCGATTTTCCGACGCCCTCCGCCGCATTCGGCCTCGCCGGCGGCTAACCGCCGGTGGGTTTTGACCCAAACCCACCGGGTTTGACCTCCCCTGAGTCTATGACATGTGGGGCCAGCCTTGACTAATTTTCAGTTTAGGGTTTAATTAAGTTTTAATTACTGACATTAATCTAATTAGACACTGACATGTGGGCCCCTTGTCTGTTTAGTTTAGTTTTAAACTTTAGTTAATTAACTGAGTCACTGACTAGTGGGACCCCACTGTCAGGTTTGACTCTGGACAGCCCCTTTGACCTACTGACATCATGCTTGTGTCATGCTGACGCAGTAATCCAGTTCTGGTATTTAAATAAATCTTAGAAATTGGCCTAAACTTCAAATTTTCACAGAAATTCAACCGTAGCTCAGAATGAAATAATTTATATATGAAAAATTATCAGAAAAATCCAATCTATCCATCTGTAGCATTTTCATGCATGACAAATGAAGTTAAACCTACTGTTTATTTGAAAACACATATTTGGCATTTAGAATGCTTATTTTAAAATTGCATTGAACCCTTGGCTCAAATGGACTTCTTTCAAATTGAATGCTAGTTGCACTAGCTCAAACAACATCATAACTTCATGCCATATTCATGCATCATATTGTTGCATATGCTTGTGTTTGATTGTCGGCACCGTTCTTCTCGATAGGTCCAGCTCCGGAGACCGATCCAAAGTACCTGTTAGAGGAGTAGTGTTCTGCACGTTGTTTTACCAGGCAAGCAAACCCCCTTGTTCATTCCGATACAATCCCTCTCTTGCTCCTGCTCCCTTTTATTGCATTAGGACAACAACGATTTCAACTGCTACTTTATGCTGCGGTAGTTGAACCCATTCCTCTACATGACCTGTCTTTCCACAGTAAATAGTTGAAACCCACTAGCATGTGTAGGAGTTGATTGAAGCCATGATGTGATCTTACCATGCCTTGCTTGCTATTGCTTAGAGTGTGTCAGATCTGATTCATCGGGAATGAATTAGAGTGAAATGATATGTTCTGATGCTGAGGGTTAAGTGTGTGAACACGATTTGGTAAAGGTAGTGGTGGGAGGCCATGTAGGAGTACATGGTGGGTTGTCTCACTGGAACCGTCCCTAAGAATTGAGTTCTGTGTATGTTGTCCAATGATCAGCTACTACCACGCATTGGAATGCTTAAGTGCCCCTCTCGACTTATTAATCAACATGATCTCTGTCCAAGAGTTGCAACTAGTTTCTGGTGTTTGTAGGTAGTGTTATTTCTCTACCAGGTGGCACCCGGCAGGGTGGGCTTGGGACAGACTAGGCACATGTGGCCCGGTGTACTGAGTGGCACCCGGATGGTGGGCTCGGGAACCCTGTACACATCGTTTGGGTCCGTGATGGAAACCTCGGCCGGACTCCCTTGCGGATGGAACCCGAATAGGCGATAAACCTGGACGAGAGACTTGTGTGGTTAGTCAGGTCGTGGCCGACACCCTCGCCAGGCTTCCGCTTGAAGGTTGCCGAGATACACGACGTGTACCTGGCGGTAATTGGCGAGAGCGTGTGTGAAGAAGTACACCCCTGCAGGGTTATCATAATCTATTCGAATAGCCGGGTCCGTGGATATGGACTTCTTGGATGCTTACGTGGTACATAGACAACTTGAAGTGGATACTCTAAAATACTCAAGACAAGTGTGAGTACTATGGATGGCCTTCTCGTAGGGAGACGGGAATGAATCCATAGTGGTGTATTGTGTGGTGCTTAGTGGTCTCGTGTGCGCCACCTCAAAGAGTTGCCAATAATCGTAGAATAGGATAGCCACTGAGTCAAAGCTGGCTTGCTGCAACTAAACCCCACTTGCCTTCTTGATACAAGTGCATGTATGATAGGATCTGATGTAAGTCTTGCTGAGTACCTTTGTACTCATGTTTGTTTAATTTATGTTTTGCAGATAGGATTGATGTCTCCCTAGTAGTTCCGCTTGGACTTCGACAAGTAGCTTGATACCTCAGCTACGATCTTGGACGAGTGTTGTAGATAGTCAGGCTCTTCAGCATTTTTCTTTTGTAGATGTCTGTACTCAGACATGTAGTGCTTCCGCTTGTTGCTTGTATGCTCTGAATGTTGGGTCATGAGACCCATGTTTGTAATACTTGGCTCCTCGGAGCCTAATGAATAAATACTTTGTTTATTAGAGTCTTGTTGTGATGCCATGTTGTATTTGCACATATTGAGCATATTGCGTGTATGTTATTGAAATGCTTGGTATGTGTGGGATCCGACACCTAGTTGTTTACCCTTGGTAGCCTATCTTACAGTGAAATGTCTCCTAGTGTTTTCCACTGAGCCTTGGTAGCTTGCTACTGCTCCGGAACACTTAGGCTGACCGGCATGTGTCCTTCTTCGTTCCTGTGTCTGTCCCTTAGGGGAAATGTCACGCGTTGTTCCTTTAAGTCCTTGTATCTTGCTACGACTTGGGTTCATATGTTGCTGACCGACACGTTCGTTGCTGGGTCATGAATGCCTGTCTCTGTAATTTAGTGCCACTTTTGGTTTATAACTGGTCATGTCGGCCCGGGTCTCTGTCATATGGATGCTAGCGACACTATCATATACGTGAGCCAAAATGCGCAAACGGTCCCGGGCCAGGTAAGGTGGCACCCGTGGGGATACCGTGCGTGAGGCCGCAAAGTGATATGGTGTGTTACATGCTAGACTGGTGTGACTTAGGATCGGGGACCCGACAATCTCTGTTCAGGAGTTGCAACTAGTTTCTGGTGTTTATAGTTTACTGGAGGTCGTGCACAGCGCTGACCCTCGGGGTGGGTTGTGATGCGACAGGTACGTGGCACGGTGTACCGGTTGCCCGTTTGGTGACTCGGGAACCATGTACACATCGTTTGGGGCCGTGAGCGACACCCCGGCCGGATCTCCCCACGGATGGAACCCAAATAGGCGATAAACCTGGACGAGAGACTTGAGTAGTTAGTCAGGTCGTGGCCGACACCCTCGCTGGGCTTCCGCTTGAAGGTTGCCGAGTACATGTCGAGTAAACGGCGATAAGTGGTGAAAGCGTGTGTGAAGAGGTACACCCCTGCAAGGTTATGAATCTATTCGAATAGCCGTTGTTCGCGGTACGGACTACTTGGTTACTCTTACAGTTCATAGACAAGTTGATGGATACTACTAAAAGCCTCAAGATAAGTGTGAGTGTCGTGGATGGCCCTTCCGTAGGATGACGGAAGAGGATCCTCGGTGGTGTATTGTTGTGGTGAGTAGAGGACTCGTGTTCGTATAACATCTTGCAATCTGTTGAGAGTTGTAGTATAGGTTAGCCAAGAGTCAAAGCTGGCTTTCTGCTATGAACTCCACTACCCCCTTTGATAATGTTGCATGTATGATAGGTTCTGTGGTAAGACTTGCTGAGTACCTTTATACTCATGTTTGCTTAATAACTGTTGCAGAGGAGAACCCTGCCCCTGCTGATGGGTTCTACATAGACGTTGACGTCGACGAGTAGCTTGACACCCAGACGGAGATCTGGAGCTTGTGAAGGGCCTTGTAGATAGTCAGGTTTCACCAAGCCTATTTTATTTTCTAAGTTGTCTGTACTCAGACATGTAGGTTCCGCTTGTGCTTGTATGACTGTATGACTTGAGTGTTGGGTCATGTGACCCCTACCTGTATGGATATGTTATGTATGGCTCTTGGAGCCTCTTAAATAAAGTACTTTGAGTCATAGAGTTCTGTTGTGATGCAATGTTGTATTTGCACATATTGAGCATATTGTGTGTATGGTTGAAATGCTTGGTATGTGTGGGATCCGACACCTAGTTGTTTTCCTTTGGTAGCCTACCTTACAGGGAAATGCCTCCTAGTGATTCCAATGAGCCTTGGTAGCTTGCTACTGCTCGGAACACGTAGGCTGGCCGGCATGTGTCCTTCTTCGTTCCTGTGTCTGTCCCTTAGGGGAAATGTCACGCGTTGTTCCTTTAAGTCCATGTAGCTTGCTACGACTTGGGTTCATACGTTGATGACCGACACGTACGTTGCTGGGTCATGGATGCCTGTCTCTGTAATTTAGTGCCACTTTTGGTTTATAACTAGCCATGTCGGCCCGGGTTCTCTGTCATATGGATGCTAGCGACACTGTCATATATGTGTGCCAAAATGCGCAAACGGTTCCGGGCCAGGTAAGGTGGCACCCGTGGGGTTACCGTGCGTTAGGCCGCAAAGTGATATGACGTGTTACAGCTAGATCGGTGTGACTTAGGATCGGGGTCCTGACAGCGTTGGCATCAGAGCTGGACTGCATGTAGGTTTCTTAAGCCAAACTGGTCGATGTTGAGTCTAGAAAAATTCTTAGTTATATGTAGGGGAATTGATTGTGGAAGGGAACGTAAGTCTCTTTTTACTCCTTTACCTTATGCCCTTCTGATCTGAGTCAGTCTATTCTTTCTACGGGGATTTAGGATTTGGCCTCTTATCCTTTCTAGGTTCACGTGTTACTAATCCGTAGACTCTTAGGATTGTTGGTTTCAAGCCTCAGTTCAGTTTCTATCCTTTTAGTATGATGATTGTTGGACCCGGAACCTTGATATGGAATTGTTGAGTGGCTATGCTATCATTTGTATGATGTCTCAAATCTTTGTTAGAGCATTTACAGTTGTTATGCTGCCCGATTTCTTCCAGAAACACTAATGCCTTTGCATTATTTCGTGTTTCAGATGTCTAGCCGCATTCCTCACCAAGTGGTTCGTTTGACGCGGTGCATTAATGTGCCCGGTCATACGGCCATGCTAGTCCGTGTGCTGACTGAGACCGGTTATCGCTGGTATCCTGAGTACACCGTGGAGGAACAGTACCGGGATTTCAATCAGAGTCAGTATTTCTGCACAGTCCGGATATACCCCTCATATCCCGGAGCTAACGACCCCATCCATTGGTCTTATGGACTCGGGGTTACCATCGAGATGGCAGTGCAGGATGCCGCCTATTCGATGATGACCATTCTCCGGGCTAGGCATGCCCTGTTGCTGAACACTGAGTTCTGTTACATGCCAGCCTCACTTCCCGGAGAAGAAGGCTACTACACTGGTCTGTATACTGATGCTGCTCATGAAGAGCCACTGCTTTAGACTACTGTTCAGATGCTGGAGGATAGGGACCGTGAGGTCCGTGCCCTCCGAATGGAGCTGTATAACACTCGAGCCGCCCACTGGACTACTTTGACATGGCTTTCACCTGCTGTGCACGCCGGATATCTGGACATGCGGGATTTGTACCCCGTGCGGACTCGTCTGCCTGATCGCATGGATTGGCGTGACGTTGGGGGTATTACACCTCCACGTGGGCGTCGGTTACCACCGGCATCGGGACCGAGGCCACATCCATGTCCCTATGGTCCACAGCCTTCGAGCGCTCGCGAGTTTCAAGATCCGTCTGTTCCACTTCCACGCTACGGTGGTAATCTTTACGAAGATTACTACGGGAACGTCTGAGCTAGACCGTGGTAGTAGTAGTATTGTAGTAGTTGTATTTCCATAGTCCTGCGCGTCTTGTGGAATATGACTTAGTGTGTACTGAGTTCCGGAGGAGTAGTTAAATAATGTATAGGAGCTTGGAATGTCTCTGATGGGATGTATCGTCTTTCACCGCAGTTGTACTTTAGCCTTGGCTTATACTAAACTATGTATGGTGTGTATGACCACTGGTGTATATATAGCAGTTTCTATATTACCATGTCGTACGGATGAACATCTCTGCATTCCGTGCCATCCATTACATTCTGCACTTCTATGTCAAATTTTTTGCCATCATTGTCTAAACCGTTGTTTTGTTTTCTTAGGATGGTCAACACTCGCAACACTCCTGCTGCTCAGGAGCAGGGTGAGGCTAGTGGGGCTAGAGATGGAAATCTGCCCCAGCCACCCTCCTTGGCGGAAGTTATGCTCGAAGAAGAACGGAACAAGAGAGAGACCAACCGTCTGCTGGAATGCATAGAGCAGAACACTGGGTTCCGTCACAGGAATGGCGTGGTGTCAATAAATGACTTTATCAAGATGTGCTCACCAAAGTTCCATCACTCCACTGAACCTCTGGATGCGGATGACTGGCTATGTAGTGTCACCCACAAGCTACACTCTGCCCGTGTGGCCGAAGCTGACAAGGTTACCTACGCCGCCTACCATCTTGAGGGCCCTGCCATTCTTTGGTGGGAAAACTTTGAAGCTATGCGTCCTGCTGGCAAAATCACTACTTGGGTTGAGTTCAGTGAGGCATTCCGTGAACACCACATTCCGGAAGGTCTCATGGATCGCAAGCGGGAGGAATTCTGCAATTTCACCCAGGGCCGGTTAACTGTGGATGGCTATAGTCGCGAGTTTGGCAACTTGGCACGCTATGCACCTGAGGAAGTATCCACCGATGCCAAGAAGCAGGCGAGGTTCCGCAAGGGACTTAGCCCTGAACTCCGCCGAGATCTATGTCTGCACGAGTGCACTTCCTTCAAGAAGTTGGTAAACAAGGCTATCAGTGCTGAAACGGGCCAGACCGACTTCGAGGCCACACGAAAGCATCCTCGAGACTTTGGTTCCTCATCCGGCTCTGGCTCTCACAAGCGCCGTGTGTGGGTTCCTAACACTGCTCTGCCACCCAAGTACACACCGAGGCCATCCTATGAGGCGCCTCGCCCAACTCAACAGTATGCACCTGCTAAGACCTATGGAGGAACACCTTCCAACTTTGCTCCACACAGTAGCACTGTGACATGCTTCAAGTGTGGAGAACCAGGGCACTACATGCGTGAGTGTCCTCAGAACCAACCGGGAAAACCCGTTGGCCGTGGTAAGTCAACCGGCAAGGTGAATTATGTCAAGCCAATCCCCACTGCACGTGGTCATGTCAACTATGTCTCTGCTGAGGAAGCCTATGAGGATCCTAACGTCGTCCTTGGTACGCTTCTCGTTAACTGCCATCCGGCATCTGTTCTTTTCGATACTGGAGCATCCCATTCGTTCATATCTGAAAGCTATGCCCGAATGCACAACATGACTTTTTGTGACATGCGTACTTCCATGGTTATTCGAACTCCTGGTTCAAAGTGGCAAACCTCTAGGGTAAGCCATGGAAATGAAATCCTTGTCGATAGACTTGTTTTCCTTGCATCTCTAATCGCTCTCAAGTCCTCGGACATAAACATCATTTTGGGTATGTATTGGATGACAACTCATTACACCAAAATTGATTGCCACACTAGGACCGTTCAACTTACACACCCATCCGGCAAGATAGTCAATGTCTTGACCCGAATGGCTGAGCGTCAGCTCTACTCTCTTAATGCCAGCCCTCTACCCGAACTCGAAGATATCCCAGTAGTCCGTGATTATCCAGATGTTTTTCCAGAAGAACTGCCAGGAATTCCGCCTGATAGAGATGTCGAGTTCATGATAGATCTTATCCCTGGAACTGTCCCAATCTCTAGGAGACCTTATAAGATGGCACCCCTAGAACTAGCTGAGCTAAAGAAACAACTCGATGAGTCCTTGCAAAAAGGTTTCATCCGTCCTAGTTCCTCCCCTTGGGCTTGCCCCGTCCTCTTCGTCAAGAAGAAGGATGGAACGGAGCGGATGGTTGTAGATTACCGACCTGTCAATCTGGTCACCATAAAGAACATGTATCCGCTCCCCAGGATAAACGACCTGTATGATCAGCTCGCTGGATCCTTAGTCTTCTCTAAGATGGATTTGAGGTTGGGTTACCATGAAATCAAAATCAAGAACGGGGACATTCCTAAAACGGCTTTTGTTACTCGTTGGCTAATATGAGTACACCGTCATGTCCTTCGGATTAACCAATGCCCCAGCTACCTTTTCTCGGTTAATGAATTCTATATTCATGGAGTACTTGGATAAATTCGTCGTGGTATACCTCGATGATATACTCATCTATTCCAAGAACAAGGAAGATCTTGCCGAGCATTTAAGGCTGGTATTGACGAAACTTCGAGAGCACCGCCTTTATGCCAAATTCTCTAAATGTGAATTTTGGTTGCCGGAGGTAACCTATCTAGGTCATGTGATCTCTGGCAAGGGTATTGCTGTCAATCCCGAGCGAGTTCAACCGACCTTGATTGGACTCCCCCTGAATCGGTCAAGCAAGTTAGGAGTTTTCTAGGCTTAGCGAGCTATTGCCGACGCTTCGTTGAGAATTTCTCCAATGTTGCTAAACCTCTAACTGAACTCCTCAAGAAAGAAAAAGTTTGAGTGGACCCCACAGTGCGAGTCTAGTTTTCAGGAACTGAAAAGACGCCTGACATCTGCACCTATACTGGTACCACCAGACTTTTCCAAGGATTTTATTATCTACTACGACGCCTCGCGACAAGGACTAGGTTGCATACTCATGCAAGATCGTCAAGTGATTGCATACGCATCTCGACAGTTGCGTCCACATGAGGATAACTATCCTACTCATGATCTAGAGCTTGCAGCTGTAGTCCATGCACTCAAAACATGGCGACATTACCTCCTTGGTAATCGCTGTGAAATCTTCACTGATCATCAAAGTTTGAAGTACATCTTCACCCAACCGGATCTAAACCTCAGGCAAAGACGTTGGGTTGAGTTGCTCACAGTCTACGAGTTAGGAATCACCTATACCCCTGGAAAGGCCAATGTCATGGCTGATGCGCTAAGTCGTAAGTCTTATTGTAACAACTTAATGTTACAACAAGGTCAACCACTTCTCCACGAGGAATTCCGTAAGCTTAACCTTCACATTGTTCCTCGAGGATTCCTTTCCACCCTGGTGGCGAAACCTACCCTTATGGATCAAGTCATAGTTGCCCAGCGGTATGATAAAGGCTTCTCTCAAATCAAGGAGAACATTGCTAGCGGAGTTGCTAGAAGTTTCTCTATGAATGATCGAGGTGTTGTGTACTTCGAGAATCGCTTGGTGGTACCCAAGAAACAACAACTACGACAAATGATTCTTAAGGAGGCTCATGAATCTCCTCTCACGATTCATCCCGGTAGTACCAAAATGTATCAGACCTACGTCAGAGATTCTGGTGGACTAGGATGAATATAGAAATCGCTCAATTCATTGCTAACTGCGACGTTTGTCGTCGAGTTAAAGTAGAGCATCAACGGCCTGCTGGCACCCTTCAACCTTTAGCTATTCCTGAATGGAAATGGGACAAAGTCGGTATGGACTTCATCACCGGGTTTCCCAGGACCAGGAAAGGGAATAATGCTATCTTCGTCGTTATCGACTGCCTCTCTAAAGTAGCACATTCCCTGCCTGTTCGAGAGAGTATTACCGCTAGCTAGCTAGCAGACTTGTATGTCTCTCGGATAGTATCACGTCATGGTGTGCCGTTGGAGATTAACTCAGACCGTGGAAGTCTTTTCACTTCACGATTTTGGGAAAGTTTCCAGAATGCAATGGGAACTCATCTCTCTTTCAGTACCGCCTTCCATCTCCAGTCAAGTGGTCAAGTGGAACGAGTCAATCAAATTCTGGAAGACATGCTTCGAGCCTCTGTCATCTCTTTCGGTATGGATTGGGAGAAGTGTCTTCCATTTGCCGAATTTGCTTATAACAATAGTTATCAAGCCAGCCTGGGTAAAGCCCCCTTCGAAGTTATATATGGACGAAGGTGTCGAAAACATCTTAACTGGTCAGAAACCGGGGAAAGACAATTCTTTGGCCCGGATATGATCTAGGAAGCAGAAGAGCAAGTTCGCATCGTTCGTGAGAAATTGAAAACAGCCCAGTCTCGCCAGAAGAGCCAATATGATAGTCATCATAAGGCTGTGACTTTTGAAGTCGGCGATAAGGCTTACCTTCGGGTTACTCCTCTTAAGGGAACCCATCGCTTCGGTATCAAAGGCAAATTGGCCCCTCGTTACATCGGTCCTTTTCGCATTCTTGCCAAATGAGGAGAAGTTGCCTACCAACTGGAACTACCTCCGCACCTATCCAGAGTTCATGACGTTTTCCACGTTTCTCAACTCAGGCGTTGCTTCTCGGATCCTATCCGCGGAGTGGACCACGAAACGCTTGATCTCCAGGACAATCTCACATACCGATAATACCCCGTTCGTATTCTTGATCAAACCGAGCGCACCACTCGAAGCCACAATATCAAGTTTCTCAAGGTTCAATGGTCACATCATTCTGAGAGTGAAGCTACTTGGGAAAGGGAGGATCGTCTTCGACTTGAGTACCCCACCCTCTTTCCGGAGGAACCCGAATCTCGGGACGCGATTCTTTTAAGTGGTGGTGAGTTGTCACATCCCTAGTTTAGTACTAGCAATAGGACTAGCTAGAGTGTGCATCATGTCTACTTATGAAAGAAACTTGAAATGGGAATGACAGAAACCCCAGCACCCCTCTCCTAACAACTAGGGTTTGATCAAATCTTTTCCAATGTACCCAAAATGCCCTTCAAAAATGTTCATCATTTCTTCCTTGGTCTTAAACCTCTGCCAAAAATGGTGCACAATTTTCTAGGACATCTAAGGGCTTTGGATTAAATCATATGGTATTTGAATTTGGGCATTCAAATGTTATAAAATATTTTAAATGCTCAAATAATCATAAACTATAATGTTCCATGTTGTTCATAATATATACAGTGGGCATGACAAGTTTCATGAGTTATAAAAATGTTCTGGCATTTTTATTAATTAAACAAAGTTGCAAAACAAATGAAACAGAAAAGAAATAGGAAAAAGAAACAGAGAGAAAGCACTTACCTTGGGCCCAGCACTGTTGCAGGCCGGCCCAGCCCACCAGCCCCGTTCTGTCGCCTTCCTCCTCGCGCCAGAAGGCAGCGCGCGTGGCCACCGCGCGCCGACACGCGCCCGGCCACCTCCACCCTGCTTGCCTGCCTCCCCGACGGCCTGGACGTCTCCTGGCGTCGCCACGCAGTTGTCCCCGACCCCTCTCGCACTTTCCCCTCATCCCCATCGCCTTCCCCTGGCTCTCTCCCTCTCACCACCGAGCCGCTCGTCGCCGCCGCTCGCCGTTGCCGCACCTAGACCCTCCCCCTCGTCCCGTGACCGTGTCCAGAAGATTCGCCGCGATGCCCTCTACCTCCTCGATGAGCCACGGATCGCCGGGAGACCTGAAACGCCTTCACGCCGTCGTCCCCAACCTCCGATCGCCGGAGCTCCTCGCCGTCGATTAAGAAGATGCAGAGCATCCCCGACCCCTCCGTCGAGCTCGCTAGCACCGCTGTGAGTTCCTACGTCGTATCCCTCCTTCCTTTGCGTCGTTTGCGCCGTGTAGCTGCCGCTCCGTTGATCACCGAAACCCACCGCCGCCGCGCTTGCCGCCGGCGATGCTCCGGTGACCATTTGGTCACGGACGCATGTCCATCTCGCTCGCCGCAGCACGTAGACGAGCTAGGTACCACACACGCATCACCTAGGACACCGTAGCTGCTTCTCCATACACGCCCGAACGCCGGCCGCCGCTGTCGAGCTCGTTGCTGTCATCTCCGGCCACCACAGACCCGGCGACCACCACCGTTCGACGCGCAACGACAAGGGCTCTCCAACGCGCCTAACCGCGGCTCGAACCGAGCCCTGTGGACGTTTTCCGAAGCACGCCGCCGTGTCTGGCCTCGCCGGCGTCACTTCGCCGGCGAGTTTGACTCGTTTGACCGAGGGGTTGACCACCCCTGGGTCGCTGACGCGTGGGCCACCCCTCCCCTAATTAGCTAGTTTAATTAATTAAATGTTAGTTAAATTAGTTAGTTAGTTTAGTCACTGACCCGTGGGCCCAGACCCCACTGACAGCTAATTAGTTCACTAATTAATTTTGTTAGTTAGGTATGACACTGACATGCCGGGCCCACATGTCATGTTTGACTTGGACTAGCTCCTGTTGACTGACTGATGTCAGCAAGATGTCATGCTGACGTAGTAAAGGATTTTCTGGGATTTTTAGATTTAAAAATAATTCAGGAAATTCCAGAAAATGCCTAAACTTCAAAAAATCATATAAATTCAACAATAGCTCAGATGGAAAAGATTTATATATGAAAAATGATCAGAAAAATCCAATCTTTCCAATGGCACAGGTTTCATGCATGTTTGAGCAAGTTAACCTTGCTGTATACATTAAAACATGATAATGCACTTATTTAAATAATAGCTAAAGTGCCAATTTGAATCTTTGATTCAAATAAGCTCAAACCCTTCTGGTTATAGTTGCATTAGCCCAACACACCGGTATTCTCTGTGTTAGGTCCTGCTCCCGAGGATACTGCTGCGTATCTAGTTGAAGAGCAGTACCCGACAACCACTTTGTCAGGCAAGCAATCATTGATCATTCCGATACAAACCAATCTTCTTGCTCCTGCTCTCTTTTTACTGCATTAAGGCAACAACATGTGAACTGCTACTTGCTGCGGTAGATGAACCCTATTCCCTTGCATGACCTGTCATTGCCACATTAAATAGTTGAAACCCACTAGCATGTGTAGGAGTTGATTGCACCATGTGATGTGTGATCCACCATGCTATTTTTTATGTTGCCTGCTATGCTTTGAGTTGTGTCTGGTCTGGTTCATCTGGGTGATGGATCAGAGTGAAATGATCATACCGATAAAGAGAAGGAAGTGTGGAATACGCTTGGTAAAGGTATCGATGAAAGGCCATGTAGGAGTACATGGTGGGTTGTTTCATTGGAATCGTCCATAGGACCCGAGATCTGTATGTGTGGTTCAAGTTACAGCTACTACCACACATTGGTATCCTTAATTGACCCTCCCGGCTTATTAATTACCCTCGATCTCTGTCCAGGAGTTGCAACTAGTTTCTGGTGTTTATAGTTTACTGGAGGTCGTGCACAGCGCTGACCCTCGGGGTGGGTTGTGATGCGACAGGTACCTGGCACGGTGTACCGGTTGCCCGTTTGGTGACTCGGGAACCCTGTACACATCGTTTGGGCCGTGAGCGATACCCCGGCCGGATCTCCCCACGAATGGAACCCAAATAGGTGATAAACCTGGACGAGAGACTTGAGTAGTTAGTCAGGTCGTGGCCGACACCCTCGCTGGGCTTCCGCTTGAAGGTTGTCGAGTACATGTCGAGTAAACGGTGATAAGTGGTGAAAGCGTGTGTGAAGAGGTACACCCCTTCAGGGTTATCAATCTATTCGAATAGAAGTTGTTCGCGGTACGGACTACTTGGTTACTCTTACAGTTCATAGACAAGTTGATGGATACTACTAAAAGCCTCAAGATAAGTGTGAGTGCCGTGGATGGCCCTTCCGTAGGATGACGGAAGAGGATCCTCGGTGGTGTATTGTTGTGGTGAGTAGAGGACTCGTGTTCGTATAACGTCTTGCAATCTGTTGAGAGTTGTAGTATAGGTTAGCCAAGAGTCAAAGCTGGCTTTCTGCTATGAACTCCACTACCCCCTTTGATAATGTTGCATGTATGATAGGATCTGTGGTAAGACTTGCTGAGTACCTTTGTACTCATGTTTGCTTAATAACTGTTGCAGAGGAGAACCCTGCCCTTGCTGATGGGTTCTACATAGACGTTGACGTCGACGAGTAGCTTGACACCCAGACGGAGATCTGGAGCTTGTGAAGGGCCTTGTAGATAGTCAGGCTTCACCAAGCCTGTTTTATTTTCTAAGTTGTCTGTACTCAGACATGTAGCTTCCGCTTGTGCTTGTATGACTGTATGACTTGAGTGTTGGGTCATGTGACCCCTACCTATATGGATATGTTATGTATGGCTCTTGAAGCCTCTTAAATAAAGTACTTTGAGTCATAGAGTTCTGTTGTGATGCAATGTTGTATTTGCACATATTGAGCATATTGTGTGTATGGTTGAAATGCTTGGTATGTGTGGGATCCGACACCTAGTTGTTTTCCTTTGGTAGCCTACCTTACAGGGAAATGCCTCCTAGTGATTCCAATGAGCCTTGGTAGCTTGCTACTGCTCGGAACACGTAGGCTGGCCGGCATGTGTCCTTCTTCGTTCCTGTGTCTGTCCCTTAGGGGAAATGTCACGCGTTGTTCCTTTAAGTCCATGTAGCTTGCTACGACTTGGGTTCATACGTTGATGACCGACACGTTCGTTGCTGGGTCATGGATGCCTGTCTCTGTAATTTATTGCCACTTTTCGTTTATAACTAGCCATGTCGGCCCGGGTTCTCTGTCATATGGATGCTAGCGACACTGTCATATACGTGTGCCAAAATGCGCAAACGGTCCCAGGCCAGGTAAGGTGGCACCCGTGGGGTTACCGTGCGTGAGGCCGCAAAGTGATATGACGTGTTACAGCTAGATCGGTGTGACTTAGGATCAGGGTCCTGACAAATTGTTATATTACCACATTATCATATTAGCTTCCAATCAATTCGACTGCATGTTTTGTCACATTAGTAAACCATCAACGTTCCTTTTGCAGAAAGAGCAGCACCAAAAGGCATCCGAAAGCGACGAGTCGTCACAGTCGTCGGAGAGGCCCAAGTGGGACACCCCATTCAACCGGGCCCTGAACATACTGAAAAAAGTCCCGGTGGACAAGCCGCCATCATATGGACGTGTGCACGGCGTCAGAGATGGTGCCTCGTGGAAGACATGCTACAATGAGGCGCGAGAGGAAAGAAAGAAGAGACGCTTGGTCGTCACTCAGCAAAGCATCGACGAGAAGGTCAAGATTGCGGTCGATAAGACCAAAGCAGAGACCAAATAAGAGTTGCTCGGGGCCATCAATGTAGCGGTCACTGACGCGGTGGTCAGCTTGCTTCCGGCACTTTTCGATTACACGAAGAATAATCCAAATGCACGGCCAGAGGACATTCCCCTTACCAGCTTTGTCGGGAGAAATTTGGTGAACACCAGATCACCAGCACCTGCTCAAGCAACCGCAAAAGGTCCCGCCCTCTGTTCATAGCAGCCCGACCATCTCTTGCATGCTCGGCGGGCCTTCATTGCTTGCTAAGCTCGACGCCCTCATGGTAATTACGCGTCATAACCTTTTCAGCATCATGTCTATAGTCTTCTGTTTTAGTTTCCTTTCGGATGTTTGACGTTGCTGACATGTCTCCTTCGTAGGCCGAGAACACCCCGTGCACCCTACTCTACGACATCAAGGGCCAGAAGGTGGCCGTTGGAAAGGCAACGATCGTGAAGCCCAAGGACCGCATGTTCCACAACCAAGAGATGCCCGATGGCGTCTTGAAGGTTAACGTGGCCAGTGTCTTTGTGGGCTTTGAGGATTTGCCTCCTCCGGTACCAGTCGCTGACGACGAGACCCCTAAGATGATTGACGCATGCAAGAACTGGTTCTTCCCTTGGCCCAAGTCTCTTCTTCGTCTTGAGGCGCCCAGTATCACGCCAATGCCACCTTCTCAAGAAGTTATGAACACCACCACCCCACCTACCAAATTACCTGGACTTGTTGTGGTGGGTGATAGCGGACGACGCGAGGGAGAGCCTCCATTAGTACTAGGTCATGTCGCCCCCGTTGTCGAAGAAGCAAATGTTGATGATGACATGGAGGAGGGTGATGATGAAGACCCAGACAAGTATTTCAATACGGCCTATGATGATGGAAGGTTGATGGCTCAGGACGACGAAGAATCTGGCTATGAGCATGGAGATGATGACTTGATGCTGCCCGATTTGCCGGAGTCGTATCATCCTAAGGCAGAATGCAAAAAGTCTCTCTTCAAGAAATTCTCGCATGAGATGCCACCAGATGCCGCCTCAACACAGCAACCCCCCGAGGCCCGTCCAATGATTAGCCCGATGACACTTGGGGTGGTTGTTAGGGAAGGTATGGTGGGCTCACTACCGCCACCCACAAAGAAGCAAACGAGGAGACCGGATTGGAAAGGCCCTAAAGGCGCTAGAGCTGCTTCAAGCAGCCAGCCGCCTTTGAAGCCTCGGGTGGTAGACAGAATACCCATCGAAGGTAAGAATCATTTCCATGTCGCCAGCGAGCCGATTCTACCCGTCAAAGCGCTAGATCACATACTGAACAATGATCTAAGGAGACTGCATGAAGATGTGATGGCCAGAGAGAAAAGCCTTTTGATCGCGGAAAAACCAGGATACCCGCTTTACGCGGCTCAGGTGCCGGGTGGGAAGTTGTATGTCGACACCTGGCCTGCGAAGCAGTTCATCCTGTGATTTGACTACATCTTCGACATGTCCCACACGACCAAGCTGGATTTCCAGTTCATCTGCATGTATGCGTTAATTCTCAACTACTTCATCAGGATCGAGAACATACAATATATCTACGTCGCGGACCCGTGTTCTATATGCACGAGAGCTTCTTGGCAGTTTACATAGAGCACCATGGATATGCAAGAAAGTACCTCGGCGAATTCATGATCGCTAATAAGGACAAGGAAGCAATTCCCCAGCCTTTTCATCCCACGTAAGTCATCCACGCATATCCTTTCGTAAGTGTTAATCATTCCTTTGCAAGCATGGGGGCTAATTTAAGGTGTACTTAATTTTCATAGCAGGGGCGGCGCCGTGCTCATTGTTCTGTACCCGTAATACTCCCATGCTATGTACTTGGACTCATCAAAGAACATCAAGAAAAAGGATTACACGCACGTAAAGAGTGTTCTCGATAGTGCCCTGTTTACCTTCAGCGTGTCTAGTTGATATATCAAGGTGAAAAGGAACATGAAGAACGGGTTGGTTTTCCGCCATAAGACCGACTTCTGCAGCATCCAGCAACCGCACACCAGTCAGGCTGATGGATTCTACCTCATGCATCACCCCCAAGAGTACAGAAGGGATAATCAACGCCTTCGCATGTCACCTACAACCGAAGATGCCGAGATTGTTAGCTAGGCCACAAGCATAGGAAAGACACCGGATCATCAAATCCGACCTGATGTTTATCACGTCCAGTGTTAACTTCCCCAAGTGATGATGAATTAGGTCGTCGAACCACCAGGGATGTTCTACCATGGGCCAACAATGACGCGGGATGATGTCCGAGCACTGCTACTCGCTCTGCGTCTAGACCTTAAGCCTTTCACGAAGTTCGGGTGCATCCTCGTTGACTATGAAGATTGGACCACCGACATGGACGACAGATCGCTCTAGTTAATTAGTTTGGGTATGAGGAACTTCGTCACTTATGTTTGCTATAAGTTGCTTGTATTTTGCTAATATTGCCTCTTTGTTTTCTTAAGTACATTATGTTGCATATTATCATTCAATTGATCAACTATCGATGAAGGTACATAGATCAGAGATGGCGAAGGACTGCTACGTCATGTTCGTTGGGAGGGTTCCAGGAGTCTACGACAACTGTCCAGACGCTCAGGCACAGGTGTACAAGTATGCGGGTTCTAGCCACAGAGGGTTCGACAACAGAGCCGAAGCGGAAAGTAGTTACTTGAGGTGGACACTCCGGCATGAGCAGGGGTAGGGCCGCCGGTTCCTCAAGTACTACATAGTCGCGCTCTTTCTCATGATGATCGCTCTTCTCCTCTACATCATGGTTTAGATAGAGATGATGAACTTGTGTGTGTGCCATAACCATGCATTTGCTCTTATTCGAGACATGACATGATCACTCTTGTGTATCGCTATTTTCGAAATGTGATGAAATTTGTGTTGAATGATGATGATGGTATGACGATAGTACTGTATGTCTATGATGATGATATTTAGTATGATCTGATGAAACTACTGTATAGAGCCTGTATAAATACATCACAAATACGTAGAGGGGGTGTAAACCTGTGAAAGCACGAATACTAGCAGCAGCGCTGGATTGCATCTAATAGCAACGTTGGGTTAGCAGAAACGCTTCCTTTATTCAAGCGCTACAGATAGTTAGCAGCACCGCTGGTCTAGGAAGCGCTACTGTTAAAAGTACATACCAGTAGCACTGCCCATACCAGCGCTACTGCTACAACTTAGTTGTAGCGCGCTAGCAGTAGCGCTGGACCCAGCGCTACTGCTATGCATATTTCCAGCGCTAGTACTAGGGTTTTCCCTAGTAGTGATTTAGAATGTGCTCCCTCCGTCCCATAATGTAAGACGTTTTTTGATACTAGTGTAGTGTCAAAAAACGTCTTACATTATGGGATGGAGGGAGTATTAAAGAACAATTAACATAATTAAATTTCTTGAAATCCAAAATAGTGGGTTCATTGCTACTTAAAGTTTTGACTTCACCAAGCCCACTTTCATCAATTTTTGCATCAAGATCTAAAAACTCCGTATTATTGGGAAGCCTTTTAGCTAAAGTTGACTCATCTCCAGTCCCATCTTTATCAAGTTTTATATTGGAAAACAAAGATTCAATAGGAGTCACATCAATTACTTTAAGATCTTCATCATTATTTTCACAGAAACTAGAAGAACATATTTTATAAACCAATCCTTTTTTACGCATCTTAGCGGTTCTTTCTTTGCACCATCAATGGAAATTCTCATAGCTTTGAGAGACTCATTGATATCATGCTTGGGTGGAATAGATCTAAGTTTCAAAGAGTCATCATCAAGAGAAATTCTATCTACGTTCCTAGCTAAATAATCAATCTTAAGCAATTTTTCTTCAATCAAAGCATTAAAACTCTTTTGAGCACTCATAAATTCTTTAACACTATTTTCAAAATCAAAGGGCATCTTATCAAAATTTCCATAAAAATTGTTGTAGTAATTACCATAATTATTAGAGGATTACTAGGGAAAAGCCTAGGATTAAAATTTCCTCTATATGCATTGTTACCAAAATTGTTCCTACCAACAAAATTCACATCCATAGATTCATTATTATTCTCAATCAAAGTGGAAAAGGGCATATCATTAGGATCAACATGTGTACCCTTGCTAGCAAATATTTCCATAAGGTCATCCATCTTTCCACTCAAAACATTCATCTCTTCAATTGCATGCACTTTTTTACTAGTGGAAGATCTTTCGGTATGCCATTGAGAATAATTAACCATTATATTATCTAGGAGTTTAGTAGTTTCTCCTAAGGTGATTTCCATAAAAGTACCACCCGCGGCCGAATCTAAAAGATTTCTAGAAGCAAAGTTCAATCTGGCATATTTTTTCTATAATCATCCATAAATTCAAACCATGCGTAGGGCAATTTATTATCATAAGTTTCATCCTCTCCCAAGATTGTGCGAGATGCTCATGATCAAGTTGATTAAAATTCATAATATCGTTCCTAAGGGAGGTGATCTTAGCCGGAGGAAAATACTTGACAATATAAGAATCTTTACACTTATTCCATGAATCGATACTATTTCTAGGCAAAGATGAAAACAAAGTTTTAGCCCGATCTCATAGTGAGAACGTTAATAGCATTAGATGGGATGCGGCATGTTCACGAGGAAGGCTAGAAAATAGATTTTTCATAACTAGATTCAATAAAGCAGCATTGATTTCATAAGATTCTGCATTAGTAGCGGGAGCAATCGGAGTACTGATAAAATAATTACTGTTGGTGTTGGAAAATTCACATAATTTGGTATTTTCTTGAGCCATATTGACAAAGCAAGCAATCCAACACACAATCACGCAAAAAGAAAGCAAACAAGACGAACTGAAGAAGGGCGAAGAAAACGCAAATCTTTTCGAAAATCGTTTTAGAAGTGTGGGAGAGAAAAACGAGAGGCGAATGGCCAATAATGTAAGTCCGAGAGATTACAGTTTTATGAAGGGTACTTGGTATGTCTTGACTTGGCGTAGATCTGCCCAGAAATGGCGCCAAAAATTCTTCCTGCTACCTCTTGAGCTTGCATTGGTTTTTCCCTTGAAGAGGAAAGGGTGATGCGGAAAAGTAGAGTAAGTATTTCCCTCATTTTGAGAACCAATGTATCAATCTAGTAGGAGACGATGCACAAATCGCCAAATACCTGCACAAACAATCAAACAACTTGCACCCAATGCTATAAAGGGGTTGTCAATCCCTTCACGGTTATTTTTAAATGTGAGATCTAATAGAGATGGATAAACTGTAAAGTAAATATTTTTGGTATTTTTGGTTATAGATTGGAAGTAAAAGATTGCAAAATAGTAGGACGGAAACTTATAAAATGGAAAATAGACCTGGAGGCCATATGTTTCACTAGAGGCTTCTCTCAAAATAGCAAATATCATGGTGGGTAAATAAATTACTGCCAAGCAATTGATAGAAGAGCGCATAATTATGACAATATCTAAGGCAATGATGATGAATATGGGCATCACTTCCGTGTCAAGTAGACCGACTCCTACCTGCATCTTCTACTATTACTCCACACATCGACTGAAACGATTCTGTATCTAGAGTAATAAGTCCATAAAGAACAGAGTAACACATTAAGTAAGATGACATGATGTAACAGAATTAACTCAGGAAATATGATGAAAACCCCATCTTGTTATCCTTGATGGCAACAATACAATACGTGTCATGTCCCTTTCTGTCACTTCGATTGAGCACTACAAGATTGAACCCAAAGCAAAACACTTCTCCCATTGCAAGAAAAACCAATCTAGTTGGCCAAACCGATAGTTCGAAGAGAATTACTAAGATATTAAATCATGCATATAAGAATTCAGATAATCTGATCATAAATCCACAATTCATTGGATATTGGAAACCACACGGCAAAAGAATATTACATTGGAAAGATCTCCAAGAACATCGAGGAGAACATGGTATTTAGGATCAAAGAGAGAGAGAGAGAGAGAGAGAGAGAGAGAGAGAGAGAGAGAGAATAAGCCATCTAGCTACTAGATATGTACACGTAGGTCTGTGGTAAACTACTCACACTTCATCGGAAGGGCAATGATGTTGATGTAGATGCCCTCCGTGGTCGAATCCCCCTTCGGCAGATTACCGAAAAAGGCCTCCAGATGGGATCTCGCGAATACAGAAGGTTACAACTGTGGAAAAGTGGTTTCGATGCCTCCTCTAGGGTTTCTAGAATATATGTGAATATATAGGCAGAAGAAATTGGTCGGTGGAGCAACAGGGGGGCCTCAAGGGTGGGGGCGCGCCCTACCCTCCAGGGCACGCCCTCCGTCCTTGTGGCCACCTAGTGGCTCCCCGGACATGCACTCCAAGTCCTCTGGATGTCTTCTGGTCCAAGAAAATCTTCATAAAGTTTCGTTCGGTTTGAACTCAGTTTGATATTCCTTTTCTGCGAAACTAAAAACAAGGGAAAAACAAAAACTGGCACGGGGCTCTAGGTCAATAGGTTAGTCCCAAAATAATAGAAAATAGCATATTAATGCATATAAAACATCCAAAACAGATAATATAATAGCATGGAACAATCAAAAATTATAGATACGTTGGAGACGTATCAGTGTGTCGAGACCATGGTTTTATTCAATAGGTGGTAAATCGTTAACATATTCAACTTTAATACCTTATTCCTTCATAAATTTCTTTGTCTCTTGTGTACACTATAAAAAAAGGACAGTTCCGTGATGATACGTGTTTGTCACAGTAGGTCACGTTTTCTGTCATGCATGTCCAACCATGACGATTTTATGACAGAATCAAGATAGTCATACATGTGCTGTCGTAGAAGTCTTCCATGACAATACTGAAATTATCATGTCAGAAGTGTCCACTTCCATGACGATAAATGGCTCGTCATGGAAGTGCTTTCGTCAAGGGTAGCTGACACGTAGCATCCACCATAACGAGACGCCGTTAACCCAATCGGGCCTGGTTTTGGATCCGATAACCCGTTAACAACAACGACCAATGGCGATTTTCCACTTGTAAAATTATCATTGGTCAGAGGAAACATGTGTCGGCTCCGCAATGGGCCAGATTTCATCCATCGAATGGACAGGATGTGCCTATGATACGTCGACATGTGGCATGGCCCAACAGTGGCCCACTCAGGTAAAAAGGTTGACCCATTTGACTTGGTCCAAAGTTCACGAGCCGGCCCATCGAAAGCCCATTAACGGCATGATCGCATATAGCCCATTCATGCCCTCTAACTAACGGCCTATTATGGCCTTTCCGAATTCGGCCCAGTAGCTTCACCTGGGCCGTCCAATATGATTCCAGCCCGTTGTAACTTCTCGACCATGTATAGCCCATGACGTCTTTTGGCCCATATGAGGCCCTTTGTAACTCTTCGCCCATTAGCAGCGTGTAGTGAAAATGGCCCGTAATGAATAGTATATCACTTTATAGCCATTAGCGGCCCATTACTCCATTTGGTCATTTCTAGTCCGTGTTATCTTTCGGCCTTCTAAGGGCCCATTTCTTCCTTGGCTGATTTGCAACATTTGGTTACTTACGGTCCGTTACTGGCCTATTCCGCTTGTGGGCCAAATCCGGCCCGTGGTCAAAGTCGGCCCGTTTGTTGCCTGTTAATCCATTGGGCCATTTCCATAACGTCATCAAATACATCTCATTAACGACCCGTTATGACTATCGGTAGAACTAAGACAATTATACTCGTCGTCCTATTAATGATCGTTTAAAGTCGGCCCATGAATGAATGATTCCCACTCTAGCCCGTTAACGGTCCATAATGCGGTCCTTTATTGGCCCATGTTTGGCGAATCGATCATATGTCCTGTAGAAGGCCCATTGATTCTACGGCCCATACAAGGACCATAGAAGCCACATTGATTCTACGTCTTTAGAAGGCCCGTAGGAGGCCCATGGTCACTACAACCGGACCATGGTGACAATGGTCCATATGTTGCCCATTGTTATTGTGGCCTAGTTTTAAAAGATAGGTTACTGTGGCCACTAGCAAACTGCGAAAAAAGAACTGCATTGGCTACAAGCAAACAAATAAAGTAGATAGCAAGGAAATAAATAAGCAAGCAACTTACACTATGCTATTATGGCTATTACGCATATTACATCCACTGGGCATCAAAGTTCGCCAGCAGTACACATATGGGAAACAAAGCAGCATATTACATACACTGCTTGTCAAAGTTGGCGACCAGTGCAAATAAACGTCACATCAAAATAAGGCCATGACTGAAACCACTTCAGAAGAGCTCAAGAAACAATATTCCGAGTATCCACCATGCGGGGAAGAATCTTAGCAGGCTTATTAGCTTTCTCTTATTTGGCGTTTAAATCCTCTAACGCTTGCTGTTGCACTAGAAAGTACGCATTTCAATTCTGTAGAGACTTCCTTAGTCATTCGGCTTTGTGTCGTAGCACATCTGATCGATGTCATTCAACTTGAAGTTGAGACTCAAGAAGCTGAACTGATTCAGGTAGTGAGTTCGAACAGCTTGTGCCAGCAGTAGTGGCAAGTAACTCGAACACTACATGAAGACATCACTTTGGGTTGGCTTACGGTCTTCAAGATAGTTTTTATCAGCTTTCTTGGAGATCAACATGGATGTATCACTATCTTGAACCTTATATGCATTACATCCTTTACCATTGCATAGAGGGTACTCTTTTCCAATATTTTGTCTGCATTCCAAAAGAGAAACAAGAAGACACATCGAAGGTTTACCATTTTGTATATGAAACTCATTTTGGTAAACTACTTCAGTACTAAGGTGGACATGATAATAGCATGCAACAAACATATATCTACGTACTATCGTCACTGGGTCTATATCATTCTAGTTTATGTTGCCAAATCACGATAGAGACGGTTCAAACAATATCTATTTAAGACAAAGCATCATAGACAAAATATAGTGTGGGAAACTACACAACACTAACAACACTTGTAATGTGCATGGCATGAGATCATAACTATTTGTTCAGTTGAAACTGAAATCAACATAGAGCAAGTTACAACACCAAACCAGTTAAAGAAACAGATTTAAAACATACATGTTGCGCCATTGTAGTTTCAATTGTGTCCTTCAAATTTGAAATTAGTTGGTATTAGTAAATACAGCGATGCCAGAGCAAAGGAGTATGAACCATAGCTATGGAACCTGAGTTGAGAACAATTCTTCTTCTGCTTTAAGCATTGACTTGGGGTTCGGAGTGGTGCTCATCGTGCTTTGGGCACTGCAGTAGCCTTACTAACTACTCATGTGTTGGTGCTCTGTGGTAGAGACGGTGTTGTGTCAACTAGAACTGGGTTACTATCTGCTGGGGCTGGGGTTAGAAGGGGTGTAGCTGGTTCTTTGTCCAATTGGGTAGGTCTATCATCAGCATGAGTCTGGGTTATGTGTGGTGGGATGGTTCTTGGGCAAGTACAACCGTGGTTCTATCTGCATCGACGGGTAGCACTATCTTTTCTGAAGACCGTGTTTTTACTCCCATAGATACTGCCATTACCCCCTGCAATTCAAATGGCTGATAGACAAGAAAAGTAATTGAATGTACATACATTGTATGATAGACAAGTGCAATGGATATAAGGGAAGAAAATAGACCATGAAAAAGTTCACATTTATGTTGTCTAACCTAATAGGATAGCATGACACAGTTTCACATATATGATGGCTAACTAAATAGGATAGCATGACACAATTTTCACAAATATGATGGCTAACTAAACACGATTGAATGGCATACTACAAAATATGATGACTATGTAAACATGATGACATGATACAACTATATGATGTGTCTATTAAAGTGGTTTGCATGCCATAATTCACATACAGTTCGTCGATGGAAACATGATGGCATGATATAATTCATTGATAGAGTGACATAATTCGAAGTATGATGACTATGTAAACATGACGAGATGATATAACTATATTATGTCTTTTGAAAATGGGTTGGCATGCCATAAGTCAGATACATGTTGTCTATGTAAACATCATGGCATGATACAATTCAAATATATGATTTATATACTAAGCAAATGAGCAGAGGGCAATCACATATATGATATGTAAACTAAGTAGATGGCACTCAATATTTTGTATATGATATAAAAACTAAGCATTACAAGACAACATATGCATGATATGAGTAATATAACCCTACCTAGTTTAAGCATACACCTCAGGGGAAAAATAGGATTGGTCCTCTGTCTCTGAATACTCCTTTGAGGAGCTATCTATAACCAGCAAGATATCTGCTCTAAACACCTTGTTTTCACTCCAGATTTTTCCATCACCAATTCAAATGTCTGATGCATAGGAAGAGTAGTTGAATATACAAACATTGTTGACAAATGGAATATGTAATACAAAAAAAAGATGGCATGATATAATTCACATATATAATGTCCTGCAACAAGATGGCATTGCATAATTCACATATATGGTAATTACACACTAAACAGGTGGCATTCTCACAAACCATGTCTAAATAAGGAAATGACATAGCAATGCAAGACACCATATGCACGATACGAGCAATATAACCCTGCCAAGTTAGGGTATGCACCTCCGGGGGGAATATGACTGGTCATCTGTCTTTGAATCCTCTTCTGAGGAGCTAACCGTAACTTGCAAGACATGCGCTCTGTCAAATAGCAGTGTCTGCTCTGAAGACCGTGTTTTCAATCCAGATTTTTCCATGACTGTGTTGAATGGCTGATGCACAGGAAGAGTAATTGAATGTACTAAAAATTGTAACTTAATACAGAATAAAAAAGGAATGTCATGATATAATTCACATATAAGATGACTATCTAATGAGGATGGCCTTGCAAAATTCACAAATATGATACTTGACTAACCAAGATGGCAATGCATGATTCACATGTATGATATAGAGACTAAATAGATGGCATTCACACAAAGCATGTACTAACATTTTATGTATGAAGTAAGCAATGCAAGGTGCCATATGCAAGATATGACCAACATCATCATGCCAAGTTAGAGCAAAATACCTCAGGGGGTAAATAGGAGTGGTGTGCTCCCTCTGAATCTCCCTCTGAATAGTTATCTTCCTCTTGATTACAGTCTGGAATGGGGGGAGGGGGTTGCTTTTGTGCCCACGAAGGAGGGACGTCTGCATGAAATTTCATTGCCACACAAGGCTCATCTCTTTTGCTTTACATGTTCAGTACCATTATGTACAATAGCTGACATGCATAGGAATAAAACATAGCAAGATTATGTAAGGAGTGCATCCACAAATCCAGTGTGATCGTAGCAACCTGTGGATAGACCCAAAACCAATGATAGTAGGCAGATAATAGCTTAAGTTAAAAAATACAGATAATGGCTCCTTCAATGTTTGTTTCCCACCCAACATGAAACTCATAGTAGACACCCGAGATTAACCATATAGTAGACAAATACTATTGATTGTTGCCCTAATATGTACCACACAACCATTTTAAAACTCAATTTTGAGCATTAGTTTGTACCTGACTTGGAGTCTAATCAATGAACGTGATGATAAGGTAAACTTTCATATTAAGCGATGCATAACGTAAGAAGACACGAAAGAGTGCGACCTCGCTTGACGACCCATGTAGTCCTCAAGGTCATCTGCTCAGTTGTTGTGGCTGCCGGCGGTAAGGAAGATGATTTGAGGCAGCGAAAGACAGACTGGAGGGAGGATCCCTTCTCTTGTCAACCCTTTCATCGTTGAAGCAGCTGAGCTGGGGTGGAACACAGTACAGAAGGAGCGGAACAAACCACACAAGGTTTTCTTTGAGACATATATGTAACAGAAGTAATTTTGTAAGGGCTCGTTTGATTTGGAGGATTCTAACAATTCAAGGATAAGAAATACACAAGAATAGGATAGGAATGCACGTGCAAATTAGATAACTTAAAAACACGGGATTTTTATCAATCTAGGTGTTTGGTTCACAAGAATTGGAAGATCGCATGAATGCAAAGAAGCATGGTGAAATTAAGTCAAATCATAAGAAAATGTACAATTATAATTCTATTGTGGTACTATCTCTTAGTCTTGTGCTTCATCAATGGGAATTTGAAACGTAGGTCAAGTGGATACTAAAATTCCTACTGTTTTTCTTTGAAGGAGACACTAAAGGAACAAATCCTATAGTTTTCCGTTGAACCCAATGCATGAATAGTAGTAAAATAGGAAACTTTTCAATTCCTATGTTTTTCCTTCACTTTTCCTTTGAAGCACTGGCTATTCTAGCAGGCAGGCTTGAACAGAAAAAAGCCTGCAATCCAATTTTTTTGCTACCTCTACTACTTTGGACCCAGGCCACTGGCATACTAACTCAACTCCCATGCCCATCTACAAATGCACATCTCAAATGCACAAAAATAAATAATGATGGCTTTCGAGAGAGTCCATCATGGATAGCTAAGTTGCTTGGTACCTCACAGCTTGTCTTATAGTAGGAGAAACTAATCGTATTTCACGTTACTACACATGCTCAGTGACAATATATATAACATGTAGAGTAAAAACACGATGCAACAAGTGTAAAATCTCTTTGGCAATGCCATGTCAATCTCAGCATCATTGGGTTGGTTGCTGAGGATGCTGCGGCTGATGTGGCTGTTGGCAGAGGGGAAGAAGATCTCAGCAATCTGGAGATGGAGCCAAGGGTGCTGCTCTGCTGTGATTGAGGGTTTCGTCATTGGAGCAGGTCCGGTGAGTCGTATGACCAGGAGGCTGAAGCAGGACAAGAGGGACAATGTTAACCCGAGTGGAATTATAATAGCATCTCCAATAGATGATGTAAAATACATAACCACAAAGTGCTAGATGTAAAATACATCAGCCGCTCATCTATGAACTTAACAGTCGAAGCTGAATTTAATAGTCAAAACTGAATATTGCTGTCGAAACTGAATTTTGCTGTCGAAACTAAATTTTACTGTCAAAATTGAACGCACTAGTAGCGGAAAACTAGTGCACTAATAGTTTTGGCCGCTCGAGCACTAGTGGCAGAGTAGAAGTGATCTAAATCGGTAGCCGCTCCGACATGGAACGTACTACGAGAGAGACGCCGAGACAGCTGGTCGTCCAGCAGCAGCATCTCCCAGAGCATCTGTGTGCGAGAGCCAGGGTAGCTTGTCATGTAGCAACATCTCGGGTAGCAGCACCAGGAGCTCGTGCGAGAGCTGGAGCTGCTGCTCATGCAGCAGCAGCATGAGCAAAAGTAGATCAGAAATGCATGCAATAGCAAGAGAAAGAGCAGCAGTGCAAGCAAGAGCAAGAGCACACCACCCAGGGGACCGAGACCAAGAGTAGAGCAGCAGCGCGAGTGAGAGCCGAAGCAGCAACAGCTGGGCCAGCGAGAGCCGGAGCAGTAGTAGCAGCTCCTACTAATGTGGACGGCGCCACCGAGTGGGCCACGCCGTGGAGTAAGTGGCTGGCGACGCCGCCGTAGATGTAGTCGCACCATGCAATCACGGGACCGAGCGCTGGTAACACCATGAAATCGAGTTAAGAAGAAAATGCAGCGATTAGTGTAGAACCTCTTTGGTGGCGTTGATTTGGCATTAGCTTCATCTAAGGAATCGGTGATGGTGCTACTCTTCTAGTGGTGCAAGTGAAGACATTGGTGTGGGAATGGAGCTGGCGCGATAGACGAGGCAAATGTCGGGGCGGATCCTCATCCGGTGTAGCGGATGAGGCTGTCGAGCTATTGCGGTGGACGATGTCGTCCGGGAAGAGGCTCTGGCTGGGTGGCGGATGGAGGTGGGTGCGGGGCTTCGCGGGTTTTCGCGGCCTCGGTGTACGATTGGGGGGGGGGGGGATGGGAGGGGGAACCATGGCTTAGGAACGTGCTTGTCAAAAATGTGGGGTAAGTTACGAAAGTACCCCCACCGATTTTCACTAGGTGGTTCTTTCGGTTCAGGGGTATCACATGTATTTCACATCTAGGGATTTCGCAAGAGGTGGGAGTTTTAGCTCACGTTGTAATTTTGGGATAGAAAGGCGCG
>LR738711.1:313171394-313218528 GCA_902687465.1 Secale cereale | reverse complement strand
GGTGTGGGAATGGAGCTGGCGCGATAGACGAGGCAAATGTCGGGGCGGATCCTCATCCGGTGTAGCGGATGAGGCTGTCGAGCTATTGCGGTGGACGATGTCGTCCGGGAAGAGGCTCTGGCTGGGTGGCGGATGGAGGTGGGTGCGGGGCTTCGCGGGTTTTCGCGGCCTCGGTGTACGATTGGGGGGGGAGGGGATGGGAGGGGGAACCATGGCTTAGGAACGTGCTTGTCAAAAATGTGGGGTAAGTTACGAAAGTACCCCCACCGATTTTCACTAGGTGGTTCTTTCGGTTCAGGGGTATCACATGTATTTCACATCTAGGGATTTCGCAAGAGGTGGGAGTTTTAGCTCACGTTGTAATTTTGGGATAGAAAGGCGCGGGTTGAGATGGAGGGAGTTTTCGGAGCACGATGAGACAAAGAGATATCTTAAATTTTCGGGACAACAAGGCGCAGGTTGAAGAGGTGGGAGTTTCGCAGCAAGATAGATAGATATGCTAGCTTCAAATTTTGGCATAACAAGGCGTGGCTTGAAATTTTGGGACAACAAGCTTAATGTGTACAAAAAAAATACAGTTCGCACCCCACTAGAGAGAGTCATGTGCCGTTTTACTATATTACTAGAAATGCCATTCAATAACAACAACAAGAAAAATACAAAAATAGGGTTAACAAGCTTAACATGCACAGTACCAAATCAATTTGCACTTCCTTCAACAATAAAAAACAATTCACACTGTCTTGCATATGGACTAAATTTGAGTACATTTTCCCTATCTGAATGGGATTGTACTCGGGTTAGTTATACAACCATCTAAATATTATCTTCACAACACATGACATGAATCATGGTAAAAAAAACACATGACATGAATATAGGAGTAGTAAATTCCCATATAAATATGAACTACATGTACATAGGATCTCGAGTTCAGATATATGTATCCATTTTATGTTGAATTCAAATCATACTACATGTATGCTCTAGCTAGATATTCAGAATGTAAACCATGTACGATAGTATGTACAATGTGTTTAACACGCCAACACACACGCACACACACGCCATTTTGATATGTGCTGCAAAAGCCATCCATTATCTCCAATTTGAATAGTGTGTCCATGCATGGATGCAATGTGGCCAAACGATGCCTGCCATTGGTATCTCAAATTCAAATCACTTTGACCTAATTCAATATATATACAGTATAGCATGGTCGTTTCAAAAACACACCACCCATATCTCAATTATATTCATGCATGCATGGGTTTCAAACATCATGATATCTTATTAAAATATTTGAATTTAACTTTACATTAATTATGACCTCACCAATTGCTAGTAAAATGGTTTAAGTTGATGAATTGTCCCTCCCCATAAAGGATTAGCAATGCTTTCCCCCTAGCTCCTTTAATTTTCATGGCTCCGCCAATTCACGGAACCGTGCATGTTCTCAACCCCTCTCATTAAATATTGATATAACACTTGTGCAATCCTTCCCAGTCTCCCTCCACTTGGCCCCTCGCATCATCTTCCAGCACCCACATATCCCAGACCCCCAGTGCTTGTGCACTCGTAGAGCTCTTCCCTCTATCTGTTTGTATTGATATCTCGCGCGGTCCAGCCCTCCCCTCGCTTCTCATATATCACCCTGGCCATTGGATATCATCTACATTCCACCGGATTCTGCCACATGTACAATCTAGAAGACTCCATGATTGAACTTAAGCATAATGCACAAACCTCAAAACACAAGCACTTCTCCCTCGTGCTAGAATCTTCCGTATCATAATTGCCCAATCTTTTTTTAGATGAATTACCATATTTTATTTTCAGTTTATGCTTTACAATGCACAATCCCATGAATGATAAAATAGATTAACTTTTTTATAAAAAATAATTGATTTTGAATGAGATGAACTATAAGAATTAGACAAACATCGACATTATGCCTTACATCATCCTATAATGTGGTATTTATTCATAATTCGGTTGATAAATCTAATGCGTGCAATGCACGTGTACCTTACTAGTACTTACAGTATGTGCAAAACACGTAAATTAGAATTCCAATGGCACGCTACGCAATGTGTCTCTCTTTTCAGTTAATATACTCTGACTAAAATGATGTTTGGGCATCCATGAAGCCACATTGCACATGTGGCGTATTGCCGCGACCTTCTTGTGTGGATTGATCACAGTGACGTGTGCAGGTTCCAGAAGAATGTACTCGTCCTCTCTCATGCACATCGGCGGAGTACGTGCACGAAGCGAAGATGTGCACGCACACGCGGGTACATGGTGGAATTCCTTTTCGTACGAAGATCCACCCCACGTGATAACTAGATGCGTGTAAAGTGATTCACTTAATGGATGGTCAATTAATACAGTGCATGCAAATTGAGTGGTCGTAAGGGAGGAAGTAGTTGAGAATGACATTACTACTCCACTGCGTGCATGTGAGTTGTTAAATCATGGGTTGCTACTTCCATTGGTCTCTTTCGTATTTTGTGCCAGATTTTGACCATAGTTTTAAGTAACACAATATTTATGCATGCCATAAAAAATAATATGATAAAAAACTATGTTCAAATGCGATTCCAATGATATAATTTTTTGTGACATGCATTAAAATTTTCTTACTTAATTTTTTGGTCAAAATTTGGAACAAAATTAAAGGTGGCCAATAAACCAGGATGCACGTAGCATGATCAATTTTTGCGTGGGTTACTATTCGTGGCCTTTGTATTTAAATATGGATGGAGTGGAGTAGTACTATCTTATCTTAGCCTCGTAGCTAGGGCTCTCCCAGCACCTACGCTCACCTCCCCGCCTCGCCGACATGATCCCACCATGGATAATTCCTTAGATCCTAGGATCCAAAAGGCTGCCCACTCTCTGCGGCCTGCAACACTGCCGCCTTTGAGCTCTACCCACATGTGTTTCAGAGGGGATCCATTGATCTGGAATCATAGATCGGTAGCATCGGAGGACATGCCAAGGCTGCGTTTCAGGTGGTGGGCAGCAAGGGAAATCGGATCGAGGAACCGTCACATCGATTGGAGAAAAGTTCGAAGAAGCTGCGCTAGGCGAAGCACAATGCGGAGGAACAAGTCGATCTCAGGGGAGAGATGCTAAGGGATGTCAACATCTGGCAACATCGCGTTGATTTCATGCTGGGGCTAACTGCAGAGATCATATTCACAAAGTCGACTGCGGAGGAAAGAATGTTCATGCACGCGGGATGGGATGAGCAGCAGGTGCAACTGTTCAAATGGGCGGTAGGAGAAGCCAAATCGCGAAGCCAGCTGCAGCGGCGGCGCTGGGGATGCATCGTATGCGAGGTGAGCTGCCCTCCTTCCCCGCCAGCGATGTAGTGACCTACTCGGTTGCTGCTGTAGTGAACTTATGGCGCCATGGTGGTTTGCAATGTGACAATCACTCCCTTCATATGTATTGTATTTATGTGAAAGTACTTGGTCGTTTAAAAATATATAGTAATTGATTTATCACTAGTTTTTGAATGCTTGGTCATGACAATCACCCGAAGCCACAACCACAAGGCTCCATTGTGTAATCCTTTACTCTCGGTCGCACCAACAAACGGTCGCTGGGACCCGCGTCTCACCGAAGGGACACACATCGGCTTGGTCTGACATGTACGACCAGTTACATCACTGACTTGTGTGACCGAATTTGAGCATTAGTACCTAAAATTTGTGTTCCAGGAAACTCACCGGGAGCCGTTTTCGGCCTTGAAACCAAAACCATCAATTAATCTTTAGCTTGTTCCCTCACATTCCAAAGTAGTACTACCATGCTTTAATTAAGTGCAAACCTGTTCACACATACATGTATCAATCATGAATGTGTTCCCACTATGCAGTTCGAGAAATACTAATAAAACTGGAGAGGCGGCCAAGGCGAGAGGGTTCGCCGCCTTGTAGAGGCCTCGAAAGATCTCTCACGGGCAGGCGAAGGCTCCCAGGAGCGCCCTAGCTGCGGAGGCGAACATTCTGAGCTAGCGGTGCTGGAGTCATTATCCGTTGATGACATGCCCGCTGAGCTCAATAAGCATGACAAGTTGACCACTGGTTTGGTGAACCTGTTGAAGGAGATCATTGCCTAAGGTAAGAAGGCGACCGGTGAAATCCTACAACTACAGTAGGACAAGGCGAAGCTCCGCCACAAGCTCGACCTGCTGAAGGAGGAGAACGCCGGCTGGAAGAAGCTGCATTTGAAGAGGATTTCCTCGGTGAAGATGCTGAACGATCTCATCATGGAACAGAAGGAGGAGTTGGCAAAGCTCCGCATAAAGCACCCGACTACTGTCAAGCTACGTAATGCGGCCGTGGAAGAGATGATGAATGCTCTCCTCGATAAATCGCACGTCATTTACATAATGAAGAAGATGGCAGAGGAGAGGCGCGAGGCGATGAAGGTCGTGGATGTGATGAAGAAGAAGTTAGGACTCCACGGCCAGTAACACTTCATGAAGTAGAGAGCAGTGCCGCATACTTGTGTCCGCGTGTCCCTTTTTTTGAGGTGGGGGGGATCTTCCTTCTTCTTTTGCTCCTGTGTTTCTTCTTTTGCTTTGGTTGTTTTGCCGCATGTGTCACGTTCTCAGTGAGGCACAAATAGAACAATGCTAACGATGAGCGGCGTTGTGGGATCAATGACTAGAAAATTACTCCCTCCATTCCCAAATATTTGTCTTTCTAGAGATTTTAACAAGTGACTACATACGGAGTAAAATGAGTGAATCTACACTCTAAAATATGTCTACATACATCCATATGTTGTAAAAAAATTGAAATGTCTAGAAAGACAAATATTCGGGAATGGAGAAAGTAGATCATTTTTATCGCCATATCGCACTAGACTACCATGTTTCACGCTCCTCTATCGTACTAGTACTCCAATGAAAAAATAGAGTATACCGCACGGTTCATTGATCCTCCTCGGGTCGTCGAGAAAAATTATAGGAGCAGTCAAATCACAAGGCCACACCTTTCAGCAGTAATGAGCCAACAAATCACAAAGTCCCTCTACCTCTTGTCAAACCGACGAAGTGAGACTGCCCCGTACTCGATTGGAAAACTAGAGAATACTGCATGATTCTTTGTGCAGTAGTAGTATGGATTGCACCATGGAGAAAAACTAAGAAGATGAAATTAAAGAAAAAATGTGGTAAATATAGAGAGTGCTCGGCGCCAAATTATGCATAGTACTATTAAAAAAACTACTACGTGCTTAGATGGGGTGCTAAAGTCTATTAAAGAAATCATCATACCTTTGACAACTAAAATCCTTCATGCTTTGGGTAAACTTCTCTTTTTTTTAGAATTACTTATATAATTTAAGTGTTTTGTGTATGTGGCATGCTTGGAGCTTGGTTACTAGTATAGCCAACTGCTGGCTATATGATGTTGGCCATACCATATACACGAACTTTAAGAAGTACTAGTATATACGTACTGAAGAGTTAAAGTAACGAGAAAGAACATAACATAGTTCTGTCGGGGATCAACACAACACACTCCTAAAATAAAACTAAGCACCCTAAAATTACACTAAGCAACTAATTCGGTAGACATTGCATTAGAACCACTACGAGAAACGATATTGACACATTACTCAGACTCCTCGTCCACATCCTCGATTTCGTCCTTGTCCCTCTTCCTCTTGGCCGATATTTCATTGCTTGAATCGCACACTAGGTTCTCGCTCTTCATACAACCCATGTAGATATTGAAACAAAGGTTTGCATCCATTGCAGCGTACTGGATATGGTATTTATCTATTAAATTCCACTACCATGCAAGATGAAACTTGTGGCGAGGTATCGTCAGTTTACCATACGAAGGATCAACCATGGCTCCTGCCAGGGTCAGCATTGAAGACTGATGGGAGGACACCAGCCTTTTCTTCTGGAGGTCGAAGGGCTGGCCTACAACGAGTCCTATCCGACAAAGGACTTCCTGGTCATTATGAAAGTCTATAGTAATGAATTTTACTCTGTCGTCCGCAAGGAAGTTCTTAAAATCCTCGCACTTAATGGCGGCATGGCATATGTGGTAGACCAAGCACAAGTTATGCACACAAACCTGGATCACGGCGGGCTTCTTCTTCTCTTCCTCCTTTAGATTTTTCTCTTTTCCTAGGACTGTGGTGTACTGAACATCTAGCCCAACGACCCGCTAATTACCATGTGACTGTTCTAACATGCGTTTGAAGCTAGCAAGGCATATTTTCACCGTCAAGGAAGAACGGGTGTAGATGACGTCGAAATCATCACCGATGATGGTTCTAACCTTGTACTCACTGCCGATCATGGAGATTTGGAACGGCATGGATTTTGGAGGAGGGTTAGGATTAGTGGAACTTTTGTAATGTGAAAGGATGTGACGACTAGGAGCAAACTACCGTAATGTTAAAGGACTGATGAGTAGGAGCGAACTGCTAGTGGTTTTCCGATTGTAAAAAAGCTGAGTGGGGCGCGTGAACGGCACGGAAGAGGCTTGCTCGGTGGAGAAATGGCTTCATGCACAGTACTATGGGGGCCCAATTAGATGTCAGTATACTAGACCCACTTTGTAGGCCTGACACAGTATAGCATCTACGTGTTCGCACGTCAAGTGTCGAGAAAATTAGAGGTGACACAAAGCTTTTCGTGCTCCCATGATGCGGGCTTCTGAGAGCCCTTGGATCTTAGATCAAACAGTTTCATTGCGTGATTCTAGACCTATGGGTGAATATCCTATCCTGGAGGGTGATTATGCAAATTTTCAGCAACTTAGCATGCGATCGTTCGATCTCAGATCCAAAGGCTGTCAGCAGCGTGTATCATGGTCGTGCCTACCATGATTGTCGCCCGCTCGCGTGGTCGCGCCCTTGGAGATTTCAGACGGCTATAAATGATCATTTTTTGCCTACTTTGCATGCATGAAACTACTTCCTCCATCCAGGTGTGTGAGGCTATGTGATGTTGGCATGTCATACATAGTCATCGCTAATAGTCACTCATACAACATGGTTAGCTATAAGGTTGGCTATAAGAGTTTTTTTTACTTCTCTCTATCTCTTTCTTCATAGTATTTATTGCATTTTCCAAGGAGTAAGTAGCTAGGGTCTTGCACAAGAGCCCACTCCCACCATTTTCCCATGTCCCTCTCCTGGACATATAAGAAAAAGTGCCATGTAAACAGGCATCAACAATGTATTGGTTTTGCTATCTCTAAGCCTTCTCTCTCCTCTTAGAGGCAGGCTCCATACATTGCAAACCACAACCTCTAGCACAAAATTGTTAGCATCGCCTCTTAGCATGGAGGCCACCTCTAAGGAATAAAGAAATTGAGTGACCCCATATGTCAGTTCTAGGGAGTGGTTTCGATAGAACAAAATATATTGAGAAATAAACCTGGTGGTAGGGCCCATCTAAGAGGTGACCACATGCACTATACATTACGTGCTTTTTCCTAAATCATATAGGCAACGAATGGGACCCAGCATAGAGGCGATGCTGCCTCTAGACATCGTTGATGCCTTGGAGGAAATCAGGGAAGACTCACCCCGGTCATAGCACCGTAGTAATAATGATAATGGCCAATCAGAACACGGGGATCCACTTGTCCAACAGTAATGAGCTGTCAAATCCCACATCCCTACTTTTGCAGCAGTAAATTCAATCTGCTACTCCCTCATCTTCTTGGCTCTTTGTCAAACTGACTAGTCGGAACTATCCCGCCTACAGCACAGGAAAAGCCCCGCCCTCGACTTTTAAATATAATTTTGTATCCATGGATTGTGCCAAGGATCAAACCCACAAGAAAACTGTGGTACACATGTATACATCACGCCCGTCGTGGTCGCTTCGCACCCCAGACGGTCGGTCGGTCTGGCACGCTGCTCACCGAATGGAACACATGTCATATTGCATTTGCACAAACATGTGGGACCGCAATTGAGAACCGACCGTAGGCACACTCCCCCTTCCCCGCAAGTTAATAGAAGGGAGAGACGAGCGATGGTATGGGAGCAGTGCTATCCACACATCGGTTCTTGGATGATCCTGGATGACACGGGAGATCTATTCGTCCATGCATGTGACCAGATTCTAGAAGACAGTTGGATATGCAATCATCTATATATCGTGCATGATGTGTTTTACAGGGCTGTAGTTCTGATGAGAAATCTAAAAAAGGGAGCACCAAGTATATTACATTACTAATATAATTTGAATCCATTTTTGGTATAAGTACAAATCTACTCCAATCAAAATAGACGGCATGGGCAACCTCTCCCCAACATGCTTCACCGGTGAGCCCGTGGATTCACCCATCCCCTCTTCCCACTGCTCAATCGCCTAGTGGTGGGTAGGAGAATCCCGGTTCCTCCGATCGGGTTATTCGTTTATGTTAGGGTTTTTAGTCCTCGCACGCACAGAGCTCACGCTGATGTCGGTGCTTCTTCTCTGAGTTTCCCTTTCGGGCTCCGATCCTCCATGTGGCCGTTCATCTACACATAGTCGATGGAACTCCAGCGTAGATTCTTGTCGACTCCTTTGGGGCAGTTAGGTTATGGTTTCTTGTCATCTCGCAATATTGGGTGTCATGTGCTTCGGATCACTGCGAGGGTTATGCAATGAAAACTGCTTTCCTCCAAGGTGCTGGTCATTGGGGGCACATGCACGAAGACCACTCGGCTCCCATCTAGGTCACTTTGTGCATTTGAAAACCGAACCGAAAACCCATACCAAAAATAAATTGAACCGAATCAATTTTATGGTTTTTATGGTTTCTAGTTTCGGTATGGTATGAGATTTTCATATCATTTTGAACTTTAGTTTTTAAAGTATATACTGAAAAAATTGAATGGTTAATCGAATAAACCAAAGTAAAAAATAAATTTATATTTGTTGAGATGAACAACCATACTAGTTGCCATTTTTCTTGTACACGAGTCAAATTCACTACAAAGCATGTAAAATTTTCTTGTAACATAGTTATTTTTTTCATTTTAGAACGCTAAACATGTCCATAACCATCAACAGATGAATCAATGCATGCATATACACTTATATATATAGTTACTACTTGTGTAAAATAGTATGTGTTTTCAGTCATTAATTTGTAAATTATTATTACGACATTTTAAAATTCGTGTCAACTTTGGTTTTTATGGTATATGCCGAAACCATACCGAAATAATTTGGTATGTACCAAAACCGAACCGTATTTTAATTACATACCAAATTTATTGAAGTATTAATACCGCACAACCCTAAAACCCATAAAAACCAAACCATGTAAACTGAATAAACAGAACGAACAGAGTGATATCTAGGTCAAGCTAGCTATGTTAATTAGGAGATCTATCGGTTGACCCCTTTTCTACGAGTTTGTCTTTAACTTGAGCTTTGATCCTCGTCTAGTTTGTTCGTCGGGATATAGTCCACGGAGCACCAGCGTAGATTCATGTTTATCCTTGGGGCAATGAGGTTATGGTTTCTTGTCATGTGGCATTTTTTGTGATATGTTAGTCCGGTGCTTCAGATCGAAATGATGACAACTGCGCCTCGGGGGCACGTGTAGGAAGACTTCTCGACAGTCATTTTTTTGACTATATACTGCAAGGCACTTCTCGACAGTCATTGAAGAGGTCAAGCCATCTCTGGTAGAAAAAACAAAACTACTCCACTATATATAGGCAGGAGCCTCCATGCTTGCTTGCTAGTGTTGATCTCTTCACACTCTCTCATCCTCTCCAGATCTAACAATGACAGAGGTGGCCACACTCTCTCCCTCTCTGCTCACCGCTGGTCACTAATTCAGCCGGATCCCCTGCGCCGGGGAAGGTGAGAAGGTGCAACACTCACGCGACTGTCCTTGGCGATGGCTCTGACCCACTGCCGGCCCATCCCGATCAGCATGCCTGGTCATTATCTCCCACGCAGCGCCGGCTAGGGAGGGCCTCCGACCCCTTCTTCCTCGCTGCCATAGTGTGGTCAGATCCGGCCTCCCACAGCCCACCTAGCGATATCCTGGTGACCCTTACGTATAACTTCCTTCGAAACCGGCCTTGCTCTACTGCGCCAACTCCTCATGTCATTGCATTTGTATCTTTTACTACTTCTCAAGCTCACTCGTAGATAGGATCAATCGGTTGTTCGAAAGCCGCCTAAACTTTTACTGTTAAGAGGTAAAACTACTTCATGGAGTCGAATCTAGTAGTACTTGTAAGTGCATCTAGTGCCCCCCTAGTTGGTTTTGGAGTATTGACGACAAACGTGGTTGATGGAATAATGTGTTTGTGAGAATTGCAGGATAACACAGGTAGAAGTCCCTCATTGATTCGGTTTACTTAACAGAGACGACCCCTAAAATGTATGAAGACATTGAAAACTATGCTAGTTTATGAAGAGATTCATGTCGAAGAAAATGACATGTGAAGACATTCATTTGAAGACAATGGAGCACGAAGACATAGTTGTTTCGTAGTTTCATTTTCTTCTTTCTTGAGTCATAGGAACCATCGAACTGTCAACACTACTAGGGAAATGCTTATAGGAATGACCACAGTAGTAGCGCGGGAAAAAAGAAAACGCTGCTGCTAACTATCAGTAGTGTTGTCCTGGGGAAGAGCTACAAGTAAGTCTTTAGCAGTATCGTTGGAACAGGGAAAAGCGCTACCACTAAGTGGGACCCAATGCTCCCAACGACGCCAGCCGTAGTGGCAGCGCTGTCCAGAAAGGAGCGCTACAACTAAGTTTTTAGCAATAGCGCTTTATTTTGCAGCACCGCTACTGCTAATGGGCCCCACTTAGTTGTAGCGCATTTCCTGGGAAGTGCTACAACTATGTGTCGTAGCAACAACGCTTTCTGGGAAGCAACACTACTACTAGTTGTGGCTGGTGCCACCTTTTCACCTCTCCCTCCCCCTCCACCCCTTTGCGCTCTCTCTCTCTCTCCTCTACTTTCCCCTCTACCCTCTCTAAGTTAGTTCTCCACCATTGTTGCCATTCTTCTCTATTCCTCCTACCTCTCTTGTCTCCCCATTAATGCCCCCTCCACCATAACTCTCTTCCGTAGATGGCCTTATCATCTCTATGGCTCTCCCTCTCCATTGGTTAGCTCATCTCTCTCCCTCTACATCATTTATTTACCTCATCTCTCTCCCTCTCCATTAGTTACACCTAGTTTCATCTCTCCTCCCCAATAACTAGATCTAGCTAGGTATTTAGGCATCCATACTTTCGATCCCCTAGGCCTCATCTGGTCGGTCTCTCTCGGGAGATAGCTAGGTGAGTAAAAAGTTGTTCATTTCAAGAATGGGAATATGTTTGTGAATGGGAATATGTGTGTTTGGGATATGGAGAGATTTCTGTGAGTGACATGTGCCACAACCGAGTTGCTTATGTTTCGCCGAAATGTTGATTTATTTCCGTTTCGGAAAATTTCGAGCAAACTCGATATGTCCTATTTTTAGGCAAGGTCATGCCAAATTTTTATATGACTTTGAAGCATGCATGCATTTTTTTGTAACCCTTTTTCTTGTTATATCGTGTAGTCAGTCATGAAGGTGAGTGGATGGAACGTGGATCGATACATCCAATCCGTGGTGATGGACATGTATGAAAATAATCAGATGAGGATTAGATGTCTATGTGCAAGATGCAAAGAAGAAGTCCTTTTGGACCCTTTTGATCGTGGAACTTTGAAGGCGCACCTGCTGATGAATGGTTTCATGGATGGCTATACTCGGTGGATAAGTGAAGATGATGATGATGATAAGGATGTCCAAATGGCAGGGAATAACGACAAGGGGCTAGAAGAAGAGATGGCCGATCGAAATGAAGATGATGGCAACAGACATGGCGGCGTGAAGAGTCCGGAAATGATGGCGGCAGAGAAGATTCCGGACACGGCAAAGAAGAGTCCGGACATGGTGGAGAAGAGGTGGCAGTTACACCGCAGTCTTCGATGCTACTAAGTGCAGTCGTGCAGGACCCTCATGTTCGAGTCCTCCTTCGCAAGAGTACGACTAGCGAGAGAGCTGCTTATAGAGAGGAGGCCAAGCTAGTGCAACTTGAAGTAGACTCGAAGACTACATTGTATGACGGTTGCGAGAGAGCTGCTTCTTGAAAGGAGGCCAAGCTAGAGCTGCTTCCCGAGGTGAACAACTTGAGTTTCAAGCTCAAAATTCTAAAGATGAAGGCCAAAAACAAATGGACAGACAAAATCCTCGACGAGCATTTGAAGTATCTACATAATAAAGTTCTTCTTGCGGGGAACCTGTGTCCTACTAGTGTTGAGGAGGCCAAGAAAACCGTTTGCCATTTTGATTTTCTGCACATTAGGTACGACACATGCATCAATGATTGCATCATTTATCGAGGGAGCATGCGGAAAAAACCAACTTTACATTATGCAATGCTTCTCGATACAAGAATGTTGGAAAGAAAGCTCCTCAGAAAATTGTATGGTACTTTCCAATCACTCCCCATCTGTAGCAGTATTTCGTAGATCCTAAGGAAGCAAAGCTCATGCACTGGCATGCGGAGAGGAAGAAGCCCGATGATGGAGATGATCCAAAGTTGAGACACATCGCAGATGGTAGCCAGTGGAGAGCATTCAACGCCGTATATGGATTTGGTCCAGAAGATCCAAGGAACATCGTGCTTGGTACGAGTATCGGTGGCATGAATCCGTTTGGAAACCAGAACACCAACCACAACACATGGCCCATCTTTGTATGGATGTACAACCTCCCCCAATGGAAGTGCATGAAGATAAAGTACATGTGATGTAAGTGTATGGATGTACAACGCCGCATATGCTGATTCAATGGCCGAAACAACCGAGAAATAATATTAACATGTATATGGTGCTTCTGAAAGAGGAGCTCGACATGTGATGGAAAACATCGGCATGGACATGGGACACCAGCAATGGAGAGTATTTCCATATGAGATCCGTGCTGATGACGATGGTGCACGACTATCTCGGTTACGGGTACACCTCGGGCAAGGTGCATGGCTGGATGGATGGTACAACGTCTCAGCACCTTACGTCAATGAAAGATGGCATGTCCGGGAGAATCGTGTACATGGGGCATCGTAGATGGCTTGAGAAGGATGACCTATGGAGAAAACATGATGATCTTCAATGGGTTGGATGAGCATCGAGGACCTCCATGTAAGAGGAGCAACGCCGAAATCAATGAGCTATTGAAAAACTAGGAACAGTGCCCCACGCCGGGAAAGATGAAAAAGGCGTCGTAGTCGCTGCTGAAGGTATGGAAAACGAGGTCTGTTTTTGGGACTCAGAGTACTGACTCGATCACGAGATGCCTCATTGCCTTTATCAAATGCATATCATGAAGAATTTCCTCGAGAGCTTGCTTGGCACACTGATGAACATGCCGGAGAAGGCCAAGGATGGCTCGAAGGTAAGGAAAGACTTGGAAGATTTGAAGATTAGGAAAGATGTCGTCCGTAAAAATTCGATGGAGGAGACGGAGACGAAGACGGAGTAGGGGGAAAGGGGCAGAAAAGTCAACAAGAAGGAAGAGAACTATTGCCCCCCTTCTTGCTTCACCTTAAGTGCGAAGGAGATTGGTCAATTCATCAAGTGCCTTATGGGAATCAAAGTCAGTTCCGGTTAGTGTGGGAAGATAAGAAGATTTCTAGACCCCAAGAAGAAAAGGTTCAGCAGGATGAAGTCTCATATCTGTCACGTGATGATGACGCAGATACTCCCGGTTGCCTTTAGAGGGATAACAGAGAAGCACGTCCGTGAAACGCTTACTAGTCTCAGCTACTTCTTCAATGTTATCTCTCGACAGTCCATAAGTGTGAAGCAGCTTCGAAGGCTACATGAAGAGATCGCTGTTATATTATGTGAGCTTGAGATGTAATTCCCACCCGCGTTTTTTGACGTCATGGTGCATCAGTGTGTCCACATCGTGGATGACATCATCGACCTCGGGCCGACATTCCTTCACAACATGATGCCGTTCGAGAGGATGAACGGGGTCATCAAAGGATTCATTGGTAACATGTCCCATCCCGATGGGAGCATCTTCCAGGGTTATCTGACGCATGAGTGCATCTCATTTTGCGAGAATTATATAGGCGTCGGAGACCCTATTGTTGGTTTGCCCGTCAAGAAGAATGATGGGAGGGTCGAAGGAGAAGTTCACAACAACGGCCGGAGGGAATTCCACGTGGACTACTCGGATCGACAGAACGACTATGATAGGGCTAACTTAGTAGTGCTACAACACCTACATGTGGTAGATGATTATGTGGCACGACACAAATAAAGCATCGCAAAGAAGTACCAAGATAAAGGGATGCTCAAGACGGACTACGAAGTTACAGTAGAGCACAACGCCACTTTCTTGCGTTGGTTCAAAGAGCAAGTTATTGAAAATCCCCTGGAAGAGGGATGTTCGGATGGATTGCACATACATGCCTTAGCACATGGCCCCGCGTCCAAACTCGGGACCTATCAGTCATATGATATCAACGGGTACATGATCTACACGGAGGACAAAGACATGGACAATGATTACCAGAACTCAGGGGTGCTAATTGAATACGTGACCGACGCCAATGGCAGAACTGAAAGATTCTACGGAAGGGTCGAAGAGATCTGGGAGCTTGACTATGTTGGAATGTACGATGCAACGATGTTTCGTGTCATATGAGGACGTCGTAAGAGAAAACAAGTATTTCACTACCATGTCTATACCCGACACGAAGAGCACTCCCGTGAACGTTAACGTCATCGCCAAAAATGAGCCGTGGGTACATGCTAAGCACGTGACACAATGCTTCTTCATAACCGACCTGGCCAATCCCAGCCATGCTGTTGTGAGGAGAGGCAAAAGGAGCATTGTCAGAATGGATGGAGTGGCCAACGAGGAAGATTATGACTAATACGACAACCAGATAAGGGAAGATGACAATGACGATGAAGCATACATGAAAAGAAGAATCAATACTACATTACCTAAGAAAGATCGTACTCCATGGTTCCGGAAAATTCACAAGGAGGGACTCAATTATTCGGCAACAAACAAGAAAGGGAAGAAGCTCAATGTGAAACATCATCGACGCAGCTAAGAAACCATCATTTATATATGTGTATCTATTTTGTGGATGCACTTAAGTAACCGCTATCGGTCAAATGATGTAATCATATACCCCTTCAATTACCACCACATGCATGGTTCCGATGATGTTCGCGCAGTGTGGGAGGGAGACGCCGTCGTCTTGAGAAAAACAAAAAAAACAAAAAAAAGGGAGAGAGCAATACAAAAGAAAAAGAAAAGTAAACAGAAAACAAAAGGAAAATAACAAAAAGAAAAGAAAACAAAAAACTAGAAAAGGAAAATAATAAAAATAAAATAAAAATAGCGGTAGCGCTAGTTTGGAATCCAGCGCTATAGCTAACTTAGCTATAGCGCGGGATACTAATCCAGTGCTACCACTATTTTGAGTTAGCAGTAGCGTTGGTTTAGGATCCAGCGCTATAGCTAAGTTAGCTATAGCGTTGGATTCCAAACCAGCGCTACTGCTATTTTGAGTCAACCCCCCCGCTGCGCCTCCAAATTTCACCAAGTCATTTCCCCCCATCTCCACCTCTCCCCCCTCGATCTGTCGCCGGCCGTTGCCCCTGCCCGCCATCGACACCCCTACGCGCCATCGACCTCGGCGCTGGCCGTCTCCCGAGTGATACGTCCAAAACGTATCTATAATTTCTGCTTGCTCCATGCCACTTTTGGGTGATATTGCTATGATATTCATACACTTCCATACACTTTTGATCATATTTGGACTAACTTACTAATCCAGTGCACCCCAGTGCCAGTATCTGTTTTCGGCTGTTTTTGTATTTCAGGTTTTCATGTTTCGAGAACTGCCCAGAAAAATCCAGAAAAATTATATTAAAAATCAGCGATCCGGAAACAACACTGCGTCCGAAGGGCAGCCTGGGAGGGCCACAGGGGCTCCAGGCGCCCTGTGGGCGCCCCCCCCCCTGGGCCGCGCCGGGGGGGCGCCTGGGCCCCCCGAGACTCCCCCGGTGCCCTACTTTGGCATATATTTAAAGGGTCCTCCGTAACCCTCAGAACATGACTTTTTTTCGCGATCCCATCTCTGTTCCGCCGCCGCCGCTTCCAAGATCGGGAGCACCAGGAGAACTCTTCCCGGCACCCTGCCGGAGGGGAGGATCACCACCGGGAGCTTCTCCACCACCATGGACGCCTCCCGGATGACTCGTGATGTTCTCCTCCCGTTCTTGTGCTTCACTAATTAGTCCTCGTGAGCTGCCCTACATGATCGAGGCATCTATGTAATCCTTATGCTGTTTCTATGTTGAGTTTGCTGGGATCCGATGGATTATGAGATTATGTTCGGATTGATCTTGAGTAATATATTTGATTCACCTCTTTTATATTTTAGTTCATAAGTAATTCTTGCATGTTCTCCGTTGTTATTTATTGCTTTGGCCGAGTAATAGGTAGTGACTCCAAGAGGGAACGTCATGCTCGATTGTGGGTTCATGCCCCTCGATGACTAGCTTGAGTGACAGAAACATGAGTCTAGGGGATGTGCTGTTGCCACAAGGGGGAAAACAACGGTGCTTGTGCCCGCGGGTGCAAGGATTGTTTACTTTACGCAAAGTTCTTTTAATGCAGTTGTCTGTTGCATTGAGTTTACACTATGGGTGGGACTCTCAACTTAATACCAGCGAGATGTTCTGGATAGATATCTCAAGGTGGATGATTAGTAGTAGATATTGATGGATTTCGGTCTATTTACTTTGGCGTACCGCCCATACTTTGAACCTCAACCTTTCTTGCAATGTAGTCATCATTGGTTTGCGTTCGTGGTCCTGTCAATTGCCCAGCTGTAATTTGTTTACCTCACATAGCTGTTTTATCGTCTTTTGGGAGAGAGACGTCACTAGTGAACATCATGAGACTCCGGTCCATATTACCATCAATGATCACATCCACTAGTTACTTTTCGCTATTTACTTACTATTGCAAAACACTATCTATCACTACTATCATATTGCTTTTAACCCTTTGTGAACTACAAGGCCGGACAGATTGACAACCTCTCTGTACTCGTTGGGAGCAAAGTTAATTGTATCTGTGTGCAGGTCCACGTTGATTGCTAATTGCGCCGTTAGCAGTTGACACCTACTTGTTGAACCTAGGAGTCTCTGGGGATTCGATCCTTGGCATCTTTGCTAGGGGAAAACACATCTACTTACTGCATCTTACACCTTCCACTTGGGGTAACCAACGAGGGGTTCGAGGCCCATCAAGGAGTATTTTCTGGCGCCGTTGCCGGGGACTCCACTCTTCAGGATAGGGGAGTTGCATGCTATCTTTTACCTTTGCTTTTTAGTCTTGTTAGTTTACTTTTCATTTTTGCTTTAGTTCCTTTTATCGAAAATCACAAAAAATAGTTATTTTGCTTGCTTGCTACTATGGGTTCCACCGAGAACACCAAGTTGTGTGACTTTACTAGTCACAACAACGATGACTTTATCAGCACACCTATCACTACACCTGCCACTTCAGCACCTTCATATGAAATTAAACCTGCTTTACTTAACTTAGTCATGAGAGAACAATTCTCCGGGGCTGGAGATGATGCTGCTTTACACTTGAACAACTTTGTAGAACTTTGTGATATGCAAAAGTACCAAGAAATAGATGGAAATATTGTTAAGCTTAAGCTTTTTCCTTTCTCCTTGAGAGGAGGAGCTAAAATTTGGTTTCAGTCTTTGCCTAGAAATAGCATAGATTCACGGGACAAGTGCAAAGATGCTTTTATCGGAAAATACTATCCACCTGCTAAAATTATCCAACTTGGAAGTAACATCATGAATTTTAAACAATTGGATAATGAACACGTTGCCCAAGCTTGGGAACATATGAAATCTCTTATCAAGAACTGCCCTACTCACGGTTTGACTACTTGGATGGTTATCCAAACTTTTTATGCAGGCTTGAACTTTACCTCGCGGAACCTGTTAGACTCGGCCGCGGGAGGAACTTTTATGTCAACTACACTTGGTGCTGCCACAAAGCTTCTCGATGAGATGATGACCAACTATTCCCAATGGCACACCGGACGCGCTCCAACAGGTAGGAAGGTAAACTCTGTCGATGAGATTTCCTCCCTTAATGAAAAAGTTGACTTGATCATGTCTCTACTTTCGAAGCAATCTACTATTGATCCTCGTGATGTTCCTTTAAATTCTTTGATTGCTCAAGAACAAGTAGATGTTAACTTTATCTCTAGAAATAATTTCAACAACAATGCTTATAGGAGTAACTTTGGTAACAATTCTAGACCGTTCCCCTCTAACTCTTATGGGAAGAACAATGCTTATCCTAGTACCAAGAACTCCAATACTGAACTAGAGACCATGCTTAGAGATTTCATCACCACCCAAAAAGCCTTTAATAAGAATGTAGAAGAGAAACTACATAAACTAGATGATCTTTCTTTTAAGGTAGACCACTTAGCCAATGAGGTAAAATTGCTAAAAATTGAAACTTCTCCTCTTAAGGAGAGGGAAGTCATCCCTATTAATGCTACTCAAGTACAAATTAATGAAAATATTAGGATGATGGCTAAGCTAAAAGAAAGATGGGCTAGAGAAAGGGAGGAAGAGGAAAGAATTAAGAGCCTTCCTACCCACCACACTGTTGCTACTATCCAAGTTATTAAGGATGTTCACACTCTTAGCACCCAATATACTCCTGGTCCCAATGGACCTATTAATGGTGATGCTATAGAAACTACCAACCAGGTGAACCTTAAGGACACCACTACCACTTTACTTGATGCTCGTGACCTTGATTTTGATAATTGCACTCTTACCGAAGTTATTGATTTCCTTCACAAGATGTCTAGAGATCCCCGCACTAGCACGCTTAACCTTGCCTTCACAGAGCATATCACTAATGCTCTCATCAAAGCTAGGGAGGAGAAACTTAGAGTAGAAGCCTCCATACCTAGAAAGCTAGAAGATGGTTGGGATCCTATGATAAAAATTTATTTGAATGACTTCTCTTGTTATGCATTATGTGATGTTGGTGCTAGTACCTCTGTTATGCCCAAAAGGATATATGATATGCTTAAATTGAAACCTTATGATTCTTGTTCTTTTGGTGTTCGTCTCGTTGATTCTTCCATAAAGAAACCTTTGGGGAAGATCAACGATGTTCTTATTGTTGTCAATGATAATTATGTGCCCGTTGATTTCACTATTATGGATATTGAATGTGATCCTTCATGTCCAATTATTTTGGGACGTCCCTTTTTGCGCACCGTTGGTGCTGTCATTGACATGAAAGAGGGTAATATAAAATTTCAGTTTCCTCTCAAGAAAGGGATGGAACACTTCCCTCGTAAGAAGGTCAAGTTACCTTTTGAGTCCGTTGTACGGGCTAGTTATTCTTTTACTCTTGATAAAACTTGATCTATGCATTATGCCTAGCTTAAAGGCATAAAAGAAAGCGCTTTTGGGAGGCAGCCCACATGAATAAATTTTTTGCTTTTGTTGTGTCTTGATGTTGTTTACTGCTGTAGCATCATCATTGTATCTTTGCTTTTCATATTTGTGCCAAGTATAGCCTCCGATTGCTAGAAAGTTCAAAAGTTGTGAGGTGCTGTCCAGGAAACAGATTCTGTCCTTGGATAGAAAAATTCGTATAAAATCACCAGATCATCTTTTTATCTGAATTGTTTCGACATCATTCTCTATATAATTGTCTTTCGTGCGTCAGTTCTGAGTTTTTTGATTTGAGTTGCAGAAGTATCCCGAACAGGTCAATTACTGCCTGCTGTTCTGTTTTTCACAGATTCTGTCCTGTTTTGCCTTACCTTCACTTTGCAAATTAAGAACTTGCTTTTTCTTTGCAAAAACCTTTTGGCAATCTTGAGAAACAGTAGAACTTCAAAAATATCCTTATTTCCAGCAATGTATAATTATTTTATTAAGGGTACTAACCTCGGTAATCAGATTATGATGAGTTGTGTATGAAGGGAGTTTTCAAGTGTGCGAGGGAAGATGATCAAAAGATTCAGGAGTGTCAAGCGCTCGAGCTTGGGGATGCCCCCGTGCACCCCCAAGAAATATTCAAGGAGACTCAAGCGTCTAAGCTTGGGGATGCCCCCGTGCATCCCCTTCTCCATCAACATTATCAGTTCGTCTTTCGTTTCGCTATATTTTTATCACTTCATATGTTATGTGCAATGCTTGGAGCGTCTTGCTTTTAGTTTTCTTTTTAGTTTTTCATAACGAATCAGAACCTAGCATTCCTTTATGTGGGAGAGAAACACACTCCACTTCTACCTAGAACATTACATAGAATTTTCATGTCTATCTATGCTGTGTGTGTTCTTTGTCTTTTAATAGCTACTATCATACTCTGCTCTTAGTATTCATGCCTATCTTTTCAAGGGCTTTTATTTAGTTGGTAGCTTGAACTCTCTTTAATTACCATGCTCACCATATTAAGAGAGTTTGCTTCCGTTGCGTGGTTTAATGTGTCTATGATAAAGATGCTACTTTCATGATGGTGCTTAGTAGTTCAGGTTTTCTTATGGTTAATCTCAAATAGCTGGGGTGTTCCCAATGTGTTATTGGAGTACCAACTTGGTTTGTTTGCCTATGATATGGTATGGTTTAGTAATATCTTCCTTCGAGAATTTATTTCGATTGACTTGGCGTATGCTCACGCATATTCAAGACTGTAAAGAAAGTCTGTCAAGCCTTGATGATCTTTTGTTTCTAAGTAGCGATATAACTACCATGCCTGATTCAATATTGCTTTGTCGCTCTGCATGATTATGACCGTCATTGCTCTCTTAGTTGGTCGCTCCCAGTCTTTTGCTAACCTCCACCTGCACTAAGCAAACTAACCATGCAATACATAGCTCATGGGAAAGTAGCCTAAAAACTATTGTGGTAAAGAATATGTTGCTTATGTATCTTATTTCTTATAAGTTGCTTGCTGAGCGGTAACCATGTTTCTGGGGACGCCATCAACTGTCACACTTTTGTTGAATATCATGTGAGTTGCTATGCATGTTCGTCTTGTCTGAAGTAAGGATGATTTACCGTGGGTTGAATTAATATGCATATTGTTAGAGAAGAACATTGGGCCGCCAACCAAAGCCATGCATCATGGTGGAAGTTTTAGCTTGGACCTTAATCCTCAATCTCTTATGAGAATATGCTTATGCATTAAAGAGGAGTCCATCATCTATTTTCTATGTTGTCCCGGTATGGATGTCCTCAAGTTGAGATCTATCAAAAACGAGAAATCAAATGCGATCTATCTCCTTGGACCTTTGTACAGGTGGCATAGAGGTACCCCTTTGTGACACTTGGTTAAAACATATGCAATGCAATGATAACCCATGGAGAATCCGAGCTAATTAGGACAAGGAGCAAGCACTATTAGTATTCGATGCATGAGGCTTGCAACTTATAGGATGTTTTATGCATGACACATATGAAGTACTACTACCGTTGACACAATTGCTTCCTTGTTTACAAAATAAAAAAGCTTTATCACTTAACCTTTCTTTTACCTTTATGTTGAAGCACCAACTACTGAGAGCATGATTGTCATTCTGAGTGTAATGTGCATTGTCCCAAAGTAGCATTGTCTTTTGCATGATTGTGATATCGTTTATTCTGAAATGATTGTATCTAGTCATCACTTAAACCTTGAAGGTGCCCTTGCATTTATGTTTTGCATCACTAAAGGGGCAAGCTAGATATCACTTTATCATATTTGCACATCATGTTCATTGCAAATCTTTTTGATGTTTCAGTTTCATGTTGTAAAACTAGTCATTTGTGATTTTCTCTTGAGGCAACTTAATTACTTTAGAATCATTGTCTCAGTAAGCTTTTGTCATATGACTATGAGAAAGTCCTATATGGTTAATAGCATGTCACCACAGAAATTACTCTTGTTATCATTTACCTACTCGAGGACGAGCAGGAATTAAGCTTGGGGATGTTGATACGTCCAAAACGTATCTATAATTTCTGCTTGCTCCATGCCACTTTTGGGTGATATTGTTATGATATTCATACACTTCCATACACTTTTGATCATATTTGGACTAACTTACTAATCCAGTGCACCTAAGTGCCAGTTTCTGTTTTCGGCTGTTTTTGTATTTCAGGTTTTCACGTTTCGAGAACTGCCCAGAAAAATCCAGAAAAATTATATAAAAAATCAGCGATCCGGAAACAACACTGCGTCCGAAGGGCAGCCTGGGGGGGGCACAGGGGCTCCAGGCGCCCTGTGGGAGCCCCCCCTGGGCCGCGCCGGGGGGGCGCCTGGGCCCCCCGAGACTCCCCCGGTGCCCTACTTTGGCATATATTTAAAGGGTCCTCCGTAACCCTCAGAACAACACTTCTTTTCGCGATCCCATCTCTGTTCCGCCGCCGCCGCCGCTTACAAGATCGGGAGCACCAGGAGAACTCTTCCCGGCACCCTGCCGGAGGGGAGGATCACCACCGGGAGCTTCTCCACCACCATGGACGCCTCCCGGATGACTCGTGAGTAGTCTCCCTTGGACCATGAGTCCATGACCAGTAGCTATGTGATGTTCTCCTCCCGTTCTTGTGCTTCACTAATTAGTCCACGTGAGCTGCCCTAGATGATCGAGGCATCTATGTAATCCTTATGCTGTTGCTATGTTGAGTTTGCTGGGATCCGATGGATTATGAGATTATGTTCAGATTGATATTGAGTAATATATTTGATTCACCTCTTTTATATTTTAGTTCATAAGTAATTCTTGCATGTTCTCCGTTGTTATTTATTGCTTTGGCCGAGTAATAGGTAGTGACTCCAAGAGGGAATGTCATGCTCGATTGTGGGTTCATTCCCCTCGATGACTAGCTTGAGTGACAGAAACATGAGTCTAGGGGATGTGCTGTTGCCACAAGGGGGAAAACAACGGTGCTTGTGCCCGCGGGTGCAAGGATTGTTTACTTTACGCAAAGTTCTTTTAATGCAGTTGTCTGTTGCATTGAGTTTACACTATGGGTGGGACTCGCAACTTAATACCAGCGAGATGTTCTGGATAGATATCTCAAGGTGGATGATTAGTAGTAGATATTGATGGATTTCGGTCTACTTACTTTGGCGTACCGCCCATGCTTTGAACCTCAACCTTTCTTGCAATGTAGTCAGCATTGGTTTGCGTTCGTGGTCCTGTCAATTGCCCAGCTGTAATTTGTTTACCTCACATAGCTGTTTTATCGTATTTTGGGAGAGAGACATCACTAGTGAACATCATGAGACTCCGATCCATATTACCATCATTGATCACATCCACTATTTACTTACTATTGCAAAACACTATCTATCACTACTATCATATTGCTTTTAACCCTTTGTGAACTACAAGGCCGGAGAGATTGACAACCTCTCTGTACTCGTTGGGAGCAAAGTTATTTGTATCTGTGTGCAGGTCCACGTTGATTGCTAATTGCGCCGTTAGCAGTTGACACCTACTTGTTGAACCTAGGAGTCTCTGGGGATTCGATCCTTGGCATCTTTGCTAGGGAAAACACTTCTACTTACTGCATCTTACACCTTCCACTTGGGGTAACCAACGAGGGGTTCGAGGCCCATCACCGAGCCCTCCCTCGACCTCACAATCACCACGTGGGCCCACCCTCGACCTCGCCGCCGCCGACTCTCCCCCGCTATCGACCTCACCGCTGCCGCCCTCTGCCCCACCCCATAAGCCTCTCTCTCCTATCCCCTGCCCTCTCTCTCTGCGCTCTCTCAGCTCTCAGCTCTCTCTCTTTAATATGAACCCTAGCCTAGCTAAGTGTTTGATGTATGAACCCTAGCTAGGAGATGTAGCAGAGAGAGAGAGAGAGAAATTTAGTTTAGTGCAATTTAGCAAATTTAGTTTAGAGCAATTTAGCAATGTAGTTTAGGGCAATTTAGTTTAGCGCAATTTAGTTTAGGATATATAAAATACCTATAAATAAAAAATAGCAGCAAAATGCACTAAACTAAAAAATAGTAGCTAATTAGTTTTTGTAGCTATATAAATTGGCTATAAAAAACAGTAGCAAAAATTTATAAAAAACATTAGCTAATTAGGGCAGTAGAAAATATAGCTAGGGCCAATTTTTTTAACAAATTAGCAAATTTAGCTATAATAAACAGTAGCAATTTTTTTGAAAAGGTTCTGGATTTTTGACAAGACCACTAATTTGTAATGTTTAGTGAGGTCATTTCACTATATGTACTTGCTTGAATGATATATTTTGCAAATGATATATGTCATTGATGTTATATGATTTTGCAATGTTGGTTGAATGTCGAAAAAAACCGGGTGGCCTATGATTTGCCGGAATGTTGATTCATTTCTGTTCCTGGAAATTTTAGGCGCTCCATATGTCCACTTTTTAGCAAAGGTCGTGCCGAAAATTTCCATGATTTTTGGCATGACTTATGCTAGAAGCTAGGACATATGGAGTGCCCGGGATTTTCCGGAAGGGGAATGAAGCAACATTCCGACCAAATATAGGACCCTTTTTTATCTTCATTGTATCTCTTATTTACAATTGTTTAATAGGAAACATGTCTACCGACGCCAAAGCCGGGGGTTCTGCTCGCCTCGAAGATGACCCCATCCAGGCAGCAAATGAATTTTTAGATTACCTGGACGAACACCAGATGGGGTTGCATGGTGGCCGTAGTGGCACCAACGCCGACACTGATGCCGACACCGGCACCAACACTGCCAAGGGCACCGACACCACGCCCGAGACCGGAAACAATGCTGTCATAGCCGGTAAAGCACCGAAAAAGAAGAGGTCACGAAGCCAAACAAGCTCGGCATGAGAAAAATTGTGGTCACAGAGATGCACCCCAAGAAGCTAGACCCAACAGCTGAGGGAGTCCCAGATTAGGGGGTCCTCGGGTGTCTGGTCTATTCGATATGGGCCAGACTGATGGGCCATGAAGACAAAGCAGAAGACCATCCCCCGTGTCCGGATATGACTCCTATGTGCGCAGAATGACAAGTTAAGGGTCCGAGTGTAATACTTCCTTCCTCTATGAACCAACTCTGTATAACCATGGGCCCCTCTGTTGTGCATATAAACCGGAGGGTTTAGTACGGAGGGAGGATCAGAATAATCATAGGCTAGACAGGTAGGGTTCAGCCATTAAGATCTCGAGGTAGATCAACTCTTTTAACCCCTACACTCATCGAGTACAATCTAGCGGGATGTAGGGTTTTACATCCTTTGAGAGGGCCCAAACCTGGGTAAACATCATGTCGCTATTGTCCCTTGTTACCACCGATCCTTAGACAAGCAGCTTGGGCCCCCTTCCCGTGATCTGCCGGTTTTGACACCAAGACTGGTGCTTTCATTGAGAGCTCCCCTGTGTAGTCACGAAAAGTGATCTATGGCTCGCATTGTCATCAATGGCAGCATCACATCTAGGAGGAGCCTAACTTCAGGGCAGGTTGTCCTGCTCGGCGGTTTCACCCTGACTGCCTGCATGGCCATCAAGCCGACATCGTCCCCTTTAATCGCCAAGCACCACCCCTGCATCGGTCTCGAATACTCTGAAAAGAAGGATCCGACAGGCACCTTGTCCCTAAACGAGCTGCCAGATCGCATCGCCGCCCTAGGGCTTTCAATTGCCAATGATCGGATCGGTCTTAAACCTGACCAGAGGAAAATCAATCTCCCGCTGATCACTCACCTGGTAGCGGTCATTGAGGAACAAGCAGAAAAGAATTCTACTCCTAAACTGAATACCAGCTATGTTCGTACCTCCGAATCCCTTGAGCCGGATACCCTCCCTTTGGGTGGGACTCTGCACCCTCCGAATAGAGGGTCGAACATAGAGTCTGGGAGCACTTGGATCCTCCCGGACCCGAACTGGCAACTTCAGAGATTTTGTAAACTCCGGATACAATCTTCGGCCAGGATTCGAGTTTTACCACACCACCCACCACAATCAATACTCTCCAAGTAATTCAGGGCCTCCAGACATATATGACCTGATGTATGTACGAAAACAACCTCAGGAAATGGTCCATCACTTCTAGGCTAGGTTCCTACTTGTCAAAAACAAGATTAAAGGTTGCTCCGACGACGATGCAGTCCCGGTCTTTCATCGCAATTGTACCAACGAGGGAATTTTCAATGCCCTCGACCGCCGCGCATTCAGAGCTTCACGGAATTATTGCACTTAGTACAGAAGTACTGTGTGATGGAAAGCACATGGAAGGTCCAAAAAACCCATTTGAAACTTGCTGCTTTCAAACAGCGTACTGCCCAGGCAAAATGGATCCACCCTCATGGGGCATCCGATCATAAGCCCGTCGGCAAGAAAAACAAACCCTTTGCGGGATATAGGTCCGTTCTTGACGAACTCCTGGACAAGCCATGACCGATACATGCGACATAAACTATAGACTCAACTCACAACCTTCGAGCATGTTGGGTCCTCCGGCAGGTAGCTAAAAGTGGTGAGGCCATCCTCACCGCTACCACCTGAGAGAAATACTCTTCGGAAGATGAAGATTTTAATGTTCTTACGGTCACTAAGACTTTCTGTTCAAATAATCGGCGTAAGAGGGTAGTTCGCGAAATCGCCGAAGTCCACTAAGTAACCGTAGTGAGCCCATGGAATGACGTGACAATAACCTTCACCACTAACGACGAACCAAAGGCCCGATCAGTCCGAGCACGCGCCGCTTTAGTACTAAACCCTATTTTGGATGGCTTTCGACTTACCAAAGTGCTCATGGATGGCTGATACATCTCCAGCATATCTAATTTTCCTAACACTTTTCCTCTTGTTTTGGACTCTAATTTGCATGATTTGAATGAAACTAACCCCGGACTGACACTGTTTTCAGCAGAACTACCATGGTGTAGTCTTTGTGCAGAAATAAAAGTTCTCGGAATGGAAAAAATGTTGTGAGGATTGTTTATATAATAACAGAAAAATACTGGTGCCAAAAACCACCGGAGGGGGGCCACTGGGTGGGCACAACCCACCAGTGCGCGCCCCCCTCCTGGAGCGCCCAGGTGAGTTGTCCCCACCTGGTGGCCCCGCAGACATCAACCCTGGTCCTATATAATCACATTTGCTGTGAAAAAATAGGGAAGAAAGAACATTATCACGATCTACGAGAAGGAGCAGCCGCCACCTCCTATTCTTCATCGGGAGGCCAGATCTGGAGTCCGTTTGGGGCTCCGGAGAGGGGGATCTTCATCCTTTTTCATCACGAACCCTTCTACATCGCCAATTCCATGATGCTCCCCACCGGGGGTGAGTAATTCCTTCGTAGGCTCGCTGGTCGTTGAGGAGTTGGACGTGATTCATCAGGTAATCTAGTTAGTTTTGTTAGGGCCGATCCCTAGTATCCACTATGTCCTGAGATTGATGTGGTAATGACTTTGCCATTCTTAATGCTTGTCACTTTTGGCCCGGGTGCCATGATTTCAGATCTGAACCGTTTATGATATTATCATTATATTCATGTTTTAGATCTGATCTTGCAAGTTATAGTCACCTACTACGTGTTATGACCCAGTAAGCCGGGAGTGACAGTAACCGGAACCACTCCCGATGATGACCATAGTTTGAGGAGTTAGTGTATTCACCGGGTGTTAATGCTTTGTTCCCGTTCTCTATTAAAAGGAGGCCTTAATATCCCTTAGTTTCCGATATGGATTCCACTGCCACGGGAGGGTGTCGGTGTACTAAGGTAGGGGTACCTCAGTACCCCAACTTGTGCACGGGCAGTAGCAGCTTCCCGCGGCAGGGCTCACCACGTGCTTGCCAGAGACCTTTCTGCTCCATATAAAGCCATTCAAAAACAAAGTATACAAGACAGAAGATCAAAACCCCGGCAAGTGGAGCTTGCCGGGAAGGCCGTCCCAGGCTCAAGATTACCTCACTAACACGAGACCCTGGCAAGTGGAGCTTGCCAGGAAGACTAGAAGATTACACTTCAGAAGACATGCCTCGGCACAGCATGCGCCCCGGCAAGGCCCGGGGAGCGACAAGCTTCAGAGCCCGGCAAGCTTCCGGGCCCGGCAAGGTCAAGGCCCCGGCAAGGTGCTTGCCGGGGAGAGTTGCGCTGTGTGCCCGCGCTCTAGCTCATCGGTCCACGCGTCGCCCTGGGGCCACTCCAGGGACGCGTGGCGGATGGCTGTGCAGCCTGGGGGACACGGTGGCACTCCACGGTGATAAAGCCATCGCCGTGGCAAACGGAGACGCAAGGGCGGGCGCTTTTGGGGTCGACGGCGACGGGCATTAAATGCTCTTGTCCCCCACTGTCAAAGTAGGTGGTGACCACTGTTCATCCACTGTTGCTCCACTATTCCCGCACTGTTACAACTACCACCACTATTACATTTTTACCCCTTTTCCTACGTTGACACCTGTCGGTGACCCCTTGAGCTATAAAAGGAGGCCCATGCACAACGTAGAAAGGGTTCGGAACCTAGATCGCTCATTCGCTCGGTGTAGATAGTTCTTCAAGCTCTCGAGCACCAACACTCAATACAATCTAAGCAGGAGTAGGTTTTTACGCGTCCATCGCGGCCCGAACCTGGGTAAAACTGCCCGCGTGTGCTCTACGATCTGCTCTTTGTGTTCCCTCCGCTCCCTTACCGCACGAACAAGGGGCTCCGGTCCCATAGGTGCTCGTGGTGGACAGTTTCCCCCGACAGAGGGTAGAACAAAAGATGTCATGCAAGTTCTTTACATAAGCACATATGACTATTTACGGAATACATGCCTACATTATATTTATGAACTAGATCTAGTGTCGTATCGCCCTAGTTTATGACTGCCACATGATGAATATCATCCAACAAATTTCCAATCCAATGCCTATGAATTTATCCTATATTGATCTTGCTAAGTTACTACTGCTACTGTTATTGTTCTACTTGTTACAAAACTACTACTATCACTGTTACCGTTACTATTGTTGCTGCCACTACTATCAAAACTATCATATTACTGTGCTACTGGTCACTTTTCCACAGATAATTAATCTGGAGGTATGGTTGAATTGAAAACTCAGGTGCTAATACTTACGAATATCCTTTGGCTCCCCTTGTGTCGAATCTATAAATTTGGGTTGAATACTCTACCCTAAAAAACTGTTGCGATCCCCTATACTTGTGGGTTATCAAGTCCTTTTGCTGGTGCCGTTGCCAGGGATCATAGCTATATTTGTTGAGTCACTTGGAATTAGTATCAATCTATCAATATGAAGAATCTGAATGATGCTAAGACTAAGATTTTTCCATCAAAGACGAGGGGAGGTAAGGAACTGCCACCCAGTTTTGCTTTAGATTCACCTTCTGTTATGAGTAAACATACAACACCACCTCATGATATTACTCCTGATATGTCGCAAGTTATTGATGATGCTACTTCTGCCATGAATGATACTTATGATGGTGCTAGTACCTTGCATGATGATGATGTGCCACTTGGTGACTTTCTTGATGAACAAATTACTAGAGTAAGTCAACATGATGTTGTTGAAGCTAATGATGAGCTTGAAACTAAAAAATTTGAAATACTCTGCTAGAACTAGCCTTCTTAGATATGAACTGCCTAAGGTACCCGAAGGTTATGTTATGAGTGAGGAAACAACTAGAGATATTCTTGCTTGTAATGATAGAGATGATCTAGAGAAATTATTATGAAAGTGTAAAGAAAAAGTATATGAATGCTAGAATTAAATATGATCCTAAGTTAGCTACCTCACCTATCTTTATTGATGATAAGGATTATGAATTCTATGTCGACCCAGAGTGAATCACTTTGGTTGAATCTGATCTTTTCATGGTTATGAAACTGAAACTATTGTGGCACATCTCATTAAGTTAAATGACATAGCCACCCTTTTTACTCATGATGAGAAAACCCATTACTACTGTATTCTCAAATTATTTCCGTTCTCATTAAATGGTGATGCTAAAGCTTGGTAAAATACTCTTACTCCTGGTTGTGTGCGTAATCTCTAGGATATGATTTATTACTTATCTGAAAAATATTTTCCTGCTCATAAGAAACAAGTTGCCTTACAGGAAATATTGAACTTTGTGCAAATTAAAGAAGAGAGTCTCCCACAAGCTTGGGGGAGGCTTTGCCAGTTACTTAATGCTTTGCCTGACCATCCTCTTAAGAAAAATGAAATACTCAGTATCTTCTATAATGGACTAACTGATGCTTCCAGGGACTCCCTAGATAGTTATACTGGTTGTGTTTTCAGGGAACAAACTATTGGACAAGGTGAAGAATTATTGAATAACATATTGAAAATTTATGATGATTGGACTATTCCTGAATCACCGCCTAATCCCACTCCAAAGAAGAGGGCTATATTATACCTCAGTCTTGAAGATAAGTATGAGGAAAAGAAATCCATGAAGGAAAAAGGTATTAAAGTTGAGGATGTTAAAAATTTACCTCCTATTGAAGAAATACATGGGCTTAATGCACCACCATTGCCTAAGGTGGTAGAGGTAAATTCTCTAATGAAATTCAATGACAATGATAATCCTCACAGTATGCACCCTAGCCAATGCCTTCATGAGTTTGAAAATTACAATGAAGAAACAAGATCACTTCAATGCAAATGTCATGAAACAATTGAAATATAATTCTGGTATGATTGCTCGCTTGAGTGACTTGTTATTTAGAATTTCAAATGATGTTAGAGGTGTTGGAAATCATGCTTCTATGGTACAAACCCAGCTAGAACAAGTTGCTAAATCTCAAAGAGAATCACTTGATGAAATGAATAGCAACATTCATGACTTTGCTGTTAGATTTGCAACTAGAGGAGGAAAAATGACTCAGGAACCACTTTATCCTGAGGGACACCCAAAAAGAATTGAACATGATTCACAAAGAAACAACACCACTACACCTAGTCCCTCAAAAAATAAAAATAAAAAGAAAACTAATAGCACCCTACATGCAACTAGTGAACCTGAAGTAGAAAAACCTCCTGACAATGATAATGATGTTCCTATCTCTGATGCTAAAACTCAATCCGGTAATGAACATCCACCTATTGATAACGAAAGAGACAATGCTGATGTTCGTGAAGATATTCAATAAAATAACAATAGAGAACCAGATAATGATGTTGAGATAGAACCACCACTTGATCTTGATAACCAATAACCAAAGAATAAAAGATATTATAAAGAAGACTTTGTTGCTAGGAAACACGGTAAAGAAAGAGAACTGTGGGTTCAAAAACCTATGCCCTTTAAACCAAAGTCAACTAAAAGGAAAGATGATACATAATTTGAACGCTTTGCTGAAATGCTGAGGCCAGTCTTTTTGCGTACTCGCTTGACTGATATCTTGAAAATGCCTCCTTATGCAAAGTACATGAAAGACATCATCACCAATAAGATAAAAATACCAGAAGCTGAAATCTCCACCATGCTTGCTAATTATACTTTTAAGAATGGAGTACCTAACAAAATTGGAGACCCAAGAATACCAACTATACCTTGCTCCATCAAAAATAATTATGTGAAAACTGATTTATGTGAATTAGGAGCTGGTGTAAGTGTTATGCCTTTCTCCTTATATAAGAGACTTGATTTGAATAAACTCACACCTACTGAAATATGTCTGCAAATGGTTGATAAATCAACTGCTATCCCTATTGGTATCTATGAGGATGTTCCAGTTGTTGTTGATTATCCTTGGTAGAACCTTCTTGAATACTGCAGGGGCTGTTATTGATTGCAATAAAAGCAAGGTCACTTTTCATATCAATGGTAATGAGCATACGGTGCACTTTCCGAAGAAACAATTCCAAGTGAATTGTGTTCATGTTATTGGAAAATCTCCGACAATCACAATTGGAAGTTTTCAAATACCTCTACCTACTGTTAAAAAGAAGTATGAAATGCTTATTGTTGGGGACTTTCATATCCCCATTGAGGTAACTTAGTGACTTACGAAAGTTCCTCGGTTTCGTGTTAATAGAAAGTGGTTGTTAATAAGACTTGATCAACCTTATTAATGGATCATTTTTTAGCTGTATGAAGTTGATGAATTTAGTAAGCACTACCTTCGGTCCCTACCTTTTGTTTTCTGTTTTTATAAGTTAAATAAAATAAAATGCCATGTTTTGTCTGTTTTCTGAATTTGTCGTGCAATAAAAAATGGCAAAAAAATAAAAGTTCCCAGAATGCCCTGAAAATTTAACACGATTTTTTTCTGAATATTTAAGAATTTATGTTGCAAATAATATCGGAGGGAGGTGCACCAGGTCGGCACAACCCGCTTGGGCGCGCTAGGACCCCTATGCACGCCCTGGTGGGTTGTGGTCCCCACGTGGGCCCTCACCCTTATCTCTTTATACCCCTTCATCACCTACGTCCAGAAAAAATTATCCACTGCTCTCTCTCTCTCTCTCATGTTCTTTCTCTCAATCCCGTGGATTTCGATCTCTTTGCTCAAAGCTCCGTTTCCGAAACTATTTTGGGGATTGTTGCTTGGTAGGTGACTCATCCGTTTGTCCAATTAATTTTTGTTTTAGTGGTTTATATTTTGAATAATTAGCTACTCTTGGTGCTGCTGTCGATGAGCTTGCATGTTGAATTCTTAGAGTTCTAAGTAGATTGAAGGCTTGCTATGGCTTCTATGTATGCCTATGAGTAGTTGCTATCAATTTTCTAAAGTTTTGTTGAGAAAAAATGTGTGGACTAAAAATATCAGAATTTTGATTATAGGAAAAACATGAGTATCTTTAGGAAGTTTGCTTCCAAGAAGAATTCCAAAGGAGTGATTGGGGAGTCAACTGATAGTGATCTCCACACCCAGAGATGGGCGATGATATGGCCATGCGAGTGGCCGCATACTCCGTTCATGGAAGATGTCGAACTCCTTAAAAAGTTTGCACAATATGCTGCTAATGCCGGCCTCACCGACTTCATTACGGCTGAATGTGAACAGTATCATCTCCTCACAAATACCTTTGTGCAAAGTTTTAATTTTCTCCCTAGGAATAATCCCCCTGGGGTGCAGTTTAAATTATATGTTGAACCCCATCAGAGACCGCTTACTGAATTTTGCGAAATATGCTTGCTTCCTACTGATGGTAGTTTGGTAGAGCCAAGACCCGCAGAGTTTGAAAGCTTTTACCGTACTCTGACAGTGGGTGATGAGAGAGGGGTGTCAGGTATCACTTCTGCTGGTTTGCATTTTCCTATTGTTCGTTATTTTGCTGTTTTCATTACAAAATGCTTGCTATTTATAGAGAAGGTGGGTGCCCTCAGTTCACCAGACCTTTTTGTTGTGCATCGTGCACTAGAGGGCGACAACACTTATAGCTTGGAAGTTATTGAGGCACGCTGCCTCCACATTAATAAGTCTATGGGTAAAATACATGGAGGTATTTACGCCACTCACTTGGCGACTTGCTTCAACGTTGAGATACGCCTCCATGATTTTCCTTTACCCAATGTATACCTAGATCGCACTGCTATGGATCACCACCAGTTTACTGCTATTGATTATCCGAACATTCCTATTCCTTATAACATAGTTTTTAGTGTGACTACTCGTGATATCATTCCACTTCCTGCACCTGCTTTGTTTGATCCTATCGCTAGGGGCGGATACCAGATTATGCCTGTGGATATCACTGCATATCGGAATGCCCATGCTGCATGAGAGGAGGAACCTCCACAGTGGGATGAGTGGATGCCTGCTCCTTAGTATCCCGACTACTATCCATGCTACTAACTTCATACCAAGTTAGGCCAAAGCCTAAGCTTGGGGGATTACGTGTTTCCCACTGAGTTTACATTCATGTTCACACTTTTCAATCATCGGTGTTCACACTTTTTCATTGTATTAACCATGTTCAATTTATTTTCTTGCCTTCTTCTTGTGTGTTGAAAAGACCTTGGAAAAACAAAAAGAAAATATAAATGTGTCTAGCTGTAGTTAGTTTACTTTCTATGTATGCCTAGTTGTAATATTAAGAAGAAAACCCAAAAAGATTTCCTTGTTCTTCTTTTGTTCGTTGGGAGTTTTCCCGTGTAAATAGTTTTTTTAACATTTTTGTTTTCCTCTTTCGTTTGCTTGTTCTGGAAAACCAAAAACTCCAAAAATACGTCGGTATGTTTCTCTGAATTTCTTCCTTTTTATTTCCGAGTCATACTAAGGAGAAGACCACGATGAAAATGTTGAGTGGCTCTCTTGTGCATAATTGTTGATCTAATAAAGAGCCCGTTTTACCTTTACTCCACCTGTTGAATGAAATGTTTGCAGATTCTAGCTTAGTCCACAGCACTCTTGCACCATTATTATTATTTCACATCATTCGGTCATGCAAGTGAAAGACAATAATGACGATATTCGATCAACTGGCCATGACAGAGAGAAACTGGTATGAACTCGAATTGTTTTGTTTTTGTAAATACGTTTAACCTAGTATCCATGATTCATCCCATTAAGATTAAGCATGTTTGCAATGAAAATTAGAGCTTATAGTTTCACATGCCATGCATAAGTAGCTAGGAGTTGATAATGATTTATCTTGGACATCAACATTGCATTAAAATGATTGTGATGTAGTATGATGATATCGTATCCTCCTCTGAATGTTCGAGTGGCTTGACTTGGCACATATTTATGCATGTAGTTGAATCAAAACCAACATAGCCTCTATTATATTTATGATCATGGTGAACATATCCTACTCATGCGGGTGTCCAATGTTTATTATGCATGATGCATGTTCATGACCATTGTTGCTCTCTAGCTGGCCGATTCTCAACCTATTTGCTAGCCTTCACCTGCACTAAGCATGATTACTACTTGTGCATCAAATTCAAAAACTCAAGTTATTTCAGATAAGTCCACCATACCTGCCTATATGGGGTATTAGCCTACCGTCCTAAGTAAATTTGCACGTGCCACCTCTAAAAACTTCAAATAAATATCGTTTTTGTGTGCCTGGATCGTCCATGGAACGACAGGAGGTGGTTGGTATCTTCCATGCTAAGTGGGTTATTCTCAGGTCGGGTGTTTACTCACTCGCCATCGCACGAGAAAAGGGCGGTACAAGGGACTCCCAGTCCAAAATTGCGAAAGAAAAAGCTTATAAATAAACAAACAAAAACTCCCAATGGAGTCCAAACCTTTACTTTCCTGCTTGGGAACCGCCACTAGCGTGTTTAGCATGGGATATATCGATAACTGATAGTCGTGAAGTAAATGAGAATGGTGCATCTCTCAAAATATCATTTACCTCTGTTTTAAAAAACTTGAGCTGTGGCACCTCTATAAATCAATGCTTCCCTCCGCGAAGGGATAATCTATTTACTTTTATGTTGTGTAATCACCTTCTGTAATAAGCACCAGATCTGATAGCACTATTGTCATGCCTATGCATTGTGTCTGGTGAATGTTGGGTGTTATCATGACTGGATCTTTTCTATCATGAATTACAATGTTTAGTCGCTTCTCAGACTTTGGAGGTGCTCTGCATTTATGTTTTGCGGTCTCAGAAAGGGATAGCGAGATACCACTATTGTCATATTATATCATGGTTGTTTTGATAACGTGTTACTGTTTGAGATATCTTATTATTGCTCGCTAGCTGATTATATCATTGATATGAGTTATTATAATTTTTAAGAGTTATTGTCGACATGGTTGGTTATAATGCTGGCTGAAAACCTGTGTGTTGTTTAAGATTATTTATGCAAACAATAGTAAAAGAGTTCATAAAAGTTTGTCTTTCTCACTTTCAGTTTATCAACTGAATTGCTTGAGGACAAGCAAAGGTTTAAGCTTGGGGGAGTTGATACGTCTCCAACGTATCTACTTTTCCTAATGCTTTTCCTCTAGCTTTGGACTCTAATTTTCATGATTTGAATGAAACTGACCTAGACTGACGCTGTTTTCAGCAGTACTACCGTGGTGTTGTTTTTGTATAGAAATAAAAGTTCTTGGAATGGAACGAAACATTACGAGGAGTTTTTATATAATAAAAGAAAAATACTGGAGCCAAGAATGACCGGAGGGGGGGCCCTGGGTGGGCACTACCCACCATGGCGCGCCCCCCTCCTGGCGCGCCCATTTGGGTTGTCCCAACCTGGTGGCACCGCAGACGTCAAACCTGATACTATATATTCACATTTGCAGAGAAAAAATCGAGGAGAAAGAATTATCACGATCTACAAGACGGAGCAGCCGCCACCTCCCATTCTTCATCGGGAGGCCAGATCTAGAGTCTGTTACGGGCTCCGGAGAGGGGGATATTCGTGCTTCGTCATCACCAACCCTTCTCCATTGCAAATTCCATGATGCTCCCCATCGAGAGTGAGTAATTCCTTTGTAGGCTCACTGGTCGGTGAGGAGTTGCATGAGATTCATCATGTAATCTAGTTAGTTTTGTTACGGTCGATCCCTAGTATCCACTATGTTCTGAGATTGATGTTGCTATGACGTTGCCATGCTTGACGCTTGTCACTTTGGGCCAGTGTAACATGATTTCAGATCTAAACCGTTTTGGATAATATCATTATATTCATGTTTTAGATCCAATCTTGCAAGTTATAGTCACCTACTACATGTTATGACCCGGCAAGCGCGGAGTGACAGTAACCGGAACCACTCCCGATGAAGACCATAGTTTGAGGATTTCATGTATTCACCATGTGTTAATGCTTTGTTCCGGTTCTCTATTAAAAGGAGGCCTTAATATCGCTTGGTTTCCAATATGGACCCCGCTGCCAGGGGAGGGTAGGACAAAAGATGCCACGTAAGTTCTTTTCATAAGGATGTATGACTATTTACGGAATACATGCCTACATTATATATATGAACTGGAGCTAGTGCCATATCGCCCCAGCTTATGACTGTCACATGATGAATATCATCCAACAAATTGTCGATCGAGTGCCTATGGATTTATCCTATATTGATCTTGCTAAGTTACTATTGCTACTGTTATTGTTGCACTTTTAACAAAACTACTGCTATCACTGTTACCATTACTATTGATGCTGCCACTACTATCAAAACTATCTTATTACTGTGCTACTGGTCACTTTTCCACATATAATTAATCTCCAGGTGTGGTAGAATTGACAAGTCAGTTGCTAATACTTACAAATATTCTTTGCCTCCCCTTGTGTCATCTATAAATTTGGGTTGAATACTCTACCCTCGAAAACTGTTGCGATCCCCTATACTTGTGGGTTATCAACGACGGCAGTGGCCTCAACCTTATTTACAAGGTCACGCTCAAAAAAGTGCAGGTCGATAGAACACGCATCAAGCAAAGAAATACCTCCTCTCGAGGCATCATCCCCAATCAAGAAGCACGATGTTCGGGAGAATTAAACTTAATGTAGTATTCAGCACACCTGAAAATTCCAGGTCAGAAGAGTTTCTCTTTCACATTGTTCCCTTCAGTTGTGGATATCACATCCTTCTAGGGCGGGACGCATTCTCACGCTTCCAAGCCATACCCCATTATGGGTATATGAAGCTTAAAATGATAGGGCCCAATGGAATAATCATAGTTATGAGTGGACCGGACAAGGCACTCCGTGCCGAAAACAAAACCGCATCCTTGGCTCTTGAGGCAGTATCCGAAGCCTTTGCGCCCGAAGAACTAACCACCCTACGGTCCACGGTGGACAAGGATGATGTAATTCTCTGCAAGAAACCTAAATCCACCTATTTTAAGCCAACATATGAAATAGTTAAATTTCAAGTGACCCGACAGATCCTAATAAAACAACGTCCATCGGAGCATAGCTGGACCCAATGGTAGACACCGGCTTATGCGCGTTCCTATGTGAAAATTGGGATATCTTCGCCTGGCACCCTTCGGACATGCCCGAGATCTTACGGAGACTAGCCGAACACAGCCCCAAGATAATCAAAAGATTCAAACCAGTCAAGCAATTGCTGCGGAGATTTTCCGAACCCGAACGACAAGCTATGGGGGAGGAGCTAGCTAAACAACTTGAGGTCAGGTTCATCAGAGAAATCAAATACCCGGATTGGATAGCCAACTTGGACATGGTGTCGAAGAAGGATAAATCCTAGTGTCTTTGTGTCAATTTGAAAGACCTCAATAAGGCCTGCCCTAAGGACCCTTTTCTGTTGCCCCACATTGAATAGATCATTAATCGGATCGATGGACATGACTCACTGTGTTTCCTCGATGTCTACTCCGGATACCATAAGATTAAAATGAAGGAGTCTGACCAGGCCGCAATGGCGTTCATCACCCCGTACGGGCCTTTCTATTTCATCACTATGCCTTTTGGGTTTAAAAACACCGGTGCCAGTTATCAACGCATGATTCAAACATGCTTCGAAAAACAAATCGGCGAGACAGTTGAAGCATGTGTAGACGATGTAGTCATCAAGCCTAAACACGTCAAATCATTGGTAGAAGATCCCCGCCTGACATTCAATAACCTCGGAACATACAACATACGGCTCAATCTAGAAACATGCATCTTCGGTGTTCCAGTCGGAAAGCTACTTGGGTTCATTGTCTCCCATAGAGGAATTGAAGCAAACCCAGCTAAAATCCGAGCCTTGTGACAATTGGCTACGTCAATAGATTTAAAGCACGTCCAAAAGCTAGCAGGGTGTGTGGTAGCTTTGAGCCGCTTTATCTCGAGATTAGGGGAAAGAGCATTACCACTTTATAGACTGCTTAGATGCACCAACAACTTCGAATGGACGAAAGCGGCCACATCCGTATTGGAAGAAATAAAAACCTTATTAGCAAGCAACCCATTCCTAGCCACCCCAAGTGTTGGTAAGCCTATGTTGCTTTACACCTCAGCAACTAACCAGGTAGTGAGTGTTGTACTCATTGTCGAACGAGAGGAACAGGGACATAAATTCCCCGTCCAAAAACCAATCTATTACGTATCGGAGGTCCTTACACCATTCAAATCCCGATACCCTCATTATCAAAAGATAGCTTACGCGATCTTTATGGCATCTCGAAAACTCCGAGACTACTTTCAAGAGTGTTCGATCATAGTGGCATCTGAAGTACCACTTAATGATATTATAAACAATAGGGACGCCACCAGCCGTATAGCTAAATGGACCATGGAGCTCCTACCGTTCGAAATAACATACAAGCCACGCCGAGCTACTAAATCTCAGGTGTTGGCCGACTTGCTGGCAGAGTGGACGGAAGCCGAGCTCCCTAAAGAGTACAGTTCATACTCCAACTAGACCATGTACTTAGAAGGCTCTAAGATGCTAGCCGGATTGGGGGTTTGCATCATCTTGACATCCCCTATAGGGGACACAGTCCGCTACATGTTGCAAATCATGTATACGAACTCCGACAGTGCTACCAAATATGAGGCACTACTACACGGTCTCCGCATGGCTGTCTCCATGGGCATACAACGCCTAGAGGTGCGCCAAGACGCAAACCTCACAATATCTCAGGTAAACGGAGAATTTGATGCAAAAAATCCAAAAATGATGGCATATCAAAATGATGCCGTATTAAAAATATAAGCTCGGTTCGATTGGCTCAAATTTCATCATGTCGCTCGAGACAGCAATCAGGGAGCGGACATACTCGCTCGCATGGGAGCCAAGCGCCACCCCATCCTGCCAAACACCTTAATGGGAAGGCTCTTCAAGCCATCCGTGGTATGGCACAACAAGTGTAGAGACGCCAGCTCGAACCTGATCACACCCCAAGCAACCGAACACAATAAAGATATCATCGGGGGTTCGGATACTGAAATAACACCCTCTGCTCATGAGATCATGGCTGTTATTGCTCCATGGACCGAACCTTTCCTGACCTACCTTAAGAGGCAAGAGCTTCCTGATGATCAAAATGAGGCCCGTCGTATAGTTCAGCATTCTAAAGCCTACAAAGTTGACGTAGGTGAGTTGTACACGAAAACCAGTATTGGAATTTTCCAAAGATGCATCTCTGAAGAGGAGGGACGACAACTCTTGGCCGGAATACATGCTAGTCTAGGCAGCCATCACGTCGCAGCTCGGGCCCTTGCAAGTAAAGCTTTGTGGATAGGTTTTTTCTGGCCAAAGGTCCGAGCAGGCGCACAAGCCCTTGTCCAACGTTGCGTCCGATGTCAGCTTTTCGCCAATCAAAGTCATATGCCTCCCACCGCCTTAAGAACAATCCCTATCACTTGGCCCTTCGTGGTCTGGGGGCTTGATATGGTTGGACCCCTTAAATGGGGAAGGCACAAAAAGAAATATGTACTGGTTATGGTGGATAAATTTAATAAGTGGATAGAGGCCAAACCAGTAAAAATGGCTGAAGCAGGACCAGTGATTGACTTTATATCCGGCGTGGTACACCACTACGGTGTCCCACACAATATCATCACTGATAATGGCTCCAATTTTATGACCGATGAGGTGAAAAACTGGTGTGCTAAATTGGGCATTAAACTCGACTATGCATCCGTCTACCACCTTCAAACGATCAGGTTGAACGGGCCAATGGCCTGATAATGAGTAGCATTAAACCCCAACTGGTGCGCTCCCTGTGGGAGTCAGATAAGCACTGGGTTGAGGAACACGATTCCATGTTCTGGGGGCAGCAGACCACACCTAACCGAACAACCGGATGCACACCTTTCTTCATGGTGTACGGCGAAGAAGTTGTTCTTTCCCGTGACATTATTCATGACTCACCTCGAGTGCGCGTGTACGAAGAGCAAGAAGCCAAGCTCGATCAGTAGGATGACTTAGACGTCCTTGAAGAGGAGCGTGATATCACGCAAGCCCATTCTGCACTTTATCCACAAGAGGCCAGGCGATACCAAAGCACAGAAGTGCGGGCCAAAACGTACTACGTCGGCGATCTCGTCTCGCATCTCTCACAGAAGAAAAATGACAATCTCAAACCAAGATGGGAGGGCCCCTTCATCGTAGATGAAGTTCTCACAGGAGGAGCCTATCGCCTTCGCAATGCATCCGATAATCGTGTTGTGCTGAATCCATGGAACGCTGCTCGGCACCGATGATTCTACGGATAGTTTGGTAGCACCTTTTTTTATTTTTGACTAGGTTCCTTTTTCTCCTCTCCTTTTTTATTTTCCCTTTTAATGTCCCAGGATGTGTTTGGATCTACCAAAATGTTAGGGGTACACATCTTTAAATGTACATACCCCACGATAACTGGGGGCTTCTTGGACGAAGCTTACTATGAAAGCTTGTTTCTTACATTATTTAAGTTGTTTGTTCTATACATTTTTTGCCATTATATGCACCTCTATGACTTAAGTTTTTGCCGAGCTGGGTTGCCTCGCTCCTGTGTTTATACCCTACATTCCCGATAGTTCGGCTATGGTGTAAAGGGAGCACCTATGTGATTGTTACAACCAAGTAATTCGGATCTGTACCTCGGACGGGTGAAGTTGAAAGCTAGCGTTCTTAAGGGACTAATTGGTCGGCAAGAAACGACAAAATATTTACGTTTATGTAATTCTTGTAAAAAATAAGGGATAGGCTGCCCGTAATTCTATATTTTGGATCAAAGCCTAGGCGTGCATAATTAAGCATGTTGACCAAAGGAAAGGAACCCTTAACAGAAATATTTTCCCTGGAAGATGTTTCTTATGTTAAATAGTAAAATAACATAACTCCCAAAAAAAATTTCTGCTTGAGCAATATGACCGGATTGCCTAGTTTCTGAACATACTGAGTGTTTATTACATTCAAACATGGTATCCGGAAACACTCCAACCCTTTGGTTCAGAGGTTGAAGGCGAAGGACTGCCATGACAAATTTTGACAATTTTGGCTGGAGATAAGTTTGATGATAAAGTACATTGATACATTGAATCAAAGGCCTACTCTCTATCTATGCCATCTATAAGACTGTTTAAGCTACAGTCTTCTTGCAAATATTTTGTGGCTATCATCACTTGGTCATATACCAAGCTCACTATTTTCCGTCCGGTCCGTGAGGTCCAACTCGGGCCATACGATTCGGCTCGAGCCCTGGGTGGCGTGTCTCCACCATTGCCCATGCCTCTCGTGCACCTTCCCGGCATGATGAAGTCTTCCATAGCTCAAAACGGCAGTGAGCACCTTTGAACAGGTTCGCCAAATCCTCCATACTTTCTGGGGCGACATCATATGGACATAAGGCTTTGACCATACTCTTCATAGCTTTCCGGGCCCACTCATGCACTATGGAAACATCTTTTCGTACTTCGCCTCAGAATCCAGATACTTGTTCTTCATGACGCCTGGTTAACAGACCTGCAAGAATAGCATTATAATACTCTGAATTACCGGATAATATGAGTTCCCTAATGGTTCAAAGGTCATACCGAATATGCCGCCTTCAACTTTTTATTTTCTTTTAGTGCATCAAATAATTGAGCCTTTAAGCTCTCTATCTATTTTTCTTGCTCATCCTTTTCCTCCTCCAGTTTGTTCTTTTGGTCAATGGTCCGTGCTAGTACTCGACGACCGGCTGCTTCTTGCCTCTCAGCATACTCCTGTGCTTTCTTGGCAGCATTTAAGCTCTCTTCCAGTTGACCTATAGATTCCGCTACTAAAATATAACAATGCATGCTTAAAGACCATTGCAGCGGATCATATTTTTCAGATACTATTTTTCCTTACCATGGGCTCCCCTCGTGAATTTCTTCACTTCTTCTAGCTCTGTGGTGGCGTCATTTAGCTTTGTTCAGATCGTTTCAAGCTCCTGGGGGCTACTAGCATATATCTATGAAATTTACACAAAACTCTTACCTACATATCCTTTGAAAATAGGTGAGCGACTCATGCAAGTCCGTCCCGGGAGGCTCAGATATATGCATGCATGGAGCTGAGGGCATTAAATTCCTGCTCAATGAAAGTGGGAGCACGCATGGCCTCTTTTAATCGTCGATGAATCATCGTGGTCTCCACTTTGGAATTTGTGATGGATGCGTCATCCGAATGCTCATGAGGTGGATAATTTGATGCCGCATCCGTATTGGCTCTTGTCCTGGTTGATGAGTCCGGTGCCGGATTAGATGGTGATCACCTAACTGGGTCTTCGGACATGGTTCGCCGTATGCTCCTTGTGAAATAAGACGGGAGGAGAAGCGTGACAATCTGTTCTTATGCCTAGGCATATATTAAAGGTTATACCTCTTCGACGAAGGAGCGGGCTCGACAACGCTCCTAGTTTCCTTTCTCTTTGAAGGCTAGCCCTGCGTAGGCGCTATCTTCTTAGAAGCTGCCCTCGATGCAATATGGCTCGCTGAGCACCGACCCTTTGGAGCACAAGTCAGTGAAATGGGTGAGGAACAAGGAAGAGGCTCCTTTTTTGGGGATGTCTTCTGGGTACATACATCAGAAGATGGGAGAAGGCCGGGGTAATCGGCCATAATAGCCACTTTCGATCCATCAAGACTTTCTTGGTAAAAGATTCAATTATCAAGCTCTATAAATATACCCGGATCCTCATGAAATCCGGGGTCTTTGTCATGAGCATAGTCCTCTACCTATGGGGCGGGGCAATGAACCTTTTCGACCACCTTCCTACATGTCTGTTTTAAAATGACCAGAGTAATTTGATTAGCACATCGCAATAATGAGGTTGGATAATGCTGATAATAAAAAAACTTACATATTCTATAGGGTTATACATGGAAAAACCTTCCCGACAATTTAAATGGGCGAAATCTTCTTTTCCCCTTATAAAGATCCGCTAGAATGGCGGCCAGGGCGGTTGGGGTATCCGAGCCCTCGCGCTTTTAACGAGACACGTCCTCCGTCCCATTGTAACACCATAAAGGGAAACCCCAAGATTGAAGGGGCTGGATGCATCGCTTTATCGTGATGGCCATGACTTCGATTACCAAGAGTTTGGAATGGGCAAGTACCCTGACCTTGTTAACTAACCTCTTAGATTCCTCATTGTCTCCTTGCTTGGGGCTCTGGGGGCACCAATTGAAGCGTTTCTTCAAAGGAGCACTGGAGAATTTGGGAAGTCCACGCCGAACTAGGTCCGGAAGGGGAACGTCCTCAATGTAAAACCATTCCAAGGTCCATTCTTCGGATTCTTTCTTGGGAGTCCTAACAAGATAACTTGTTCCGACTATGTGCCATACTTCGGTGCCGCCCGCTTCAAATATGGAACCCCTTTGGGAATGAGGGACGAGGCAAAAGAACTTTCTCCATAGTTCGAAATGAGCCTCGCAGCCTAAAAATAGCTCGCAGAGAGCGACGAAACCCGAGATCTGCAGGATAGAACTTGGTATGAGGTTGCGCAGCTGGTCCCATATAATTCCAATAGTCCTCTAAGGAAGGGGTGGATCAGAAATCCTCAGCCCCTCAGAAGAAACAAGACGAAGCACATCCTCTCCACCTTGTTAAGGTTGGGGAAATTTTCTGCTAGCACCTCCTTGACGATCGAGGCCAATCGCACCCACACGGAGACTAGATCTGCGGGAGGGAGATATCCCTCCATCTGAAGTCGATTCAGCTGGAGGTGAGACATTGAGCATCTTCCCCAATCACCCGCTTGAGGGCTATGAGGGCGCGAGGAAGAGCTAGGGGTGTTTGCCATGCTTTGAAGTTTTTCGCGGTTTGCTCTGATGCTCTTTGCGCGATGTGGAATGACATTTGGGGATCTGACCTCCTTAAATAGATACCGCCCTTACATGATAAGGGGCTTATTTGTAAAGAAATAACATGGTGGACCATTCGCATTCGCCCGGTGCATGGAAATCCAGGTAACGACAGGAAGGAATCATAAAGGCAGGCTATAAAGGTCAAAGTCGGACTGTCATCACTTTGGAGTATGATAAAGAACCCGTGTTGCAAAGCCCAAGACATAGAGCCGGATACTACATCTTCATTAAAGGCAAGTTGGGGGCTACTAAGGCAGTCCCGAATTAGGGGGTGCTCGGGTGTCGGTCTATTCGATATGGGCCGGATTGATGGGCTGTGAAGACAAAGCAGAAGACCATCCCCCTTGTCCGGATAGGACTCCTATGTGCGCGGAACGGCAAGTTTAGTGTTCGGGTGTAATACTTCCTTCCTCTATCCACCGACTCTGTACAACCTTGGGCCCCTCTAGTGTGTCTACTAACCGGAGGGTTTAGTAAGTAGGGAGGATCAGAATAATCATAGGCTAGACAACCAGGGTTTAGCCATTACAATCTTGAGGTAGATCAACTCTTGTAACCCCTATACTCATCGGATACAATCAAGCAGGACATAGGGTTTTACCTCCTTTGAGAGGGCCCGGATCTAGGTAAACATCGTGTCCCTATTGCCCCTTGTTACTACCGATCCTTAGACTCACAGCTTCGGCCCCCCTACCTGAGATCTGCCGGTTTTGACACCGACAACAGTGCCGGAGGAAGCGCGCTCATGCTAGGGTAATCAACTAGGATGCATCCTCAGGTAAACCGCCAACGTCAACGACGAGAAATTGAAGAAGATACCACATATGGAGCACATACTCCTAAAGAAGTTGCTCAATAGGTTCCTATTCCCCAGTCGGGATGAAAGCAAATATAAAGAGCCATGGGACGACATTGCCATGACAAAGATAAATGACAAGGCGATGGTGACATTCACCAATGACTTGTCCTCCTGGAAAGTTTGGGTGAAAAAAGAGGTTGCTAAGAATGAACCGTGGTCCAAGATTCATGCTGACAGTTCGTCACTAAAGGAAGAGGAATTTGAAAAATTGAAGGAGACTTGCGCTAAAAAGAAGTCAACGCAAGGTCGGAGAAAATGAAGGCGCTCCATGCCGGGAACACGCCTCCCACCGCTTCGGAAGCCATGGTTATGAGGGGAAGAGGCACATATGGGCCAAGGAGGACAACAAACGTGAAATTCACGGAATCCAACAACATAGAAATGCCATCTTCATATACAAAGAAAAATACCTCAAAGATGGCTTGAAGAAGTTTGGAATGCAAGACTGCAAAGGATACATGACGCCAATGCCAACCAAAAGTCATATATGTTCCGATGACTATGGTAAAGAGTTCGATCAGAACGTATATCGCTCCATGGTTGATTATTTATTGTACCTATGTGCATCTAGGCCAGATATAATGCTTAGAATTTGCATGTGTGCCCGATTCTAAGTGGCACCAAGGGAGTCGCATCACCTCATGGTGAAGCGAATACTTTGATATGTGGCTCACACCCCAATGCTAGGATTATGGTATCCAAAGGGCTTAGAGTTTGATCTAGTTGGATTCTCAGATGCTGATTATGCTGGTGACAAGGTTAATCACAAGTCCACAACAGGAACATGCCATTTTCTTGGAAGATCTCTTGTCTGTTGATCTTCAAAGAAGCAGAACTGTGTATCACTCTCCACTACCGAAGCTGAATATATTGCTACTAGATCATGCTACGCTCAACTTGTCAGGATGAAGAAAACTCTCTAGGACCATGGCATCAACATGAAGAAGGTGCCGTTCTACTGCGACAATGAAAGCGCCATCAAGATTGCTCACAATCCTGTTCAACATTCGAAGACAAAGCACATTCAGATCCATCATCACATTCTCAGAGATCATGTGATAAAGGAAGACATTGATATCATTCACGTCAACATCGAAGAGCAATTGGCAGATATCTTCACAAAGCCCTTGGATGAGAAAAGGTTTTGCAAGCTATGGTGTGAGTTAAATATCATAGAATCCTCGAATGTCCTGTGAATGGACACACATCCTAATGCTTATGCATATTGATGACTTTGGTGCGCAACACAAAAAGTAACGTATGTCCTCAACTCATGAAGACATTCCCTCTATGTGTGAATACATTAATGTGGAATTTGACTTCAGAGTGCCACGATAATTGTGTGCCGTGTCTGGGTCCAATACTTCCTATACGGTGGGTAATGCCACCACGAATTGTTTTCTGAATCTTTCCATTTGGCGTCACATATGCATTATCTTCATATTTGGATTGTATTGAACATTGAATTTGTCTTCAAATGATTCTGTTGATCTGATCTTATTGCCAATGCATATATATA
>LR738711.1:313150394-313171259 GCA_902687465.1 Secale cereale | reverse complement strand
GTGTGTGTGTGTGTGTGTGTGTGTGTGTGTGTTCTGTCCTCTACAACATTCACTTATAACTATGGCTTCAAATTACTATTTTCTGTGCTAAGTGAATGTGATCGGACCCCTACCATTCCTATGCTCATCTCACCAACTCTCTGTAAATCCTCATATGTGTTCTAATTTACATGTGTCGATTATCTTCACCATGTCCTTGTCAGTTGAAGATATTGAGACCAACATTTAAAACGCTTTTAATATTCTTATTCTCTATGCCTGAATCCGGCGAAGCAGGAATGACAACCCGTCTTACCAGGTGTACATGGCATCATTGCTCGGTTTTCAATCTGTTGCATGTATGCCACATGTCGTCTAGATGTGTATCCCCTGGGTCAGCTGAGTAAATTCAAAGCGATGTCCCTCTTCTTATAAATACTAAGCCCACACCGCGGTTAATAAATCTTAGTCCCCTCTATGTCTCGCTCGAACCCTAGCGCCATCGCTAACTTCCATCGTCGCCACAGAGGAAGTGCTTCACTGTCGTGACTTCTCCGGCTTCGTTGTCACGCCGGCCATGGACATCTTTCCCTCCGCCGCCGTCATAGGTGTCTTCCTCCGCAAAGTTAGGGCGCGGAAGATTGAACTGCTCGGCCTTCATCTCGCCTCGTCTAGCTGTTCTTCGTCTGTTCTTGAGCGGTAACTAAACTCTTACTTTTTACCGTTTAGTTGATCCGACCAAACTCCTAAAATTTTAAGAAGTTGTATTACCACTTCCAAATCTGGATGGTTCGTTTATTCGCATCTCATAACTTGCAAACACTTTCACTTATGCTTCACAACTAGTTAGATTCCTCACATGTACTTATTCACCGATTCGTACAAATATGGACCAACTTATATCAATATGTGAATGTCTTCACACTATGAGGTCAATGTGGTTAAACTTATTTCTCTTCAAAATCTTCTAAAAATGCATATGACCTCTTCCCCTTTCCTCTCATCTCTAATCCTTTCATAGGTACATGTTTGTGGGCAAGTCACTCGGTTCTCACAGTCTGAATTCCTTTGAAGACTTCTTATAGTGTCATGTTGAATCTCCTGAAGCTAACTCTTGTTTGACTAGTAAAGTGAAGCCTATCACCTGTGTGAAGCCAATCAACTTTGCAAAACCAATGCCTGGTGATAAACCAACAAGAAAAGGAGACAGACAGAGATGCACAGATACTGCAAAGGAGCTACCTCTAGATCTATTTTAGTTGTACAAGTCTGATCCTCACGAAACGTACAGGCAGCGCAAATCCCGTGTTCAATGGATTCGCGGGTACTGGGCTGAGCAATGGTTTCGGTAGAAATTTGTTACCCCAGAGTATGCTATGACGAATGTTGTGAGGCATCCGTGGACTGACATAATGTACAAAAAGCTTCAACCCAAGACCAAGGTTGAAGTCATTCAGAAAGGCTTCTTCCCATGCATGATGTGGCCTCCAATGCCCGAGAATGCTGACCCATCTAGCCTGCGATGGTGTTGTCAGGATTATCTGTTTGAAGCCAATTACCAATATGCTAAGGCTTCTGCAATTTAAAACAAGAAGGAACTTGGGATTCACTTCAATCCTGGTCCAGCAAAGCCAAGGCCCGATGGCAGTCGTGAAGCTGAACTTAACATCGTTGGCCCGTTTGGAGATTTTTTAGCATATCTGGCACACTGTGCTACACGAAAAGCCAATGTTGAACATTAAGAAGAGGAAATTGCTGCTCCCGAAGCTTCAAAACCTAAGAAGGATGCTAAGGCTTCAAAAACTAAGGGGGGAATCTCCAAAGAAGCTTCTGCACCAAAGATTTCCAAGATGAAGTCTCTAAAACTGGATTCAGGAGGTGCAACTTTCAGAGGATATTATTGATATCCTCCTCAAGAACAAATCACACCTCCCCAAGAAAAATTTACATAACTGGTCGAGCTCCTCCTCCTTCTAGCATCTTGCGTGTTGATGGGGATATTATTGATCTTTCATGTGATGACAATCTTGACGATGATCCTCTGGAGCTCCTGATCAAAAGCAAGCAAGAAGAGGCTGATATTTTTGAGGATCTGCCGATTTTTGACGCTGACATTCTGAACAATATCATTGATGAGTGGTTTGATGACCCATCTATCTCCCTTGATGATCTTCAGCTACACATTGACATAAGTGTCATGTTTCAAGGCTTCGTCAGCAAAGAGCTCACTCTTGCTCAGAAAGTAGTTGAGCAAAAGCACAAGATTGATCATGAGAAGGCTCTTTTCAGGAAGCATGTTGCTATGCCGAGTGCTGAGGAAATTTAAAGCTTCAACACCATGATGACAGATCTGAAGGCTGAGTTTCAAAAGCATCATGATGAAGCTAAAGTCTCCCGTGAGTGTCTGAAGCTGTATGATGAAAAGTGCGTTCAGTCTCAAAATGAGGCCCTGAAGAGAAAAGCTCTTGGCCGTCCGGGCATAGACCCGAAGATTGCCACAAATAAGAAGAACCCAACTGCACCAGGTGCTTCCCATCAAGAAGTGCCTCGCATTATCTTCCCCTAGGGCTTCGCTGCTCCGAAGCCAACTACACCATCTGTTGCTTCCGAAAGGAATATGACCTAGCAAGCTGAGGCAGAGGCCAAGAAATGAAAGAACAATGAAGCCTCGGACGCTGCTCCCTCTCCCAAGAAGTGCAAAACAATGTGTTCAAAGGCTTCAAGAAAGGCTCAAGCATCACCATCTCCAACTACTTCTGCAGAGCTGTTGCTTGTGAAGCCAATCTCTGTTCCCCATCCAGCCTCCTCCAACAAGGACTGCAAATTGATTGTGCATGAGCCTGCTCTCACAGAGGCCCATGACACTGAAGGGATTCCATCTATTAATGATACCGCCTCTGATGACATTGATCATGATGACAATGTTTGAAAATGATGAAGTCCTTCCTTAGATTTCCCAGAACCCGGTATCATCGCATGTGCATTCGCACAGTGAGACTATAAGCATTGGCAGTTGATACGTCTCCCTCGTATCTACTTTTCGAAACTCTTTTGCCTCTGTTTTGGAGTCTAATTTTCATGATTTGAAGGGAACTAACCCGGACTGACGCTGTTTTCAGCAGAATTGCCGTGGTGTCATTTTTGTGTAGAAATAAAATTCTCGGAATGACTTGAAATTTTACGGAAATTATTTTCAGAATATATAAAAAATACTGGGAAAAAGAACTACCAGAGGGGCCCACACCCTGGCCACAAGGGTGGGGGCACGCCCCCCTAGGTCGCGCCCCCTACCATGTGGGCTCCCCGGACCACCACCGATGCTAACTCCAACTCCATATATTCTTATTCGGGGAGAAAAAAAATCAAAGAGAAGATTCCATTGTGTTTTACGATATGGAACCGCCGCCACCTCCTGTTCTTCCTCGGCAGACCTGATCTGGAGTCTGTCCGGTGCTCCGGAGAGTGGAGATCATCGCTGTCATCATCATCAGCCATCCTCCATCACCAATTTCATGATGCTCACCGCCGTGCATGAATAATCCCATCGCAGGCTTGCTAGACGGTGATGGGTTGGATGAGATTTGTCATGTAATCGAGTTAGTTTTTATAGGGTTTTATTCCTAGTATCCCCTATGTTCTGAGATTGATGTCGCTATGACTTTGCTATGCTTAATTCTTGTCACTAGGGCCCGAGTGCCATGATTTCAGATCTGAACCTATTATGTTTTCATGAATATATTTGTGTTCTTGATCCTATCTTGCAAGTCAGTAGTCACCTACTACGTGTTATGATCCGGCAACCCCGGAGTGACAATAGTCGGGATACTTCTCGGTGATGACCATAGTTTGAGGAGTTCATGTATTCACTAAGTGCTAATGCTTTGGTCCGGTACTCTATTAATAGGAGGCCTTAATATCCGTTAGTTTCCAATAGATGTCATGCCACGGGAGGGTTGGACAAAAGATGTCATGCAAGTTCTTTTCCGTAAGCACGTACGACTATATTCGGAATACATGCCTAGATTACATTGATGAATTGGAGCTAGTGCCGTGTCACCCTAGGTTATAACTGTTGCATGATGAATATTATCTGACATCTATCATTGCCGATCCATTGCCTACGAGTTCGTTCCATATTGATACTTGCTTTGTTACTTTCTTTACTGTTGCTGTCACCACTACAAAACTGCTACTGTTACTTTTGTCACTGTTACCATAACTTCCATATTACTTTGCTACTAAATACTTTGCTACAGATATTAAGTCTTTTAGGTGTGGTTGAATTGACAACTCAGCTGCTAATACTTCAGAATATTCTTTGGCTCCCCTTGTGTCGAATCAATAAATTTGGGTTGAATACTCCACCCTCAAAAACTGTTGCGATCCCCTATACTTGTGGGTTATCAAGACCTTTTTCTGGCGCAGTTGCCGGGGAGGATAGCTCTATTCTCCGAGTCACTTGGGATTTATATCTGCTGATCACTATGAAGAATCTGAAGGATGATAGAACCAAGATCGTTCCCTCTAGAATGAGGGGAGGTAAGGAACTGCCATCTAGCTCTGCACTTGATTCTCCTTCAGTTTTAAGTAAACTTGCGACACCTACACCTGCTATTGATTCCGATATGTCGCACTTTATTGATGATGCCACTTCTATTATGAATAATTCTTATGATGCTACTACTATGTTTAATAAAACTGTCGCACTGGGTGATTTAGTTGATGAAGATCTTGCTAAAGCTAGAACTATTGAATGTGCTGAAGATGATGATATTTCCGAAACTGATGAAATTATTGATACTAAAAACCTTGAAACACCTGTTAGACCTAACTTCCCTAGCAATGAATTGCCTATTGTGCCCGAGGGATATGTTGTGAAAGGAGAGGTAGCTAGAGACTTTCTTGCGTGTGAGGATAGGAATGATCTTAAAAAAATACTACGCAAGTGGAAAGAAAAATCTTTGAAAGCTAGAATGCAATATGATCCTGAATTTGCTACTTCACCTATCCGTGTTACTAATAAAGATTATGAATTCTCTATTGATCCTGAGTTAATTACTTTGGGTAAATCTGATCTTTTCATGGTTGAATCTGAAACTATTGTGGCACATCTTACTAAAATAAAAGATATAGCCACCCTCTTTCTCATTGCGAAAAAATTCGCTATTACTATATTCTTAAGTTGTTTCCTTTCGCATTAAAGGATGATGCTAAGTTATGGTTTAATTGTCTTGCTCCAGGTTGTGTGCATAGTCCCCAGGATATGTGTCACACCCTACATTTTTTAACATGTCATTTGCATCAATAAAGCATGAAAATTTCGACCAGCAAATTTTTTTGGCATCATTTGGCTTTTATTTGGAATTGAGTTTTTCTTCCTATGTTTTTTTTTCATGTGCTCATTAAAGTCAACTACTACCTCTTGTAGAATTCATCTCCTGACCCTAAATCTTCTGCCCAATGATCATACCAAGTGTTTATAGCAGTATAGTATTTTCTTATAAAAATAATTTGGCCAAAATGTATTTTCAAAAATTAGTATTCCAAAAACCCCTGAATTGAGGTTTGCACTGCAAGTGCTTGATTTAGGGTGAGAAAATTATTTCAAAAAGTATATTTGAGACCTAGTAGTCATAGGACTCCCAGAAACCACAAAAGTATAATTTTAAAAGTTATTTTCCTATTTTATTTAAAAGCTTTTTCTTAAGGCCAGAAATGGTCTTTAATAGGGAAAAATTATTAAAGTATTTCAAAAATATTTGCCAAAATTCAGGGAGACTCATAGGACATATATTGTCCATAGATAAGAGTTTCAACACTTGGTCATGTTCAAAATAATGGGCTATTCCCTCTAAAACCCTTTTTGGATATTTCAAGCTTTTGAAATATTTACAAAAGAAATATTCTCCAAAAATTCCAGGGAAATTCTATCATGTCACATATGACATATTTGATGATCTTGCCAAGCCCCATGCCTTGGGAAGCAAGATAACATCCTCAAAACCCTTCAAAACCATTCTGTCCATATCTGAAGTTTGAGCAACTTTACATTGCCAAACTTATCCAAATGCCCTCAAACTTGGTGCACATGCTAGAAAGGTCTAATAAGGCATCTAGACCAAATGGCACAAGCTTTGGAGTAGGGTAACTTGATCTGAATACCCCAAAACCATTTCAGTTCAAATTCAAATTTGAACAACTTTACATTACCAACTTTTTACCTGGAGCTTCAAACTTTGTGGGCATGATCATAACCCCAAATGATGACACTACACCAAGTGGTGCATCAAGGGGAGATGATTAGCTTGACTTAAACATGGTGAAGCCATTTCTGTTGATTTCTAGGGTTCACCAAAGTTACATTGGCTAGTTTCTTAGAATGAGCCCAAATTTGGTGAAACACCCTATTTCCATATGACATCCAATACTGTTAAGTGTCATGGCTAGTGGAGATCATTTGCTTGCGCAAAACTTGGTCAAACACCTTCTGCTATTTTACCAAAACCATCATCTTGACCTCTTTTACTATTTACTTTTGCTTCAACTTTCTACCACAGCCTCACCTAATTACATTCTACTTCCAGTAACTTCCCCATGTCCATAGCTCAATGATTGAGGGGTGAAAACCCCAATTCACCTTGCTGGACAGCCAAATTCTACCCATCTACCAGCTTCACTCCTCTCTCACTGAGCATCCAAGGCATCCAAAGCCACAGCTGGGTTGTTTACTTCGTGCTGGACCCCCAAGACACGACGGACATGACCAATGAGCCAACGGCATGCCGTGGCATGCAATTAGCATGCTCCAGAGCGCGCTACAGTGCGCACCCGCACTGTAGCCTCGCCCAATCCAACGCCTCCGACCACCTCGTGCTCCCCCCTCGCGCCAAACGATGCGCCTCGGCGTCCGCAACTCTCCACGGCGCTGTCCCCCTCCTCCTTCTCCCTCCAGTGGGCGCCCTCGCACGCGAGCCGGCCGCCCGCGAGCTCCAACCTCTGGCCTCACACGCGCGGGCTTTCTGGAATCTTCTCTGCTCCTCCTCTTCCCTCCCCTAGGCGTAGACCTCATCCACGAACGTCCCCGACTCGATCACAAGTGCCTGCACGGCCTCTGGCCTCGCCCGTAACCTCGCCGGCGCACGAGTCCATTGTGGACAGGGGCCCGGCTATATAAGCATGCCCCGGGCCTCTCCCCTGGCAACCATCTCCTCCCCGTACCCCCAGAAGCACAGCAGCACCACCCAGTCGCCCTCAGAGAGCCTCTGTGCTCGGGATCGACCGGAGCTCCGCCGCCTCGGGCGACCGGTGATCTCGCGGTACAGCCTCCCTCCGCCCCAGCTCTTGCTCGATCTGGAGCCACCGGACCACACTGACCCATTCCCCTCCTTCTCCCACTCCTATTGCAGCCCGGAGCGAGCCAGCCAGGACCCTCCCGACGCTCCTCCGCCGCGAGTCCTCGCCGCCGGCGAACCAGGCCCCTCCGTCGAGCCGCACCACCACCACCAGAATGGCAACTCTCCGCTGGGTCCATTCGTGCCCGTAGCTTGCCCCGCCGTGCCCGGAATCACCGCCGGTGAGCTTGCCGTCTCTCTGGCCGCAAGGTTGAAGATGACAGGCGGGCCCCGCCTATCATCCTCACCTCCCTCTCGCTCCCCTCTCTGTCGCAGACCGCCGGGCCCCGCCCGTCAGGTTTAAAAACCTGGCGCGCGCGCTGGCACCCGTGTGGTGGGCTATTCGCCCTGGGCCGTTCCACTGTGGCCGTTCTGGGCCGATGGCACAGGGCCTTTTTCTCTTTTTCTTTTCTGTGAAATTTCAAATAATCTCATAGAATTAAATAATTGTCCAAATGAATTAATTCCAACTCCTAAAAACTTGTAAAATTCCAACCTATTTAATGGTGTCACTTTCACACATATCCATGAACCTTTTCTGTTCTGTTCAAATTTAAATTCATATTTGAACATTAAAACTTCTGTTGAAATATTCATGGACCCCATTCTGCCACTCCAAAACTCCAACTAAGAATTTTGCCATCTTAGTTTTCCCTCTAGTATTTAACAAAAATAAGTTGACATTTTTCTGAGCACTTTGATTTTTCTGTTTTTTTTATTGTGGACTTATTTTCCCGTTGTTATTTTGCGACGTTTAGATACCGTATTTCCCGAGGTTGATGAAGAAGAAGGTGGGGAAGGATTTGAAGACTTTGAAGACCAAGCCAATCCAAGCAAGCAGCCCTTTGACCGTGATACACTTGTGTTCTTCGGAACCCGTTTGTTTCCAAATGCATGATGATAAGAATGACGGTGGTGACTTAGTTAAGAACCACCACATGATACATGCTTTACTCAAAATCTTGCTATGTGCTAGATGCATTGCAAATGACTAGTAGTGATGCTTAGAGATGCATGTGTGCCATGATACCTTCGTGGTTGCATTATTTTTAAGACCCCATCGGGTGCCACTTATGCCCGGGAAAAAAAGATGAGATGGGTAGCCACTTGTTGACGAAGTGGTGTACCAAGATAAGTGTGTGTGATGTTTTTCGAACGGATTGGTTTAAGTTGCGACCGTTATTCCAACCATACATGTGCAACCACTCTACCCCTTATGGGACGGGGCTTTCTTGATTACTTAGGCCGATACTAGCATGGTGCCCGCATTACTAGTGACGGGAAGAATTGAGGTCTTTCCCGGGACGGGGTCGTGCTTGGATAGACGACCATGACTGTTTTCACAGGGCACCGGACACACCGTTGGTCCCTTCGCGTACGCGTGACATTGAAAGTAGGGCAAGTCCCATGATCTATTGTTTGTACTCGAGGGATGTGCACCAACGAGTGGACTCTATGTTAGTGTCGTCTAAGGAAAGATAATGACCGGGTGCTTCCCCCGAGTACTTGAGGTACTACGGGATCGTGGGTGACACGAAAGCTTCCCGGATCTTGTGGGTAAAGTGCGCAACCTCTGCAGAGTGTAAAACTATTCGAATAGCCATGTCCACGGTCAAGGACAGTTTGGTAACCGCTCTTGGGCTACGTCCAATGTTTGTGAAACCTTGTGTGTGTGTGTATGTTGATTCAAGGTGGTGACTTGACTCGTCGAGTTGAATCCTATTCATGTTCATATCGGTAACCTATCTTCGAGGTTACGTGAATCTATTGATGCATATAATTGATGGTAGAATATTTATTCTAGCTCGTAGCTAGATTGCTCATTGTTGTACAATTGCATTGTTACTTGAACCAAATCATGGGTTGCTTGCGAGTACATTTATAGTACTCATTGGCTTGCCACTAGTTATTTAATTGGCCAGGCATGGAGGAACAGGAATATGAAGAAGAGTTCTATGGAGACGAACATGCGAACTAGGACGCTATCCCAGTCAGGATGCCTGTAGGGTTAAGGCAGATGGCATGGGTTCTACTTATCATCGAAGACTTCCGCTATTCGAGTTATTTTCTATTCAGCCCTTGAGGCTTTATCTATGTAAGACTTGGCCACAATGGCCATAATTTGTGTAAGACGGTATGTATGGATGTAAGACTCTTGTTATTCAGCTTCTGTGTGTTCAGTGAGCATTGATCTCTGGGATCACTGTACACGTGCATTCGGTGATCTCGACTCTTAAGTCGGGGTCCCCTCAATATGATATACTACTTCTCTACAAAATATTTTCCTGCTCATAAGAAACAAGATGCCTTACATGAAATATTTAATTTTGTGCAAATTGAAGAAGAGAGTCACCCACAAGCTTGGGGGAGGCTTCTTCAATTACTTAATGCTTTGTCTGATGCTTTGCTGCATGCTAAGGTTATTAGAATATCACATACTTTACCGCCGTTTGAAGAGCTAAAACGGCGCGCTTGTTGCAAGTATCATAATTATTTTTCTCATGCTACTAATGATTTTAATGTTTTTCGACGACTGATACAATCGGCTATTAATGACGGGCGATTGAACTTTTCTGAGATGCAAATTTATAAACAACCCTTTCCAATGAACACCATGGATTTGGAGAGGAAGAAACTACTCATTCGGCCGGAGGTAGCCAAATCTGCTAATAAAACTAATGTCATTGCTGGTGAGCCCAGGAAAGACAAGAAGGGTGACAAGATCTTGGGGAGACTTGTTGTGCTTGATATGGAACCCGATGGCAAGGAAGTGATCAAAATCACCATCAAGAATCCTACACTCGAGGGTCAACCACAAGTGCAAGAAATCACCATCAAATTTGTTAAGCCCAAGAATCCAGAGGTTGGCAAGTGGAAGACGAATGAAGCTAAAATGCAGCGCAAGAAAATCAAGCGAAGTTTTGATATGTTGTTGTCCAAGTATGCCAGTCAAGCGGCCGGTTCTAGCTCTAATTGGTCATCAAATTTGAAGCGCTCAAGGTCACCTCCTCGAGAAGAATTTTAGCATCATGCAAGGCCATATGGGTCGTGGGCGCTAGGACCATGGATGCCGCCACCACCCCTATGCGCCATACTACATGGGAGACTTCAATGGAGGATGGTGGGAGCCCCCAATGGCCCCTTATGCTTTTCATCCGGGTTGGGCAGAATCAAGGAGGCCCGTTCATGACAGACTTTATTATCCCACACGAGGCCGTTTAAACAATGGTGTCAATCGGCTAATGCAAGATAATCAAAAATGGGTTGGCAAGCAAGTGTGGGGTGCTAAATCACCAAGTGCTGAAATTTCAGAGCCTAGCAAGCAAAACAAGAAGAATACTAGTGCTGAAACTATTATGATAGGCACTAAAGAATTAACAATCAAAGAGCTTATTATTGTTAGTAATATGGATGGTTCTAATAAAGATGTGTTGCTGTCCAGCAGTGTCCCATGGCTAATGATCATGAAGCTAGCACAAGCAAGGCCAAGTCGAGGGATCCAAAGTATACTCAGCCTAAGTGGTGTCCGTCCGGTCTGACCAAGGCACAAAAAAGGAGGTTGCAATGCATGAGGAGTCAAGAGATCACATAACAGGAGGCTCAGAAGCAAATAGATAAATTCTGCAACGAAATTCAGCCTATGGTACCTAAAAAACAAGTATGGATGCCTAAACAAATACAAGGTGCAGTGTCTACTACATCCATCACGGCAGCACCTACACCATCAAAGAAGGACAATGCCACAACTATTACATCGTCCCCACCACCTATTGATTCCACTTTGCTTGGACAAATTTCAGAATTCATAAACATGCCCCAGGAGGAAGATGCTATGTTGGATTATGAGCCTTCACCGGTCTGCGAAGGTATGGATATCAATATGGTGTATTACTTACCCGCTGAATTTTGTGTTATAGATGAAGAAGGGGAAGTAGATCAGCTAGATTTTGGTCCTAAAAATGCTATATTTGAGAAGCCAAATGAACCGGTGACACACTTGAAGCAATTATTCCTTAAAGTTCACAATAATGGATCACCGGTTGTTAGAATGCTTGTCGATGGTGGTGTTGTGGTGAATCTTATGCTATATTCAGTCTTAAAAGAATTGGGTTTACCTGATGAACAATTGATCAAGACCAATATCGTGCTTAATGGATTTGAAGGCACAGATAAAAATGAGGCCAAAGGTGTGATGTATGTGGAGCTTACGGGTGGGAGCAAAACTTCGGCTACTGCATTCTTTGTTGCCGAGGTGCAAGGTAACTACAACGTCATACTAGGCCGTGATTGGGTTTGAAAGTGTTGTATATCGACTAGAGGGGGGGTGAATAGGTGATTTTTAGGAAAGTCTTCAAAATATGGAAATTTCGAAGATAAACGATAAAACCAATCCTATTTATATGCAGCGGAAGGTAGACTACACTAGACAAGCCATAGTAAAGTATTCAATGAAGTGAAAGCATGAAGACTTATAGCAGCTAGGCAGTATGGATCAGGATGGAAGATTGTATGAAGCCAAACAGAACAAGTAGTCACACAGTGAAGTCAAATAGATAAGGCAAGCAGGCAATGACTTCACAATGAAGGACAGTAAGTAAAGAGAAGGAAGGGATAGAACTAGTAGCTCGGGGAAGACAGTGATTCGTTAGACCAATTCCAATTGTTGTGACAACTGTACGTCTGGTTAGGGAGGCTGAGATTTAACTTAGAAGACCGCGTCTTCACCTTGTTCCCCTTGAGCTAAGGACACCTAGTCCTCGCCCAATCACTCTGGTAAGTCTTCAAGGTAGACTTCCAAACCTTCACAGACTTCGTTCACCGGCAATCCACAATGACTCTTGGATGCTCAGAACGCGACGCCTAACCGGCTGGAGGAAACACAGTCCTCAAGTGTAACAAGTCTTCAGGTCACACAGACAGAAAGACTTCAGTGATGCCTAACACTCTTTGGTTCTGGGTGTTTGGGCTTTGTCCTCGCAAGGATCTCTCTCTCAAATGCTTCGGAGGTGGGTTGCTCTCAAATGACAAAAGTCGTGTAATAACTCTGAGAAGCCACCAATTTATGGTGTAGGGGGTGGGCTATTTATAGATACTGGGCAACCCGACCTGATTTGTCCGCAGTGACCCTGGGTCGCTAAGGAACTGACACGTCTTCCAATGGTCAGATTTCAAACACACACGTCAACTTTACTTTGGCTACAAGCAAGGCTGACTCATCCAGCTCTGGATAAGATTTGCTCTCATTGTCTTCGCTTGAAGACATGCGATTTGGTTTAGAATCACTTCAGTCACTCTGACTTAGTTCACTTGGAACCCACTTAACAGTACGGTGGTTCCTATGACTCAACACAGAAGAAAAGGAAATAATGAAACGTCTAAGTCTTCGCGCTCCATAGTCTTCACACAATGTCTTCTCTCGTCATAGTGTTCAATATGATTATCTTCATATACCACCATTGTCGTCAATGTCTTCATACATTTTTAGGGGTCATCTCCGGTAGGGAAACCGAATCAATGAGGGACTACTACCTGTGTTATCCTGCAATTCTCACAAACACATTAGTCCCTCAACCAGGTTAGTCGTCAATACTCCAAAACCAACTAGGGGTGGCACTAGATGCACTTACAATCTCCCCCTTTTTGGTGATTGATGACCAACTGGTTGAAGTTTTCTACGGGGATAAAAGTATGTGAAGTTGTAAAGGATAAAGGTATTGTCTCCATAAGTAGCAAAAGGCTCCCCCTGAAGATGTGCATATAGTTGATTTGCTTTTGAATGCAATTGCACATGCCAGGTTGTACTTGTGGAGATCCTGTTCAACTTATGAAGACAATTCATCATGCACAATTGATATGTCGAATATAATGATATGCATAATGAGAAATGGACGTCTGCAAAATTACTATGTGCGGAATATAACGTAGCACATGCGGAATTTATCATCGCATTATAGAGTACTAGGAAATGTAGCAGACGTCCATCAAGTTTAAGTGTTACTGAAAGTGCAACTAATCCCCGGGTGGTTTTGGTAATTAATAACAACATATATATCATTGAACTAATATTATCTTGAGAATCATTTCAGAGAAGTTCGATGATATGGGTATGGAAATGTCTGAAGAAGTGGACCCCTCAAAATGCTAAGACAAGCATTGGCAAAAGCTCAAGACTCCATTTTTGGTTTAGTGATCAAAGATCACATTGAGTCCATAGGAAAAGCCAATACTATTAAAAGGGGATGAGGTTGTGTTAATGTTCTTGTTGCTCAAGTGCTTGGTGATCTAACTCCCTCAACTATCAGCACTATTCACTACTTAACACACACCCATAAGTAATCTCGGTCAAACCAACTCTGTCTCACCGAGATGAAGTTATCTCTACAAACCCTAACATCTCGGTCACACCGATTTATCCAACTCAGTCCCACCGAGATGAACCACTTCAGTTGTTTCTCCAAACCCTAGCTTCTCGGTCAAACCGATTCTGAGTTTCGGTCTCACCGAAAAAGGGCTGCCAACCTTCTGTGATCAGTTGACATCAATTCGGAATATCCGAGTTTATATTTTCGGTCTCACCGAAATGGCAAACCTAACCTTTGACTCACTTCGGTCTCACCGAGATGGTATTTTCGGTCCCACCGAAAATCCCAACGTTCACTATATTTGAACTTTCGGTCTGACCGAGTTTTCACTTCGGTCTGACCGAGATTGGTCAAATGTGTGTGTAACGGTTGGATTTTGTGTGGAGGCTATATATACCCCTCCACCCCCTCCTCATTCGTGAGGAGAGCCATCAGAAAGTACTACCATTCCTACCATACACTTTCTGAGAAGTGAACCACCTACCCTTGTGTTGAGATCAAGCCATTCCATTCCTACCATATGAAACTTGATCTCTAGCCTTCCCAAGTTGCTTTCCACTCAAATCTTTCTTCCACCACAGCCATATCAGTGAGGAGAGTTGAGTGTTGGGGAGATTATCATTTGAAGCACAAGAGCAAGGAGTTCATCATCATCAACACCGTCTATTACCTTTTGGGGGGTGGTGCCTCCTAGATTGGTTAGGTGTCGCTTGGGAGCCTCCGTCTTGATGATGTGGAGTTGAACCAAGAAGTTTGTAAGGGCAAGGAGATCGCCTACTTCGTGAAGATCTACCCCGAGTAAGGCTAGTCCTCCGTGGGCGTAGGCCGTGATGGAATAGACAAGGTTGCTTCTTCGTGGACCCTTCGTGGGTGGAGCCCTCCGTGGACTCGCGCAGCCGTTACCCTCTGTGGGTTGAAGTCTCCATCAACGTGGATGTACGATAGCACCACCTATCGGAACCACGACAAAAATCTCCGTGTCACCAAACTGCGTTTGATCTTCTCCACCTCCTTTTACATGTGCAATTTACTTTCCGCTGCATATACTCTAGAATTGCATGTGTAGGGTGTTACTTGATTTGATCTTGTTTGTGAAACTGCCAAAAACTTTGCATGATCTAAAGGCAGATTTTTTATATTGTCAAGTAGTCTAATCACCCCCCCTCTAGACCTACTTCGATCCTACAAGTGGTATCAGAGCTTTGGTCTCCATTGCCTTGGTTTCCATTGCATTGGACTCCATAAGCATGGTTTCACAACCTAGGAGAGTATGGCGTCTAGTGAGGGTAATTATCGTAGAGGTCCTTCCTTTGATGGTACAAATTTTGCTAGTTGGAAGCATAAAATGAAAATGCATATTCTTGGTCATAACCCTGCCGCATGGGGCATTATTTGTGTTGGCATGCAAGGTGATTTCTTTGAAGAAGGAAAAGTTCCGGATCGCGAAGCTACACCCGAAGAGTTGCGGATGTTGCAAAACAATGCTCAAGCTTGTGACATTCTCTTCAATGCTTTGTGTCCCGAAGAGTTCAACAAAATCAGCCGTCTTGAGAATGCTAAGGAGATTTGGGATACTTTGGTTGAAATGCACGAAGGTACTGAATCTGTGAAGGAATCAAAGCTAGATATTCTTCAAGGTCAACTTGACAAGTTCAAGATGAAGGATGGTGAAGGAGTCGCTGAAATGTACTCTAGGCTTGCTCTCATCACAAATGAGATTGCAGGCTTAGGAAGCGAAGAAATGACCGACCGATTCATCATTAAGAAGATTCTCAGAGCTTTGGATGGAAAGTATGACACCGTGTGCACTTTGATCCAAATGATGCCAAACTACAAGACTCTCAAGCCAACTGAAGTCATTGGAAGAATTGTTGCCCATGAAATGACACTTAAGGATAAGGAAGAGCTTCACAACAAGTCAAGTGGTGCTTACAAAGCTACAAGTGATGCTCCTACTACCTCAAGTGACAAGCTAGTTTCCAATGAAGAGATAAGCCTAATGGTCAAGAACTTCAACAAGTTCTACAAGAATAGAGGCAAAGAAAGAAGCTCAAAGTCTAGATCATATGATGGAAAGAGATCTTCTAGTCGTGATCGAAACTGCTACAATTGTGGAAGACCCGGACACTTCTCAAACGAGTGTACGGCTCCCCACAATAGAAGAGAAGAATCTCCAAGAAGAAGAGCAAGAGATGAGTCACCTCGGAGAGAGAGAAGGAGTAGAGATGATCGTTATGAACGAAGACCATCTCGGAGAAGCAAGGATTCGGAGAGGAAAGACAAGTCATCAAGGAGCTACACAAGAAGAAGACATCAAGCTCATGTTGGTGAATGGGTCTCCGGCTCCGACTCTGACAGTCAATCCGATGGAAGCTATCACTCCGACTCCGACTATAGTCAAGATGAAGGTGTTGCCGGACTTGCACTCGTATCCTCCAACTCCAACTCCTACGACTTATTTGATTCACCAAATGAGGGAATTGGAAGATGCTTCATGGCTAAAGGCCCCAAGGTAACACACCCTCAATTCATTGACTTTGATAGTGATGAGGATGACTTACTTGGTGAAGATGAGCTCTTGCATGATAAATCTAGTGAGCTTAGTAATGATGAAAATGCTAGTAGTCTTTATAGTCGAGAAGAGTCGAATGACAATGCTATGAAGGAGATTGAGCGTCTAACTAAAGAACTAAACACTCTTAAGTTAGCTCATGAAACAACTCAAGAAGATCATAGAGAGCTCCTAAGATCTCATGAGAAGCTACGCTTCGAGAAGCTCACTCTAGAGCAAGAACATGAGTTTCTAAAAGCGATCAATGACGATCTTCGAAAGAAGAGTTCTTCATATCTTGCCAAACGACTTCTCTTGTCTAATTTCTTGCCACCTATTAAGACTAAGCATGACAAGCATAAGAAAAATTCTTCCTCTAGTAGTAACAATAACAATGTTAAATCAAATGTTGTTACTTCTAGTAGTTCTCTTGATTCCACTAACAATGTTTCAAGCCAAGTTACACTTGAGCAAGAAAATACTCCCTCCGTCCGGAAATACTTGTCATCGAAATGAATAAAAGAAGATGTATCTAGATGTATTTTAGTTTTAGATACATCCATTTTTGTTCATTTTGATGACAAGTATTTTGGGACGGAGGGAGTAGCTTATTGAAGGAAATCATAGAGAAAGGTGTCTACAAGAGTCTTGCCGGAAGCAAGAACTTTGAGGAGATTGTTCGCAAACAAGGAAGACACCGGAAGAATCAAGGGATTGGTTTTGAGCGAAAGTTCAACGCCGAAGGTGTTGAGTGGGAAGAAGGTCAATACCCTACTCCACAGTTTGTCTCACAAAAGGAGAAGTATGATCCTACTTCTTCCAATGTGGAACAAGCTCAAGATGACCTTCCACCACAAGACCACAAGCTAAAGGCCAAGGACAAGCTTCAAGAGGAGATTGATGCATTCATTGAAGCACCTCAAGCCATGGTCAAGTGGGTTCCCAAGGACACATCAAGTTCTACTTCGTCAAGCTCAACTACAACACCAAGGATTCCCATCAAGATGATGTGGATCCCAAAGAAGAAGAACTAGTAGGTTCTTGAGGGTGACTCCGCCAACAAACTTCACTCATATTCGTTTTGGCAAGAACTTGTGCAATCAACTTCCACATCATGCACTAGTTCATGGAGTCACAAACCCTCTTGTTGGTAAGTCAAGGGACAAGGTAATCATTGCTTTCATGGACATCATCTCTTGTGTACTTCACTCTATGTCCATGGATATTCTTGTTTGTTCCTTGTGGGACTAACCCATGTAGGTATTGAAAAGTGCCCTAATCCAAGGATAGCTCTCAACTCTTGATGATCTACATCAACATTGAGCATCCACATCTTCAACATCTACATGAAGTCTTCTACGACAACCCAAGGTTAGTTTGACCCTTTAAAAGGGGTTCTCACATCTAGGGGGAGCTTTGCTCTAAAAATTGAGCTAAAGCATCTCCAAATGATGTGAACACATAAATGCTTTATGTAAAAGTGGTAACCCCACTTGTGCTTAAACGATGAGTATGACCTATGATCAAATGTTCTCATTTGGCTCCTAAGTCAATATACTCATATATAGATGACCTAGTCATCGACAATTTGTGTGCTAGTAGCTAGAGTTTTGGTTGTGCATGTTTGACACATATTTCAGTTGCTATCTTATTGTGTGAGCATGTTGAATGCATGATTCTATTCATTCAAGGACATCCATTTGTGGTTTTGATTGTTTTGGTTTCTTTTTTCTGGCCAAATGGATGGACAAGAATGCCTAAGCACCTTCCCTAGCTATCTATGCTATCTTGTCTCAAATTCTATTCATGCTTATATCACAACTTTGAACAAGTCTTTTTCGGACAGTCCGAGTGAGGAGCACTCGGAACCACCGATTCGTCTAAGGCTGACTTCCAAAACCTTCTAAGTCCATTTCGGTCTGACCGGCTTCCCAATCTCGGTCCAACCGAAACACTTAGATTGATCTAGGTTTCATCTCGGTGAAACCGAGTTCAAAATCTCGGTCTGACCGATATGCGTAACTGCACTGCAATTATGCATCTCGGTGACACCGAGTTTTTCAACTCGGTCCCACCGACAGCACGGGGTTATATATACCGAGGGCTGCGCGCGATCTATTCCTTTCAAACGTTCGCCCTCCAAGACCCCTGCTGCCGCCGCCCTGGTCTACGGATCGTCGCCTTCATCACCTGTGCGCCCTCGCCGCAGGTCTCCGCCGCCGTCAACGGTAATCTTCTCCGCCGTTGCCTCCGTAGAGGGACACCACCAAGTTAGGGTGTGTCCCGATCCCTTTCATGCTCCACTTCTGATTCTTGCATGATAGGACTGCCCTGATTCAATCCACGTTTGATATGATCCCAATACATTGTTCAGATCTTCTAGTTTCGAGGAAAATTCTTAGGTTTAGGTTTCCACGGAATGCATCTCGGTGAAGCCGATTCCTGAAACTCGGACTGACCGATTTGGTCTCTGACCATTGCACTACATAGTTCGGTCTGACCGAGTTGTGGAAATCGGAATGTCCGAATTGAAGTTTCTGTGAAACCCTAAGTTTTCGGTAGGACCGAAACCCATTTCGGTCTGACCGAAAGTGGTGTGTAGGTTCTGTTGAACACTTCGGTTACACCGAAACTTGAAATCGGTTTGACCGAAATACATTCTGTGAAAACTCAAAACTAAGTTTTTAAACTCATTTTTCTTTGCAAAAACTTCTGCAGTTGTGATAACTCTTCCATTCTGCCTATACCTTATCTTTTCACAGGTTTTTCAGCCATGTCAGATGTCAGTGACAGCCAAAACAGGTCTGAATCACCGTTTGCTGAAATTCCAGAGGCAGATACAAGTCCTGCAAGCAGCTCTAGTGATGATGGTGAGAGGAGTACCCCTAGTGGTCTGCCTCCTGCAGCTACGAGAACCAGGAAGAAGAGAACTTCTGATGATGAGGATTCCGACTTTGTTGCTGAGGAAGTTACCTCCAAGCCCAAGAAGAATGTGGTTGCCAAAGAGCACCAAGGGCAGCAAACAAGGAAAGGCACAAGTAAAGTGAAGCAATCAGCAGTTGCCAAGAAGCTCATCTTGGAAGAGCCAGCTCCAAGCAAGGTGAAGAAGACTTCCAAGAGGAAGAGAGTTGTATATGCTGAACCTCAAGATGTTGCTGAAGAAGAAGAAGAAGAAGCACCCCAGCCTCCTCCTCAGAAAGCTAAGTTCATGGGTGATGCTATTCGGGCTCAAGCCTCTTCTAAGCCCAAGAAGCCTGCTCCAGTCAAAGCAGCTCCAGCCAAGCCCAAGAGAACAACCAGAAGCATTCCAGCTTCTGAGAAGAACAAAGGTGAGATGCCACCTTCTGAGTCAGATGAAGAGCATGTGTTGCTCAAGCTCCGTCCCAAGTTGCCACTCCACAATGATGCTCATCCTCAAGCTGAGGACATGAAGGCAAGGAAGGACAAAGGTCTCAGGCTATGGAGACAGTCTGATCCATATGCCGTAAGAAGAAGGACTGCTGTGGACCCCAGATTCCACACCAGAGAGCAGCAGAATTTCTATGAGACCGTGCTAATGGATAAGAAGCCCATTGTTGCTGACACCAGGTATGTTGACTGGGAGTACATTGACAGTGAAGAGCACCGGGACTTCTTTCCCCATGTGCATGAGAGCTTTACTGCATGTGGAGTTGCTGATTTTGTGGGTCAAGAACTGACAGCATGGAATGACGAGATGATCATGCAGTTCTATGCCACAGCCCACTTCTATCCTGATGGCAAGATCACCTGGATGACTGAAGGTCAAAGGTTTTCTTCAACTGTTGAAGAATGGGCAGAACTTCTGAACGCTCCTGTGCAGAGAGAGGACGACATTGATGTCTATGGGATTCCTAAGAAGAGTCATGATTCTATGAAGAATATGTACAAGGAGATCCCAGCTGCTGATTTAGAGGGATGGAAGCTCGGCTCAGTGTATTATCTCCAGGCAGGTCTGACCACCACTAACACTATTCTGAGGCATACTTTGATGCCTAAGTCAGGTGACCACCGGATGATACGAGGCTATTCTATCAACGTGCTGCACATTCTCGATGAGAAGGCACCTTTTAAGGTGATGGACTTGATGGTAGAAACCATTAAGAGGACTGCAGCTGACCAGAAGAGGTCGTGTGGGTTTGCTCCGCAGATACAGATGCTCATCAACGCCAAGTTTGGCACGGGCAAATTCATGTTGGATAGGAAACACTTGCCACTGCAGCCAGAGCATGAGGACAACGTAGTTGTGATGGATGAAGAGGATCCCACCTCAGTTGAAGGGCAAGCCAAGATCGAAGCTGCAAAGAAAGCCAAAGCTGACAAAGAGGCAGCAGCAGCAGCAGCTAAGCCAAAGAGCTTTGGAGAACAAATTCTTGAAGCTACCCAGAGAATTGAACAACGCCTGGCCAGCATTGAGCAATCTCAGGAGAGCCTTGAGAGGATTGTCGAGGACAAGATCCACGCTCTAGACGTGAAGCTGACTGAGATTCAGGTGTCTGTCAACAAGCTTGAGGCAGACATGGAGGAGACTAGGCAGGAGAGAGCAGAGCTTATGCAGGATGAT
>LR738711.1:313099532-313150384 GCA_902687465.1 Secale cereale | reverse complement strand
ACTAACCCATGTAGGTATTGAAAGTGCCCTAATCCAAGGATAGCTCTCAACTCTTGATGATCTACATCAACATTGAGCATCCACATCTTCAACATCTACATGAAGTCTTCTACGACAACCCAAGGTTAGTTTGACCCTTTAAAAGGGGTTCTCACATCTAGGGGGAGCTTTGCTCTAAAAATTGAGCTAAAGCATCTCCAAATGATGTGAACACATAAATGCTTTATGTAAAAGTGGTAACCCCACTTGTGCTTAAACGATGAGTATGACCTATGATCAAATGTTCTCATTTGGCTCCTAAGTCAATATACTCATATATAGATGACCTAGTCATCGACAAATTGTGTGCTAGTAGCTAGAGTGATTGGTTGTGCATGTTTGACACATATTTCAGTTGCTATCTTATTGTGTGAGCATGTTGAATGCATGATTCTATTCATTCAAGGACATCCATTTGTGGTTTTGATTGTTTTGGTTTCTTTTCTGGCCAAATGGATGGACAAGAATGCCTAAGCACCTTCCCTAGCTATCTATGCTATCTTGTCTCAAATTCTATTCATGCTTATATCACAACTTTGAACAAGTCTTTTTCGGACAGTCCGAGTGAGGAGCACTCGGAACCACCGATTCGTCTAAGGCTGACTTCCAAAACCTTCTAAGTCCATTTCGGTCTCACCGGCTTCCCAATCTCGGTCCAACCGAAACACTTAGATTGATCTAGGTTTCATCTCGGTGAAACCGAGTTCAAAATCTCGGTCTGACCGATATGCGTAACTGCACTGCAATTATGCATCTCGGTGACACCGAGTTTTTCAACTCGATCCCACCGACAGCACGGGGTTATATATACTGAGGGCTGCGCGCGATCTATTCCTTTCAAACGTTCGCCCTCCAAGACCCCTGCTGCCGTCGCCCTGATCTAAGGATCGTCGCCGTCGTCGCCTGTGCGCCCTCGCCGCAGGTCTCCGCCGCCGTCAACGGTAATCTTCTCCGCCGTTGCCGCCGTAGAGGGACACCACCAAGTTAGGGTGTGTCCCGATCCCTTTCATGCTCCACTTCTGATTCTTGCATGATAGGACTGCCCTGATTCAATCCACGTTTGATATGATCCCAATACATTGTTCAGATCTTCTAGTTTCGAGGAAAATTCTTAGGTTTAGGTTTCCACGGAATGCATCTCGGTGAAGCCGATTCCTGAAACTCGGACTGACCGATTTGGTCTCTGACCATTGCACTACATAGTTCGGTCTGACCGAGTTGTGGAAATCGGAATGTCCGAATTGAAGTTTCTGTGAAACCCTAAGTTTTCGGTAGGACCGAAACCCATTTCGGTCTGACCGAAAGTGGTGTGTAGGTTCTGTTGAACACTTTGGTTACACCGAAACTTGAAATCGGTTTGACCGAAATACATTCTGTGAAAACTCAAAACTAAGTTTTCAACTCATTTTTCTTTTCAAAAACTTCTGCAGTTGTGATAACTCTTCCATTCTGCCTATACCTTATCTTTTCACAGGTTTTTCAGCCATGTCAGATGTCAGTGACAGCCAGAACAGGTCTGAATCACCATTTGCTGAAATTCCAGAGGCAGATACAAGTCCTGCAAGCAGCTCTAGTGATGATGGTGAGAGGAGCACCCCTAGTGGTTTGCCTCCCGCAGCTACGAGAACCAGGAAGAAGAGAACTTCTGATGATGAGGATTCCGACTTTGTTGCTGAGGAAGTTACCTCCAAGCCCAAGAAGAATGTGGTTGCCAAAGAGCACCAAGGGCAGCAAACAAGGAAAGGCACAAGTAAAGTGAAGCAATCAGCAGTTGCCAAGAAGCTCATCTTGGAAGAGCCAGCTCCAAGCAAGGTGAAGAAGACTTCCAAGAGGAAGAGAGTTGTATATGCTGAACCTCAAGATGTTGCTGAAGAAGAAGAAGAAGAAGCACCCCAGCCTCCTCCTCAGAAAGCTAAGTTCATGGGTGATGCTATTCGGGCTCAAGCCTCTTCTAAGCCCAAGAAGCCTGCTCCAGTCAAAGCAGCTCCAGCCAAGCCCAAGAGAACAACCAGAAGCATTCCAGCTTCTGAGAAGAACAAAGGTGAGATGCCACCTTCTGAGTCAGATGAAGAGCATGTGTTGCTCAAGCTCCGTCCCAAGTTGCCACTCCACAATGATGCTCATCCTCAAGCTGAGGACATGAAGGCAAGGAAGGACAAAGGTCTCAGGCTATGGAGACAGTCTGATCCATATGCCGTAAGAAGAAGGACTGCTGTGGACCCCAGATTCCACACCAGAGAGCAGCAGGATTTCTATGAGACTGTGCTAATGGATAAGAAGCCCATTGTTGCTGACACCAGGTATGTTGACTGGAAGTACATTGACAGCAGAGAGCACCGGGACTTCTTTCCCCATGTGCATGAGAGCTTTACTGCATGTGGAGTTGCTGATTTTGTGGGTCAAGAACTGACAGCATGGAATGACGAGATGATCATGCAGTTCTATGCCACAGCCCACTTCTACCCTGATGGCAAGATCACCTGGATGACTGAAGGTCAAAGGTTTTCTTCAACTGTTGCAGAATGGGCAGAACTTCTGAACGCTCCTGTGCAGAGAGAGGACGACATTGATGTCTATGGGATTCCTAAGAAGAGTCATGATTCTATGAAGAATATGTACAAGGAGATCCCAGCTGCTGATTTGGAAGGATGGAAGCTCGGCTCAGTGTATTATCTCCAGGCAGGTCTGACCACCACTAACACTATTCTGAGGCATACTTTGATGCCTAAGTCAGGTGACCACCGGATGATACGAGGCTATTCTATCAACATGCTGCACATTCTCGATGAGAAGGCACCTTTTAAGGTGATGGACTTGATGGTAGAAACCATTAAGAGGACTGCAGCTGACCAGAAGAGGTCGTGTGGGTTTGCTCCGCAGATACAGATGCTCATCAACGCCAAGTTTGGCACGGGCAAATTCATGTTGGATAGGAAACACTTGCCACTGCAGCCAGAGCATGAGGACAACGTAGTTGTGATGGATGAAGAGGATCCCACCTCAGTTGAAGGGCAAGCCAAGATCGAAGCTGCAAAGAAAGCCAAAGCTGACAAAGAGGCAGCAGCAGCAGCAGCTAAGCCAAAGAGCTTTGGAGAACAAATTCTTGAAGCTACCCAGAGAATTGAACAACGCCTGGCCAGCATTGAGCAATCTCAGGAGAGCCTTGAGAGGATTGTCGAGGACAAGATCCACGCTCTAGACGTGAAGCTGACTGAGATTCAGGTGTCTGTCAACAAGCTTGAGGCAGACATGGAGGAGACTAGGCAGGAGAGAGCAGAGCTTATGCAGGATGATATAGTCCAGGACTCTCATCGCCAGACTGCTCCGGTTCCCAGAGGATCCAGATCTGCAGCTATCCCAGTGACAGACTCCAGGGCTACCACTTCAGCACCAGCTACAGCTCCAGCAGTTCCTACAGCTCCAGCATCCACTCCTCCACCGCAGACATCAGCAGAGGTCTTCGCAGATGCAGCTATCTCTACACCGACATCGACCCAGACGGGAGCCGCCAGCAGAGCCCGCAGTGACGTTTAGCTCTATACCCTTTCGAACTTTTTGGTAACTTGTTGCCAAAGGGGGAGAAATTGTTATAGATCATAGGGCTTCGAGAGAGAGAGTGCTCTTTCGTTTTTTGTCTTTTGCCGGTTTCTCTGTGATACATTGGTTTCTTTTGGTTCCTGAAACTTTAAGTGTGCTTGCTACTACGTTTGATGCTACCTTAATGAGTGCTTAGTCATACTATGCTTTAATGTGTGCTTATTGCTTATCCTATGCTATTCCTTATTGTATGGCTATTTACTCTTGTCTTGGTGATTAAGTGCATGTTATTCATTCTTATCATTTTGTGCGCTCCACCAAGATGTATGTGACATGGAAGAGTGACCCATAATCCTAATCGATTGTGCATTTGCATTCAAACGCAAATTTTAAATAATGCACAAATTTAGGGGGAGCTCTTGTTTATCACATACTTCTCAAAGCGACGATATTATTCTTTGATTATATCTTTTATCGAAGCTTTGATCTATATGTTGTCATCAATTACCAAAAAGGGGGAGATTGAAAGTGCAACTAATCCCCGGGTGGTTTTGGTAATTAATAACAACATATATATCATTGAACTAATATTATCTTGAGAATCATTTCAGAGAAGTTCGATGATATGGGTATGGAAATGTCTGAAGAAGTGGACCCCTCAAAATGCTAAGACAAGCATTGGCAAAAGCTCAAGACTCCATTTTTGGTTTAGTGATCAAAGATCACATTGAGTCCATAGGAAAAGCCAATACTATTAAAAGGGGATGAGGTTGTGTTAATGTTCTTGTTGCTCAAGTGCTTGGTGATCTAACTCCCTCAACTATCAGCACTATTCACTACTTAACACACACCCATAAGTAATCTTGGTCAAACCAACTCTGTCTCACCGAGATGAAGTTATCTCTACAAACCCTAACATCTCGGTCACACCGATTTATCCAACTCAGTCCCACCGAGATGAACCACTTCAGTTGTTTCTCCAAACCCTAGCTTCTCGGTCAAACCGATTCTGAGTTTCGGTCTCACCGAAAAAGGGCTGCCAACCTTCTGTGATCAGTTGACATCAATTCGGAATATCCGAGTTTATATTTTCGGTCTCACCGAAATGGCAAACCCTAACCTTTGACTCACTTCGGTCTCACCGAGATGGTATTTTCGGTCCCACCGAAAATCCCAACGTTCACTATATTTGAACTTTCGGTCTGACCGAGTTTTCACTTCGGTCTGACCGAGATTGGTCAAATGTGTGTGTAACGGTTGGATTTTGTGTGGAGGCTATATATACCCCTCCACCCCCTCTTCATTCGTGAGGAGAGCCATCAAAAAGTACTACCATTCCTACCATACACTTTCTGAGAAGTGAACCACCTACCCTTGTGTTGAGATCAAGCCATTCCATTCCTACCATATGAAACTTGATCTCTAGCCTTCCCAAGTTGCTTTCCACTCAAACCTTTCTTCCACCACAGCCATATTAGTGAGGAGAGTTGAGTGTTGGGGAGTTTATCACTTGAAGCACAAGAGCAAGGAGTTCATCATCATCAACACCGTCTATTACCTTTTGGGGGGTGGTGCCTCCTAGATTGGTTAGGTGTCGCTTGGGAGCCTCCGTCTTGATGATGTGGAGTTGAACCAAGAAGTTTGTAAGGGCAAGGAGATCGCCTACTTCGTGAAGATCTACCCCGAGTAAGGCTAGTCCTCCGTGGGCGTAGGCCGTGATGGAATAGACAAGGTTGCTTCTTCGTGGACCCTTCGTGGGTGGAGCCCTCCGTGGACTCGCGCAGCCGTTACCCTCCGTGGGTTGAAGTCTCCATCAACGTGGATGTACGATAGCACCACCTATCGGAACCACGACAAAAATCTCCGTGTCACCAAACTGCGTTTGATCTTCTCCACCTCCTTTTACATGTGCAATTTACTTTCCGCTGCATATACTCTAGAATTGCATGTGTAGGGTGTTACTTGATTTGATCTTGTTTGTGAAACTGCCAAAAACTTTGCATGATCTAAAGGCAGATTTTTTATATTGTCAAGTAGTCTAATCACCCCCCCTCTAGACCTACTTCGATCCTACAGTTACCACTCAAAGAACCAAATGTAGCAAAAACGAGAGTTGTAAACACTAGGCAAAATATAAAGCACCCACCCATATGGACCCGCTTGAAGACTATCAACTCATATGCTTCTCGCCCTTTTGTCAGTAAGGACGAAAAAGGTTTGAAGACATAGAGCCTCTACTCGTTCCCAGTTGGAGCAGGAGAAGATGCAGGGTCGACGTTGGCGTTTGGCGGTGCAGAAGTAGTTGGTGCAGTGTCAAAACGCGCTGAAGGAGGAGGAGGTGAGGTAGCATCATCTTGATCATCTGTCACTCTGGCATCAACCATTGCGGCGGAGAAGGAATAGTCAGAGTCTTCAAGAGATGGAGTTTGACGCAAAACAACATTCCTTGGAGGAGTGTGGTCAAACTTGAATCTTTCTGTGAAGCCATCGTCTTGAAGATCTGCTTCAGCACTCAGCAAAGTCGAACTCTTCCATGACCTCCGAGAGGTTTCATGAGCAACAAAGGCATTCTTGGTGGCAAGGTTGTGAATGCGATTGACGTCCACCAAGAGACTTTGCATCTAACACTTCAGCCAGAAGTGATGCTTATCTTGTTTCTGATGTAAGGCAACGAGAAGATCTCGGTCATTAAGAACACGAGAGTGCTTCCGAGGCCTTTGGGCAATGGTGCTCTCAGTAGCTTCAGTTTCTGCATGGCGCGGTAGGCGAGTACGGCCAGCCAGAGGATAAACGCGGGAGACTGCTGGAACTCCTTCAATTGGCTGAGTGAAGCGCTGGTGATCAGCGTTGTGAAGACTAATAGGCTCTTTGGCAGGCTCTTGGTATATGGCTTCCGCTGACATATCAACCTCTAGCAAGAATATATGATGGTTGCGAGCAGAAGGCTGATAGTTGATAGCAGAATGAAGCTTGATGAGGCGCATGATCCATGGAGCGTAGAACTTGAGTCCAAAGAGATCAGAGCCTGACACAGCGAACTGCCTGATAAAGAAGTCTTGAGCATTGAAGCTTATGCCATTGAAGATATAGAAGACCAATGTCTTCATTGTGCCTTCAAGTTTGGCTGGTGAAGAGTGTCCTTTGACAGGCCATAGAGTTCGCCTGATGATATGATATATGGTGTGTGGCAGATACTCAAGGTCTTCAACAAAGAACTCCTTTGGATATTCAGCATCCATTGGCAAAGGCTTCATCATGCTCAGCATTTGGCTCATGTTGGGCTTGGGCTTCTGAAAGATACTTTCCAAAGCTTCGCTGTCTAGTTGACAGCCAGGTTCATATAGTTCTCCTGGAGTGGGCAGGCCAGTAAGCTCAATGAGGTCAAAGGCTTTGGCTTCATGATGGACATTGCGTGTTATCCACTCAAAGATCCATGCCTTCGGATCCCTGCTGTAACCTCGAATGTGGAGAGTTGCATAGAATTGCAGAAGGAGCTCTTCATTCCAATGCTCTTTGTCAGTCACAAAGTTTAGCAGGCCAGCATCACGGAAGCAATCAAGGGCTTCCTCAAGACAGGGCAATCCAGTAATGGCTTCGGTATCAAGACGCATATGAGGGAAAATGCGCCCTTGATCATAGAGAACTCTTGAGTAATAACTACACTGTTGATGGCTCTAGAACCTATCTGATGATATCCTTGGCTTGGAATAGGGGTTCTTGGCGCTGTCAAAGAAAGTGTTGTGCGCAGTGAAGGCATTGGCATTGAAGGACCCTGGTGAAGTGGCAATACCTGGGAACCTAGGCAGTCTTGGCTTAGGCTTCTGAACCTGAGGCATGTGATCAACATGGTAGTCAAATTTAGGACTAGCAGCAGGCGGTGGAACCAGAATAGGCCATCTGACAGATATGAGCTGGTCATCTTCGTTGTATGCTTGCTCGATTGTGTGTGACCTTGGAGGCGGAACAGGAGCAGAGGCATTGGCTTCGGGCTGCTGAGTGGCTTCAGGTGCAGCATTGGCTTCAGGTGCCATCGCATCTGGCACCACATTGGATTCAGGCGCCACATTAGCTTCAGCCATGATTACGTCATTGGCTTCAGTGTTGGTGTTGGTGGCAGCCTCAAAATTTGTAACCTCCACTTCAGGAGCTGGAGGGTCAGACACGTTCTCCTCGAGAACATGGGGTGTGGCAGCACGTGCTTCTTCTTTTCTTGGTTGTTCTTCATCGGCTGATGCAGCCGGAATATCTTCAGCCGCTTTGGCTTCAGACTCTGGGACGTTCACAGTTGGAGAGGCTTTAGGAAACACTTGTTGTGAAGCAGTTTGGTGCACATCTCCTTCTGGAACGCTGGGGGAATCAACTTGAGGCCTTGGTCCTTTGCGAAGCCTGCGGAATGCTGGCGACGCTTGTGGAGATGGAGTTGGTTGGGCCTCAAAGTCTTCATCTTCAAGCACCGAACTGGTAACTTGAGTAAGGGGAGTTGTTGACAATTGTTGTGGGTGATCAGCCCATGAGTCATCCTGAGCAATTGGCGTCAATGGACGACCAATGCTGATGCGTTCCCTGTTCGTGAGAACAGGCGATGATACCACATTATACTCGATTTGAGGAAGGACTTCATCATCTTCAACATTGTCGTGAGGACCAATGTCTTCAGCTGCGGTGGGGTCAACAGCAGGAATGTCTTCACTAGCCTCTGTGGGAGCAGGCTCATGAACAGTCACACGACATTCTTGGTGTGCAGACGCAGGAATGGGCTCGACGACAAGGGGCTATGTGGGAGCATCCCGGACTTTCTTGGTCTTGCGCTTCTTAGTGGGGGGAGCATCATCAGCGGTGTTCTTGCGCTTGCGGGCTTCAGCCACTTTGGTCTTCTTGCGCTCTGAAGCAAATGTGGAGACCTGAGGCTTAGTGCCTGTCATGCTGGCAGGGAAGACAATGTGTGGTTCTTCCTGCCTTGATTCTTCTGCTTGGGCCATAGTTGGCTTCTTATTTTTTGCAGCCATCCTGGAGTAGATGCCAGGACGTCCAAGGGCCATGCGCTTCTCAGCTTCATTGTAAGCTTGGACGCACTTGGCAGCCAAGGCCTTGATGCGCTCACAAGAACCTTTGGCATCTTCACTCCGCTTGTGAAAGGCTTCCTTGAGCTCATGCATTATGACTTTGCAGTTCAGGATTTTATTGGACGTTGAGCTTGGCCATGTGCTTCTTGAACTGAGCCTTTTCATATTCAATCTTTTGCTTCAGCTCAAAAATTCTCTGAGCAAGAGCTAGCTCAGAAGGAATGGCGCCATTGAAGGAGACGCTTAGGCCAACGGGAAGTTGCAGATCGTCAAAACTGAGGTCGGGGGTGTCAAACCACTCATCAATGAAGTTGTTCAACACTTCCACATCAAAGATTTCTGCATCTTGCTTGCTCTTGATCAATTACTCAAGAGTGTCATCAGCTAGATCTTCATCGCTTCATAGATCAATGGCTTCATTGGCGTTCTTCAGAACAACATCAGGAGTCAGAGCTGGACTGGGGTTATGCATGGGCTTCTTCCTTAGATGTTTGCTCTCGGAAATGCGAGAGTGCTCCTCAGATTGCACACTTGGTGTTGGTGGAGCAGTGGCCAAAGGCTTCTCTCTCGAAGCAATTGGTGGAGTGGTCTTTGAAGCCTTGGATTTCTTCATCCTTTTAGGCTTCAGAGATGCAGGCGCTTCATCAGAATCAGCGTCGTCTGCAGCTTGATCCACATCCGCCCCTTGAACCCTTATATGACTAATGAAACCTTCTAAGTTGTAGAAGGGCCCAACAAGATTAGGTTCAGCTTCGCGTGTTCCATCGGCACGGGGGGCAGAGGGGCCAGGATTGAAATCTAACCCCCAAGTCTTCTTGTTTTCTTTGGCCAAGTTCTTGGCATACTGAAGATTTCGCTTGAATAGATTGTAGTCGCGACAACATAGCAGTGATTATGGGTCGGCATCTGCTAGTTGTGGCCCACGGACCATGCAAGAATATAAGCCTTGAGCAATGGCTTCAGCTTGAGTCCTGGGTGGAAGATTTTTATATAGAATGTCTCCCCAGGGTCGCTTGATAGCATTCTTCTCAGCATACTCTTGGGTCACAAATCTGTACTTGAACCATTGTTCAGCCCAATATCTTCTAATCCATTGGATTCGAGTCTTCCTCTGATTATAGTCCTCCCCTGGATCGGTCTTGTACATCTCAACGAGGTCAGGAGGCAAATCTTTGGAGGTGTTGCCACATCGCTGTCTGCCACCCTTCCTAACAGATTTTTCAGTAGCCATTGGGTTCAACCTGAAAGGCTTCAAACTGAAAGGCTTCAATGCAGTCAAAGGCTTCCGTCTGCTGGTCAGACAAGAACTGGCTTCGGGAGAGTGAATATGACGCTGCAAGAATTCTGCAAATGAATGCAGACTATGAGAACCAAGGGATTCTCCCACGGACATGTACCGGTGATAGCATTAGAGATGCGAGGGAAGGGGAAGAGGTCATATGCATTCTCAGAAGATTTTCAAGATAAATCAGATTAGAAGACATTGACCTCATAGCGCGAAGACATTCACTTTTATGTTGAGAGTTGGTTCCAGATTTGTACGAATCCAATAATAGGTACAAGTGAGGAATCTAACTATGTTTGAAGCATATGTGAATGTACTAGGCAAGATATGAGATGCAGACAAGATAGATCTAAATATGTGGAGGTAGAAACTTCTTATGGTAAAGAGGATGAATCTATTGGATCAAGAAGATGGTAAAAAGAGTTTTAATTTACCACACGATGAACTGCTAGACGGAGAGGAAGTGGATGCCGAGAAGTTCGATCTTCCGTGCCCTAACTTGGCGATGGAGGACAGCTACGGCGGCGGTGGAGAAGACGATGTCCGCGGCCGGCGTGAAGCCGGCGTCGACGAGGTCGCGCAAGCGAAGCGCTTCGTTGCCGGCGGCATCGAGAGCTAGCGGAGGCGCTAGGGTTGGTCGAGGTGGAGAGGTGGTAGAAGAGTTTTTGATCGTGATAATACATGCATTTATAAGCATGGGAGACGGCACAGCGCAATTACGCAGGTGCCCCTGGCGGTTCACATCTAAGGAACACGTGGCAGACATGTAACACATTGGGAGTTGTCCCACGATCCCACGTACTCCTGGACTGTCGGGGTGGTCGTTCCGGCTTCTCCGGGTTTTAGGCATAAAGGATTGAGCATTAAAAACAGATTTAAAGTTCGTCTCTGTATCTTGTGCTGACAAGGACGCAGAGAAGACATTCAACTGTTCCAACAGAATGCATATGATTTGGATAGATAGAGTTTGAGGTGAGAAAGCATAGAGAGGCTAGGGTCCGATCACATTCACTTAGATCAAAAGATTCAAATAAGAAGACATAGCTATAAGTGAATGCTATAGAGGACAGAACAGAAGTCTATATATATGTCCTATATGAAGATAAACCAAATGCGAAGACTTTGCAAATGTAATGCCAGGAGAAACACTTTAAACAAAGATTTGGTGGTGGCATTACCACCATATAGTAAGTATTAGACCCAGACACGGCGCACAATTATTGTGGCGTTCCGAAGTCAAATTCCACGTTAATGTATTCACACTTAGAGTATAAGTCTTCATTGATTGAAGATATACTTTACTTGGTGTGTTGCACATCTAAGTCATCAATATGCATAAGTGTTAGGATGTGTGCCTGATCACAGGACATTCGAGGATTCTAAGATATTTAGCTCAAACCGCAACTTGCAAAACCTTTTCTCATCCAAGGGCTTTGTGAAGATATATGCCAGGTTCTCTTCAGTGTTGACGTGTATGATATCAATATCTTCCTTCAAGACATGATCTCTGAGAAAGTGATGACGAATTTCAATGTGCTTTGTCTTCGAGTGCTGAACTGGGTTGTTGGCAATCTTGATGGCGCTTTCATTGCCGCAGTAGAGTGGCACATGCTTCGGATGCACACCATAGTCCTTGAGAGTTTGCTTCATCTAGAGAAGCTGAGCGCAGCAAGATCCAGCAGCAATGTATTCAGATTCAGCAGTGGAGAGTGATACACAGTTCTGCTTCTTTGAAGACCAACTAACAAGTCATCGTCCTAGAAAGTGACACGTGCCTGATGTAGACTTGTGATCAACTTTGTCACCAGCATAATCAGCATCTGAGAATCCAACTAGATCAAACTCTGAGCCCTTTGGATACCATAATCCTAGTGTTGGGGTGTAAGCCAAATATCGAAGTATTCGCTTCATAGCTAAGTGATGGGACTCCTTTGGTGCCTCTTGGAATCGAGCACACATTCAAACACTAAGCATAATATCTGGCCTAGATGCACATAAATAGAGTAAAGAACCAATCATGGAGCGGTATACCTTTTGATAGAAATCTTTACCATTGGCGTCGGGACTCAGATGACTTTTAGTTGGCATAGGCGTCGTGTATCCTTTGCAGTCTTGCATACCAAACTTCTTCAGGCAATCTTTGAGGTATTTCTCTTGAGATATGAAGATGTCATTGCTTTGCTGACGAATTTGAAGACCAAGGAAGAACTTCAGCTCACCCATCATTGACATCTGATATTTCTCTTGCATCATGTGGCCAAACTCATCACTGTATCTTTAGTCAGTGCAGCCAAAGATAATGTCGTCCACATAGATTTGGCAGACAAACAGTTCATCATCATATGTCTTCGTGAAGAGTGTGGGATCTAGGGAACCAGGTTTGAAGCCTTTGCTCTTCAGGAAGTCTTTAAGTGTGTCATACCAAACACGAGGGGCTTATTTGAGGCCATATAGTTCATTGTTGAGCTTGTATACCATATCAGGACGTTTTGGATCTTCAAAGACAGGTGGTTGTGCAACATACACTTCTTCTTCAATCTTGCCATTAAGAAAGGCACTCTTCACATCCATTTGATACAGAAGTATGTTGTGATGTTTTGCATAGGCTAGCAGTATGCGAATAGCTTCAAGCCTAGCCACAGGAGCAAATTTTCATCGAAGTCAATCCCTTCAACTTTAGTGTATCCTTGAGCAATGAGACGAGCTTTGTTTTTTACAACTTGACCATGCTCATCTTGCTTGTTGCGATATATCCATTTTGTGCCTATTATGTTGCGCTTGCGAGGGTTAGGATGCTTGACAAGTTCCCATACGTTGTTCAGCTCAAACTGTTGAAGCTCTTCTTGCATTGCTTGAATCCATTCAGGTTCCATGAAGGCTTTAACAACTTTCTTGGGTTCATATATTGAGACAAATGCAAAGTACCCACAGAAATTTCCTAGCTGTGTTGCTCTTGAACGAGTGAGTGGACCAGGTGCATTTATGCTATCAATTATCTTCTCAACTTGTACTCCATTTGCAACAGGTGGATGAGCTGGACAAATATTTTGCTCTTGCTGTTCATTGTCATCATCTGGAGGATTTTCTTCAGGCAGAGCACTGTCTTCAGGTTGTTTTGGAGCAGAAATGATGAGTTCCTCGTTAGGCTGTGCCTCAGAAGGCATGACTTCACATGTTCCCATTAGCTTGATAGATTCACTAGGTGAAGCTTCATCCACCACATTTGGCAGGAACTCTCTTTGTGAACCATTCGTTTCATCAAACCGCACATCCACAGTTTCAACCACTTTATAGAGAAAGATGTTGAAGACTCTGTAGGAGTGTGAGTCCTTTCCATAGCCGAGCATGAAACCTTCATGTGCTTTTGGTGCAAATTTTAACTTGTGACATGGATCCTTGATCCAGCACCTAACTCCAACTACCTTGAAGTAACTGACATTTGGCTTCTTGCCAGTAAGTAGTTCATAGGACGTTTTCTTCAGAAACTTGTGAAGATCAACACGGTTGATGATATGGCATGCAGTATCAATAGCTTCGGGCTAGAACTTTCTTGGTCTCTTGTATTCATCGAGCATCGTTCGAGCCATCTCAATTAGGGTTCTATTCTTGCGTTCTATGATGCCATTCTGCTGAGGTGTGTACGCAGCTGAGAACTCATGAGTGATTCCCATTGTATCCAGATAAAGATCAAGGCCAGTATTCTTGAACTCAGTTCCATCGTCACTTCTGATACGCTTGATCTTGACGCCATAGTTGTTCATGGCACTGTTGGCGAAGCGTCTGAAGACATCTTGCACTTCAGTCTTGTAGAGAATTATATGCACCCATGTGTATCTTGAATAATCATCAACAATGACGAAGCCATAGAGACAAGCTGTGGTAGTGAACCTGGAGTAGTGATTGTCTTCGAGGGATGCTTGGCCCTAGTCATCTTCCCACCTTCAAAGGCACCACACAGATGATCTTTCTTGAACTTGACGCCCTAGATGCCTACGACGTGCTTCTTCTTCACGAGAGTGTGCAAATTCCTCATGCTGGCATGTCCTAGCCTCCGATGCCAGAGCCAGCACTCTAAAGCTTTTGCTAGAAGACATACGGCCATCTGCGGTCGAGCTGAGAAATCTACCATATACATATCACCTTTTCTGTATCCTTCAAAGACTAGAGACTTGTCAGATTCCATTAGTATAAGGGAACGATATTTTCCAAATATCACAATCATGTTTAAGTCACAAAGCATTGAGACAGACATTAAGTTGAAACCAAGGGATTCAACAAGCATGACTTTATCCATTTTCTGATCCCTTGAGATTGCAACTCTACCTAGACCCAATACTTTGCTTTTACCAGTATCAGCAAATGTCATGTGACTCTTGTTAGATGGACGTAAGGTTGAGCCCATGAGAAGACTTCGGTCACCAGTCATATGATTTGTGCATCCGCTGTCCATAATCCATTCTGAAGTCTTTGGTGTCACTCCCTACAATGCAATTAGGGGGATAGGCTTCACCAATATTCAATGTGAAGCATAAACATTTGACGTACAAGTGGATTATGATAGCTTAGATCCTAGTTAGGACTGATGAGATGATTGGCAAGCAATTCAGGAACAAAATAGATAGTAGGATAATTTGGGCATTTGATCTTGTGCCCTACAAGATGTTTTAGGTCCCCAGCAATAACATCAGACGCCTTTGATTTTCGGCTGGAGACCTTTCCTTCAAGAGAAAGTTAGTTCTTATTAACCACCCACATCTTCAGGGGTGGCTTAGAAGCAATGAGTCTAAGAGCAGCATCTAAGAATTTTGTCTTTGGAGCCCTAGCAAATAGTCTTGCAGTAGGAGAATAATACTCATAAGAATAAGAAGAAAAATTCTTTGTTTTGTGAATATAGCGGTTTGAGGAAACACGCTCATATTCATGGGTCTGAGTATAATTTCCCTACAAAACATTGGCGTTAGGGTTACTCGGGTGAGTCCTTTGTCTATATGAAGCCTTAGAACCATATGAAGCCTTTGGTCTGGGGTTTGTCTTCTTCCCATGTGGTGTCATAATGACATTTACTGGAAGCTTCTCAAGACAACCTTTGGGAACCCAGATCTTCTTCATGGGTGGCCCGTTCCTGCAGTTAGTACCAATATACCTGGCAAACACTTCACCATTCTGATTCTTAAATAGTTTATAGTTTGCATCAAAGGATTCATCAGTGATAATAGGATTGGCACAAGTGAAGCTAGATCGGGTAGACGGATCCACTGAAGGTTCCTTTGCAGCAACCCATGTGGTTTTGGGGTACTGCTCAGGCTTCCAGTATGAACCATCAACATTCATTTTACTCTCGAGCCCTACACCCTCTTTCCTAGGGTTTCGGTTCAGTATCTGCTTTTTGAGGACATCACATAAAGTCTGATCCCCTTTGAGGCTTTTGTACATCCCTGTTTCAAGCAAAGTCTTCAAGCTAGCATTTTCATCAGCAATGGTAGTGGTACCCTCAACAGAGGGGTTATTTACCACATCAGCAGTTGAAGATATTGCAATAGTGGCAGAAGTAGAACATTCACCAACAGATGTAGCGTTATCATGCTCAATGCATTTTAGACATGGTGGTTCAAATCCTTCCTTAGCAGAGCTGATCAGTTGTGCGCGGAGTGACTCATTTTCTTTTTGAAGATCTTCATGAGCCGCTTTCAATTTCTCAAGTTCTTGCTTCCTTTGAAGGTAATTGTGGGAAAGTTTTTCATGAGTTATTGAGAGCGATTCATAAAGACTTTAAAGTTCCTCGTACTTAACATGAAGATTTGTTATGTCTTCAATTAAGGACTGAGAACGGGTCATTTCCGCGTCCAACAGGTCATCGCTTTTGTCTAACAGTTTTTGAATATGTTCCATAACTTTCTGCTGTTCAGTGGAAATTTTAGCAAGTGTTTTGTAGCTAGGTTTTGATTCAAAATCAGAGTCATCTTCACTGGATGTTTGAAAGTAAGCATCGCGTGATTTTACCTTGGCACCGCGTGCCATGAAGCAGTAGTTGGCAGCAGAGTCGTCGTCCTCATCATCAGTGTTGGTGAAGGGGCCATTGTCTTCGGTGTTGAAGATGGACTTGGCAACGTAGGTTGTGGCTAGAGCCAGACTTGCAGCACCAGAATCGGCTCTTCCTCAGACTCCACCTCCGCTTCTTCTGAAGCAGACTCCTCCTCTGAATCCATCTCTTTCCAACAAGCGTCCGAGCCTTGCCAGATGAATTTTTCTTATGTGATGAAGACTTCGATGAAGACTTGGAAGAAAACCTTGAGGATTTCTTCTTCTTGTCATCGGAATCATATTCCTTGCTCTTCCTTTTCTTCTTCTCATTGTCCCATTGAGGACACTCAGAGATGTAGTGACCAGGTTTCTTGCATTTATGACATGTTCTCTTCTTGTAGTCATGGGTAGAAGCTTCGTCATTTCTTGACCTGGATCGTGAAGACTTTCTAAAGCCTTTCTTCCTGGTGAATTTTTGGAACTTCTTCACAAGCATGGCAAGCTCCTTTCCAATGTCTTCAGGATCATCAGAACTGCAGTCAGATTCTTCTTCAGATGAGGAAGCAGCCTTTGCCTTCAAAGCGCGAGTTCGGCCATTGTTGGGACCATAGATGTCACGTTTCTCAGATAGCTGGAAGGCATGTGTGTTGAGCCTCTCAAGTATGTCAGACGGATCGAGAGTCTTGAAGTCAGGGCGTTCTTGAATCATCAGGGCAAGGATGTCAAATGAGTTGTCAAGTGATCTCAGTAGTGTCTTGACGATTTCATGCTTGGGGATCTCGGTGGCTCCAAGTGCCTGAAGCTCATTTGTGATGTTAGTGAGGCGAACGAATGTATGCTAGACATTCTCATTGTCATGTCTCTTGAAGCGATTGAAGAGGTTGCGAAGGACACTGCTTCTTTGATATCTCTGGGTTGAGACGCCTTCGTTGACCTTAGAGAGCCAGTCCCAGACTTCCTTCGATGTTTCCAGAGCACTCACACGGCCATACTGTCCTTTTGTCAGATGACCATAGATGATATTCTTGGCAGTGGAATCCAGTTGGACAAGCTTCTTGACATCAGCAGGGGTGAGACCTTCACCAGTCTTGGGAACGCCGTTCTTGACGACAAACCAGAGGTCCACGTCAATGGATTCAAGATGCATGCGCATCTTGTTCTTCCAGTAGGGGTATTCAGTGACATCGAAGACGGGGCACGTAGCGGAGACTTTGATTATCCCTTCAGTCGACATAGCTAAAACTCTAGGTGGTTAAACCGAATCACACAGAACAAGGGAGTACCTTGCTCTGAGACCAATTGAAAGTGATGTATATGGACTAGAGGGGGGGGGGTGAATAGGCGATTTTTAGGTAAGACTTCAAAACATGGAAATTTCGAAGACAAACGATAAAACCAATACTATTTATATGCAGCGGAAGGTAGACTACACTAGACAAGCCATAGTTAAGTATTCAATGAAGTGAAAGCATGAAGAGTTATAGCAGCTAGGTGGTATGGATCAGGATGGAAGATTGTATGAAGCCAAACAGAACAAGTAGTCACACAGTGAAGTCAAACAGATAAGGCAAGCAGGCAATGACTTCACAATAAAAGACAGTAAGTAAAGAGAAGGAAGGGATAGAACCAGTAGCTCGGGGAAGACAGTGATTTGTTAGACCAGTTCCAGTTGCTGTGACAATTGTACGCCTAGTTAGGGAGGCTGAGATTTAACTCAGAAGAACGCGTCTTCACCTTGTTCCCCTTGAACTAAGGACACCTAGTCCTCGCCCAATCACTCTGGTAAGTCTTCAAGGTAGACTTCCAAACCTTCACAGACTTTGTTCACCGGCAATCCACAATGACTCTTGGATGCTCAAAATGCGACACCTAACCCGCTGGAGGAAACACAGTCCTCAAGTGTAACAAGTCTTTAGGTCACATACACAGAAAGACTCCAGTGATGCCTAACACTCTTTGGCTCTGGGTGTTTGGGCTTTTTCCTCGTAAGGATCTCTCTCTCAAATGCTTCGGAGGTGGGTTGCTCTCAAACGACAAAAGCCGTGTAATAACTCAGAGCAGCCACCAATTTATGGTGTAGGGGGTGGGCTATTTATAGCCACTTGGCAACCCGACCTGATTTGTACAAAGTGACCCTGGGTCACTAAGGAACTGACACGTGTTCCAACGGTCAGATTTCAAACACATACGACAACTTTACTTGGGCTACCAGCAAGGCTGACTCATCCAGCTCTGGATAACATTTGCTCTCATTGTTTTCGCTCGAAGACATAGGATTTGTTGAGCATCACTTCAGTCACTCTGACTTAGTTCACTTGGACCCCACTTAACAGTACGGTGGTTCCTATGACTCAACAAAGAAGAAAAGGAAATAACGAAATGTCTAAGTCTTTGTGCTCCATAGTCTTCACACAATGTCTTCTCTCGTCATAGTCTTCAATATGATTATCTTCATATACCACCATTGTCGTCAATGTCTTCATACATTTTTAGGGGTCATCTCCGGTAGGTAAACCGAATCAATGAGGGACTACTACCTGTGTTATCCTGCAATTCTCACAAACACATTAGTCCCTCAACCAGGTTAGTCGTCAATACTCCAAAACAAACTAGAGGTGGCACTAGATGCACTTACATGGTTCATGCAAACCAGTGCGTGCCTTACACTATGCACCAATTTTTGATCCAGTGGGTAGGTGATGAAGTGGAGGTTATTCATGCGGCTAATCTGGCTTGTGTTGCTTTGGCCGATGCATCGGTGGATTGGCAACATCCCAATGCTACTTGCTTGATGGGGCGCGACTTATTAGAATTTGATTTTCTCACCACCACCAAGAATGGCTTTGTGCCCGTCTCTTTAAAGCGAACCGAGTGCAATTAGCTCCAAGGAATGATATATTTGAATGGATTCTAATTCCGAGTGGTTACAAAAACGTCTTATAAAATATTGGTCCAGTGAGAATGATATGTATGAGTCTATAGAGGAGTTAGATGATATGGATAAATTAGGACAAGGTTTTACGTCGGCCGATCCATTAGAAGAGAGAGACATAGGAGATGGTTCAACTCTTAGTCCGACATTTGTAAACAAAAATTTAAAAGCCGATCATAAAGATAAGTTGATCGAGCTATTAAAAGAATATGTTTGTTTCTTTGCATGGGAAGATCATGAAATGTCGGGTTTAAGCCGAGAGCTGGTACAGCATCGGTTACCTATAAAGGCCAGTTTTAGACCATACAAGAAATCGGCCAGAAAGTTTAATCCAAAAACGTATGATCGGATCAAGGAAGAGATTGGTTGTTTGCTCAAAGCTAATTTTATTAGACCTTGCAGGTATACCGAGTGGATTTCTAACATTGTACCAGTAGAGAAGAAAGGCTCCGGCAAGTTGAGGGTGTGCATTGAATTCAGAGATCTGAATAGAGCTACACCTAAAGATGAGTATCCCATGCCAATAGCCGATATGCTTATTAGTGATGCTTCTGGACATAAAATCATTAGCTTTCTTGATGGTAATGCGGGGTATAACCATATTCTTCTTCGAAGAGGACATTTCCAAAACGGCTTGTCGATGCCCTGGTTTTCTTTGCTTATTTGAGTAGATGGTGATGACTGTTGGATTAAAGAATGTTGGCGCCACGTATCAAAGGGCTACGAATTTAATTTTTCACGATTTACTTGGTGTTATACCTGAGGTCTATATTGATGATATTGTTGTCCAATTAGATGCTTCTGAATCTCACTTAGCTGATTTGCGTTTGGATTTTGAAAGAATGAAGAAATATGGGCTGAAAATGAATTGTTTGAAGTGTGCCTTTGGTGTATCGATTGGGAAGTTTCTGGTTTTCGTTATTCATGAAGATGGCGTAGAAATTGATCCCAAAAAGATAGAGGCCATATAGAAAGTGGAGGCTCCAACATGCAAGAGAGATATGCAAAAGTTCCTTGGCAAGGTCAATTATTTGAGAAGGATCATGCAAAAGTTCCTTGGAAAGTTGACGCATTTACTCCTATCCTTTGATTAAAAAATGATGTTGATTTCCCTTGGGGGGCAAAACAGCATGATGCGTTTGATATGATCAACAACTATTAGGCCACTCCTCTGGTGATGAAAGCTCCCAAGCATAGGGAACCCTTTAAGCTTTACATTGCAACAGAAGAAGGTGTTATTGGTGCTGTTTTGACTCCAGAAACCGAAGGAAAAGAGCATGATATTACATATTTGAGCAAGTCTTTAATGGACGCCGAGACAAGGTATACATTTATTGTGAAACTATGCCTATGTTTATATTACGCTTGCACGAAATTGAGACATTATTTAGTGCCGAGTGAATGCATAGTAGCTTGACAAACCGATGTCATTAAATACATGTTGCATAGGCCAATTGTTAGTGGTAGAATTGGTATGTGGGCTTATGCTTTGATTGAATATGATTTGGCTTATGAATATCTAAAATCCATGAAAGGCCAATTCATTGCTAATTTTATTGTTGAGTGTCGGATTAATGACCAACATGATGTTGATATAAACCTTTTTCATTAATACCTTGGAGATTATAGTTTGATAGTACAGTTTGTAGCAATGGCCAAGGTGTTGGTATTGTTTATATATCTCCTCATGGTGCTGTTTTTGAAGCCTCATGTCGCTTAGAATATTTTTGCATGAATAATCAAGCCGAATATGAAGCATTGTTATTCGGCTTAGAGATGTTGCTTGCCATAGGTGCTACACATATTGAGGCTTTTGATGATTCTTTATTAGTAGTGCAACAAATATCCAAAGTCTTTCAATGTTTTGACGAATCACTTAATGTTTATCTTGATAAATGTCTAGATATAATTTCTTCTTTGTATTATTTTAGGATTGCTCATATATCTGGATATGACAATGGGAAAGCAAATGAGTTGGCAGAACAAGCATACAGCTATCATGTTGATTGTGGCATGTTTCATATTTCTTAAAAACAGATGTCTAGTCTTGCCAACATAGGGGAGGCCGAACTGGAGCACACAGTTTCGGCCACTAATGTAATATTCAATGCAGAAGAAAATCAAGACCGGAGGAAATCCATCATTGATTATTTGTGTGATCCTAGTAGAAGAGTGGACAGGACTATTCGGCGTATGGCTTTCAAATACACAATGAGAGATGATGGTCTCTATCGCCGAACGGTTGATGACGTTCTTTTAAAGTGCTTGGGTGAGGACCAAGCAAGAGTTTCTATGGGAGAGGTCCATGAAGGTATTTGTGGCACTCATCAGTCATCTCACAAGATGAAATGGTTATTGCGACGTGCTGGATTTTATTGGCCGACTATGATAAATGATTGCTTTAGATATTATAAAGGGTGTGAAGCTTGTCAAAAAATTTGTGATATTCAATTGGCTCCTGCTGCTATGTTACATCCTATTATCAAGTTGTGGCCTTTCAGAGGATGGCGTTTAGACTTTATTGGACAAATTCATCCGTCTTCCTCGAAGGGGCATCGGTCCGTATTGGTGGCAACCGATTATTTCACTTAATGGTCTGAAGCAGTACCTCTTAAGAACATGACACATACAGAGGTTCATCTTTCATGTCACACCAAGTCAAATAATTTGCCGAATCTTATAACATAAAGGTGCTCACTTCCTCTCCATATTATGCCCAAGCAAATTGACAAGCTGAGTCTAGCAACAAAATTTAATTCAAACTCATCAAGAAGAAGATTGAGGATAATCCAAGGAGATGGCATGAGTTGTTGTCTGAAGCTTTGTGGGCACATAGAATCTCAAGGCATGGCGCTACGAAGGTGACTCCATATGAGCTAGTATATGGTCAGGAAGTTGTTTTACAAGTGGAGGTAAATTTGAATGCTTTGAGAATAGCCAAACAGAATGATTTATCGGGAATAGACTTTTATAACTTGATGATGGACAATATTGATGAGGTTGCTGATAAACGATTGGTTGCTTTAAAAGCCATAGAGAGAGACACGTTGAGGGTGGCAAGAGCCTACAATAAGAAAGTTAAATTGAAGAATTTTCAAGTTGGTGAACTCGTGTGGAAAGTGATTCTGCTGGTTGGTTTTAGAGATAGAAAAATCGGGAAGTGGTCTCCAAGTTGGGAAGGTCCCTTTAGGATTACAAGAATAGTTCTCAGAAATTTATATTTGGTGGATTCCATACAAGGGTCATTATTACCTCGAGCTCTCAATGGAAAGTACTTGAAGAAATACCACCTGAGTGTGTGGCAAGAAGCCTGAGTGGGTAATGGCCGATGTATGATTATCTCCCTTAGCACAAACATGGCCGATACATAATTATCGCCCCGAGAAAAATAAATGGCTGATGGAGTATTGAAATCATCCTTAGAACAAACAAGGTACACGTTATTTTTTGGAACACAAGCTTGGCCGAAAAACAGGGGGGCATGTGTTGACACCAAACTTTGGCATGATCAAGAACACAATTAAGATGGCCTCAAATGAAAAAGTGCTCGTAGTGAGAAAGCTCTATATCTTCAAAAAGAGAAACTTTGTTATTTGGGCCATAGCCATCTGATCTCATCTATAAGGCCGAAGTTGTGTTCGAAGTACTGAGATTTCGTATTCAGAACACTATTCGGCTTATTACGAACCCAAGACCGCCTCAGATGGAAAAATGATCTACATGAATTGTCTTAGCCTCGTCGAAACAATCGATTTTTATATAAAAATTGTCCCAATCCGAGTTCGTATGCAAAAGTTAGAGGCAACACTTCGTACTAGTCCTGAGTGAAAAAGTGCCGCGAGGGACCAGACATCCATATATATGGTGTCTGATGGGTCGCGTGAGTTATTCGGCCTTTGCTGGCTAAATGAAGCTTGTCGGGATGGAGACCTTGCCGGCGTCGACGCTTGCCGGTGTGAGCTTGCCGGGGTGGAAACCTTGGGGTGGTGGAAATCTTTCCGGCATGAAACCTTGCCGGTGTGTGAGCTTGTCGGGGTAGAAACCCTGCCGGATAGAAACCTTGCCGGTGTGAAAGCTTGCCGAGTAGAAACCTTGCCGGTGTGATAAGCATGCCAGGGTGGAGGCTGTCAGAGTCAATCTGAATGGAAGTTAAAGATGACCTCGTAAAGTATTGAAGATGACCTTATTTGGTAAAATGATCAACAGGAGAGTTGTGCATCTCGTTGAGGCGCACAAATTTTGTATTTTCGTCTTCTTAATTGGAGGTCATATGCAAATTTCACGTCCTGTGCAAGGAACAAAACAGAAGTTTGGACCAGATTCGGGCTGAATCCGAGTTGGATTGGAGTTAGAACTGTAGGACGTGAATTGATGTTATTTTCTTGTATGGAAAGCCTAGATGAATCATTTCCTTGTACAGGAAGTCCAGCCGCCTCTTATATATGTTGGGTGTGACAGCCGATTGAACAACACCCAATCGAACAAATGAATATACTACTTTTCATCTACATTTTATCCCTCCACCGTTTTTCTCTCTCGTTCTACGCTGTTCTTCATGTTTGAGAGCTGCGAATCCTGAGGCTCTAGGGGCGAGCTAATCGACCTAGGGCAGCCCATTCCCACCGCACTCCCTTATGGGGTCCCTCCCGGGTGTGCGGGGTTTCGGGTCTCAAAATCGCCCGTCGAATGTCTTGTGTATTATGTTGTTGGGTCAGGTCTCCTTCGACGTGAGCTGCGGTGCATCACCACCGGTGTCGAGGGTACACGTGACATGTTCGTGTGTCAACAGGTAGTGACAGGGTTACTCTATTTGCGATGTATGTCATGATCTTGCATATCATGTGCCCTGGTTATCGTAGTCTAATGTTGCATCATCTTGGGGTAATGTTGAAGGTGTCACCATCCTCTGGGTCTTGATGGTCTCTCGGTTGGCATCATCTTGGCATGGTGTCGTCTAACTTGTGTTCACAAGATGTGGGTGGATGTTTGGCAATGTGTCTTCCTTCTAGATTATACACGAGGATTACAAGGAATCCAGTGGTCAGGGGCACAAGGGTTCTAGCGACCAAAAGTTGTGAAGTGGAAGGGATCAATAAGGAAAGTATACCTTAGTTTTCGAAAAACTGAGAAGGGAAGAGAAGTGTAGGTAGTATTGAAAACTAGTAAAAGTTTTGGAAATAGTTTTATCCTAACTAACGAACATGCTAACTAAGGCTTCCTACAGTCGACCTGGCTCTGATACCAGCTCTATGGGGACCCCGAATCATAAGTCGTGATCACCTTATGCACGTGTATAGTAATGTGAGAGATCAACGCTCACTGAACACACATAAGCTGAATAAGAACAGTCTTACAGCCATACATACTGTTTTAAAAAATTTGTGAGCATGATGGTAAAGTCTTGAGTATATCATCACAGCGGAAATCTTCAATAACAACTTGGACCCATGCCATCTACCTTAACCCTACAGGCATTCTGATTGGGAAGTGTCCTAGCTCGCATGTTCGTCACCGAAGAAATCTTCATTATATCTTGTTCTTTCATGCCTGGCAAATAAAATAACCAGTGGCAAGCCAATGAGTACTTTGAATATACTCGCAAGCAACCCAAGAGTGATAACAGAATAATTATACAAGGCTCTACTACTAAATTGGTAGTTTTGCAGAAAGCTAGTTTTTCTCATGCAAGTATGATCAGTATTCATAAATGATATGAATGCGTCTACAACAAGTATCAAGGGGTTTCAGACATCAATTATGAGAAAGAGTTATTAACAACTCATGCTCAAGCTCATCGTGACTTCCTTATGAATCACGTCAACAAATTTACCAAACCGTGTTGTTTTCCAAAAACATATGGACTTAGTTTAAGTAGCACCACCCAATTGTCCTTGACCATGGACACAACTATTCGAATAGTTTGACACTCTACAGAGGTTGCACACTTTACCCACAAGATCAGAGGAACTTCCGTGTCTTCCACCACCCACGGTACCTCAAGTACCCGGGGTAAGCACCCGATCAGTACCTTTCCCTAGCCGTGACTAACATAGAGTCCACTCGATTGGTAGCAACCCCCGTACACAACATTTCACATCACAAATTGTGGAGCCACGCTCACATATTCATCACATACGACAAGCATGGGGTACCAACGGTGTGTCTGGTGCCTTGTAAAAACAGTCATGGCTGCCTATCCAAGCACGACCCCGTCCTGAGAGTGACCTCGTGTCACCCCCGTCACTAGTAATGCGGGTAACATGCTAGTATCATACTAGGTAATCAATAATGCCATGTCCCATAAGGGGTAGAGTGGTTGCGCACGTTTGGTTGGGACGGTCGACAAATCTTTAATCAAATCCATCTCTGTGAACAACACTTTCATCAAGCCTTGGTGCACTACTCCACCAATTAGTGATCTAGTTCATCATCGTCTCCCAGGGGCTTTAGTGGCACCCACTGGGTTATTTTTGTAAGTATTTCAAACCGCACTTGTTTTTCTTAATGCATAACCCTGACCCAATTAGCGTAGCCAACTACTATAGTATATTTATACAACTCATCAACACAACTCTAAACAAGGATAGAGTCATGCACAATACAAGTATCAACGGGGTAAGCAATGGAGGCAAGCCTAGCAAGGTTGCCATTCATGATATCTTATGCACTCGATGAAACAATGAAAATGTTGTCATGATATAAAAGGTTTCAACATGGTCAAAGGGCTGCTTGCCTGGCTCCTTAAGGTCTTCAATCCTTCTGGTCCATCTTCGAGTATTCTATCTTACTTCGTCAACTAACGTTGGAAACAATCACAATAAGCAACACAACATGGCAAAAATAAAAGTGCTCTAAAAATATGAGTTGGACTTTTCTAGGATACCTCTGGTCATTTGAAAAATGACCAAAGTGGTTTTATTGGCAATGGATCAATGGATAGTTTGGAACATTTCAATATGAAGGATATAAGGGATTTAATGGATCTGCAAGTTGTCTACAGAATGCCTTTTTATAAAAGTGAGTAGAATTACCCACTAAATCAGGCATGATTTTAGAAACATTCAGAAATTGGTTTCACTGGATTGGGAGTTGAAATGAATACAATATGGATTTTTGAAGTTGACATGTGTGAATCATTGGCCTATTTAACAGATCCAGTGAAAATGGGCATAGTAAAAATGTTCACTCTTTCCTATTAATTAGATCATGATTTATGGAGTCACTAGAAATTTGAATCATCAAATTTGGAGTTCAAATGATTTGATTATGGATTATAGAAGCACACTGGGAAAGAAAAAAAAAAGGTCCACGATTTAGATAAAAGTGTGCACAGGGCCTAGGATAGCCGTCGGGCGGACCCAGTGGCTCAGCCAAGCGAGGCGCCCACGCGACGTCGATGGCGCACTTTGGGATTGCGCCAACAAAGTGGGAGAAGTGCTAGTAGCCATACCCACCTCCAATTAAATGACGTGGCAGCCAGCGGGTCGCTGACTCATGGGGTCCAGTTGCCGGGCCGTCTCCCTCGCCTTGCATTCTCTTCTTCATCACGCACGGACGACAGCCGCAGAGGTAGAGGCACGGGCGACGCCCTGCGCTGGTGACACAGGCCGTCCCCGGCGAGGCTGTGACTGCCGGAGAGCTCAGTGAGGCCCGCCGCATCCGGTGGTGGTCGATACATCCGCCGGCGAGCTCGACAGTGAGCCCTTTCTTTACTGGGGCGGAGGGAGGTGAAGGTGAGGATGGAGCCAGCGAACTCGGCCATGGAGAAGAAGAACTCGAGGGCAGAGTCGTTCCTGGAGGTCATGGGGTCCTCGAGAATGACTATAGGGAGCGTGGAAAGCAGTGACGGCTCGGGTATGCCCGAGGGCACGACGGCGGTACTCAGGCCTTGGAGGGGGAAGGAGGGCACGAGAGGGCGGGGGATGATGTCTGGGAGGTGCACGAGAGAGAGGGGGATCCTGTAGAGGTGAGGGATTGCTCGGGGCTCTATATAGGGGGGCACCATGGTACCATGGGCGCGGTCCAGGAAATGCTCGAGCAAGCTCTTGCGTAGGGGTGAGGAGACAGGGAATGGAGGGGGCTAGCACGGTGGCGTGTCACGCACGCCGAGGCGGCCTCGGGGGACACGGTCCTGACGCCCAAGGTCCACAGGGTGCCTCGGAATGGGTGTCCTACAGTGTGTGGGAGCACTATAGGGTGCTCCAGAGCGCAAGCTCTGTATGCCATGGCATTGTTTATGTTCCATGGGTGTGTCCACTAGTGTCTAGGGAGTCCAGGGGGGTATAAATAAAGGGAAAGTGGCATTGGATGCCTTGGGTGCCCTCTTGAATGAAGGGGAGGTGGAGAGAGAGGGTGAACTAGGGCTGTCTAGAGAGGAAGAGTTGGGTTTTCGACCACCAATTATTTGTCCATGGCATTGCAAATTTTACCAGGGATAGAAGGTGATCACCGTCAGTTATGGTAAAACTTTGAGGTAAAGGGGAATAGTGAAAGGGGTCAAAACAGTGATCTTGATAAAATGGCATAAGGTGTTTGATGTTGTTTTGGGCAAGTAGATGAATTCCTCTTGGCATGATAATTAACAGGATCAAAAGTCACATAGAAATAGGGTGTTCCACCAATTTTGAGCTCATTTAGGAAAAGTTACCAATGTAACTTTGGTAAACCCTAGAAATCAACAGAAAAGGTTTTTCCAAGATTTAGTCATGGAAATCATTCCACCTTGATGCACCACTTTGTGTAGTGTCATCATTTGGGGTTTTGAGAATGTCCATGAATTTTGAGGTCACAAGTAAAAAGTTGGCAATGTAGAGTTGTTCAAATTTACTTCTATACAGAGAGGGTTTTGGGGCACTTTGATCAAGTTATCCTTCTCTCCAAAATGTGCAATTTGGTCTAGATGCATGATTACACCATTTGAGCATGTGCACCAAGTTTGATGGCATTTGGACATGTTAGGCAATGTAAGGTTGCTCCAAATTCAGAATGGACAAAATGACATTGAGGGGGTTTGATGATGTTTTATTGATATTCAAGGCATGAGGCTTGGCAAGATCATCAAATTTGTCATATGTCACATGCTAGAATTTTATTGGAATTTTTAGGGAATATTTCCTTTGTAATTATTTTGAAAGCTTGAAATATCCAGGAAGGGTTTTTAAGGGATTTAACCAATATTTTGAACATGACCATGTGTTGAAACCCTTATATATGGACAATACATGTCCTATGAGTTTTCCTAAATTTTCTAAAATATTTTTAAAATGGTAAAATAATTTTAACCTATTAAAGACATTACTGGCCTAAGGAAAAAACCATTAAATAAAATAGTAAACTAACTTTTAAAATTATATTTTTGTGGTTTATCGGAGTCCTATATCCAATAGGAGTCAAATATTTTTTTGAAAGATTTTACACACCCTTAATTAAGTACTTGTAATGCAAACCTCAATCCAGGGGTTTTTGGAAAGCTATGTTTAGAAAATACTTTTTGGCCGAAATATTTTTATAAGAAAATACTATTATGTTCTATACACATGGCATGATCATTGGGCAGAAGTTCGGAGCAAAGAGAAAGATTACAAGAGTAGGAGGATTTATTTGATTTTTAGAGCACTTACAACAACAAACAAAAAAACAAATCAAGCAAAGTCCAAAACCCTCAAAAGTTTTTGTCAAACAACATTTTAGTATGATTTATTAACTTAAGTGTTATGGCCTGAAAATCAGGGTGTTATAGACCTATCCCCCTTACAAGAATCTCATCCCCGAAATTCCCAAACTAGGCGTGTGAAAGGAATACGGAAACTTGGATCTGGGGTAGTCTTCACTTCTTCACACTGCTTCTGCTTCCGAATGGTGCTCCGTTGAACCATGAAGTACTTGATGGTGTGGCTTCGTGTATGATGTTCTACTTGATCCCGGTTGCTAATGGATCTCTTACGTAGGGCTGGAGGTCGATGGCTTAGTGATCGGTGTCCTTGCATAGACTAGGCTAGTTAGGAGGTCGGAAGCGTTTCTGGAGTTGTGTCGTGTGGAAAAATTTTGTGCATAGTGGGTAACTCACGTGGTAACTCTAGATGGTAGTTGTCTACTCTTCGTCTTGCAGTGATCTTGGAGAGGGCCGATAAATCTTAGTGTGAGCTTCCCTTCGACATGGAAATGCTTGATTCCTTTGAGAGGGGTGGCTTGTAGATACACATGGTCTTCGACGCGGAAGTTTGCTTCTTTACGATGACAGTTGGTGTAGTGCTTCCTCCTTGATATGGCGGTGTTCAAAAGATCCCGAACCAGCTGAATGGTTCTTCTTCTGTCTTCGGGTAGACAGGTGTGTCACCAAAAATAAAGACAGCAACCAACTTGCCCATGTACTCCATGAAGTCCGTGGGGTACGCAAATTAGGCTGGGGTATTGGTGGTGGTCTCGGTTGAGTATTGGCAAATGTCTTCTCGACCTAGAGCCCAAGGCCCTGGTCATGATCTGACCATGCTGTGGCTTGGTAGGGCTTAAGGGTTTCAAGGATCCTAGTGTGCGATTGAACAATTATCATCTTATCCTTAAACATGTTTTCTGTGATGCAAGAGTGCTATCTAGTACTCAATTCAATTTATACCACCGAAAGCATCATTTCGTATAGGTCAGCTCCAATCATTACTCATACCATACATATCCTCATGACTCCCGAGAGGGGGTTTAACAGAATCATACATGTCTGCGATCCCCAAAATCATATCTATGTCTAACCCTAGGAATTCATGGGTAGAGCATACAAGCTGCTGAGCTTGAATTAAACACCACAATCCAAGTGCTCAGCCTATTCTTCCAAGGTCCAAGATAGTGAATCGCTATCCTAAGGAAACACGTTGTATGCCACTCCAAGATCTTGTTTCCTTCCTATGAACCAACTCCAACAGCCTATTAACTTCCATCAATCACTACATAATCCATTTATTCAACAAATCTAATGTCCATGGCATTCCACATGATCTTTTATTGTCATTTGATACCAAATACTTGAAAGGGGCTATCTCTACTATAGCCAGTCCACCAATTCCCATTATCGGGGTCAAGTAAACTCCAAGGTCAGGCTTATATAGATCCCTAAATCAACTCCGACAATTAATCCAATCTACTAGCTTATTGTCCACCGAGAAACATGGTATCATGAGCGAGGTCATTAATCTAAATCCAATTTACTCCGAACCATGTAGAAATGCTCACCATCTATACTCAACGAGAATCACCTACTTAAATCCAAATCTCATGTCCAACAAGTATTTCTACACTTCCCCCGAAGTCATTATCGTAATATCAACTATCTCCTATCAATATCCCCTGGCCAAGTCAAATCCTTATACTTCGAAGAGTTTCATCTTGCGATCATAATTGCCCTATGAAAATCGAATTTACTCCGGGGGTAATGAAAGCTATGCTACTCTATTAACATGATCCCACCAGGTTTGTCTACCAACATGAAAGCCTCATAATCTACCAGTCTCTGATAATCCCTCAATGTCACTGATACAAACTCATCAAGTTATTTGTCCTCTATTTCTATATCATAAAATTGGTCTTCACTATGGCATCGTCAGTTCTTGTGCTATATTATAATGTCAATGTGGTCGCACACTATGTCGACTAGTTCCATAATGAACCAATTGTTGTGCAGGGTTACAGAGGCTTAACTGGTTCCCTTGTAATTCTATGGGTTAAGCATCTGGTTAAGGATTCGATCTGGGGTATCTCGTGAAGTCTATGAGCACAACACTTCTTTTATAGCACCAAGAACCCGTACAAGAATCCTAAGATGACATCTGATAGATTCTGGAGTCATCTTCAGCCAAGCTATTACTCGTGCATTCTGTACAACCAGGAACGTATATTCCTGCAAAAGCGTCTGTCATGTGAAGCTATGGCCGGGTCTTCCATGCCTAGATGAGGTTCTCGATTGCTTTCATGAGTATGGCTTTCTTCCATTTTTCATTGAAAAGGAACATTGAAATGAAGAATTACTTCTCGAATTCTATACCACTTTGCACATTTCTAGCTTCAACAATGATCTGAAGACATGGGTTCTTGAGTGGATAAAAGGAGATGTACATCATGAAGCCAAAGCTTTTGATATCCTCGAGCTTACCCCCTGCCCACTCCTGGTGATCTCGATGAACTAGGTTGTCAGTTATTTGAACAAGAACTTGAGAGCATCTTGCAAAATCCTGAGCCTAATATGAGCCAAATGCTGAGCATGATGAAGCCATTGCCCGCAGATGCTCAGTACCCCACATGCTTCTTTGTCAATGACCTTGAGTATTTACCTCACACTATATATTACATTCTGAGGCATACTTTGTGGCCAATCAAAGGGCACTCCCCCTCAACATAGCTTGAAGGCACAATGAACACATTGGTCTTCTATATTCTCAATGACATTTGTTTCAATAGTCAAGATTTCTTCACCAGGTAGCTAGAAGCTTTAGGCATTGACCTATTTGGCCTCAAGTTCTATGCACCATGGATAATGCGGCTGATAAGACCTCGCTCAACTATCAACTATCAAGCTTTGTCCCGCAATCATATTGTCTTCTTGCCTGACATGGACATGTCTCATGAACCCATCTATCCTAAGCCTGCCAAGAATCTCATTCCTGAAGACAATGCTGCCTTCCATGGTTTTTCTACACCCCTTGAAGCCAGTCATGTGCCCAATCCTGTAACCGCTCCTGGTCCACTCGTCGGTCAGCTTTGTCAACCACATTGTGCCAACACTAATGCGACTAGAAGCACAGCTTCTCAAAGGCCTCAGAAGCGTGCTCTTGTTCTAAATGACAGAGAACTTTTTGTTTCTATCCACCAAAAGCATGATAATCATAATGACTGGATGAAGCGTCAGATGCAAAGTCTTCTCGTGGATGTTAATCGTATACGCAACCTCCCCACCAAGAATTCTTTGTTGCACATGAAACCTGTAGGGATGCTTGGAAGAGCCTCACTATTCTATGTTCTGAAGATGATCTCCATGCATATGGCTTCGCCGAAAGCTTCAAGTTTGACTCCAAGACTCTTTTATCTGCTAAGTGGCACTCAACACCTGCCATTGAAGACTCTGACTAGTTATCATCAGCTCCAACTGTTGTTGCTCGCATTATTGATGATGAGGATGACGCCACTTCACCAGCAATGGCTTCACTTCATCATGACGCTTCACCCATCCCTCCCGCACTGCCCAACTGCAATGTCGACCCGGATGCCCCAACATCTTCACCAACACCTCCGAGTAACACTTAGACACCCTATGTCTTCACACCTATTTGGTAACTCGCTCACAAAAGGGGGAGAGGCATATGGGTTGATAGTCTTCAAGTCGGTTCATATGGGTCGGGTGCTATATTTTGTTAACTCCTGCAACTCTCGTTCTAGAACTATTGGTTTTTGATTTGTAACACTTAAGTCCAGATGGGACATATGCTGCATTTTCTGCCGTTTTGACTGCATGGTTGAATTTCTATCTTATGCGCATGAAATCATTCTGCAGACACCCATTTTTCATTGTGCATATCATTATCTTCATTACATCACTGTATGCACTATGATTGGACTTGAAGAAAAAGAGGGAGATCTCCACAAAGCAAAACCTGCAATGTGCATTTGCATTCAAAGGAAAATTACTTATATGCACATCTTCACGGGGAGCCCCTCAATCGTCATGAAGCCATTCACCATGTTCTTTAACTTCCACATATTTTATCCCCATTGAAAACTTCAACCAGTTTGTCATCAATCACCAAAAGCGGGGAGATTGTAAGTGCATCTAGTGCCACCCCAAGTTGGTTTTGTTGTATTGACGACAAACGTGGTTGAGGGACTAATGTGTTTCTGAGAATTGCGGGATAACACAGGTGGAAGTCCCTCATTGATTCAGTTTACCTACCAGAGATGACCCCTAAAATTGTATGAAGATATTTAAGACTATGGTGGTTCATGAAGATATTGATGTAGAAGACAATGACATGTGAAGACATTAATTTGAAGACAATGGAGCATGAAGACATAGTTGTTTTGTAGTTTCATTCTCTTCTTTCTTGAGTCATATGAACCACCGAACAGTCAAGTGGGGTCCAGGTGAACAAAGTCAGAAAACTGATGTGATGCTCAACCCATTTCCTATGTCTTCGACTGAAGACAATGAGAGAAAATCTTGCCCTGAGTTGGACAAGTCAGCTTTACTTGTAGCCCAAGTCAAGCTACCGCATGTGTTTGAAATCTGACCGTTGGACATGTGTCGGTTCCCCAATGACCAAGGTTCATTTCAGACAAATCATGTCAGGTTTCCTCCTGGCTATAAATAGGCCACCCCTCGACCATAAATCGGTGGATGCTCAGAGTTAAGACACGACTTTTGTCATTTGAGGGCAACCCACCTCCAAAGCATTTGGAAGAGAATCCTTGCGAGGACAAAGCCCAAAACACCCAGAGCCAAAGAGTGTTAGGCATCCCTGAAGTCTTTCTGTCCGCGTGATCTGAAGACTTAGTATACTTGAAGACTGTGCATTTTCCAGTCGGTTAGGCATCGCGTTCTGAGGATCCAAGAGTCATTGTGGGTCGCCAATGTGAATGAAGTATGTGAAGGATTGGATGTCTACCTTGAAGACTTACCCGAGTGATTGGGTGAGGACTAAGTGTCCTTAGCTCAAGGGGGATAAGGTGAAGATGCGGTCTTCTAATTTCAATCTCAGCCTCCCTAACCTGATGTACAATTGTCACAACAACTAGAACTGGTCTACCAAATCATTGTCTTCTTCAAGCAACTTGTGTTTTCAATTCACCCTTACTCTTTGTTTAGCTTCGTGAAGTCATTGCTTGTTTAGCTTGTTTTACTTCACTGCGTGAAGACATACTCCTTGAGTTCATAATTGGCTTCGTACTGTCTTCCTATTCCGATCTACTCTACTAAGCTTGTATTTGTGTTCGTGCTTACTACGTACTTTCTCTTAGACTATGGCTTGTCTAGTGTAGTTTATCTTCCACTCCATACTATGTTAGTCGTATTTGACTCTGTTTTTGAAGACATTACCCGTCTTGAAGACTTTCATAAAAATCGCCTATTCACCACCTCTAGTCTATTACAAGCACTTTTAGTACTAGTTTACGCAGTCGAATCTAGTAGTACTATGTGGTTCAAACATGGGAAGAAAGGGGGTGGGTGTGGGAGATCTGTTACCTGAATCTTGGACTTGGTCGAAAGTAGAAATAATGGGGGCAAAAAGTAGCAGAGACTGGCTATCCAAATGGTCTCTTGGACTAATAAGGAAATAAAGGGAAACAAAGTACAAAGTCAATATAGACTGATCCATTGCTTGAAAAAGGAAAGAAAGTGGGGGCTAGGGGGGCAGGTCAACAGAGTATATATGTACAACATTTGATTTGCTGGCCTCACATAGTAAAAGGTGGCTATACCGAACAAAAATGGGACCAACCGAGATATCCTGTTCGGATGTTTGTTGCCCCGAACCCCTCATATGTAATGCCACTATTAAAATTTAGCAGTCTGACTGTCAAAGTAAGGACACATTAAACCAATCTTGTTTTCAGTGTAAAGCCACCAGTAATACGAATCATTGGAACTGTTTTTCATGTCCTGCTACATTTCCCATGAAGATAAGTTACTTCTTTTTGTTAGAAATGAAACCGTCCTGGTCCCCTATTCTCCCGTGCCCAAATGAAGCAATGGCACAATTAAAGTAATGTCCCATTTGACGGTTGTCATAGTTAATCCTAATGTCCACCCTAATATATAGCAATGTTGCTGCTTTATAAATTACTACTGTCCTTGTAGGATCGCCATTCAGTGGGACTCAAAGAGCCAGCTTCAGAATCCCAGTCTCAGCACCCCCAGCCTTAATCCTTGCGACGCATGGTACACCTCGCTTGCCACTTGCTCGAGCCTAGTTCCACTATTAATATGAAGTAATAATACAGTTAAAATAGATCTAATGTCCTCTCTATCATTTAATTTCCAATTTAGATAAAGAAAGTACTTCTCTTTGTTAGTATATGTTTCATCAACTAGTCCCATTGTTAATGTTTAAGTGTTTCTTCTAACTTGGGGCGCGAATTTTTTGTTGAACTGGACAAACATAGAGATTGGAATGTCTCAAGGCCCCTCCTTGATATACAGTTGTACACTGATGTCAATCACTGGCAGAATGTGTATATGGGAGAATTGGGTCGATTTCCAGTAACAGACCTACCGTATGAGGCATCACAGGGCCAATCTCTCCCTTGCAGCATGGCATACTCTGATATTGTTTTATTTTTTATTAAATGTATTGTATCGCACTCTTTTCCTATTAAGAAAATGAAGTTTCTTATATTTATGAGTGTATGTTTCATCAACTAGTGCCACTATAATGTAATCACGCTTTTTCATTATCTCTGCAACCAGGGTTATTCAGCTACATTTTGGTGGAACTTCACAAATGTATGAATAGAAACATCATATAGGCAGAGTGTGAGGTGCCAATATCTAACATAAATGTGGATTGGAAAAGCACAGATGCTCGGATGGTTCCTCAAGTTCTTACCGACCGGCTAGAGAATATTTTAATCTGCCGATGTTCCGCTTGCACTTTACTTTTTTTAAGGGGACACTTTACGTGTTTCAGCGTTGCAACAAATCCTCTAAACAATAGTGGTAGCTTATATTGGCATTAGCTAGGGTGCACAATTTAATGAAAGAAGCACCAATAAATTTTTGTTTGTTCGTACACATTGTCACAACTTTGTTTTAGGTCCAGATCTATTTTAGGGTGATTTGTGTAGTACTCGGAGACTCAGAGTACTACCCAGTACTTACCCGTCTGATTTTCATTGGATGTCACACTGATTCGAAGCATGAGTAGATGGAACATTAGGTTAGTGAGAAGCTTACCTTAAACCCTACCACCGTCGTTAAACAAGGCGACCGGTGAGGGAACCATGGAGAATGGCGAGGAAGCCACATCACGCCATCTGACCTACTCTTGCAGTGGGAGAACGAATACTCCTATAGCTCCGGCTGGCACTGCACCCTCAAAACGGCACACTGTACTCAATCGATTCGTTATCCTCTGGATGCTCGTCCCTCGACCTGTAAGCCCACCACCTCCGCCTTACTTTTTCCTCGGCGAATCTGTCTCCTCCATCGCCCATGGTAGATACTCGATGAACTCGAAGGACTCCAGCGTGACTTCCACCAGGGAGTACATCCCCGCCCTCGTTGTCGACATCTCGCTCTTTCTAATACATTTCCACATGGTCATCACCATCCTCAAAATCTCGCACTCGTTGTCAAACCAAGTAAGGATCTCCTTCAACCCGGCTAACTTCGCATGATCACCACCGGTGATCTGCCCGATTCGCTGCTGCATCCTCTCCATATATGTGCTTCTGAGAGGTCCAGTGTTGGCTTTGGAAGATGGGAGGAGAGATGGTGGTCTTTTAATGGAGAAGAGGGAGAGGCGAGATGGTGGTTTTGCAAAGGAGAAGACGGGGAGTAGAGGGGGTGGTTTTGCAATGGAGAAGAGCGAGAGGCAAGAAGGTGGTTTTGGAATGGAGAAGATGGAGAGGAGAGGGGTCGTTTTGCAATGGACAAGAGGGAGAGGAGTGTGCGGCAACGATTTAGGATTCGACGACAGGGCTGGTGCGCTGTGACTAGATCAGAGTCAAAATCAAAATCAACTTACCCTTCACTTAAGAAGTGACCCCACATTAACTAGTCTCCCTTCTATTCTGGGTCATATGTCGACCATGATTTTAACAAATAAAATATATGTTATACGTTGCAAAAATAATATAATTTGGAAGTACATTCAGATATGAACCAAATGATACAATATTTGATGACATGCATTCACATTTCTCTTCTCAAATACAGTATGTGGTCAAACTTTGACCCAAAATACGAAAAACAAAGAAATACTTCCAAAACCATCGCTGCTCCTCTCCATTTCCATTTTAAAACTACCGCTGCTCCTCGCATATTCCAATACAAAACGAGCGCCGCTCCTCTCCTCTTCCATTTCTAGACCACTACTGCTCCTCTCCTTTTCCTATCAAAAACCAGTGCCGCTCCTCTCCTCTTTCACTTCAAAAACCACCGCGGGCGTGTGAAGGTGCTGTGGAGAAGTAGATCGATGGAGGAGTACAACCAATACTTGTGGATCGCAGATGACGACCCTATGAAGATAGCCAAGATGTTGGAGAGACAGTCTTGGTTTGACAACCCAGGGCAATTAGCGATGACGGCGACATCGATGGAAAATATCTAGAACAGAGCAAAAAGACGGTGATACTCCCGGAGGGAGTCGCGTGGGAGCACATAGAGTTGCTCCCCTGTGCCATGGAGCGGACAGATTCACCGAATCCAATCGTAAGGCAACGATGGTGGGAGTATCGATCCAAGATGGAGCATCCACCAGTAGTTGAAAAATAGAGCATCTACACGGTGCCGTTTGTGATCGTGTTGTGGCAGAGCAAGCCGGTGGAGTCTCCGTTGACCGTACCCAACTACAAGAGGAGAAAAGTTGTTGATGCGACGAAGCGGCTATCTGCCACCAAGGAATAAGAGGGGACTTCCCCCTTAGGGTTGTCAGTATTTGCATGTTGTGACTTGTGTTTTGTGTTGTCTATTTTGAGAGTACTTTCATGTATGAATGTCAGATTTACAGTATTGATCAAAGGAAGTAATTTCTGAATTCTAGAGATCTATTTTTAGCACTTAAAAAAATGTAGTTTCATATAAAAGTGCAGACATTGTGATTTTTAGAGAAGAAAATGCAAGTTTCAATTTCAGAGGCAAAGCATTTATATTAATGTGTCCTTAGAAAATAGGGATAACATCATGTTGGAAGTTTTATTCACGGTCGGAAATGGAACTACGAGCCAGTTAACATCATGCTGATCAACATACATGCATAACACATCTTCCTATTATGCACACTCAAAAAGATATGCTATTTTCAAAATGCGCACACACTGTTAAGTGTGGAAAAAATAGAGGAAATGAGGGACGAAGTTTTGCTAAGTGTTGGAGGTGGTGTGCGTAGAGTACAATGGGGACCCACATGTCAGTAATGGCAGAGGCAAAACTTTGGGGATGTTTTCCCTGCATCAGCTGGAAACAAAGTCGGGCGTAGCAGTGCTTGGGGAGTTGAACTTGGCCACTTGGCTACTTCAGAACTTTCCCTACAAATTTGGCACAACTTCTCCCACTACGTATTGTACCACGTCTTCCCCAGCTCCGATGCATTCTCGTCCGGGGCCTGGACGTCATCCTCCGCCTTTGTGCGCTCACTGCGGCACTGCTGTCTGCCATTGTGAACATGCTCAACAAACAAGAGGAATCTGGAGACGACTGTACGTGAATAGGCAGACAATCGGGACCCACCAGGTCCATCCATACACTAGCAAGTGCCTCATTGAAAAAATACTTCCTCCTAATGCTATATTGACGTTGGGGCCCACGAGTTTGTCAACGTAGTTACTCTCATGACATGCCGGTTTGTTTTTTGTTTTGGACCATCACGTATCGACTGGCCTATGGGCCTCCCATCCTAGTTTTTTTCTTAACCATCCGCATTCCAACTTACGTATTTTTTAAAAGAAGAAAACGCAGAGATCTTTTCTATTTTTCTATTTAAGAATAAGAACGCGAGGTCTAGCTAATGTTCCCCTTTTAACTATATTATATATACTTATATTATTTTATATGTTATTGTTATTATCATCATATATTTAATATATGCTTACATACATAAGAAAAAAATATCACATGTCTTATTAACTTATAAAAAAAATTAACAATAAAATCATATTGTTTTTTTACTTTTAAGGCAACGAAAATGCTAGTTTTTGTCTACAAAAGCTTTGTAAGATTAGAGGACCAATGTAATAATGAAGCGCTTGTTATTTAAACGTATTTATATGGAAATGCTCAGCCCCTGTTTATTTTTTGGTAACATTGCTGCGCCAAACCCAACAATATAATTAGAACCAGCCCAGCAAAATTGTGTATTTGAAGAAAGTGCAAATGGGCTATAGTTTTTTAGGAAAAATTAAATGAGCCGAATGGACACAACATTATTTGTTCACCAAGCCCAGCAAATTTGTGTATTTCAAGAAAGCGCAAATGGCTTGTAGTTTTGTAGAAAAAATATAAATGGGACGCATAGACGCTACGTTATTTGTTCATCCAGCCTAGCAAATGGACTATAAATTCTAAGAAAATTGGTTCAATATGTGCCACTTTTTAGGAGGCTCAAGTGTGGGCCAATAGTTCGAAGCAAACGCAACGCGCTGTCAACTTAGTCGACAAATGATTCTGACATCCTTAGCCATTTGATTTACATCCAACGGCCGACACCCATCTTTAGTCTCTTGTCGTCTTCCTCCAGCACCGGCGGGACCACCTCCTCCCGCCTTTGGCTGCTAGCAACTTTGCGTAGCACACTACGTTGCGAAGCGCTACCTCACAGACGACCATGCTATCCCCTCCACACCTCCGGCTATTCTCCGCCGACTACCGAACCATGCCACACTAGAATGAGTTAACCCTCGTACACCTCCCTGTCTGTGACTCCACTGCCGCATCTTACCATCTCTAGCTCGTTGCCATCCTGGGCCTAGCCGTCGTCCATCGCCTTGATGCGCTCGGCACATCGTGGTTAAGGTGGTCAACAAACGAGAGTCATCGGAAGAAGACTATACGTGGAGAGGTTCATAGTGGGGAGGCACCAGGTCAAGGATGCATGCATGAAACCGCCTCCTTATTAGGCGAGGATAAAAATATCCCCCCCTGAAAGCTGGGACCCACCACGTATATCTTCGCATGGAAGGAAGTGCTTCCTTATTCCTGCCCTGACACCTAGGACCCACAAACAACATATTTGGACGCGGAAGTGCCTGCTTATTACGGGCCCAAAAAATGATGCCGCCCTTGGCAGCTGGGACACGCCAGCAATATATTCGCATGCAAATAAGTGCTTCCTTTTTCTCCCTGACAGCTGGAACCCACCAGGTCGAAGCATACGTAGCGTTATCTGTCTGGTCGCGAACGTGTACGTGCATAGCGGTCGATCAGTCTCTCTACAGCGATGAACAGTGGCCTAGTAAGAACCGACACGTGTCATGGTAGAGCCGCCGATGTAGCAAGTCATGTAGTCCCGTCTATATCACGTACACATACGTACAGACACGGTAACACACTGCAAGAAAGTAAATATGGCTACGTATGTATATATTGGCAGGGTCTCGAACGCGTACTCGTACATACGCATGGCAATGGCTCGTGGACATGGAGACGACAGCAATGATGTCGTGCTCATCGGTAACCAACCGGCGGGCACGCAATGGAGACACAACATCGTTTTCATTGGGAGTCAACATAGTGCATCGTGTTCATTGAGAGCCAACCAGCTTGTCCAAAACGGGGTCTGGCATACCGCAAAACAGAGGAAACGGCATTCTGCTCCACCGACTACAGTCAAAACGGGATCCTGTTCATCGGGAGGGGTCTGGCATACCGCAAAACAGAGTGGACTTATGTTGGAGCGCTACGGTCGAAACAGGGGTCCTGTTCATCGGGAGGGGTGTGGCGTACCACAAAACGGGACTCCACGGGCTACTATTCACCCCCCGTCGACTTCCTCCAGAGCCACCACATGCACCGTTCATCCACCGTGTCTTCCTCCTACCTCCACCATCTATTGTTCATCCATGGGCTACTATTCATCCAGCCCTCCACCATCTATTGTTGTACTAGCCTGCCACAGGGTCCTATTCATCGACCCTGGACCAGATCTGCTGTGGCGGCCTCCTCTCGGGGTCCTATTCATCTAGCAGCAACAACTTACTACCACGGGGATCTTGTTCATCCAACCCCCACAAAGAATTGTTCATCCAACACCCAACCACGTACGTGTCGACTCGTTCAACCAACCCCACGGTCACTGTTCATCAATAGGCAGCAGCAGCGATCGAGCTATCACTCGTGTTCAGTTAGCAGCAGTAGCAAAGAATCGCTCGAGTTTAGTTAACAGCCTAGGGATCGATCGCTTGGGTTCAGTAACGTGGCTAGTGAAATTGCTCGGGTTAAGTAAGCGAACGCCTCGCTCGGGTTAAGCTCGAGTCCAACGCCTCGCACACACGTGCGTACGTATATGAGAGAAATGCGCAAACCTCCGTGCTTTGCTCTACCCTGACCACCTAACATGACGGGAAACTCCCCGAAATTTTCCTCGCCCTCGCTTCTACCATGATTTTTTCCGCCATGGATGGCCGAAAGAATGTCATGCAGGTGCGTCTCTGGCCCGCCTAGGGCGAAAATCCCATTTTTTGTCATGATTTTTTGTCATGGTAGCAGGAGCCCTCCACATCTATGATGATACCGAGTTGTGTCCCAATTATCGTCATAGAAGCGTGATATGCATGACAAAAAAATTTGTTCGGGCCAAAGTCAAAGATGTATCTTTTATTGTAGTTGTATCTTCGGGACTGAGAAATTATATACCCCTCTTCTTTGACGTGAGTTTAAGTAGTAGTTCAGGAAGTGTCCATTCATCATAATTCTTCAATATATTATTCAATAATTCCTCAGCTTGTTCTATAGTTCATTACCTGATAACACAACCAATAGAACTATCTAAGAAGTCCGTAGAAGCATCGATTAGTCCATTATAGAAGATATCAAGTATTTCATTTTTCTTCAGAGGACGATCAGGCAAAGTATTAAGTAATTGGAGAAGCCTTCCGCAAGTTTGTGGGAGGCTCTCTTCTTCAATTTTCATAAAGTTAAATATTTCTTGTAAGGCAACTTGTTTCCTATGAGCAGGAAAATATTTTTCAGAGAAGTAGTAAATCTTATACTAGGGTCTACGCATAGAACCAGGAGTAAGAGTGTTGTACCAAGTCTTAGCATCACCCTTTAATGAGAATGGAAATAACTTGAGGATATAATTGTAGTATATTTTCTCATCGTGAGCAAATAGGGTGGTATATCATTTAATTTAGTATGATGTTCCACAACAGTTTCAGTTTCATAACCATGAAAAGGATCAGATTCAACCCAAGTAATTAACTTTGGGTCAATAGAAAATTATTACTCCTTATCAGTATCAAAGATAGGTGAAGTAACAAACTTAGGATCATGTTTCACTCTATCATTCAAAGATTTTTCTTTCAACATGCTAGTAATTTCTTAAGATCATCTATATCCTTACAAGCAAGAAAGTCCTCAGCTACTTCACCTTCCATAACATAACCCTTAGGTACATCAGGAAATTCATATCTAGGAGAGCTAGATCTGATAGGTGTTTCATAGTTTCCAATTTCAAGGACTTCACCAGTTTCAGCAGTCTAATTAATTTCAGGTTTCTCAGTATTTTTAATTTTAGCAAGTTGTTCATCAAGGAGTTCACTTAGTGGCACGATCTTCTGAAGCAAGATACTAGCATCACCATAATCATCTCTCATAGAAGAAGTACCATCATCAATAACTTGCGACATATCATAGTTGATGGTGTTGCAAGCTTATTCAAAACAGACGGTGAATCAAGTGCAGAGCTAGATCGTAATTCCTTACCTCCCCTCGTTATAGATGGAACGATATTGGTTCTGGTATCTTTTAGATTCTTCATAGTGATAATTAGATATAATCACAAGTGACCCAAAAAAATATAGCTATGCTCTCTAGCAACGCCGCGTGAAAAAGGTCTTGATAACCCACAAGTATAGGGGATCGCAACAGTTTTCGAGGGTAGAGTATTAAACCCAAATTTGTAGATTCGACACAAGGGGAGCGAAAGAATATTTGTAAGTGTTAGTAGATGAGTTGTCAATTCAACCATACTTGGAGATTAAATATTTACAGTAAACTGATCAATAACACAGTAATATATTGGTTTTAATAGCAATAGTGACGGTAACAGTAGCAGTAGTAGTTTTGTAGAAATTGCAACAGTAGCAACAACAATAGTAACTTAGCAATTATCGATATGTGAAAAACTCGTAGGTATTGGATCGGTGATATCGTTGCATAATATTCATCATACAATAGTTATAACCTAGGGCGAGAAAGAATAAGATCCCATCCATAAATAGTCATACATGCTTATGGAAAAGAACTTTCTTGACCTCTTTTGTCCTACCCTCCCGAGACAGCAGGGTCCATAAGGAAACTAAGGGATATTAAGGCCTCCTTTTAATAGAGAACTGGATGAAAGCAGTAACACATAGTGAGTATATGAACTCCTCATACTACAGTAATCACTGGAAAGAATCCCAATTATTGTCACCTTGGGGTATGCAGATCCTAACACGTAGTAGGTGCATATGACTTGCAAGATCGGATGAAGAACATAGATATAATGGTGAAAACATAAACGGTTCAGATTTGAAATCATGGCACTCGGGCCCTAGTGACAGGCATTAAGCATAACAAAATCATAGCACCATAAATCTCCAAACATAGTGGATACTAGGGATCAAGCCCTAACAAAACTAACTCGATTACAAGATGAATCTCATTCAACCTCTCACCGACCAGTAAGCCTACGAAGGAATTACTCACTATCGGTGGTGAGCATCATGGAATTGGTGATGGAGGACGGCTAATGACGACGAAGACGGAAGATCCCCCTCTCCGGAGCCTCGAACAGACTCCAGATCTGGCCTACTGATGACGAACAGGAGGTGGCGGCAGCTCTTTATTGTAAAATGCGGTGAAACTTGCTCTCCTGTTTTTTCTCCTAAAATAGGAATTTATAGTGGCGGAGGTAAGTTCAGCGGAGCCCCGTCGGCCCTACAAGACACCATGGTGCGCCCACATGCCTCGTGGGTAGCCGGGGCACCCTCTCCAGGTGGTTCAGGTTCAAGTATTTTTCTTTTATTCCAAAAAAAATATCCAAAAAGTTTCACCCGTTTCCGAGAACTTTTATTTCTGCACAAGAAACAACACCATAGAAGTTCGGCAGAAAATAGTGTCATTCCAGGTTAGATTCATTTAAATCATGCAAATTAGAGTCCAAAACAAGAGCAAAAGTGTTAGGAAAAGTAGATACGATGGAGACGTATCACTAACAGAAACAGTCAGACAGATCAAGATGTGTGCGCTAGACGGGCACACATTCTAATTAAAAGATGCATGGTAATAACGAGCGCACACGGTTGATGGAACAAGTTGTGTGCTGACATCACTGATTGCGGTGTGTCATATGGTGCAAACGCCATGTATGCATGTGAGAACGCGTACCCACTTTACGCCATCCACGAATTATACAACACTTCAAAATATGAACCGTCAATAAATTTTGAGCTTGCTTCCCGTCACATTCTCAAATACTGTTCACGGCGATAAAAACCTAAATGTTTTCTCACTTAGCAGCGTATTACTAGGTTATAAATACTACCTACTCTAGGATGACTGGACATTCCTCTTCATCCTCCTATTTACCAAACGAATAAGTCTTTCTTCGTCCCTCCTTGCCTCTGTCGTCGCCCGCGTGAGTTCTGGGTCGTGATATTTCCAAGGAGAGAGGCGAGCTTGGAAGCAGAAGCACGATAGATCGCGCCTCGCGGTGAAAGCCGCCTACATGTCCAGCCGCATCGTCGAGGCAGCACAGAGGCCCTGTCGTGCCGTCGAAGCAGCGGATTGGTCCGGCCATACCACGGAAGCAGCTGATACATCCCACCGCATCGCGGGTGCTCCAAAGGTCCTCCTGCCCCGTGGTGGCCTGGGAAGATTATATGCGGGTAGGCGAGGACTATCACAGGCGCATGCACGCGATGCTAGATACACTGATGGATCAGATCTCCGACTAGGCGAAGCTGCAGGAGGATATGCATGCCTCGTTTGAGAATGCTACCGATGTCATCCCGAGACTTAGGGATGAGAATGCCATGCTCTAAACCGAGAGCAACCTATCAAGGGCGAAGATCGCAGGTAGGGCGAAGAAAGAGGAGGATACCACTTTCTGTTTCAAAACTAGCGGATCTTGGGTAGGGGGTCCCGAGTAGTAGATCTTGGATAAAATGGGGAACATGAGACGTAGGACACGATATTTATCCAGGTTCGGGCCCTCTCTAGGACGTAAAACCCTACGTCCTGCTTGATTATATTATGGAGAATAAAATGGTTACAAAGCGGATCTACCTTGAGATCGGTCGAGCTAACGCTAGGCTAACAGGGCAATGGTTGTTGTTCTAGCCTCTACGGACTAAACCCTATGGTTTATATAGACACCAGGGATACTAGGGTTTACACATGGTCGGTTACAAGGAAAGATAAACATGCTGATTCTTCTTATCGTGACTTGGAGGACACATCGAGCCTTCGAGAGCTTTCAATTCGGCTATTCGTTCTTATGATAGTTCGGCCCTGTAGTGGTCACCCAGCGGCCCATCAATCCGGCCCACGAGAGGTGGGCCGACACCCTGAGGACCCCGTAGTCCAGGACTCCCTCAGTAACCCCTAATATGTCTCCAACGTATCTATAATTTTATATGATTTTTGTGGACTGACGGTGTTTTCAGCAGAACTGCCGTGGTGTCGTTTTTTGGGGAGAAATAAAAGTCTCGGAATGGGCTGAAAATTTACGGTGATTATTTATGGACCAAAAGAGACCCCGAAGCAAAATAGTTGGGGTAGAAGAGTCCCTAGTCAACGACAAGGGTTGGTGGCGATCCCACCCCTAGGGCATGTCCCCCTAACTTGTCATTGACTCGTGGACCCCCTCTCGCTTGTTCTCGACGCCAAAAATTCCAATAAATAGCAAAACCCCCAGAAAGAAACCTAGATCGGGAGCTCCGCTGCCTTCGTTCTTGGGCGTGTCCATCATATAGACATCGTACGTTGAGGTGGTTGTCCAACAACCCAGGGACGGGAGTGGTATGGTTTCCGGTGTCTTCATCCATATCTTCGGCCTCTACTGAGGCATGGTCCAACAAGTGAGTTAAGTCTCCGATTGTGTTTACCAGGTGGGTGGTGGGATGGTCGAAAAATTCCATGTGTGCAGTCTCGAGGCCCAGTCGAGCATGGGCCGTGGATGTTTCATCTCGAATAGTCATGAACTGATTCGATGCAGCGCCTCGTTTAACATGGTGAGGCTCACATGACCGTCTTGAGAGGTTCCTTCAGGGTTAGTCTCTGTTGCGATGGCGGCGAGTTTGACCGATGACGATCTATTGTCTTTGGACGTCGTTCCCGTGTCGGGGAACCGAACCGTAACTGTAGTGAGGGGAGCGAGCTCGGTCACAGGCGACTCTAGCTGAGCTCAAAGCCGAGCGTGGAGTAGGGGCCGCTGTAGTGATCAAATCGGGGGGACACCAGAGTTAAGGCTCCGGAGCCCACGGGCGTCTCAGGTGATGCTGAGAAGCATGTAAGGACCAAGTCCCCCCGAGCATCGGTGACATACTCGAAGTTACCGAACCTGATCTGGTGCTCATGGGCGAAACTATCGATTTGGTCAAGGTGGCCAGTCGGGTTGGCGTGCAGAACAACGCTACCAAACGTTAAATGTTGAGCAAGGATGAAGATGACCCTGGTGCTGATGCCATCTCCGATGATATGGTGAGCCATCGATCAATTGGCGATCCGACAGCAGAATTCTCAATGAAAGCACTAATGTCAGTGTCAAAACAGGCGGATCTCGAGTATGGGGTCTCGAGCTGTGGATCTTGGATCAACGTGGAACATGAGACGTAGGACACAATGTTTACCCAGGTTTGCGCCATCTCTAGGAAGTAAAATCCTACATCATGTTTGATTAGATTATGGAGTATAGGATGGTTACAGAGTGGATCTACCTCGAGATCGGATGAGCTAACCCTAGGCTAATACGGCAATGGTTGTTGTTCTAGCCTCTACACACTAAACCCTTTGGTTTATATAGACACGAGGGGTACTAGGTTTTACACATGGTCGGTCAAAAGCAAAGAATAAATATGCTGATTCTTCTTATCTTGACTTGTAGGACACACCGAGCCTCCGAGAGCCTTCAATTTAGCCATAGGTTCTTCTAATAATGCGGCCCTGTAGTGGTCACCTAGCGGCCCATCTATCCAATCCACGAGAGGTGGGCCAGTGGCCCGAGTACCCATAGTCCTGGACTCCCTAAACAACTACCTTTTATGAAGAAGATGGGCATCATCGTCAAGAAACTTACAGATGAGAATGCCATGCTCCGCATTGAGCGTGAAAGGATGGTGGAGGAATCCATGGCTACTGCCCAACAATGTATTGAGAAGGTGAAAGAGATCATCGCCGCTCGCTGCGAGAACTTGTGTGTGTCTTCCTTATTCTTCCTTTTTTGACGGGGGTGTCTTACTTATTATTTTTACCATGTATCTTTTGGGCATTGCCGCATGTGTCATTTTTAATTATCTTCATAAATATGTAACAAATTACAAAATTACAAAATTATTATCGATTACCATTTTCATTATATTTATATCAGTCTAGCTAAGTCTAACTCAATGCTATATATGTCCATCGGATCTTATTTCAAGAATCGTGCAAACTTTTCTTGCGAGATTTACTTTTTATCTTAAACCTCAGTCGAGTGAGACATAGCCACACCATTAAGCGCCAATAAATTAATCAGGGGCTTGGGCGGCATTAACGGAGAAGTCGAGAGAGAGGTGCGTGGCGGATGGAGGTCAAAGGGCTCGCCTCCCCATAAGCATGCGTAGGGGTCTGTTTGCTCGCCTCCAATACTTAAATAGCTACCCTGCACAGTGCCTCATAACCAATAAAAAGGGGGAAGCATGGCGAAACGTAAATGGTTAGTACAATGCCTATGGTTTCAATAATACTTGTGTTTCTGATTGGAACAAGACAGCTCTTGTTCCAAAATGAGTTTGTCAGTTGTTAATGTGTGCGCCCTCCCAAATCGGACAATATTTTACCACAACGTGTAGGTGCCATGTCATGACACCATGCCAAGTTTTATGATTTTCAGGCGAGTTTTGGATTTATAGGAATTCAAAAAATAAGTTTCTTGATGTTTCCGGTCGAGCCACGATGCGCAGATGTTTCGATTTCATTCCCGTTTCTTGCATGGGACCTAGAAATTCAGCCAAGTGCACATAAATGATTTTTCAAACAACTTTGGCACACTAGAGGATGTGCTTGTAGTTCAAATTTGAATTATGCATATGAAATGCCTAGAAACTCAATTAATGTGTAAAAAAGGCCAAACAAACCCATAATAATTCCAATATTTTCCATGAAACTCCTATTGGTCTATGTTGCCTGTGTAAAAAATCAAGGCAAGCAAAGACAGCGTATGTCGTTTCACACATGGAGGTGACACATTCCCTCTCGAAACCACAAGCCTTCTTGGGAGAAGCCCTGGTTTGCAAGAAGCTTATACCAGAACTTGTCCCAATTTGGCGAAAACAATGGCACAACTTGTTGGTGCCATGTCAAGACACCATGCCAAGTTTCATGATTTTCACGCATGTCTTGGATTTATAGGAATTCGAAAACCAAGTTCCTCAATGTAGCCGGCCAAGCCACGACACCCAGATGTTTGATCATTATCATTTCTTGCATGGGACCTAGAAATTCAGCCAAGGACACGCATTGGATTTTTCAACGAACTTTGGTGCACCGGAGCATGTGCTTGTAGTTCAAATTTGAATTATGTACATTAAATGCCTATAAACTGAATTAATGTGTAAAAATGGCCAAACAAACCCGGAATAATTCTAATAACACGGCACTCATATAGTTGCATGTTCACTATAGATAAATGTTCTAGGAGTTCAAAAACCATCCTTTCCCTCCGTATAACCATTTTGTCTTTCAAATCAGAATGAAAAACTCAGGTACACCACAAATAGTTTACTAGCAAGAATCGTGTCGGATGCGATATAGAAATATCTTAGCGAACCCTATTGTCTGGCTTACGCAGGAAGCTTCATCATCTACATTCCACCGCAAGCGCTTGAACCACACTTGCCCCCCAGTTTCTCGCGGCACATAGCAAAAAATTTCTACCACCGAGGAAATATCTAGCTCCCAGCCCCCTCCCCCCGACCAAAAGCCACATTTCCAATGTTCCTCCTTGCTATCCAAGTTCAAACCTTCACTACTCCTTACTGGAAGCACCGCCTCCTTGCCAGCAACCCTTCTTCTTGCAGAGCTAGCTCCTCGCCGACGACCCTTCTTCTTCTGCGCGGCCTCGTTGATATGGTTAGGTAATACACACCACACCCGATCCTCCTCCTCCTTCTCCATCCCATATGCTCCGATCGATGGTGCGACACCTTCTGCCCAAATCACTGCCCCGTTCTCCAATTAAGAGTAACCCACAACCATTTTTCATGCATTATAGCGAGGAGCTCGGGAGCACCTAGCAGTGGCGAAGCAAATCACGGCCGCACACGCGGATGAGGTCATAATGGCTGCAGTGCGTGCCGACCGCCAGATCTCGGGGGAGCAACTCATCTTCGAGGCTACCATCAATGCCGCCACGTGATGACCCACAAGTATAGGGGATGAATCTTAGTCCTCTTGATAAGTAAGAGTGTCGAACCCTACCAGGAGTTGAAGGAAATGACAAGCAGTTTCCAGCAAGGTAATTTCTACAAGCAATGAAATTACGGTACCAAGTTATTCGATAGAGAGATAATTTGTAACAGGTGACAAGTAGCAATGGTAATAATAGGTGAAGAAAGGTAGCCCAATACATTTGTGGCAAAGGACAGGCTGAAACGATCTCTTATAATAAGCAAAGTGTTCTTGAGGACACACGGGAATTTCATCTAGTCACTTTCAACATGTTGGTTTGATTCGCGTATGCTACTTTGATAATTTGATATGTGGGTGGACCGGTGTCGGATTTAGGGCTCTGTAGACCCAAGAATGTTAGAAATCTGGGGCATGTGCAAAGAACTCCTCCCCTCTTGCCTACTCAGTCGTTGATCTCACAACTTACCTTGATGAACAAGAAAGACAAGGTACGCGGCAGTTTCCCTAGGTTCAGGCCACCTTGCCGTGTAAGACCGTACTACTGCTTTGTGATCGATTAGCCTCATGGATGGCTGAGGATGAACTAATACAAGGGGAAGAACAACCTCAGATGGTCTGTTGTTGTGTGAGTGGCTACTTCTATCTGTCTCTGGTCCGACCCCCACTATGGTAGTGGCCAGGCTATATATATAGTGGCCTTGACCATCTTCCCCGAAAATGAAGGCGGGAAGGGATTCCATAATGGCAAATTTCAAAGGGCACAAGAAGTACATCTTATCCTGACGAAAGGTGGTCTTCACCTGGAAAGCTTCTGGCCGTGACGCCATGGTGGGCTCGGCGATGACATCCGTCCTGCCGTCCTGGAGGTCTTGGTCTTGTTGCACCAAAATGGAAACCTTTGGCTGATTCCTCGGGACTCCACGACTGCACTTGCCATCTTAGCACCAAAGTGGAAACGTGCAATACCCGGCTGTCGGTGAGGCCATGAGGTGGGCCGCAAGCAGGCAAGTCTAAGTATCCTGGTTCCCATAACACCGACACTAGCCCCAGGGCCCAAGGCGTCCTTGGACATGGCTTCGAGGCGATGCCAAGATGCGAGGACGAAGCACCGCGACCCCAATTGCCTACGGACCGAGCAGACGTGTGGCGCTTGACGGGAAAAGGGCATCTCCAGTTTCCCACGCATCCTCGGCAACTGTCCCAGGCTGACAAAAGAATCCTCTTCCGCTACCGAGCCTTCAGGTCCCTTGTCTCCGTCTTGCACCAGATCCCCTTTCCTTCATGCCGCAAGTGCCTACAAAATCTATCGAAACTTTCCCCTGAGCTCTTCCCCAATGGCCACCGACAAGGTGAAGCCCGCCGTGTCAACCACGCGCTCGCTTGAGCCGACTGGCGTATCCACCATCACCGAGGTGATGCACCTTGCCGTTGTGCTCCCGCTGACGATGGGTATTGACAACGACGAGGGGG
>LR738711.1:312938286-313099380 GCA_902687465.1 Secale cereale | reverse complement strand
ACGGCGCTCCGGGTCAACTGCACCAAGCACGAGACCCTAGCGGGGACCTTCTACCATGTCTTCGTTCATTGCGCCTTCGCGAGGCTCATCCCGCCTTTCTCCGATTTCTTCTAAGCCATCCTCGACCATTACCAGATCCACGCCCTGCATCTCCAGCCCAACTCCATCCTCCTCCTGGTTGTCTTCGCATTTTACCGCGAGGCGTTCGTGGGGTGGCACCCTCCGTTCCGCTACATCGCCACTTCTTCTACCTCCGGATGTGCAGCTCGACCGAGTGCTCCGGGTGCGTCTGCCTCGTTGCCTCGCATGGCAGCAATGCACTCTCGAGGGCTGGGAGAAGGTGGAGGACTACCGGCGCAAGTGGATCTTCATGGACGCCAAGCGCTTCCATGCTCGGCTGGACTTCCCGACCGCGATGCCGGCGAAGCTGGACCGGTGGGCTCACGAGAAGCTCACCGATCCCCGGGCAGCACCGGTCTTGAAGAGGATGACGGCGGATCTGGAGTCCGATAAGCTGACGGGGGCCAGGCTCATCAAGGACTTCCTGCTGCAACACCTTGCTCCACTCCAGGTGCATTCACGCCCCATGTGGATCTCAGGGGCTTGGGGGGACGACATCCGGCTGCGCCCGGAGGACCTGACAGGCGGGGAGCTGAGCAGGGATGTGCGCACCTTGCTCAAGAAGGACCCCGACGTCCTCGCTGAGGCCTACCTCCCAATGTACCATCGTTGCGACGGCGTGGAGTTAGCCGCCACCATGCCTGTCTTCAACGAGCTGGGGCTCGTACCACCTTGGCTCCCCAACTCCCCGGTGTATGTGTTCTCCGATGAGGACCCTAAAGAGAAGGAGGATGGGGAATCAGAGGTTACCATGGACGACGTGGAGGGGGCTTCTCCCCGTCGAGAGTGAGTTCCTCCGCGATCTTTCTAATGATGATGATGCCACTGAGTACTTGGGCGAGGGATACCTGCACCCCACCAAGTTTGTCACGAGGTCCGGGGGTACCCCTCCGCGGAGGCTTCGTCGGGCGACTCCGAAGAAGGGTGAGTCAGTGCCGCTTCAAGGTGGCGACTCCTCCGCCTCATTGGTTGTTGCTGTCATTTCATAGTCAGCCATCGTGCTCCCGACCTTTCTCCACGACGCGACAAAGACCATTCCCAAGAAGACCGGGGAAAGCACATTCCTGTCCAGCAAAAGAGCATACATTGCTGCTGACGAGTAAGTGTCGTACCTTGCGTTCGATTTCCATCCGTGGTGCCGTGCCCGTGAGACTCCTCTCCGGGTGACCAGGCTCCAGCTCGTGGCGAAGAAGAAGAAGGAGGAGGCTGAGGCCCCCGCGACCACACCGCCTGCCGTGGCCACGGTGACCTCGATGCAGGCGAAGGGGGCCGCCGCTAGCTCTCTGGTGAAGGAGCAGGCCCCTCTGAGATCGGTGCCGGATCCTCAGGAGGATGCCGCTTCTGTGGCCCAGCAACCCCCGAGGCCGTCTGTTGCCTCGGTATCCGCGGGTGTTTCGGGGGCCCTAGAGCCCCCTGCTGCCCTTGCTGCTGTGCCGACGCTAGTCCAAGCGACGGTACTGCCTTCTCCCGAAGCTCAAGCGTCGGCGGCCCACGGTGCCCATGCCTCGTCTGGAGCTCTAGACGTGGCCTACACCGCGCCGAACCATCTACGGGCTGATCTTCAGGGTGCCGGCAACTGCGTGGTGATGGGGCGCCTGATGGTGATCTCGGTGTGGCTCTACCCAAGCATCCCTCAGGACGGCCTGGGACCAGGCCGACGCTGCTGTTGCGGAGGGCACGAGTGTGCCCAGCGAGGCCACGGCGTCTCGCGACGTGGCGCTGGCCAAGGACACGTTCGCCAAGGAGCGTTGCGGTGTGGCAGAGCCAGAGCTGAAGGCCTTGCGTGAAGTGCAGAGCACCCGCACCCGCCAGCTTCAGAAACCGGAGGACGAGCTCAAGACTTGGGAGGCTGCACTTGCCGACTGCGACGCCCAGCTGGAGCAGGCATCCTAGGAGCTGGTCGCTGAGCCGAACCGCATGGATCAGCTAAAGGAGGAGGTGGACAGGGCGCATGTGTCCCATGCCAAGCTTGTCTCCGAGGAGACGGGTCGGCTAGAGGCCAGGGAGAAGACCCTTTCTTTTGGGCATGGAGCCTTCACCTCCTTCGAGTTAAGGTCCCGCACGACGCTGTAGTCTCTTTACGGAGTAGGGTACGAGTAGCCGCTGTCAACCCCGAAGGAAGGCCTCGCCGGGCTGCTCCCCAAGCTTGCCGCGCTCCTCGAAGGTATCAGCCTCGGAGTAGACACCATGGTGGAAGGAGAGTGTTGCATGCTCTTCACCTCAGTAGCGACACGCGTCTTCAGCCACCTTCATCTTCATGACTCCAGCATCGACTTCAGCGCTCTGATCGAGCTGGTGGCCCCTTAGTCCCGTGATGCAGCAGCTGCTGCTGCTGCCATGAATAAGCATGTGGAAGCCTTGTTGGAGAAGTTTCTCTGTTTAGACCCCACGACTATGGCGGCCGGAGCCGATTGCAAGGGTGGTAGTGTTGTCGACGACGAGCCCCCTATGGCTGGCGATACCGACTTGTGAGGCGACGCCTCTTCCTATATTTACCCTGCGACATTTACCGTGCATCATGGAGGAGTGAGAACTTTTGCTTCAAAAATTGTGAGACATTATGGTTTGTAATAATTTCCTTCCTTTCATGCTCGGTTTCCTTTCTATTCGACCTAGCATTCTGTGTCAACAGGGCCTGGCCCCGCGCATACCTCAGCCGCCATTGGCGCGTCCGGATAGCCATGAAGAGCTCAAGGGGTGAGGGACTACGTGATCAGTGAGGGCCCTGAGTCGCGATGCTCAGGGGTCCCCCTTAATGTGCGGACAGGCTCGATGCTCTAGGAGTTAGATCGTCACAAGGGCACTGATGCTCTGTGTCGGCAGGGCCCAACCCCGCGCATACCTCATCCTCCGTTGGGGTGTCCGGATAACCACGACAAGACAAAAGGGTGAGGGGCTACAACGTTAGTGAGGCCCCTGAGTCGCGATGCTCAGGGGTCCCCCTTGACGTACGAGTTGCCCACATGAGCTCCATACCTTTTTTTTGTCAACCTTTGTGTAACACCGCAGATCTAACCTTTCCAAACTTGGTAATATATACAACTTGGTCCTAATCTTTCTCCTTGTTGGTTTTTCTTTTATTTTTTGCTTTTTTCATTATTGCATTGTCATGCCATATTGCATCATTGTCATATCCTATTGCATTCCTGTCTACTGTCTTTTTGGATTCTATTCCCATATCATGATGCATTGTGTGGTGTTCATATCATGACGATCATGTGCTTGGGTGAGGTAGCATGCATGTGTCTTGTTGCATGTTTCATATGTGAGCCATGCACCCTACCCTCTTTTCATTTCCCTAAGACTGTCCCTTTCTTCACTTTTGTGGCAAGCTAACCTCCTCGCCTCTATTAATGTTCATCTCTTCCTAGCAATTCTTACACCATGGTTAGGTTCAAAATTACCTCAACTTTGAAGGTAATTCAAACATGATATATTTTTCTACCTCTAGTAATATCCAACTCATTTTTGTAAAATAGAGCATAATTTCAGGATCTGATATATGTGTTTACCTCTCCCAAATTCCTTACCTAGCTCCCTGGGATTTTCCTCTTAATTTTCTGTCTGAAGAAAAAGAAAAGTAAAAGAGATAAGCAGCAGCAGAGGCAGCTAGCCTCAGCCCACAGAGCCACCTAGGCCTCACCAACCAGGCCGGCCTAGCCAACCCTCTCTTCCACAGCCCAACTAACCCTAGCGCGCATCCCTTCCCCTCTTTCTCACCCGCGCACACACTCGCCCCCTCTGCGTCGCTTCCACCTGGCCGAGCCAGGCCCACACGTCAGTGACCGCGACCGAACCCCGCACCCACCTTGTTCCACCTTGGTCCCCCCTCTTCAGCACGCACATGGCACGGCCTCGGGCGCCGTTGCGCGTCCCCGTCGCCCTAACCCCTTTTAGCCTCCCTCTCCTTGTCCACCAACCCCCTATGGTTCCTCTCTCCCTCTTCCACGCTGCCAGGAGACCCTAGATCCACCAGAACCACCGCTACGAGCACTTCCCTAGCCCATCCAGGAGCACGGCCTCGTCGCCGGCATGCTCTCCATCCTCCTATGCCTCGCCGTCCTCGTCAGGCTTCTTCCCAACGTCCACTACGTCGTCTATGCGAGGCCAAGCGCCTCGTTTGCCTCCTCACCTCCTCACCTTCTTCGACCCCCTCTCGCCGAGCCGAGCACGTGAACGTGTTCGTGGTGAGCTCACGAACCTCCCCATGTTATTCTTCCCCTCTCTAGCGCGCTCTAGCTATGAGTTCACTGTCCACCCGAATCGGCCGCTGTTAGACCTCGTCTCTGGCGAGTGCACCAACCCCCTCTCTCGTCATGCGTTAGTCCGACGAGTTTGTCGTGGTCTTCTTGCTCGATTCCCTGCACGCAACAACTAGTTTAGTCCCTCGCCTTGCCGCACCCTTCTCCGCCGTGCCGCCTCTATCATCGGTCTCCGGCAATAATTCTGTTATCGTCCGGTGCACACAGCAGCACCGGGGGACGCGAGATCCCTTCGCGGACCCGTTGCGCACCTCCGTCATCTTCTTAGGTCACCGAAGAAACCCTGTAGGGTCAGAAAACCTCCCTCGCCTAGCCCTGCTAGTCGGCGCTCTGTTCCTTTCCCCGCAGACCAGGGGTCGAATCCCCCCAGGGCCAGTGGCGAAATGCCCATATTATTTGGTTTTCTGACCCTACGACAGCCCGGGCCCACCTGTCTGTCACACTATGCACACACCCATCTCCACACCTTGTCTCGGCCACCTTAGCACCCCTAGGGCCAACTGTCATCGGCCCAGGCTGGCCCAGGCCCGGTCTCTTTTCTTTCTTTAGGTTTTTTTTTCAGTTTTGCATTTAGTTTTGTTTTGCTAATATCTTTTCATCTATGCATCCAATTGAAATAAACTATATATGAAATCTATTAAGAATTTAGAGTAGTTTCACATTATGTAACTTTCTGCCATGTTAAAAATATTTAAAATGTTGGTTGCTTTGTTTTGTGACATAACATGTTAAAAAGATTTAATTCATAACTTTTAAACTGTAGCTCAGTTTTAAATAATCTTTATATGTTTTGGGGGCAAAATTCTGCATGGAATAACTTGGTGCTTTCTGCTTGCTGTTTAATAGTAATAAAATGGTCTAATAAGCAGATCAATACCAAATACAAATGTGCGCATGGGGATTTTCCGAAATTGTTGTTTGTTTCTTACGGCCCCATTTAATTTATTTGTGTGATGTAGTTTGTTTTGTGTTGCACTCCTTGCCATGTTAAACAACTTTTAAACTTGTTGGGTGCTTAACAAGATCAACTAAATAACTCATGTGGTGTTTTGTCAGTATGCATTCTCTTGCATATTGGGATCTTCTTAATTGAAGTGTGGTTGTTGCATGTTGCATGCCATGTTGTTGCACCAGTCATGTTCCACTTGTGTGTGCATCATACCATGCTCATTCTCATACTCATCATGTCTTGCATCATGTGCTTGTGCATTGCATCGTGATTGATGTTGTTCTGGTGTTTGTATTCTTGTGTTGGGTAGAGCCTGGTGACAATTCAGAGTTCGAGGGTCCCGTCGAGACCGTGTTCGAGAAGCAAGTTTACGATCCCACCGAGGACATACCAGGCAATATGACCATTACTTGATACCACCTCTATCAATGCTATGCTAGTTGTCTCGCTCTTTTGCTTTGTCGCGCTACCTATATATTTGTTTGTCAACTCCTAGCTTGCCATGAAACCTCTAACTACCTTCCTAGCAAACTGTTGTTTGGCTAAGTTACGCTCTTTCTCAAGCCCCCTCTTATAATGTGGTTAGTTGCAGGTGAAGATGAAGTTTGTTCCATGTTGGATTGGATATTTTGGGAATAACACAATATCTCTATTTAAATTAATGCAACTATATACTTGGCAATGGGTGGAAGGCTTGGCCTTTTACTCGGTGTTTTGTTCGACTCTTGCCGCCTTAGGAACCGATAAACTGGTGTTATGTTCCTTGATTTTTCATTCCTAACGCGGTTGGGGTTTATGGGCCCCCTTGATAGTTCAGTTTGAATGAAACTCCTCCAGCAAGGCCCAACTTTGGTTTTACCATTTGCATAATAACAACTAGAATTTGCATAGGGACTAGCTACCCCGTGGATTTTTAATATACTACCCGGGCCAATGCTCCTCATGAGTGTTGGTCCAATCTAGAGTACTTTGCGGGGCCGCCCCTTGGCAACACTTGGGGTATTTTCGCTCCCGTACACGTTGCTCATCCGACCGTGTCCTGAGATGAGATACGCGCGGCTCCTACCAGGGTGTCGGCACGTCAGGAGGTCTTGTTGGACTTGTTTTACCATTGTCAAAATATCTTGTACACCGGGATTCGGAGTCTGATCAGGTAGTCCCTAAGATAAGAGGATATACCTTTGTTGATCGCCAGAGCTTGTGATTGGCTAAGTTGGGACACCCCAGCAGAGTTATGATCTTTTGAAAGCCCTGCCCACGGTTATGTGGCAGATTGGAGTTTGTTAATATCCGGTTGTAGATAACTTGACACAAAAACTCAGACATAATACACTATCGTGTGAGTAGTCGTGATGGTCTCTTTACGAGGGGGTTCGGGAAGAGAACACAGCTAGGATATGCATGACTCATAGATATACATGATCATTTAGTGATCATGAATAGTTCACGAACGATGGCTTCCACTTCTCTTCTTGCTCTGAAGTTACGTAAGCTAGCCACTTCATCTACGCTTAGTGCTTGCAACAGTCACTTATAAACTTTCTCCTTACCCAGAGGCGTTGATAGTATTGATTCCCGGGAATGGGATTGCCGAGTCCTCGTGACTCGTGGTTCAGTACAAACACAGGTGCAGGTACAACCGAGTATGATTCAGGTGATGGCCAGGAACTCAAGTGGCACTTTGATGAAGAGCGTGGGTGAATGTATGTGACGTTCCCCAACGAGCAGTAGTGGTTCCTACTAGGGCGGATCAGCCATAGTTGGATGTTATCTTCTTTTCATTTGGATTCGTCCGTAGTTGGACTATGTGTGTACTTCAGATGAATGTATGACTTATTTATGCATCGTGTGAAGTGGTGATTGTAAGCCAACTATATTATTTTTCCTTTGTTCTTGTACATGGGAATGTGTGAAGATGATCATCTTGCGATCATACCAGTATGTGGTTATGCCTCTAAGTCATGCCTCGACACGTAGGAGATATAGCCACATCTTGGGCGTTACACTTTGCTTGGGAGGGGTGCGCAAGGACCAGGTGCAAGGACCAGGTGTGGTGCCATGCGCCAGGTCAAGCTTGAGTGCAGTCCCCGTGTCCAGCCCCCGCGCGCTCATCAGAGGGAGACGTTGATCGGTAGGCTGAGAGGCCATCCTGAGTTTGGTGCAGCCCAGAGGCGCCCTCAGTTGTTTATCCCCAGTGCGGAGCATAGGGCTTCTACTTGGCGTAGGCATAGCCGCTCCTCGGTCGCGTTGTCCGCCAGCGCGGAGCATGGGGCTTCCGCTGGATGCATGCGTGGAAGGTCCCTCTAGGGGATCACTCCGAGCGTGTACAACCCAGTTAGAGGAGGTGTATATGGGCACCCATGAGGCAGTGCGGGACTCATGAGGCCCTACCTCAAGGCGGGTTGCGCTTGGATTTTGAGTTCAAAACATTTGCTGGAGTCCTGCGAGATGGTTAGGTAGCGTGCGCCAAATGAGTCTCTGGAGGATATTGCATGAGAAGGCCAAGAACCAACGACCACAGGAGGTGACATGAATGGGGCAGCCCGCAAGACAGAGCTCAGCTATTGGGTTTATCGACGCTGCGGGGATAGACCCGAGCACAGACACCGTGCCTAGACTTCACATGCGATGATTCTAAGGAAAGGCAACCGGCGTGAGGCTCCCGCGATGTCGAGGCACCGGTCGCACACCCTGACTCATCCAAGCACGATTAGCTCATGCGAGAACTAGGCGCAAAGGGCCATGTGAGGTGACGTACACAGGGCAGGCCCACGAGATAGAGCTGAACCACTTTGGTTTAGCGATGCTGCAGGGAAGAACCCGAGCGCAGACGTCGTGCCAGTCCTTAATCACGAGGAGGTCATGGGTTAGCCTATGAGGGCGCACGACATTCATGGTGGCGAGGCACTAGATGGGCTGGTGATAATATAGAGTGAGTCGTGAAAGGGTATGACCAGTTTTGATATATGCGCAAAATGGTACATGATTTAGGGACAGACCCATGCAGCTTGAGGATATTGCAGCCCGAGGGACGCTATCAATTAAACAAACCAAAAAGTCACCTGGCACTATTCCTAAGAAGAGTTTGGGCAGCTGGAGATGCGCACCGTAGATGTCGCCCCTCACAAGCTGCCTGGCTCCTGTGTCTCGCGGGGCTCCTGATGTCCAGGAGGCTAGGGAAGGACCGACGCCTCCTCCATCAAGGTCTCCTGGTGCTTGGCCTCATGAGCTGCCAGGATGCCCCGCATGTGGCGATGGTGCAAGGTGGCCACGTTCGGTAGGCCGAAAGGCATGTGTACGTACCTATGAGGGGGCCCTCACACCGGCCGACGTAGGACGGAAAGAAGAGCTCCTAGGATGCGGCTCTGTTGAGCCCCGGGATGTTGATGTGGCAGCTTGGTAGGCACGCTCAAGGGAGCACACCGCATCCTTCATGTCGCAGGAGACAGTGATGATGTCGCTGCTCCCCGACATCTTGAGGACGTTGTAGCAATTGTGAGTCGCCGCCATGAACTTGGCCAGGGTCGGATACCCAAGGATGGCGTTGTCACGCTGGCTGAAGGTGACAGGGAGACTGATCTGCCCGATGGGGACTGTGGAGCCATCGGTAACTCCATACAAAGGCTTGGTTGGCTGGAGCTGGTCATATGGCACCTATAGTGTGTCAAATGTCTCGACGGAGAGGATGTTGAGCTCTGTGTCGCCATCATTCAGCGTCTTGGTGATGATGACGTTGCTGATGGTGGGACAGCAAAGCATCGGGAGTGCCCCGGCGGTGGTCACGCACTTGAGATGGTCACCAGAGTTGAAGGTGATAGTGTACTTAGACGACTTGAGGGGACGCGATGCCTCGAGCACGGGGAGGGCTGCATTCACCTCGCAAGCTAACTTCTTGAAGTCGCGATGAGAGGCAGTGGCCTAGGCGCCACCCAAGATGCACGCGTTGGCGCGAGGCTCTTGGAGGCCCCCGACCCCATCATCCTGGCTGTGGTTTTTGTTCCTCCTTGGTAGCGGTGGCAGAGGAAGAAGCCCGACATTGCCCTAGGGTGATCCTCACGAGGTTGATCCCTCCAGGGGCCATCACGAGGCTAATCACGCCAGTGGTCCTCACGAGGCTGGTCGCGCCAACCCTGACGGGTGCCGCGGCTATCCCAGCGTGCTCTGCCACAACCTCCTCCACGGCCGTAGTCGTGGTTGTTGTGCTCGTGGCGATGGCTAAGGAGCCCGTCTCGGATGGCCCTGAGCTCTTGGCAGTCATTGGTGTTGTGGCTGTGGACGTGGTGGAAGACACAAAACGGGTGGCTGCTCTTGGAGGACTCGAGGTGGTCACTGCCACGCTTCATCTCAAGCTCGGCCAGGAGCACAGTCGGGCCCTTGCGCTTCACATTTTTGGCCTTGTCCTTCTTGTCTTCAGGGTTGGCCTCCGGAAGCTTGGCGAGCGAGAGGCGACCCTCTACGGCCATCACGCACTTGGTCGCCATATTGAACATCTCCAGAGTTGAGCACAAGTCCTCATGGATGGCGAGCTCTTCCTTTATCCTGACGTCCCGGACGCCATCAGTGAACGCTAAGATGATGGCCTTGTATGACACCTTGGGTATCTTGATGCGAATGTTGGTGAAACATTGGATGTATTTGCGCAGGGTCTCCCCTAGTTGCTGCTTGATGCACCGTAGGTTGCCTACCGCAGTGGCGTGGTCGCGAGTTCCCTGGAAACTGGAGATGAAGTGCTCCCGCAGCTCGTTCTAGGAGGAGATTGACCTAGTGGGGAGGTTCAGGATCCACGAACGCGCGCCGTCCTTGAGATCCATTGGGAACCAATTTGCCGCGACGTTCTCATCGCTGTTCGCCGCTTTGATGCTCAGCTCATAGAGTTGAAGGAACTCAGCAGGGTCAGTGTCACGCCCAAGCTGAGATTCTATCTCGATCACGTGATGAACTCGTGATTAGGGCACAACCGCATTTCGAGCGCATAGCAAGATGGATATCATTACATCGTACCAATAGATAAATAGATGGGGATACATACAAGTCATACAATAGCCCCATGAATACATCAACATCATACACGAGGCATCCGACTACGGATGAAAAACATGAAAAACATAATGACATCCATCCTTCTATCCCACGCTACCGACCAGGAACCTATTCAAAGAATGACGAAGAAGAAGAAGAAAGAATTCCAACACAAGTAAACATCACTCTCACGTCAAGTCATCAGAAAACTGCACCTAAACCGGTTGTTGTAGTATCTGTGAGCCGCGTGGACTCAGCAATCCCATAGCCATGGGTATCAAGACTAGCAAAGCTTAATGGGTATGGAAAGGTTAAGTGGAAAGGTTGCAGCAGCAGCTAAGCATTATGTGGTGGCTAACTTATAAGTACAAGAATAAGACGAGCATCTACGCAAAATGGTCACAAACTAGTAATGATCGCTAAGTGATCCTAAACCACCTATGAGTCAAACATAACCCCACCGTGTTCTCTTCTCAAATAGAAAAGAGACGGTCACGGTTACACACGCGGTTGGTGTATTTCATTTCAGATCCTCTGTCAAGTTTTCTATAACTGGACATTAACAAATTCCAATGTGCCACACAACCACGGGCACGACTTTCGACGGATCTAAACCATGCAGGGGTGTCCCAACTTAGCCCATCACAAGCTCTCACGATGAGCGGAGTAACAACTCCAAAATTGGGAAGCCCTAGTATTCTCGAAATCCCGGGCTCAAGATATTTCGATAATAGTAAAACTAATCCAGCAAGACTGCCCGATGTGCTGACAAATCCCAATAGGATACGCGTGTATCTCGTTCTCGGGGCACGCCAGATGGCAAGACGTCGGGTTAGCTGAGACCCTGGTTGACCGGGGGCGCCGGACATCGCCCAGTTTGGACCAACACTCAGAGGAGCACTGGCCTGGGGGTTGATTAAGAATCCTCGGGTGCTAGCCGGTCCCTATGCAAGTTTTATGTTTTAGGCAAATGTAAACCAAGGTTGGGCCTTGTTGGAAAAACTATAAACAAAACGATTATCAAGGGGGGCCCATAAAACCCAACCGTGTTAGGAATGCAAAATCAAAGAACATAACACCGGTTTATCGGATCCTAAGGCCGCATGAATGGAACAAAACCCAAGCAAAAGGCCAAGCCTTCCACCCATTACCTAGTATATATGTGCATTAGTTATAGTAATAGATATTGTGATATTCCAACATCCAAGTTCCGAGATGGAGCAATCTTCATCTTCGCCTGCAACTAGCAACGCTATAAGAGGGGCTGAGCAAGCTGTAACATAGCCAAACAACGATTTGCTGGGATGGTGTCAAAGGTTAGAGGTTTCATTGCAGCGCGACATATAGCGATAGCATCGAGACAAATAGCATAGCAATGATAGTAATGAGATCCAAGGTGACTGTCGGGGGAAACTGTCCACCACGAACACCTATGGGACCGGAGCCCCTTGTCTATGCGGTACGAGGGCGGAGGGAGCACAAAGAGCAGATCGAAGCACACACGCGGGCAGTTTTACCCAGGTTCGGGCCGCACGGATGCGTAAAACCCTACTCCTGCTTGGTTGTGTATTGAGTTTGGGCGCTCGGAGCTTGAAGAAGCAGCTACACGAGCGTGAGAATGATCTAGGTTTCGAACCCCCTCCACGTTGTGCATGGGCCTCCTTTTATAGTGCAAGGGGTCACCGACAGGTGTCAACGTAGGAGAAAGGGGTAAAAATGTAAAAGATGTGGTAGTTGGAACAGTGCGGGAACAGTGGAGCTACAGTGCAGAACAGTGGTCTATACCTACTTTGACAGTGGGGGACAAGGGCATTTAATGCCCGTCGCCGTCGACCCCAAAAGCTCCCGCCGTTGCGTCTCCGTCTGCCACGGCGATGGATCCACTGCCGTGGAGTGCCACCGTGTCCCCCAGGCTGCACAGCCATCCGCCACGCGTCCCTGGAGTGGCCCCAGGGCGACGCGTGGGCTGATGAGCTGGAGCGCGGGCACACAGCGCACCTCCCCCGGCAAGCACCTTGCCGGGCACTTCCCCCGGCAAGCACCTTGCCGGGGATCTCGACCTTGCCGGGCCCGGAAGCTTGCCGCTCCCCGAGCCCTTGCTGGATCTTCTAAGATAAAATCTTCTGTTCGTCCTGACAAGCTCCTCTTGCCAGGGCCTCGTGCTAGTTAAGCAATCTTGAGCCTGGAACGGCCTTCCCGGCAAGCTCCTCTTGCCGGGGTCTTGGTCTTCTGTCTTGTATACTTTGTCTTTGAATGGTTAGATAAGGAGCAGGAAGGTCTCCGGCGAGCCAGCAGTAAACCTTGCCGCGGGAAGCTGCAACTGCCCGTGCACAAGTTGGGGTACTGAGGTACCCCTACCTTAGTACACCGACAGGAGCCCCCGGGCCTGGGCCACACACGGTGCCGAGCGCTGTTGGGCCAGGCCCAAAACAGTGCACGGGCACCCGCGGCCCGCGGCGCGCCGAATCCACTTCCCTATCCGCCGCATCCCACGGTAACGGCACGCGTCGATTGCGGCGCCGTGGGATGGGACGTGCCCACGATTTCTTTAATGGGAAGGGCGAAACGCCCCCCCACTCCCCCATAAAAGCAGAGAGAGCGGCGCGGTTCCCCTCCCTGCGCACTCATTACCATCGTCTTCTTCCTCAGATTCCTCTGCTCTTTGCCTCTACTCCTCCGCCACCACCAAGCTCTTCGCCCCCTCCCTTCCACCGCGTCCGCCATGGCCCCAAAGACCGACAAGGCGAAGGCGGAGAAGTCCAAGCGGGAGAAGTCAGATCAGGCGGCGAAGCTCGTCGCGTTCCGGAAGGAGCACATCGTCTTTGCGCCGAAGCTCGGCGTGCGGGAGCTTTGGAGCAAATATTATTGGTTCTGGGCCAAGGAGACCCCAGCGCACCCCCGCACGCGCGTCTACCCGGCCGTCGCCAAGGATCACTACCCCGGCGGGTATTACTTTTTCGCAGCCTTCTTCCACTGCGGTCTGTGCCCTCCCTTCTCAAACTTTTTCTGCGATATCATGAATACTTATGGCCTCCACCTCCTCGACTTCACTCCCAACGCCATCCTCACCATGTCCGTTTTCGCACACATGTGCGAAAACTTCGTAGGAATCCAGCCCAACGTAGCTCTCTTTAGGCACTTTTTCATCCCCAGAGTAGAGGCCGACGCCCCCCTCTCCGGAGGAATCTCTTGGGTGTTTAGGCTGAATAAGAAACTCGCGTACTTGCCGGGGGAGCTCCGCGGCAAGTGGGAAGAGTGGCGCGCGGAGTGGTGCTGGGTCGTCGAGGAGCGGCCGCAACACTTCACCGCGCCGCGCACATCGCCCATCGTGCGCGGCAGGGATTGGAGTAACTTCGATTCCGACGACTCCAAGCTGGATATCGCTCTCGTCAGAATCATGCGTCTTCGTTTGGCGCCGCTGTCTGTCGCTGAAGTGGGCGCGGACTTTCTTCGTCGCCGGATCGCCCCCCTCCAAGACCGGAAGAGGCCGGCGTGGCAATATGGCGGCCCGGCAGACATCATGAGGCTGCGCCCCGGCCTCAATTTTAACTTCACAACACTCGAGCTGCGGGGTATGGTCAGGGAACTTTTCAAGTTCGACCCGGCACACCCCGAGTGGTTCCGCGCTCCCCGGGGAGTGGTGCCGCTCTGCGCCAGCAGCGCCCGGGATCGCCTTGTCGCTATGATGCCCGCGTGCGACTCTCATGGAGTGGAGCGCACGTGGATTGCGCCCAAGCCCATCGACGTCCTCGAGTTCTACGACCGCCTTGTGGAGGTGTTGGAGAAGAAGGACGATCTCAAGCTGCACACGCGGGCCACCACCGACCAAGAGATTGCTTACATAGCTTCTCGTGCTGAAGAAGTCGCCGCAGCCGCGGCGGCGGGAAACTTTGGATACACACCCGCGGAGGCGGAAGCCGCGGATGCCTCCAGCCAGGCGGATAGGGAGGAGATTCGCAAGCTGCTAAAGCTCCCTCCCGACGCGCTCGCCGTGATCCCCTCGCTGAGGCACTCCGGGATCAGTGGGATCGCAACGGAGGCCGCGGCAATGGAGGGCACCGCCGGAGGAAGCAGAGGCGCCGCGAGGGGCGGAAGCGACAAGGGGAAGAGGACCGCATCGCTGGGTGCTGGGTCCAGCGAGCCGGCCGAGGCCGAGGAGGAGGAGGAGGAGGAGGCCGAAGACTCCGGCGGATCGACAGAGTTGTACGCCGACGACCTCTCCTCGTCGGAGAGCTCCCCGCCCCCGGCAAGCCCGAAGGAGTCCCCGGCAAAGCGTCTCCGCAAGGCGGCGACGGGGGAAAGGGCACGGGCGCACTTGTCGGCAAGAGCGTAGAGCTCGCTGACGTCCCTGATCTTGGTCATCGCCATCTCCTCACGCATGCGGCGGTTACGCACGTTCTGATGGAACGCGCTGATAACCGCAGCAGGGTGAACGTCGGGGATGTTGTGCTGTACCCGACTGAAACGTTGGATATACTTGCGCAGGGGTTCGCCTTCCTTCTGGGCCAAAATGTGGAGATCGCTCTCCTGGCCATGGGGTTTGTGGCCGCCGGTGAAGGCGCCAACAAACTGATGGCAGAGGTCGGCCCAAGAAGAGATAGAGCCTTCCGGCAAGTGCATGAGCCACGAACGGACGTTCGGCTTCAGCACGAGCGGGAAGTAGTTGGCTAGGATCTTCTCGTCGCGCCCCCCGGCAGCTTGCACTGCTATGGTGTAGACGCTGAGAAACTCCGAGGGGTGCGTCTTGCCGTCGTACTTCTCCGGTACGTCGGGCTTAAAGTTCTTCATGCTGGGCCACTGGACGCGCCGCAGCTCGTGGGTGAACGCAGGGCAGCCTGCCGCGTACGGCAAGTCGCCTGGTTCACCGGGCGCGGGTGCGTCGACAGCGTTCCCAGCTCTCTTGTCGGATTGTCGCCGAGCTTCTCGGCGGCGCTCGATCGTGGTCCGAGCGTCTTCATCTCGCCGGTCGTCGAGGACCTGGCGCTGGTCCCGACGGGCCCGCGGGTCCGACGAGGCTGTGGAGCCGTCGTCGGGGTTGTTCCGGCGGGGCGGCGTCTTCTGCTTCTGCGGCGGGGAGTGCACGCTTGTCGCACCCCCGGCAGTCTTGTCGCCGATAGCCTTCGTCTTCTCGGCCTGCCGCGGCCGCGAGGCCGACGGCTGCTGCGGAGAATCGTTGTTGGCGAAGTCTATCAGGCTCCGGATAGTGGCCCTCCATTCCTCGGCCTTGTCGGCCGCTGGAGGAAAATCGAGGAGCAGCTGCGCCCTTGCGAGCGCTTCTGCCGGGGTAGTGGGGAACGCGGGCGAGCGGTGCGAGGAACGGGATACGCTCGGACTTCTAACGACGTTAGAAGGAGCGGGGTCCCGTGCCGGCGCCTTCGCTTTGCTTGTGCCCGGACGGGGGTCCGGGGCGTCCCGCGAACCTCCAGTATGGCCTTGTCCCAGCAAGCGGATACCACCTCCCGTGGCATGGCGCTGCGGGGTCGTCGTATGTTGCGATGGACGTGGCGCGTCCACGGAGACCGAGGTCCGGTCGTCCGTCCTGTTCTTGGATCTGGTGGCACCGTGAGTGTCCTCGCCGGCAACCACCCTTCCGACGGCGTCTCCCCCGCCCACCGTTGGCTCTGGTGGCGGCGGGTGAGACGCGGACGGGCCTCCGACCTCCGAAGGCTTCTTCTTCGGGGCCATGGAGTTGTCGCTGATGAAGCTGGAGAGGTTGATGAAGATTGCGCCCGCGCGAACGCCGGATCAGGTTCGCACAACCTCGACGCCCCCTACCTGGCGCGCCAAAGATGTCGGGGGAAACTGTCCACCACGAACACCTATGGGACCGGAGCCCCTTGTCTGTGCGGTACGAGGGCGGAGGGAGCACGAAGAGCAGATCGAGGCAGACGCGCGGGCAGTTTTTACCCAGGTTCGGGCCGCACGGATGCGTAAAACCCTACTCCTGCTTGGTTGTGTATTGAGTTTGGGCGCTCGGAGCTTGAAGAAGCAGCTACACGAGCGTGAGAATGATCTAGGTTTCGAACCCCCTCCACGTTGTGCATGGGCCTCCTTTTATAGTGCAAGGGGTCACCGACAGGTGTCAACGTAGGAGAAAGGGGTAAAAATGTAAAAGATGTGGTAGTTGGAACAGTGCGGGAACAGTGGAGCTACAGTGCAGAACAGTGGTCTATACCTACTTTGACAGTGGGGGACAAGGGCATTTAATGCCCGTCGCCGTCGACCCCAAAAGCTCCCGCCGTTGCGTCTCCGTCTGCCACGGCGATGGATCCACTCCCGTGGAGTGCCACCGTGTCCCCCAGGCTGCACAGCCATCCGCCACGCGTCCCTGGAGTGGCCCCAGGGCGACGCGTGGGCCGATGAGCTGGAGCGCGGGCACACAGCGCACCTCCCCCGGCAAGCACCTTGCCGGGGATCTCGACCTTGCCGGGCCCGGAAGCTTGCCGCTCCCCGAGCCCTTGCTGGGTCTTCTAAGATAAAATCTTCTGTTCGTCCTGACAAGCTCCTCTTGCCAGGGCCTCGTGCTAGTTAAGCAATCTTGAGCCTGGGACGGCCTTCCCGGCAAGCTCCTCTTGCCGGGGTCTTGGTCTTCTGTCTTGTATACTTTGTTTTTGAATGGTTAGATAAGGAGCAGGAAGGTCTCCGGCGAGCCAGCAGTAAACCTTGCCGCGGGAGGCTGCAACTGCCCGTGTACAAGTTGGGGTACTGAGGCACCCCTACCTTAGTACACCGACAGGAGCCCCCGGGCCTGGGCCACACACGGTGCCGAGCGCTGTTGGGCCAGGCCCAAAACAGTGCACGGGCACCCGCGGCCCGCGGCGCGCCGAATCCACTTCCCTATCCGCCGCACCCCACGGCAACGGCACGCGTCGATTGCGGCGCCGTGGGATGGGACGTGCCCACGATTTCTTTAATGGGGAGGGCGAAACGCCCCCCCACTCCCCCATAAAAGCAGAGAGAGCGGCGCGGTTCCCCTCCCTGCGCACTCATTACCATCGTCTTCTTCCTCAGATTCCTCTGCTCTTTGCCTCTACTCCTCCGCCACCACCAAGCTCTTCGCCCCCTTCCTTCCACCGCGTCCGCCATGGCCCCAAAGACCGACAAGGCGAAGGCGGAGAAGTCCAAGCGGGAGAAGTCAGATCAGGCGGCGAAGCTCGTCGCGTTGCGGAAGGAGCACATCGTCTTCGCGCCGAAGCTCGGCGTGCGGGAGCTTTGGAGCAAATATTATTGGTTCTGGTCCAAGGAGACTCCAGCGCACCCCCGCACGCGCGTCTACCCGGCCGTCGCCAAGGATCACTACCCCGGCGGGTATTACTTTTTCGCAGCCTTCTTCCACTGCGGTCTGTGCCCTCCCTTCTCAAACTTTTTCTGCGATATCATGAATACTTATGGCCTCCACCTCCTCGACTTCACTCCCAACGCCATCCTCACCATGTCCGTTTTCGCACACATGTGCGAAAACTTCGTAGGAATCCAGCCCAACGTAGCTCTCTTTAGGCACTTTTTCATCCCCAGAGTAGAGGCCGACGCCCCCCTCTCCGGAGGAATCTCTTGGGTGTTCAGGCTGAATAAGAAACCCGCCTATTTGCCGGGGGAGCTCCGCGGCAAGTGGGAAGAGTGGCGTGCGGAGTGGTGCTGGGTCGTCGAGGAGCGGCCGCAACACTTCACCGCGCCGCGCACATCGCCCATCGTGCGCGGCAGGGATTGGAGTAACTTCGATTCCGACGACTCCAAGCTGGATATCGCTCTCGTCAGAATCATGCGTCTTCGTTTGGCGCCGCTGTCTGTCGCTGAAGTGGGCGCGGACTTTCTTCGTCGCCGGATCGCCCCCCTCCAAGACCGGAAGAGGCCGGCGTGGCAATATGGCGGCCCGGCAGACATCATGAGGCTGCGCCCCGGCCTCAATTTTAACTTCACAACACTCGAGCTGCGGGGTATGGTCAGGGAACTTTTCAAGTTCGACCCGGCACACCCCGAGTGGTTCCGCGCTCCCCGGGGAGTGGTGCCGCTCTGCGCCAGCAGCGCCCGGGATCGCCTTGTCGCTATGATGCCCGCGTGCGACTCTCATGGAGTGGAGCGCACGTGGATTGCGCCCAAGCCCATCGACGTCCTCCAGTTCTACGACCGCCTTGTGGAGGTGTTGGAGAAGAAGGACGATCTCAAGCTGCACACGCGGGCCACCACCGACCAAGAGATTGCTTACATAGCTTCTCGCGCTGAAGAAGTCGCCGCAGCCTCGGCGGCGGGAAACTTTGGATACACACCCGCGGAGGCGGAAGCCGCGGATGCCGCCAGCCAGGCGGACAATGAGGAGATTCGCAAGCTGCTAGAGCTCCCTCCCGACGCGCTCGCCGTGATCCCCTCGCTGAGGCACTCTGGGATCAGTGGGATCGCGACGGAGGCCGCGGCAATGGAGGGCACCGCCGGAGGAAGCAGAGGCGCCGCGAGGGGCGGAGGCGCCAAGGGGAAGAGGGCCGCATCGTCGGATGCTGGGCCCAGCGAGCCGGCCGAGGCAGAGGAGGAGGAGGAGGAGGAGGCCGAAGGCTCCGGCGGATCGACAGAGTTGTACGCCGACGACCTCTCCTCGTCGTAGAGCTCCCCGCCCCCGGCAAGCCCGAAGCAGTCCCCGTTGAAGCGTCTCCGCAAGGCGGCGACGGGAGAGCAGACGCGAGCGCCCCGGCAACAGCCAGCTCGCCGGGCAGCTCCCCGGCCGAGCCAAGCCGTGCCAAGGGCGGCCGGCGTGCCGGCCACGGCAGAGGCGTCCCGCAGGCCGGCACCGAGCCGGCAAGGATCTTCTCGGAGCGGAGCAGCTGCTCCGCCCCCTTCTCGGGCGCCGGCCACCACAGGGGCTGGGCCTACGCAGCCCCCAGCCCCGGTGGCTCCGAAACGCGCGAGGGAACCTTCATCCTCCGCTCCTCGCGCCGACGCGCCCACCGTGGAGTTCGACTTCTCCGCGCTGAGCGAGGACGACGAGGAGGACCAAGAGTAAGGACCCGAGACCTTACTCCTTCTTGATTTTTATATCTCGATTGTTGCTGACGCTTGATTTTGTTTGTTGCTTGTGATTGCAGGACCTTGGAGCAGCGCGCGAAGAGGGTCAAGGTGCCCACAGTTGAGGTCGGGGAAGACCCATCTGTCGCGGAAGCAGAGATCGCGCCGGAGCCGAGCTTGCCGGACCCGAGCGCCGCTCCGGGGAGCAGCCCCCAGCGCAGCCCCCAGCGTAAGTTAGAGGTTTACTGTTTTTGCTCGTCGGGGCGCGCTTAGGGCTTTGATCTCTGAATGTCTTGGTTCTTCTATCTTCTCTTGTGCAGAGGTGGAGCCGCAGCGGGAAGAGCGCCCGGAGGCCGTCACCGAGGAGCCGCAGGCCCCGCCGTCCCCGGCAAGGCAAAACTCTCCGGCGAGGAGTCGCGCCGTCTCTGCGCGGGAACTCTGGAGCGGGTCTTGACGAAGATTGTGTTCCGCAACCCGGGGATCAACCTGACGAACGTTCTTCGCAGCTTGCCGGAGGATGCGAACACGGAGGCCCTGAAGGAGCAGGTCAGCCACATCATCGCCAAGGTGGCAAAGCTTGGCAGGAAGGAGGGCGACCGCGTAGACTAGGGCCCCATCTATCTTTATCTTTTTGTTGCTGCATGTTATGTTATGAACTCATTAGTCCATTGCGACAAGTTATCTTTGTAAGATATTTGCTTTACTTTAATCAATCAGTGCAATGTTATCTTCCTTGTTCCAATCTTTGACTTTGTATGTTTTTCACCCTACGCTCCCGGGGAGCTTGCCGGCAAGGGGCCCTTGCCGCGAGCGCTGAGTGCTGGACTCTGAGCAGCCTGCTGGCCAAGGTCCTCGCCGGCAAGCAACCTTGCCGCAGCAGGTCGCAACGCACTTAGCTTGCTGAGTGTACTCGGAAACGAGGTAAGGGCGCGACACTTGTCGCAGCTCACTTAAATCGTTGAGTGAACTCGAAAACAAGATAAGGGTGCGGCAAGCCACGGGTAGGTTCCTCCGCGCACAGGTTTTCCATACAAAGTGTGATCGTTCAAGGAAGACAACCAAAATTTAAAATTTGAACTGGTCAAATTCTAACAACTTATCTTTCACATGTCGCTTGCTCATGTTGTTTGCTTTCCGGTAAGGCTCTTCCTTCTTGAACGGCACTTAGTTCCTCCTCCATCTCCTTCCCCCCCGGCAAACTTGTGCGCGAGGAACGTCCCTTCTGCTTGAGAGAAAAAGGAAAAGGAGAGGGAAACAAGCATATCGCCTTTCGGCGTAATAGTGCTTACCGAGTATCTAAGTGTTGCATCAAATGCCAAATAAAACACGCAAATAGCAAAGAGAAGCATGCGAAAGGCAATCGATGCGAAAACACGAAATCTTTACTGATGCACGGGGTCTGCGCCCGGCTTTGTACAAAGGGTTACATGCAACAGCGGCAAAGCTTGTACAAAAGGTGGTTGCCGGAGCGGATCACGGCAACCGCGCCTTAGGGGTGAAACTTGCGAAGATGCTCTATGTTCCAGGAGTTGCTCACCGGTAAGCCTTCTTCGGTCTCGAGGCGGACAGCGCCGGGCCTCGTAACTTGTCTCACCCGATAAGGGCCTTCCCACTTCGGCGTCAACTTGTTGGAATTCTTGGCGGACTGAACACGCCGAAGAACAAGGTCGCCTTCCTCGAGACTCCTGGCCTTGACTTTGCGGCTATGGTAGCGGCGCAAAGCTTGCTGGTATCGAGCAGCTCGTACAGCAGCCTGGAGACGTCCCTCCTCAAGGAGCAATGCGTCATATTGCCGCAGTTGCTCTTGCTCGAGCTCATCATAAGCGAGCACTCGAGGAGATCCGTATACGAGTTCCGTGGGGATAACTGCTTCTGCCCCGTAGACTAGGGCAAAGGGTGTCTGTCCGGTGGCTCGACTTGGTGTCGTTCTGATTGACCAAAGAGCCGCCGGGAGCTCCTCTATCCAATTCCTTCCGCACTTGCGCAGCCTGTCAAAGGTCCTTGTCTTGAGTCCGCGCAGCACTTCAGCATTTGCCCTCTCCGCTTGACCGTTGCTCCTCGGGTGAGCAACAGAAGCGAAACAGACCTTGGCGCCAAGGTCTTGGACGTACTGCATGAAGGTGCGACTAGTGAATTGTGTACCGTTGTCGGTGATGATCCTGTTAGGGATCCCGAAACGGCAAACAATCGACCTGAAGAACCTGACTGCTGACTGTGCTGTCACCTTCCTCACTGGCTCCACTTCTGGCCACTTTGTGAACTTGTCGATTGCAACGTACAAGTACTCAAAGCCCCCGACAGCGCGAGGGAAAGGGCCGAGGATATCGAGCCCCCAGACCGAGAAGGGCCATGACAAAGGGATTGTTTGGAGAGCTTGAGCTGGCTGATGTATTTGCTTTGCATGGAACTGGCACGCTTCACACTTGGTTACTAGTGCAGTTGCATCTTGGAGGGCTTCTTGCCAAAAGAACCCTTGCCGGAAAGCTTTCCCGGCAAGTGCCCTTGCGCCAATGTGGTGGCCGCATATGCCTCCGTGTATTTCCGCCAACAGCTTCTGTCCATCTTCCCTGGAGATGCACTTCAACCTGACACCATTGAGTCTTCTTCTGTACAGCTCGTTATCCACAAACTGATACATACTTGACTGCCTGGTTATCTTCTCTATCTCTTGAGGGTCGTCGGGAAGTTCTCCAGTTTGCAGAAAACGGACGATCTGCTGCGCCCATGCCGGAGCCCGGGGCTCGACGGCAAGGACTAAAGGCTCGAGGGCCGCTGCGGGAACCTCAGCTTCTACGGCAAAGACCTCTGGTCCTGTCGGAGCTGACGGTCCCCCGACAAGCTCGCCGGGGCGAGGCTTGTCGGGAACACTTGCTTCAACTGCACAAGCCCGAGGGCTTGCAGGAGCAAACTGTTCCTCAGCGTTCTTGTCGTTGATCTTGGGAACTTTGGCGGCGGGTTCTGGAAGATCCGCCGGTAAGTAGTCACCGGAGACCAACTTTCTCTTCTTGGACTGCCCAATTGATGGTGTAACTGATGGTTGAGTCAGCTTGAGCAAAAAGGTCCCTGGTTCCACAGGTAGCTTCATCGCAGCACACTTTGAAAGGCCATCTGCAATTTCATTCTGAGCTCTCGGGACATGCTCCATCTGCAGACCTTCAAAGTGCTCTTCAAGCTTCCTCACTTCATCTACATATGCTTCCATCAAAGGGCTCTGGTAGCTCTTGTTGACTTGCCGGACCACCAACTGAGAATCTCCACGTACAATCAGCTTTCTGATCCCAAGTTCAGCCGCAATTCTGAGGCCGGCGAGCAAGCCTTCATACTCTGCAGTATTGTTTGTCGCTTGCTCTCTTGGGAAGTGCATCTGGATAATATACTTGAGGTGTTCTCCGGTGGGCGCGATGAGCACCACGCCGGCACCGGCGCCTTGCAGCGAGAAGGCACCGTCAAAATACATTACCCATTCACTTGTCGCTTCTTGCACGGGTACACTCGTTTCTTGAACTTCTTCTTCTGGCGTTGGGGTCCACTCAGCGATGAACTCTGCCAAAGCTCGGCTCTGAATGGTTGAAGTACTTTCAAATTTGAGTCCGAAGCTTGACAGTTCCAGTGCCCACTCTACGATCCTGCCTGTTGCCTCTGGATTGTGCAATATCCTCTTCAACGGAAAGCGAGTGACCACCGTTATCTCATGGGCTTGGAAGTAGTGGCGCAGCTTTCTCGAGGCCATGAGAAGGCCGAAAAGCAACTTTTGCACACCAGAGTACCTTGATCTAGCCCCCTGGAGAAGGGAACTTACAAAATACACTGGGCGCTGCACCATCTTCTTCCGCACCTCTTCCTTTTCCTGCGCAGATTCATCTTTGTCGGGGCCAGAGCTTGCCGGGGCAGCCCCCTGCTTGTCGCTGGATTCGCTTGCCGGTGGTGTGACCTCCTCGTCGGACTCTCTCTCCGCTACTAACGCAGCACTAACCACCTGGTTGGTTGCCGCCAAATACAGCAGCAACTTTTCCTGTGGTCTAGGTGCGACAAGTATTGGAGGAGAGGAAAGGTACCGTTTCAAATCTTGCAGCGCTGCCTCCGCTTCCGGAGTCCACTTCATGGGACCTGCCTTCTTCAAGATTTTGAAGAAAGGCAGGGCGCGTTCTGCAGATTTAGAAACGAACCTACTGAGGGCAGCCACACAACCTGCAAGCCTCCTGACATCCTTGACTCGCCTCGGGGCTTCCATCTGCTCGATGGCTTTGATCTTGTCGGGGTTGGCTTCAATCCCTCTCTGCGAAACAAAGAACCCGAGAAGCTTGCCGGAGGGGACTCCAAAGACGCACTTCTCGGGGTTCAGCTTGAGCTGTATCCTGCGCAGGTTCTGAAACGTTTCTTCTAAGTCCTGAATCAGTGTTTCTTTGCTCTTGCTCTTCACCACGATATCATCCATGTAGGCTTCTACATTCCTGTGGATCTGTGGCTCAAAAGCAGTGTACACTACCCTTGCAAAAGTTGAGCCTGCATTCTTCAGTCCAAATGGCATGCGGATAAAGCAGTAAGTGCCACATGGAGTGATAAATGCAGTCTTCTCCTCATCTTCCTTGGCCATGAAAATCTGGTGATAGCCTGAGTATGCATCAAGAAAACAGAGTAGCTCACATCCGGCAGTGGAGTCAACGATCTGGTCAATGCGCGGCAAAGGGAAGGGATCCTTGGGACATGCTTTATTGACATCAGTGAAGTCTATACACAGTCTCCACTTCCCGTTGGCTTTGCGCACGACGACTGGGTTTGCCAACCACGTCGGATGGATCACACCTCTAACTAGGCCTGCTGCCTCTAGCTTCTTGATCTCTTCATTGATAAACTCTTGGCGCTCCACGGCTTGCTTCCTTACTTTTTGCTTGATAGGTCGCGCATGAGGGCAGACAGCAAGCTTGTGCTCAATCACCTTCCTGGGAACACCGGGGATGTCAGATGGTCGCCAAGCAAACACATCGACATTCGCCCGCAGGAAGGCGACGAGCGCGCTTTCCTATTTGCTGTCAAGGGTGGCACTGATGGTGAAGGTACCACCAGTGCCATCCTCCTTTGCGGACACCTTCTTGGTTGCCGGAGGAGCAGCCATTCCTTTCTTGCTCTTGCCGGTGGAGCTCGATGGAACGTCCTCGACGGCAGCGCAGCACTCCGAAGAGGTGCGGTTGCCGGAGTGGATCCCAGAGCACTTGCCGGACTTGGTCTTCGTCTTCTTCCCCCCGGGAGCTTCAGCGGCAAGAGTATCCTTCTCGGCCGCAGCTGCCGCATCCCGGTAGATCTTGTCGGCGCAAATAAGCGCATCTTTCTTGTCGCTGTGGACAGTGATGACGCTTATCGGCCCCGGCATCTTCAGCACGTTGTAGGCATAGTGGGAAGCTGCCATGAACTTGGCGAGGGCGGGACGGCCGAGTATCCCATTGTAGGGCAATGGAATATCAGCAACGTCAAAGGTGATGCGCTCAGTTCTGAAGTTGAGCTCCCCGCCAAAGGTCACCGGCAGAGTAATCTTTCCCTTGGGCTTGCTCCTTCCCGGGTTGATTCCTTGGAATGAACCGGTCTCTTCGAGCTCGCCGTCTTGAATCTGGAGTTGCTTGATCACAGCAGAGGAGATCAAGTTCAGCCCGGCCCCGCCGTCAACCAACATTTTGGTGACCTTGAGGTTGCGGATGGTGGGTGAGACCAGCATCGGCAAGCACCCGACCGCAGTGGTGCGGTCAGGGTGATCCTCAAGGTCAAAAATGATGGGCGTGCTGGACCATTTGAGGAGCCTGCGCGACTCCACGGGCGGCTCGGCTGCATTCACCTCACGCACCCACTGTTTCAGCTGGCGGTGGGAGGTGTGCAGGGAGGCGCCACCGTCGACGCACATGACTTCCGTGGCCTTCTGGAACTCCTGCTCGCTGTTCTCGTCGTCCTCCATGTCTTCATCGTCGTCTTCGTCGTTGTCGCGGCCCCGGGGAGGTCGATCTCCTTGCCGCTGCTTGGCCTTGCCGCGGCGTCCTCCCCGGCCATTGAATGGCCGCTTCTTGCTGGGCTCTTCCCCGCCACCCTGGGCCTTCTCCTTGTCGCGCCTCTCGTACTCAGCCTTTTGCTGCTCGACGAGGTACTCGACGCGCTTACAGTTGGAGAGGTCGTGACCCTTGGTGCGGTGAATCTTACAGTATTGCTTGTCGGAGCTACCCGGCTTGTCGGCCGCCGCCGCAGGGGCAGGCTCCTTGCCGGAGCCGCCAGCCTGCGCTTGCTTGGCGGGGGCCTCCTTGCCGGACTTCTCGACGGCAAGCACTTCCTTCTTGCCCTTCTTCCTGTTGTTCCGCCGCCGGCTCTTCTTTGCCGGGGCGGCGTCGTCGCTGTCGCTTCCCCCTGCGCCAGCATCCTCCCCGGGGAGTTTCCTCCCCTCTTCTGCACGGGCGCACTTGTCGGCAAGAGCGTAGAGCTCGCTGACGTCCCTGATCTTGGTCATCGCCATCTCCTCACGCATGCGGCGGTTACGCACGTTCTGATGGAACGCGCTGATACCCGCAGCAGGGTGAACGTCGGGGATGTTGTGCTGTACCCGGCTGAAACGTTGGATATACTTGCGCAGGGGTTCGCCTTCCTTCTGGGCCAAAATGTGGAGATCGCTCTCCTGGCCATGGGGTTTGTGGCCGCCGGTGAAGGCGCCAACAAACTGATGGCAGAGGTCGGCCCAAGAAGAGATAGAGCCTTCCGGCAAGTGCATGAGCCACGAACGGACGTTCGGCTTCAGCACGAGCGGGAAGTAGTTGGCTAGGATCTTCTCGTCGCGCCCCCCGGCAGCTTGCACTGCTATGGTGTAGACGCTGAGAAACTCCGAGGGGTGCGTCTTGCCGTCGTACTTCTCCGGTACGTCGGGCTTAAAGTTCTTCATGCTGGGCCACTGGACGCGCCGCAGCTCGCGGGTGAACGCAGGGCAGCCTGCCGCGTACGGCAAGTCGCCTGGTTCACCGGGCGCGGGTGCGTCGACAGTGTTCCCAGCCCTCTTATCGGATTGTCGCCGAGCTTCTCGGCGGCGCTCGATCGTGGTCCGAGCGTCTTCATCTCGCCGGTCGTCGAGGACCTGGCGCTGGTCCCGACGGGCCCGCGGGTCCGACGAGGCTGTGGAGCCGTCGTCGGGGTTGTTCCGGCGGGGCGGCGTCTTCTGCTTCTGCGGCGGGGAGTGCACGCTTGTCGCACCCCCGGCAGTCTTGTCGCCGATAGCCTTCGTCTTCTCGGCCTGCCGCGGCCGCGAGGCCGACGGCTGCTGCGGAGAATCGTTGTTGGCGAAGTCTATCAGGCTCCGGATAGTGGCCCTCCATTCCTCGGCCTTGTCGGCCGCTGGAGGAAAATCGAGGAGCAGCTGCGCCCTTGCGAGCGCTTCTGCCGGAGTAGTGGGGAACGCGGGCGAGCGGTGCGAGGAGCGGGATACGCTCGGACTTCTAACGACGTTAGAAGGAGCGGGGTCCCGCGCCGGCGCCTTCGCTTTGCTTGTGCCCGGACGGGGGTCCGGGGCGTCCCGCGAACCTCCGGTATGGCCTTGTCCCAGCAAGCGGATACCACCTCCCGTGGTATGGCGCTGCGGGGTCGTCGTATGTTGCGATGGACGTGGCGCGTCCACGGAGACCGAGGTTCGGTCGTCCGTCCTGTTCTTGGATCTGGTGGCACCGTGAGTGTCCTCGCCGGCAACCACCCTTCCGACGGCGTCTCCCCCGCCCACCGTTGGCTCTGGTGGCGGCGGGTGAGACGCGGACGGGCCTCCGACCTCCGAAGGCTTCTTCTTCGGGGCCATGGAGTTGTCGCTGATGAAGTTGCTGATGAAGCTGGAGAGGTTGATGAAGATTGCGCCCGCGCGAACGCCGGATCAGGTTCGCACAACCTCGACGCCCCCTACCTGGCGCGCCAAAGATGTCGGGGGAAACTGTCCACCACGAACACCTATGGGACCGGAGCCCCTTGTCTATGCGGTACGAGGGCGGAGGGAGCACAAAGAGCAGATCGAAGCACACACGCGGGCAGTTTTACCCAGGTTCGGGCCGCACGGATGCGTAAAACCCTACTCCTGCTTGGTTGTGTATTGAGTTTGGGCGCTCGGAGCTTGAAGAAGCAGCTACACGAGCGTGAGAATGATCTAGGTTTCGAACCCCCTCCACGTTGTGCATGGGCCTCCTTTTATAGTGCAAGGGGTCACCGACAGGTGTCAACGTAGGAGAAAGGGGTAAAAATGTAAAAGATGTGGTAGTTGGAACAGTGCGGGAACAGTGGAGCTACAGTGCAGAACAGTGGTCTATACCTACTTTGACAGTGGGGGACAAGGGCATTTAATGCCCGTCGCCGTCGACCCCAAAAGCTCCCGCCGTTGCGTCTCCGTCTGCCACGGCGATGGATCCACTGCCGTGGAGTGCCACCGTGTCCCCCAGGCTGCACAGCCATCCGCCACGCGTCCCTGGAGTGGCCCCAGGGCGACGCGTGGGCTGATGAGCTGGAGCGCGGGCACACAGCGCACCTCCCCCGGCAAGCACCTTGCCGGGCACTTCCCCCGGCAAGCACCTTGCCGGGGATCTCGACCTTGCCGGGCCCGGAAGCTTGCCGCTCCCCGAGCCCTTGCTGGATCTTCTAAGATAAAATCTTCTGTTCGTCCTGACAAGCTCCTCTTGCCAGGGCCTCGTGCTAGTTAAGCAATCTTGAGCCTGGAACGGCCTTCCCGGCAAGCTCCTCTTGCCGGGGTCTTGGTCTTCTGTCTTGTATACTTTGTCTTTGAATGGTTAGATAAGGAGCAGGAAGGTCTCCGGCGAGCCAGCAGTAAACCTTGCCGCGGGAAGCTGCAACTGCCCGTGCACAAGTTGGGGTACTGAGGTACCCCTACCTTAGTACACCGACAGTGACGGTCATCTTTCCCGAGATCCCGCAAGGAAGAAGAACGAGTCCATGAAGAAGACAAATGGTCGTGGTCGAATGAATCCACACAACTCCGGATGAAATCAAAGCTAACGAGAGAAACAAACTGGAAAGAAGCAAACAACAAGGTAAACACACACATCATAGAATATGACGCACAAACAAGTATGATGCATGTTCGGTTTAAATATGCATGGCACGGCAAAGTGCACAAGCAACACTACAAGTTAAGTGGAGCTCAATATGCAACAAGTTTCATATTGACAAAACACCACATTCAAGTGTTTAGTTTGATCCCGGTTATGTACTCAACAATGTTAAATGTTATCAACATGGCAAGAGGTGAAGCATGAGCAAACTATCTAGGTGTTTTAAATGAGGCCGGAAACAATAACAACAATTCCAGAAAATCCCCATGTCATTTAGCAATTTTTAAGCAAACAACAATTTTAACCATTTAGATGTTGTTATCATGATGCAGATGACATTTGCAAGTTTTTATGCAATTTTATAAAAACTTGGCATGTTATATGATATGGAGCATTTGTCGCCACGACGAAAGGAAAGGGGTGTCATGGCGGCGAAAACAGAAACGGTGCCATGGCAATATTCCGGTTCCGACAACTCGTTGAGATGCCGATGCAAAAGAAGGGTCACATGAGCGTGTAATGGAAAGATGGCGGGGTGCTCCCAGTTACGCGATTCCCACGTGACGACGGCATGTCAACAAGGAGGAATGTGCAAGCGACAACTCGGACACAGTGCAATGATGACCCACAAGTGTAGGGGATCTATCGTAGTCCTTTCGATAAGTAAGAGTGTCGAACCCAACGAGGAGCAGAAGGAAATGATAGGCAGTTTTGAGTAAGGTATTTTCTGCAAGCACTGAAATTATCGGTAACAGATAGTTTGTGATAAGATAATTGGTAACAAGTAATAAATATTAGAAGTAAATAAGGTGCGGCAAGATGGCCCAATCGTTTTTCTAGCAAAGGACAACCCTGTACAAACTCTTATATGAAGGAAAGCGCTCTTGAGGACACATGGGAATAATCGTCAAGCTAGTTTTCATCACGCTCATATGATTCGCGTTCGTTACTTTGATAATTTGGTATCTGGGTGGACCGGTGCTTGGGTGCTGCCCTTACTTGGACAAGCATCCCACTTATGATTAACCTCTATTGCAAGCATCCGCAACTACAAAAGAAGTAGTAAACCTAACCATAGCATGAAACATATGGATCCAAATCATCCCCTTACGAAGCAACACATAAACTAGGGTTTAAGCTTCTGTACTCTAGCAACACTTCATCTACTTATTACTCCCGAATTCCTTCCTCTAGGCCCAAACAATGGTCAAGTGTCATGTAGTCGACGTTCACAAGAAACCACTAGAGGAAAGACAATATACATCTTATCAAAATATCGAACGTATACCAAATTCACATGACTATTTATAGCAAGAATTCTCCCATGTCTTCAGGAACAAACGTAACTACTCACAAAGAATATTCATGTTCATAATCAGAGGGATATTAATATGCATAATAGATCAGAACATATGATCTTCCACCAAATAAACCAACTAGCATCAACTACAAGGAGTAATCAACACTACTAGCAACCTACAGGTTCCAATCTGAGGTTTTGATAGAAAGATTGGATACAAGAGATGAACTAGGGTTTGATAGGAGATGGTGCTGGTGAAGATGTTGATGAAGACAACCCACCCCAAGATGGGAGAGTTGTCGGCGATGACGAAGGAAACGATTTCACCCTCCCGGAGGGAAGTTTCCCCAGCAGAACAGCTCCGCCGGAGCCCTAGATTGGTTCCGCCAAGGTTCCGCCTTGAGACGGCGGCGCTTCGTCCCAAAAGCCTCCTTATGATTTTTTTCCGCGTCAAAACACCTCATATGGCAAAAGATGGGCATCGGCGGGCTTCCAGGTGGCCCACCAGGCATTGGGGCATGCCCAGGGGGGCGCCCCCACCCTCGTGGACGGTAGGTGGCCCCCCTCCTATACTTCTTTCGCCAGATATTTATTATATTTTCCGAAATGGAGTTTCATGGAGTTTTAGGGCTTTTTGAGTTGTGCCGAATAGATCTCCAATGTTTGCTCCTTTTCTAGCCTATAATTCCAGCTGCTGGCATTCTCCCTCTTCATGTAAACCTTGTAAAACAAGAGAGAAAAGGCATAAGTATAGTGACATAATGTGTAATAACAGCCCAAAATGCAATAAATATCAACATAAAAGCATGATGCAAAATGGACGTATCAACTCCCCCAAGCTTAGACCTCGCTTGTCCTCCAGCGGAAGCCTTAATCAAAAATATGTCCACATATTTAGAGATAGATGTGTCTTTAAAATAAAATATGGACATGAGGGCATCATGATAATTCTTATAACATCACCATATATATAATATTGTCATATGATTCTTATGCTAAAGTAACAATCCATTCACAATGTCAAGTATGAATCAAAAACTTCATTGAAAACTAACAAACTGTGATCTTGGTCATTGAATAAATTACAATTTATCATAACTGTCGGATTACGGGCTCCGCAAACCCAAAGAAGTTCGAACACAGGGGCGTGAACGAAGATCTCTCCCACTCACAGCTACCTAGCGCCACGCCCTCGGCCTGTGGTGAGATTCGAGCAAGAAACAAGTAAAAGCACACACGAGTTTACCTAGGTTCAGGCCACCTTGCGGTGTAAAACCCTACATCCCGCTTCTGTGGATTAGCCCCAAGAAGTCTTGGGTATGAAAAAGTACAGTGGTTCTTGGGCTCAGGAGGAGAGCTCAAGAAGGTCTGGAGGCAAGTGTTCTTGCTCCTTGGGTGTTCGAGATGAGGTCTCTCCAGATCTCATCAGCCCCCGCTCCATAGTGGAGACCCTAGCTACTTATATAGGCGGCCAGGGTCCTCTTCACCCGAAATGTTTAGGCGGGAAGAGATCCAACAATGGCCATTTTGAGCGGGAACATAAGGACGCTCCTATCCTTACAAAAGCGCTCTTCGCCTGCAAAGAGATCAGACGATGACGCGGTGGTGGGCTCGGTGGTGACATCGTCCCTGCCGTCCTTGCGGTCTTCGGTCTTGTTGCACCGAAGGGGAAACCTTTGTATTGCCCCTTGGGAACCTGCGCCTGCGTTGTCTCCTTTGCACCAAAACGGCAACTGCGCCGCTGGTATGCACTGGCACCCGCTGGCGCGGTGCGCCACTGCTCGCGTCACTGCTTCCTCCTGAGGCAGGTTTGGCCTTTGGTTCTCCGCCCCTCCGAAGCAGCCTAGCCGAGGCCGCTCCTAAGGGGGTCTTGGTGTCATTCTCCTCGCAAGGCTTAGCCCCCTCGCGAGGGTCTTAAGCAGCTGGTCGATCAGCTGGGCTGTACCAGGCGGTAGTAGGAGCGCGTCGCGGGCTGCAGGCAGGAAACTCTGGGTACCCTGGTTCCCAGGACGTCGACAATAACATCGGAAAGAGTCAATATAAGATCTTTTCAGCAAGTCCACATACTCAACTATCATTTAGTCTTTCACAATTGCTAACACTCACACAATACTTATGGGTACGGAATTTTAATCGGACACAGAGAAAGATAGGGGCTTATAGTGTTGCCTCCCAACCTCTGACCTCAAGGGTAATGTCAACAGTAATAGATCATGATAGCTTACATCCAAGTGGGTATATATGTCAGGATCTTTCCAACACAATGTGCTTGCCAAAGGGTAAAGTGTAAAAGGAAAGGTGAAGATCACCTTGACTCTTATAAGGTAAGAATAATAGATAGGCCCTTTCACAGAGGGAAGCAGATGTTGTCATGTGCTTTTATGGTTGGATGTACAAAATCTTAGCGCAAAAGAACGTCACTTTATATTGCCACTTGTGATACAGACCTTTATTATGCAGTTCGTAGCTTTTATTGCTTCCATATCACAAGATCGTATAAAGTTTATTTTCTCCACACTAATAGATCATACATATTTTAGAGAATTGCAACAATGACAACTTTCTTGAAGGATCTTACTCAATCCATAGGTAGGTATGATGGACTCTCATGGTAAAACTGGGTTTAAGGATGTATGGAAGCACAAGTAGTATCTCTACTTGGTCCAAGGAGTTTTGGCTAGCATGAGGGGGAAAGGCAAGATCAACACATTGGATGATCCATGACAATATACTTTATTTCGGATATAAGAAAACATAGACCATTATGTTGTCTTCCATGTCCAACATCAACTCTTTACCATGTCATATTTTAATGAGTGCTCACAATCATAAAAGATGTCTAAGATAGTATATTTGTATGTGAAAACATCTCTTTCCTTATTACTTCCTATTAATTGCAACGATGACCAAAACTATGTTTGTCAACTCTCAACAACTTTTATTCATCATACTCTTTATATGTGAAGTCAGTACTATCCATAAGGTCAATATGATCTCTTTGATGCTTTTTATATTTTCTTTTGTCCTCTCATGATGATAGTGAGATAATCAAGCCCTTGACTCAAAACTAATCTTTATTATATAGCCCACGGACTCGATTACATAGATAAGGATCATAAAGAAAACCTCACAACTAGATCATACTAAACTTTATTCTACTAGATCAAGATATTACCAATAGGATCGGACTAAGAAAAACGGTAAAGATAGGAGTGTGATGGTGATACAATACCGGGGCACCTCCCCAAAGCTTGGCAGTTGCCAAGGGGAGTGCCCATACCCATGTGATTATGTCTCTTTCTTTGAAGGTGGTGATGATGGAGTTGTTGCTGATGTAGGCTTGTCGTCCATCTTCAAAGGCATGGGCTCACCATGATAAAAGGATAATCGAGTCTCCAGGATCCTTAAATCTATATCCAAACTCATCTTCTTGAATCTATATTCATACTCACAGTTTTGGTTTTGCAGGTCATTGATCTCGGCTTGTAGGTGCCTGATTTTCTCTTGAAGCTTGAAGATGGCCTCCCCAATGGTCTTGGCGTCCAACTTTTGGTTGTTGGTGAACTCTGTGATCATCATGTGGTTGGCGTTGAGTCCTCGTTCCACCATACCTTGGCACTTCAAAACTTGCTGCTCCATGGCTTCGAGTCTTGTCTCCACGCTTCCGATCCTCTTTGGTCCTTCAACATCGCGGATGTGCAGCACCCCCTCACGCACCTCGACGGTTTAAGGGTGTTGCAACACCTTCGCAAGATAGGGGTTGATGACCTTCTCGAAGAACTTGTCCTTGGGGGTGCTTGAAGACGTCATGGTGATCTAGATCTGTCAGATACACATCTCGAAACAAAAGCAGAGGATATTCGCGTGGTGCGGTGGTCAAAACCTTCGGGAGAATATATAATAATTTTTTACCGACCAAAAGGAGTAACATGCAAGAAAACGGAGTCCGGGAGGCACACGAGGTGCCCACGAGGTAGGGGGCGCGCCCAGGGGGGTAGGGCGCGCCCTCCACCCTCGTGGACGCCTCGTGTCCTTTCCGGACTGCCTCTTATTTTTCTATTTTTCTAAATATTCCGAAACAATGGAAAATTGCCATTAGATGTGTTTTGGAGTCGGTTTACTTACGGTACCACATACCTCTTCCTTTTCGGAGTCTGAATCGTTCTGCAAAGTGTCCCTTATGTATTCCTCCGGGGTTACGGTTTCAATAACATTGGTTTCAACATTTATAAGATTACCTGAGATATAATGTTTGATTCTTTGACCGTTCACCACCTTCGGATTTGTGCCTTCGAAGTTGTTGATTATTATGGCACCGGAACGATAGACCTCCTCGATAATGTAAGGACCTTCCCATTTAGAGAGAATTTTTCCTGCAAAAAATCTTAATCGAGAGTTGTATAGCAAGACATAATCACCAACGTTAAACTCCCGCTTTTGTATCCTTTTGTCATGCCATCTTTTAACTTTTTCTTTACAGTTTGGCATTTTCATAGGCATGGGTTCTCCATTCCTCTAGCGAGCTAATGTCAAATAACCTCTTCTCACCGGCAATTTTGAAATCGTAATTGAGCTCTTTAATAGCCCAATATGCCATATGTTCTAGTACGAGAGGTAAGTGACATGCTTTCCCGTAAACCATTTTATACGGAGACATGCCCATGGGATTTTTATATGCAGTTCTATAGGCCCGTAATGCATCATCAAGTTTCTTAGACCAATTCTTTCTAGATCTATTAACAGTCTTTTGCAAAATTAATTTCAGATCTATGTTACATAATTCTACTTGACCACTAGACTACGGGTGGTATGGGGATGCAATTCTATGATTAACATCGTACTTAGCAAGCATTTTACAGAAAGCACCATGAATAAAGTGTGAACCACCATCAGTCATTAATTATCCAGGGACCCCAAACCTCGGAAAAATAACTTCTTTAAGCATCTTAATAGAGGTGTTATGATCAGCACTATTAGTTGGAATAGCTTCTACCCACTTAGTAACGTAGTCAACAACAACCAAACTATGTGTATATCCATTAGAGGAACGAAATGGTCCCATATAATCAAAGCCCGAAACATCAAATGATTCAATAACAAGTGAATAGTTCATACGCATTTCTTGACGTCTCCTAGTATTGCCAATTCTTTGACATTCGTCACAAGACAAAACAAACTTACGGGCATCCTTGAAGAGAGTAGGCCAATAAAAACCAGATTGCAGTACCTTATGTGCAGTTCCATCTCCAGCATGGTGTCCTCCATAAGCCTCGGAGTGACACTTGCGTAGGATCTGTTCCTTTTCATGCTCACGTACACAATGTCTAATAATACCATGTACTCCTTCTTTATAAAGGTGTGGGTCATCCCAGAAGTAATATCTTAGATCATAGAAGAACTTTTTCATTTGCTGATATGTGAAACTAGGTGATATAAATTTAGCAACAATGTAATTAGCATAATCAGCATACCATGGAGCAGTACGAGAAGCATTTATGACAGCTAATTGTTCATCAGGAAAGCTATCATCAATAGGTAGTGGGTCATCAAGAATATTCTCTAACCTAGATAAGTTGTCTCCAACAGGGTTCTCAGCTCCCTTTCTATCAGTAATATGCAAATCAAATTCTTGTAGCAGGAGAACCCATCTAATAAGTCTAGGTTTAGCATCTTTCTTTTCCATAAGATATTTGATATCAGCATGATCAGTGTGAACAGTTACTTTAGAATCAACAATATAAGGTCTAAACCTATCACAAACAAAGACGACTGCTAAAAATTATTTCCCAGTGGTAGCATAATTTCTCTGGGCACTGTCTAGAGTTTTACTAGCATATTGGATAACATTCAATTTCTTATCAACTCTTTGTCCTAGAACAACACCTACAGCATAATCACTAGCATCGCACATAATTTCAAAGGGTAAATTCCAGTCAGGAGGCTGGACAATAGCTGCAGAGATCAATGCTTTCTTAAGTATTTCAAATGCTTCTACACAATCATCATCAAAGACAAAAGGAACATATTTTTGTAAGAGATTAGTCAGAGGCCTAGAGATTTTGGAGAAGTCCATAATAATCCTCCTATAAAATCCGGCATGACCAAGGAAACTTCTTATACCTTTGATGTCCTTGGGACACGGCATCTTTTCAATAGCATCAACCTTAGCTTTATCAACTTACATACATCTTTCAGAAATTTTATGCCCCAAGATAATATCTTCATTAACCATAAAGTGTCACTTTTCCCAATTCAAGAAAAGATTAGTTTCTTGACATCTCTGCAAAACTCTATCAAGGTTTCTTAAACATTCATCAAAAGAAGTTCCATAAATGGAAAAAAGATCCATGAAAACCTCAATGATCTTTTCACGAAAATCAGAGAATATAGCCATCATGCATCTTAAAAAGTAGAAGGTGCATTACATAAACCAAAAGGCATGCATCTATAAGCAAAGGTACCGAAGGGACAAGTAAAGGTGGTCTTTTCCGGATCCTCTTTTGACACGGGTATTTGAGAGAAACCAGAGTTAATAGCCATCTAGAAAGCAAAAATGAGTATGTTTGGATAACCTTTCTAGAATTTGATCAATAAAAGGCAGAGGGTAATGATCTTTCTTAGTAGCTTTATATAATTTTCGGAAATCAATTACCATACTATAACCTGTAACAATTCTTTGCGGGATCAATTCATCTTTATCATTAGGAACAACAGTAATACCTCCCTTCTTAGGGACACAATGGACAGGACTTACCCACTGACTATCAGCAACTGGATAAATTATACCTGCCTCTAGAAGCTTCAGTATTTCTTTTCTCGCCACTTCTTTCATCCTAGGATTTATCTGTCGTTGATGGTCAATAACCGGTTTAGCGTCCTTTTCCAATTTTATCTTGTGTTGGCATAGAGTGGGACTAATGCCCTTAAAATCATCAAGAGATCCAATAACAGCACGGTGCTTCTTCACAGTTTTCAATAATTTCTCTTCTTCGAGCTCTGAAAGGTTAGCACTAATAATAACAGGATATATCTTCTTTTCATCAAGATAAACATACTTAAGAGTCTGAGGTAATGGTTTGAGTTCAAAGACGGGATCACCCTTGGGTGGAGGAAGATCCCCCTAGAATTTCAACATGCAAATTGTGTTTCAATAAGGGTCCATGTTTGTAGAATATTTCATCTATTTCCCTTCTCTTATTCATATACACATCATTTTCATGGTCTTGTAGATATTGTTCTAAGGGATCGTTAGGAGCTACAGCAATAGAAGCAGGACCAATAATTTCATACTTACTAGGCAATTCTTTATCATGGAGTTGTCTACAAAATTTTGCAAACTTAAAATCATGAGACATATCCCCTAATCCAACAGTAACAATATCATTTTCGCAGTCTATCTTGGCATTAACAGTATTCAAGAAGGGTCTACCAAATATAATGGGGCAAAAATCATCTTGTGGGGAACCAAGAACAAGAAAATCAGTAGGGTATTTAACTTTCCCACACAATACTTCAACACCTCTAACAATCCCAACTGGTGAAATAGTGTCTCTATTGGCAAGTTTAATAGTAGCATCAATACCTTCTAGCTCAGCAGGTGCAATATCGTGCATAATTTCTTCTTATAAGGAAATGGGTATTACACTCGCACTATCACCTACGTCACATAAACCATTATAGCAATGAGCTCCTATTTTAACAGAAATAACAGGCATGCCTACAACAGGTCTATGATTATTCCTAGTATCGGGTTTGGTGATTCTAGCAGCTTCCTCATGGAGGTAAATAACATGCCCATCTATATTATCTTCCAAGAGATCCTTAACCATAGCAACACTAGGTTCAACTTTAATTTGTTTAGAGGGTGTAGGTGTTCTAGTATTACTCTTATGAACCATAGTTGAAGCTTTAGCATGATCCTTTATTCTAACAGGGAAGGGTGGTTTCTCAATATAATCAGTAGGAACGATAGGATCAACATTATATGTGATATTCTTTTTATCAACTTTAACAGGTTCAACTACTTTTACTTCAATGGGAGGATGAAATTTAAACCACTTTTCCTTAGGGAGATGAACATGAGTAGCAAATTATTTACAGAAAGAAGCTACTATCTCAGATTCAAGTCCATATTTAGTGCTAAATTCACAGAAAACATCGATATAGATTTAACACAATCAAACTTAGGTGTTATAACTGACTCCTTACCTTCGTCGAGATCCCAATCTTCACAGTTGCGTTTAACTCTTTCCAATAAATCCCATTTGAATTCAATAGTCTTCATCATAAAAGAACCGGTGCAAGAAGTATCGAGCATGGAGCGATTATTGAAAGAAAGCCGAGCATAAATTTTTTGAATAATCATTTCTCTTGAGAGCTCATGATTGGGGCATGAATATAACATTGACTTAAGCCTCCCCCAAGCTTGAGGGATACTTTCTCAATCATGAGGCCAAAAATTATATATATATATATAATTACGATCATGATGAACCTGATGCATAGGGTAGAACTTATGATGAAATTCCAACTTCAATCAATTGTAGTTCCATGATCCAATATCATCGCATAACCTAAACCATGTCAATGCCTCTCCCTTCAAAGATAAAGGGAAGACCTTCTTATTGATAATATCCTCAGGCATACCTGCAAGCTTAAACAATCCACAAACTTCATCCACATAGATTACGTGAAAATCGAGATGCAATGTTCCATCTCCTGTAAAGGGATTAGCTAGCAGTTTCTCTATCATACCCGAAGGAATTTCAAAGAAAGCATTTTCAGTAGGTTCGGTAGGTTGAGGAGCAACTCTTTGCTCTACTGGTCGGGGTAAAAATACCCCGAACAAGCCCCTCAAAGGATTAAGTTCCATAGTAACAAGTGATAGTAAATTTCAGCACACTATATAAAGTTTTCCTTACCAAATTCCACTAACCAAAGGTGCTTCACTCCCTGACAACGGTGCCAGAAAAGAGTCTTGATGACCCACAAGTGTAGGGGGTCTATCTTAGTCCTTTCGATAAGTAAGAGCGTCGAACCCAACGAGGAGCAGAAGGAAATGATAGGCAGTTTTCAGTAAGGTATTTTCTGCAAGCACTAAAATTATCGGTAACAGATAGTTTGTGATAAAATAATTGGTAACAAGCAATAAATAGTAGAAGAAAATAAGGTGCAGAAAGATGGCCCAATCCTTTTTTTAGCAAAGGACAAGACTGGACAAACTCTTATATGAAGGAAAGCACTCTCGAGGACACGTGGGAATTATCGTCAAGCTAGTTTTCATCACGCTCATATGATCTGCGTTCGTTACTTTGATAATTTGGTATGTGGGTGGACTGGTGCTTGGGTGCTGCCCTTACTTGGACAAGCATCCCACTTATGATTAACCTCTATTGCAAGCATCCGCAACTACAAAATAAGTATTAAGGTAAACCTAACCATAGCATGAAACATATGGATCAAAATCAGCCCCATACGTAGCAACGCATAAACTAGGGTTTAAGCTTCTGTCACTCTAGCAACCCATCATCTACTTATTACTCCCCAATGCCTTTCTCTAGGCCCAAACAATGGTGAAGTGTCATGTAGTCGACGTTCACATGACACCACTAGAGGAAAGACAACATACATCTTAACAAAATATCGAAGGAATACCAAATTCACATGACTACTTATAGCAAGACATCTCCCATGTCCTCAGGAACAAACGTGACTACTCACAAAGCATATTCATGTTCATAATCAGAGGGATATTAATATGCATAATAGATCTGAAAATATGATCTTCCACCAAATAAACCAACTAGCATCAACTACAAGGAGTAATCAACACTACTAGAAACCTACAGGTACCAATCTGAGGTTTTGATACAAAGATTGGATACAAGAGATGAACTAGGGTTTGAGAGGAGATGGTGCTAGTGAAGATGTTGATGAAGATAACCCTCTCCGAGATTGGAGAGTTGTTGGTGATGACGATGGAGATGATTTGACCCTCCCGGAGGGATGTTTCCCCAGCAGAACAGCTCCGCCGGAGCCCTAGCTTGGTTCCGCCAAGGTTCCGCCTCGAGATGGCGGCGCTTCGTCCCATAAGCCTCCTTATGATTTTTTCCTGGTCAAAACACCTCATATAGCAGAAGATGGGCATCGGGGGGCTGCCAGGCAGCCCAAGAGGCAGGGGGCGCTCCCAGGGGGGCGCCCCCACCCTCGTGGACGGTGGGTGGCCCCCCTCCTGTACTTTTTTCGCCAGATATATTTTATATTTTCTGAAACGGAGTTTCGTGGAGTTTTAGGGCTTTTTGAGTTGTGCAGAATAGGTCTCCAAAGTTTGCTCCATTTCCAGCAGAGAATTCTAGCTGCCGACATTCTCCCTCTTCATTTAAACCTTGTAAACTAAGAGAGAAAAGGCATAAGTATAGTGACATAATGCGTAATAACAACCCATAATGCAATAAATATCAACATAAAAGCATGATGTGAAATGGAAGTATCATGGAAACACACGATTCATCTCATACATCACACAACATTGGTCCACGGGCGTTGTCTTGGGGTTATAGCTTCGAAGCGTGCGTTTTCGGGTAGATCAAGTCGTCGGGGGAAGTAGTCGTACTCGCGGTCCGGTAGTGGAAGTAGTGGTACATGTTTCATAGATGTTCAGGGTCATCGGTAGTGGTACTTGACGTTCACGGTGCCCTCGAGGGTCGATAGTAGTCGTACACATCGATGTATTAGTACTTGTGGTCTTGACGACGGTCATACACGTTTTCGTAGATGAACTTGACCTATCCGAGAGATGTGGGCGCCACAGTACTTGGTGAAAAACACGTCGAGGGTACTTGTACTTGCATCGTCGTGGAAATAGTCGTTCAAGCTCCCGTGTGGGCTTGCTGGTCTTGGTCTTTGCAGCGTAGTTGTACAAAAGCATCATCGGACTTGGACGATTCCAGAGGCGTGCACGGGCGATGGTGGTCTTGGCGATTCGACAGGTACCACGGAGATGCACGGGCGAGAAAAGGCCGTCAGTTGGCAACCAACAATGGGGGCGACCTCTGGCTTGGCGCGGGCGACAGGAGGATACAAGGTAATGATGAGGACCGGTGGAGATGGCCGGATTGGCCAGAACCAAGAAGCGCAAGGACGGAGGAGACCCGACAGGGTTGGGGGATTGAGCGGCCGGTAACCTCCGGCGGCTGGGCGGGCAACCGAAGTCGAAGGCGATACGCAGGGGAGGCCATGGCGAGGAGTGCAGGGGCGGCGCTCGCCGGGGTGGTGGCGGTGGGGCCAGCTTCGAGGAGGAGGGCGCGGCATGGAGGTACGGGGCGACAGCGATGCAATGGAGACGTAGCAGGGCTGGCGACAACGATGCTGATGGCATGGAGGAGAAGGACGTGGCGCTAGTGGGAGAAGGAGGCGGGACTCGACACTCCGACGGGACGGCGGCAACTGCAGGGAGCGGGCGGCGGCCATGGCGCTCGGGAAGGCATGGGGAGGAGACGGTCAGGCGCGGGGAGGACGAGAGGAGAGGTCGTGGGGATTGGGCAGAGGGGAGAGGTCGAGGGATCTTTCGATCCCTCTCGCGGCGCTAGGAGGGACGGAGGGACGATCAGCTAGTGTTGAGGGGCGGGGAGATGGGACTTCGCCCATGGTGGGTAGGCCTGGCTACGGCTGGGCCAAGGTAGGCTGGGTTCTCTCTCTGTACATTCTTTTTCAATTTTAAAATAAAGCAGAAAAAGAGAAAGAAAAGAAAGAGAAGGTATGGGGGTCGAATTTGGGCATGGGGATAATTTTCACGAACTCGTAAAAATGTTCACGGTCCACGAAAAATAGGAGAGGCACGATTGAAAGATTTAATTCAAACTCATTTGAATTTAATTCAAATGGGTTTGAACTAGGACTTGCTTTTAGAAGTGTCCAAAAATGTTTGGATTTTTGGAGGAACCTCGAAAACTGGATAAGGATTGTTGGCAAGGTTAGAGAGTCAAAACTTGAAGTAGAAAAGTCAATGGAATTTTATAAGTGTGTTATTGGTGATTCCAAAGTTAATGGAATATTTTTATAATAGCTCCCTAATATATTGAGAGCATATGTTGTAAAGTGAAATCCTCATGTGAAATCCCTTGATTTAAATAGATCCAAAAGAACTATGCAATTTATTTAGTTGAGTTATTAAAAATTAAATTGCGTGATGGCATGATGACATGATGCAATGCAAAAAAATAAATAGATCAAGCCCAAATGAAACACACGGTGACGTCGAAATATATGGAAGTCTTCTGTCGCGTCGTTCTTGGGGCGTCACAACTACTCGTAACGCCCCGGACACACCCGCCGGTAGTCGTACTCCTGGCGGGGTCTAGACTGGCCCCACAAATCAATACTAGTCTTTTCTGTGCACTTTGTCCTCACTCATGCGCACCTGGGAGCAACTTCCCGGTTGGTCACCCATCCTAAAATTACCCCAAGCTGAGCACGCTTAACTTTGGAGTTCTTTCTCAATAGGCTCCCAGAAAAGAAGGAATTCCTTATTGATGTGAGTAGTCTATCATCCCTAATAAGCCAGGCTGATGACCTTGCCGCTGCGTCTTCTGCCAATTCTGCCCTCGAACAACAGGTGCTCAAACTGACTGAAGATTTTTCCCAGAGTGCCAAGGAGGTTGAGACCATCAAGGAGGTAGCGCGGAAAATAGAAATCCTTTTGGAGGACGTGCGATCATAGCTCTCTTCTAAGGGTTAAGAACTTGAGGCCGCCTCCTGCACCATTGAGGACTTGAAGACCACGGTTGGCACCTTGGAAGGCTCGGCAGAATCTAGTGAGCCCCGTACACAGCAGCTGACAAAGTATTTGGACACTGTCAGGCGCCTCTGCAAGGATACCAAGGACAAACTAGCGAATCAGTCCGAGTAGGTCGACCTCTGGATCGAGAGCTTGATTTATACTGCTGAACGTCTTGGTGCCCAAGCCGCAGCCATGAGCATAGAAGAGCCAATCCACTCGTCCAGCAAGAAGGAGGTCCCAAGCATCAAGTTAGGGGTCTTCTTCAACAAACTGGTCGACAAGATGAAGTTGCATGAAGAGGGGAGGGCCGGCCGCTTTGCAATGGAGTTTTGGAAGCTTACCCGCGTCGCCCTCCTCATGGTCCTAAGTAACCTAGCTTGCTCCCACACATATCTCGATATTAACGATGGCTTCAGGAAGCCACCGCTGGGCGCAGACGTCTATGCTGCCGAGAAGAAGGCCACCCCCCTTGCCGACCAAGTTCTTGGCGTCCCCTCCACTTCATGAAGCCGCCAGGCCCGGTGCTGAATCATTCTCACCACCGTGTTGGCCTATAATCAAAACAATGATGCATGACCCGCATTTAGGTGTTGTCTTATTTATGCCTCATGTGGAGCTTGAAACTTATGTTTAATCTAGATTGCATGTTTATCCCTTACGAGTTTTATCTGTGTAGTGTTCGTACGATTAGTCTCTTTGTACTTTCAGGTTGCCTGCCGGTATCATATTACCGCAATGGTCGTAAGGGGCTGGCCCTTAACAGTTATTTTGGCATGTATGCATCCCAGCAGGTTTTTCCTCAGTAGTTTCCAACGCAGCCACTCGTTCTGCAAGCAGGCTCTGATCAGAACGAGGGTGCAGACATGAATCTAGCAGAGGTACCATCATGTGCAAGATTCTTTCATACGAACACTCATACACTCGAGGGATGAACAAACATGCAAATATAGATATTTATAACGAAGGAAAGGTAGCATGAACTTAGCTCTAATTTGTGTCTTCATCTATTCCTCGCCTTGTTGCGGCCGTTCGCACGGCCCACATCTTCTAGAAAAGATTGTGTTGTTTGTATATCAGCCTCTAGCTCTCGGGACGGGTTGGCTTGAAGCACATGTAACTTGGGGCAGCAAGGCATGATGTTAGGTATGGTATGTTTCTCTCTCTTCCCCTCTACAACTCTTGACCAATCCAACGACATATGGCACAAAAAACCATGCAAACATGGGGGGCCTTGCCAGTGCATACTTATCGGGGCGTCGATCAACTAACTTGCACTGGTGATTTACTCCGGATTTCCCTAAGCAAGGTAAATGATGAACAGAGCATCGCACGGGCTAGTCGACTTTGAGGACACTTAGACCCAGAGTAGCATGATTGTCAAAGAGTGAGAGTGGTAAAGAGAGGAAATTGGGTACCCTTGCACATCGTTCTCTCCCCTTGAACAGGATTCGCAGGGCACTTCCGTCGCGTGGCCCGCTCCGGGTGGAATTGTTGCCCTTGCTGCTAGTCTTCGTCGTTGTTGAGACTACCGAAATGCGGAGACGAGAAGGAGTTGGTGAGATCGGCGCGGGAGAAATGTTTCTCTTTCGCCCCGCCTCAACCATCCCCTTGGGCGTCGCAAGGGTCGACGTCTTTGGCGAATACGACATGCTGCTTATGCTATCGGGTTCGTGCAAGTGATCTTCCTACCTAGCGCACCAAAGATGTCGTGGCAAACCACGGCCACCTATGGGACCATGAGACCCTTTTGGTTCGGCGAGGGCATGGGCACGTTGCACAAACAATGGAGAAGCGTAGCACAACACATCAGATATCACAATGGTAGTTTTTACCCAGGTTCGGGCCGCCGCAAGGCATAAAACCCTACTCCTACTTTGGTGGATTGATAGTGGGAGGTGGAATAGCAAGACACACTTGCCCAGAAAGGCTGCCTCGGGGCGAGAGTGGCTACGCGCGTATGAGTGTGTGAGGGTTCGGATCGACCAAATCCTTTCTACGGTCGCCATGGGCCTCCTTTTATAGATTAAGGTGTCACAACAGTGGCAAATCGGTCTTTCCATACTGAATAGATAGCGAACCGTGCTATCATACCTAACTTTGCAGGCTGATAGAGAGCATTAAATGTGCCACTTAGTGTCACATCACGGCTTGCCCGGCAGGCCCTACAGGTCTATTTTGCTAGCTTGGCGCCTGCTTGCTTAACATGTCTTAGGACGGGTGTCACTTGGAGGTTCTTGTTGTAAGAAATGGACGCCATGTGGCAGGAGGCTGGCATTGAGCCACTTAGTAGATTGATACCACACTGATTTACGACGGGCGTCACTGTGAGGTGGTGGTTTGCCTCCGCGAGCCCCAGTTGGCATGCCGGGGTGATCTTGGGGGGCTTGCTTCTGGGGTGATCCAACCTCGCCAGGCTCGTGTGCCCGACAAGGAAGGCCCTTCTTCTGGTGATATCTTGTCTCTTTGGCTAGTCTTGGTTGTCTTGATCCCTTCGGTCAACTCTCTGATTCCTCAAATATTTGATCCCCTCGTGTCTTCATCTGATCCTGGTTCTGCAAACTTGCCCTTGCACCTGCTGGCTTGTCGTCTGGGCATGGGTCAGGGGAAAATATAGACCCTTGTTTGTGTACACCAACACAGATGGCCTATCCCGATGGTTACTGGGTCATGTGTGAAGGACCCCCTTATCACACACACTAACAAGGTGACGGTTTAAAACTCCATCACAGAAAGGGAGTAAAACCGTTTGTTTAGGACGTATTTGCACTAGTGATATTTTCATGGCTTGTTCGTTTTTGGAAATATTTGCTACGCTAGATCATTACACATCCTGGTATACCTCCAGAGGCGTTCATATAGAGTAGTATTGTTCTAGGTATCGAGTTGAAAATTTGAGTTGTAAGTAAATAAAAGGGTGATGATCATCATTACTAATTATTAGAGCATGTCCCAAGTGAGGTAATGAAAAAGAGGCCAAAAAGAGCCCAATAAAAAAGAAAAAAAGAAAAAAAAAGAAAAAAAGAAAAAAAAAGAAAAAAAATGAGAGATAAAGAGAATAGGGGCATGCTAATTCCACACTTGTGCTCCAAAGTAGCACCAATGTTTTTCATATAGAAAGTATCCTATGTTGTCACTTTCATATACTTGTGAAAATTTTCATTATAGTGTTGTATGCACACTCACTTAGTTTTCAGTTTGAGCTTTCATACACTTATAGCTCATAGCGCATCCGCTGCATGGCAATACTTACTCCTCGCATTGACATCAACTGATGAGCATCTCCATAGCCTATTGATTAGTTGCGTCGATGTAAGACTATCTTCCTATTTGTCTTCTACATATTAATCTCTACCGCCACATTCTATTCAACCCATTATGCTATGTCCATGGCTTGAGCTCATGTATTGCATGGGGGTTGAAAATGCTGAAGCGCATTAAAAAGTATGAATCAATTGATTGGCTGACACCGGGTAGTACATGATTTATATTTTGTGGTAAGAAGATGGAGCATAAAAAGGCTATATGATTTTCTAAGGATAGCGTTCTTTAGCATTGATACTTTGGAAGACATGATTGTTTGTTGGGATGCCTGAGTATTGATGTCTTTATATTAAATTATAGACTATTGCTTTGAATAACTCGTATCTTAATATTCATGCCATGATTAGATTATATGCTCAAAATTATGTTAGGTAGCATTCCACAAAAAAACATTATATTTATTATCATTTACCTATTCGAGGACGAGCATGAATTAAGCTTGGGGATGTGATATGTCTCTGTCCTATCTATAATTTTTAATTGTTTCAAGCCTATATTCTATAACTTTCATATACTTTTGGAAACATTTTATATTATTTTTGGGACTAACATATTGATCTAGTGCCAAGTGCCAGTTCCTGTTTGTTGCATGTTTATTCACAGAATATCCATATCAAACGAAGTCCTAATGCGATAAAAAATTATGGAGATTTATTTTGGAATATATGTGATTTTTGGGAAAACAAATCAACGCAAGACGGTGCTCGTGGGCCACATAAGGCACGAGGGTGCGCCCTGGTGGCTAGTGGGTCCCTCGTATGTCGGTTTACCAACTTATTTCACTATAAGATAGATAATTTATGGATAAAAGTCCTCTCAAAATTTCAACCCAAATGGAGTTATGGATATTTGGATATTTAATAAATAGTAAAGGCCACAAAACGGGTTTGCGAAACAGAAGAGAACAGAGAGAGATCCAATCAAGGAGGGGCTCCTGCCCCTCCACCGCCATGGAGACCATGGACCGGAGGAGAAACCCTCCTCCCCTATAGGGAGGAGGCCAAGGAATAAGAAGAAGGACGGGGCTCTGTCTTCCTCTCTCCCGGTGGCACAGGAGTGTTGCCGGGGCAAGGATCGTGAGGGAGATCTACACCAATAACCTCGCTACTATCAAGACCAAGTTTCTCCCCCTCTATGCAGCGGTGTAACACCTCTTCTCCCCGCTGTAATATCTACTTAAGCATGGTGCTCAGTGCTATATCTTTTTATCCAATGATGTGTGGCTATCCTATGATGTTTGAGTAAATTTGTTTTGTCCTATGGTTGATTGATGATTGTGATTGGTTTTCGTTGTATGTTTTATTTTGGTGTTGTCCCATGGTGCCCTCCATGTCGTGCAAATGTGAGGAATTCCTACTGTAGGGTGTTGCAATGCATTCATGATTCTCTTATACTGGGTGGCGTGAGTAACAGAAACACATACCCGAGTAAGGGGTTGTTGCCTATGGGAGTAAAGAGGACATGATACATAATAGCATGGTTGCGTTTTACCTTAATGATCTTTAGTAGTTGCAGATGATTTCTAGAGTTCCAATCATTAGTGCACATGATCCAAGTATAGAAAGTATGTTAGCTCACACCTCTTCCTCATATAAAATTGCAATAACATTTACCTGTATAGTTATCGATTGCCTAGGGACAAATAACTTTGTGGTGCTACTAAAAACTTTCTACTAAATACCTAACTTTATTATCTTGCAAATTAATCGTAGTTTATTATCGCTAAGTACATCTAGTTATATTCTTGGAAACCTATCCTATCACACCTACAAAATAATTTTATAATTGTTCTAGATAAAGCGAAAGTTAAGTGCGCGTAGAGTTGTATCGGTGCTCGATAGAACTTGAGGAATATAAATTCTACCTTTACATCATCGTTGGCTTTGACGCTCTTAATTTTCAAGAAAGGCTACAATTGATCCCCTATACTTGTGGTTTATGCATCTGCGCTCCTTCAAAACATGTGGACGTCCTCCAGAAGATGACACAAGGCACGATTTCTTGGAGATGGGACGTAAGGCCGAAGAGGCTCTTGGGCATGGCATCAGCAGATCACAGCGCGACACAGAGGTCTTGGAGTTCCGCTATCATCATGCGAAACAACTCCACCATCTACTTCATTCGATGATTTAGCAGTTGTGCGGATGGCAACCCCGGGAATTTCCCCCAAAAGGCCTTCTCCGCCACATGGCCCGCCAGATGGCCGTAGTGCGCCACCCTATCCGCCACGCTCTATGGAAGATCCACGAAGAGTTCTGCGGAACACACTATTGGCTGAGCTTGATACACTCTTTGCTACCAAACAAATATTGTAATAGAAATAGCTTACCCAAGGTGATATGCTCCACTTTTCGGAGCACCTCGTGGTCAGCCCCGACCATGGTCTTGAGCTTGGAGTGGCCAAGTTGGAGTTTCATGAGGTCCTCATTCATTTGCTACCCCTTCGTCTGAATCTTGTTGCGCTCCTCAAACAAACCTTTCAGGCTCTCCTTGATCTATATGAACCGTGCCCGGTCCTTCTCCCAGGCTACCTTCTCGGGATCTTGGGCATTATACGCCTGTGCAGCTGCAGCCTTCTGTTACTCGGCTTCGTACCAAGCTCTTTCGAGGTCGGCCTTGAGCACCTCAAGCTCAGCCACTGATGCTATCATTCAAACTATCGGGACCCCGATCCTAAGTCACAAAAATCTAGCATGTAACCCATCATATCACTTTGCGGCCTCATGCACGGTATTCCCACGACTGCAACCTTACCTAGGACAGGACCATTTACGCCTTTTGGATCACGTATATGGTAGTGTCATTAGCATCCATATGACAAAGAACCTAGGCCAACATGACTAGTTGTAAACCCAAGGTGGCACAAACTTATAGAGACATGCATACATGACCCTACAATACACGTGACGGTCAGTAGCGAGTGTAACCGGGCTATATCAAGCTAGCAGGACTTCGCTAAACACCGCGTGATATTTCCCCGAAGGGACAGACACGGGAGCAAGGAAGGACACATGTTGGTCACTCCATTTGTTTCGGAGCAGTAGCAACCTACCAAGGCTCAATGGAAGCACTAGGAAGCATTTCCCCTTATGAAATGCTACTAAGAATAAAGAACTAGGTGTCAGATCCCACACATACCAAGAATTTCTATAGCATACACACAATCTACTCGATATGTAAATACAACTTGGCATCACAACAAAAATCTATGACTCAAAATATTCATTTAGAATGCTCTGAAGATCCATACATTACATGATAATAGAAACATGGGTCTCATGACCCAACATTCAGGTCATGCAAGCAACAAGCACATGCAGAAGCTTATCCTGTCTGAGTACAGACAGCTGAAAAGAAAGAAGGCTAGAAAGCCTGACTATCTACAATACCCTCCATAGGAACCAGACCTTTATCTGGGATTTCCAAGCCAATCAGTCAAGGTCGAACTCATCATAGGTACCACTAGGGAGACTGAAGTCTCCTCTGCAAAAACATAAATTAAGCAAATGGGAGTACAAATGTACCCAGCAAGACTTACATAAGAAGTAGCTACATATGCATCGGTATAAACAAAGGGGTTGTGGAGATTAGCTACAACAAGCTAGCTTTGACTCAATGGCCATCATGTACTACGACTACCAGCATTTTCTTTGAGGTGAGAAAGCGCACACGAGTCCACATATTTACCTTAACAATACACCACTATGTATCCGCCCCCATCTCCTTACGAGAAGGCCATCCATAGCATCACGCTTATCTTGCACGTTGAGTATCCACTTCCAGTTATCTATGAACAATGTAAGCTTTCCAAGTAGTCCATATATGCGAAGGCCTCTATTCAACTAGTTCGATAACCTTGCAAGTGTATACTTCTTCACACATGTTTCCACCACTTAGCATGTGGACAAGACATGTGCTTGGAAGACTCTAAGCGAAAGCCGACGTGGGTGTAGACCACGTCCTAACCAACCACACAAGTCTCTAGTCTAGGTCTATCCCCTATTAGGGTTCCATCCATAAGGTTGTCCGACCGAGGTTTCCACTACGGCCCCAAACGATATGTGCAGGGTTGCTGAGCCAACCAAATGGGTGCCTCGGTACAACGGGCTACTTTCCTAGCGCATCATAGCCCACCCCTCGGGTCAGCGCTACGGACGGCCTCCATCATACTACAAACGCTAGAAACTACTTGCAACTCCTGGACAGAGTACACCGGGGTCAATAAGTCGAGCAGGGTCATATTTCAGGCTCAATATGTGGTAGTAGGTGTTCTTGGATCACAAACATAGAACTCAGATCCCGAGGACGGTTTCAATGAGACAACCCACCACTTACTCCTACATGGCCTCTGATCACTACCTTTACCAAATCATGTTCACTAACTTAGCTCTTAACTGTAGGACATGTTCACCACCATTCTAATACATCCTAGATGAATCAGACCTGCACAACTCTAAGCATAGCAGGCATAACAAGCAAGCATGAATGAGTAGGCACATCATGGCTCGAACAACTCCTACTCATGCTAGTGGGTTTCAATTATTTACTCTGGCAATGACAGGTCATGCAAAGGAATGAGCTCAACTTCCGCAACATGTAACAGTTGAATCGTTGTTGTCCTAATGAAGTAAAAGAGGGCAAGAGGGAGAGAGTGGGATTGTATCGAGATGATCAAGGGGGATTGCTTTCTTGGAACTTCTGAAGATAGCATTGTGTCTTCATCACTGACATCGATCTCAAAATCGGAAAACGTCTACCGAGAGGGAACAAACACCAGCAAACAAGAGGGAGCACAATAAATGCAATCCAACAATATGATGCATAATCAGGACATGGCAATATGCTGTGATTTGGTGTCGGTGGAGAACGACGCCAATGGGATCACTGGAATCCCTTCTACGGTTGGCGGGCGTGAGGTTGTGCAAAGAGCGGGTCTAGGAGTCGGTATAAGGATCGTTTACCCAGGTTCGGGCCGCGAGAATGCGTAATACCCTATTCCTTCTTTTGTGTGTATTTGAGTGTTCTTGAGTTCTTGAAAAATACCCTATCCTTCTCCAGTATGCCTCGAGGCTCCTTTTATACTCCAAAGGGGCTGCCATAGTGGCACACAGGAGGTGGTAAGGTGTACAGTGCATAGGCTGATCTCATGCCATTACGGGACAAGACGCATTAAATGCGCTACTTAGGTGTCCACTTTCTTTATCGGGGACAAAAACGAGGCCCGTCCCATCCGTGGCCTCTCCGTCCGGTTGCGACGCGCGTCTGGGCCAGCGGGGCAGACAGCTGAGATGGCGTGGTGGTAGGGTCTTCACGAAGATCCGCATGCTACCACGCAGGTGCTTGACTAGCTAGACTAGGAACCACGTATAGCCACGTGCATACCTGCCTGGGCTAGTGGGTCGACCGCCGAGCTGGCGTGACGATGGGGTGGCAAGGGTTTGCCGCGGTCCTGCGCTTGTTCTCGACAAGGGACTTGTCGGGGCCTCCATGAGCGTTCTGGGCAAGAGGCTTGCCGGGGCTTCTGCGGCCGTCCTCGGCAAGAGGCTTGCCGGGGCCTCGGGGTGTCTTCGGCGAGGAGCCTTGTCGGGGCCTCGTGGGCATCCTCCGCAAGGAGCCTTGTGATTGCCTTGTCTTCTAGTTCTCATCTTGGGAATCATAGACCCTTGTCTTTACAAAGATCTCCATGCCATCACGTGGGCACTTCCGGAGCCTTGATTCCAATGTTTTTAATGATGTTGGAGCTCCTAGGCTCAAGGATGGTTGCAACAGAGGCGTTTGGGTGAGTTGCCTCAGCAAGGGTTCTTGCCGGGGGCGTGCAGGCCACCCCAGCAAGAGTCCTTGTCATGGGAGAGCCTGTCTTCTTGCTTGGACTTCTTGTGCCACCGTCTTGGAATTGCTCTAGTAACTTTGTGTCTCTGGCTTCCCTCCTCTGCCTAGTTATGTGTGGTCGCAGGCGTGGCTCTGAATACCCATGCACAAGTAAGGGGTATAAAGGAGCGCCCCTACTTTTGTACACTGATAGGAGCCCCCGGGCCGGGGCCATACATAGGAGCGACGCGTTGTTGGGCTAGGCCCAGAACGGTGCGCGGGCAGTGGGGTTGGATCCATTTTTGCTGCAGTAACTCATCCAGTGGTTGCCCTTCCCCACGATCTGCGCTGACGTGGGGGTCGTTCATGGGGCGATTGCTGCACGGCGGTGTCACGTCACAGTAAATGGTAAAGGGGGCGGCCCGTGCCTTCCCCATAAAAGGGGAAAAACCACAGGCACGCCACTCATTTACATCATGCGCTTCTGCAATCTCGAGTCCGCCATTCCTCTGCTTCTTCTCCAAGCGAAAAGCAAAAGCTCTTGCCCCCGCTCGCCACCACCATGCTCCCCTTGCCTCTGATGCCTCTCGTCTACCCCTGCCACTATGGCACCCTAGTCCAGCAAGGGCAAGGGAGTGGTCCAGGATGTGGGGGAGAAGGAGCTACTGGTCAGCAAGTTTGCGGCGCTTCGAATGCAGCACGACTATTTCCCCCCGACGGTCGACACGGCCCATCTTAGAGTAGGAACCCCGACTTAGAAGTCGAGATCACCGAATGCACGTGTACAGTGATCCCAGAGATCAATGCTCACTGAACACACAGAAGCTGAATAACAAGAGTCTTACATCCATACAAATAGTCTTACACGAATTATGGCCATTATGGCCAAGTCTTACATAGATAGAGCCTCACGGGCTGAATAGCAAATAACTCAAATAGCAGAAGTCTTTGATGGTAGGTAGAACCCATGCCATCTGCCTTAACCCTACATGCATTCTGACTGGGATAGCGTCCTAGTTTGCATGTTTGTCTCCAAAGAACTCTTCCTCAGATTCCTGTTCTTCCATGCCTGGCCAATTAAATAACAAGTGGCAAGCCAATGAGTACTTTGAATGTGCTCACAAGCAACCCAAGATGTGGTAACAATGCAATGCAACATTAATGAACAATCTAGCAAGGGCTAGAATGAATATTCTACCATCAAGTTTATGCATCAGTAAACTCGCGTAACCTCGAAGACAGGTTACCGATATCAACATGAATATGATTCAACTCATCGAGTCAAGTCACAACCTTGACTCATCACACACATACTATCACCGATGAAGTAAAATTTTGGACATAGTTTAAGTAGCACCACCCAACTGTCCATGACCGTGGACACGGCTATTCGAATAGTTTTACACTCTGCAGAGGTTGCGCATTTTACCCACAATATCCGGGGAACTTCCGTGTCATCCACGACCCGCGGTACCTCAAATACCCGGGGTAAGCACCCGGTCATTACCTTTCCTTAGACGACACTAACATAGAGTCCACTCGTTGGTACACGGCCCTCGGGTACAAACAATAGATCACGAGACTTGCCCTAATTTCAATGTCACGCGTACCCGAAGGGACCAACGGTGTGTCCGGTTCCCTGTGAAAACAGTCATGGTCGTCTATCCAAGCACGACCCCGTCCCGGGAAAGACCTCAAGTCTTCCCGTCACTAGTAATGCGGGCACCATGCTAGTATCGACCTAAGTAATCAATAAAGCCCCGTCCCATAAGGGGTAGTGTGGTTGCACATGTTTGGTTGGGACGGTAGTCACACATAAATCTAATCCATTATTTCACCCATGCACAAGATTTTACCGGCACATCACTTCTTTCTCAAGTGATGACCTAATTCAACATCACCCTCGGGCATTAGGGGCACCCGATGGGTTCATGCAAAGATTTTAACCACGAAGGTTCAAATCACACATGCATCATTTAAGCATCAAGACTAACTATTTGCAGGTAATCTAGCACATAGCAAGATCAAGTTCGAGCATGCATCATGTGGTGGTTCATCTAGGTCACCATCGTGAATCTATCATCATGCATCGGAAACAAACGTGTTCCGAGAACAAGTGTATCATGGTCAAAGGGTTGCTTGCCTGGATTGGCTTGGTCTTCAAAGTCTTCAAATCCTTCTCCTTCTCCTTCTTCAGCAACTTCGTCAAATACGGTATCTATACGTCGCATAATAACAATAGAAAAATAGGACCACAAATAAAATAGAAAAATCAAAGTGCTCAGAAAAATGTAAACTCATTTTTATAAAATACTAGAGGAATTTCTAAGATGGGAAAAATACTTAGTTGGAGTTTTGAAGCAACAGAATGGATTCTATTGATTTTAGAACATGAGTTTTACTGCTCAAATTTGAATTTAAATTTGAACAGAACAGAAAAGTTTCATAGGTGTGAGTGAAAGTGGTACCATTAAATAGGTTGGAATATTACAAGAATTTAGGAGTTGGAATTATTTTATTTGGACCATTATTCTTTTTTGTAAAAATGTTTAAAACAATTACAGAAAAGAAAAAGGAAAAGTGCCCTGTGCAACTGGGCCAGAGAAGGCCACAGTGCACGGCCCAGGGCGGACCAGCCCAGCCGCACGGGTGCCTGCGCGCGCACGTCTGGTTTTTAAACCTGACGGGCGGGGCCCGACGGTCAGTGACTGAGAGGAGGGGGATAGAGATGTGGGGATGACAGGCGGGGCCCGCCTGTCGTCTCCAACCTCACGGCCACGGCGACGGCAAGCTCACCGGCGAGGTTTCCGGCCACGGCGATGGCAACGGAGGGCAGGGATGGGTCCAGCGTCGAGTGGCGGATGCAGTGGAGGTGGTGCGGCACGCCGGGGAGGTCGGGTTCACCGGCGGCGAAGTGGGACGGCGGAGGGTCGTCGGGAGGTCATTTCTCTGGTCGTTTCCGACTGCAACAGGAGGGGGAAACAGAGGGGAAATGGTCAGTGTTGCACTGCGGTTCTAGATCGGGCGAAAGGAAGGGCAGAGGAGGCCCGTACTGCGAGATCACCGGCGGCCCGACGCGGCGGAGCACCGGTCGATCCCGAGCACTAGGACTTCCTGGGGTTGAACTGATGGTGCTGGGGGACTCAGGGAGGTGTGGTGGAGCTGCTGATGCTGTTGGAGAGGCCCGGGGGGGTCCTATTTATAGGGGGACGGCGGAGTCCCATGGTCCAGTACGCCGGCGAGCTCCGGCTCGACGCTACAGCTCACGGGGGGCGATGGGAATGAGTCCATGGTGTTGCTGGACGAGCTCTACGTCCAGTTGAGGTGAGAGGAGGAGCGGGGGAGCTCCTAGACCGTGCGCGCGTGCGAGGCCGAAGAGTGGACGCTGCGGGCGGCCAGCGCGCGTGCGACGACGGCCACTGGAAGGCGCAGGAGGAGGGGGGACAGCGCCGGGGTGGTCGTGGACGTCGAGGAGCATCGACTGGCGCGAGGGAGAGGCCCGAGGCTGTCGGGGGCCGGCGATTGGCTGGAGCTACAGTGCGGTGGCGCACTGTAGCGTACTCCAGAGCGCCCGAATGGCTGGCACCTTCGTGCCCTTGCCGCTCTGTTCAAGTCCAACGTGCCCAAGAGTGTCTAGAAGGTCAAGGGAGGATTAAAGAAATGGCCTGAGGCCTTGGATGCCCTGGAGATGCTGAGAGAGAGGGAGGATGCTGGTGACTTGGTGAAAATTTGCTGTCCAGCAGGGTAAACTAGGGTTCTTACCCCTCAATCATGGAGCTGGGGTGCTGGAGAAGTTATTGGGGGTAGCCAGTAACTGAATGAACATGTGGTAAAAAGTTGAGGCCAAGGAGAAGAGTAAAAGTGATCAAGATGAGGGTTTTAGTAATTCTGCAGAAGGTGTTTGATCAGTGTTTGGTCAAGCAAATGACCTCCACTTGACATGGCCCTTAACAGGATTGAATAACATGTGAAAATAGGGTGCTTCACCAAATTTGGGCTCATTTTAAGAAACTAGACAATGTAACTTGGGTGAACCCTAGAAATCAACAAAAATAGCTTCATCTTGATTGAGTAAGCTAATCATCTCCCCTTGATGCACTACTTGGTGTAGCATCATCATTTGGGGTTATGATCATGCCCACACAGTTTTAAGCTCCAGATAAAAAGTTGGTAATGTAAAGTTGTTCAAATTTGCATTTGAACAGAAAGGGTTTTAGGGTGATCTGATCATGTTGCACTATTCCAAATCTTGTGCCATTTGGTCTAGATGCCTTATTAGGCCATTCTAGCATGTGCACCAAGTTTGAGAGCATTTGGACAAGTTTTGCAATGTAAAGTTGCTCAAACTTTAAATATGGACAGAATGGTTATGAAGGGGTTTGAGGATGTTTTCTTGCTTCCCAAGGCATGGGACTTGGCAAGATCATCAAATATGTCATATATGACATGATACAATTTCCCTAGAATTTTTGGAGAATATTTCCTTTGTAAGTATTTCAAAAGCTTGAAATATCCAGAAAGGGTTTTAGAGGGTTTAGCCCATTATTTTGAACATGACCTAGTGCTAAACCTCTTATATATGGACAATATATGTCCTCTGAGTCTCCCTGAATTTTGGCAAATATTTTTGAAATAATTAAATAATTTTCCCCTATTAAAGACCATTTCTAGCCTTAAGAAAAAACTTTTAAATAAAATAGGAAAATAACTTTTAAAATTATACCTTTGTGGTTTCTGGGAGTCCTATGACTACTAGGTCTCAAATAAACCTTTTGAAACAATTTTCTCACCCTAAATCAAGTACTTGCAGTGCAAATCTCAATTCAGTGGTTTTTGGAAAACTAAATTTTATAAAATACTTTTTGGCCAAGTTAATTTTGTAAGAAAATACTATACTGTTATATAACACTTGGCATGATCATTGGGCAGAAGTTTTGGGTATGCAGATGAATTCTACAAGAGGTCATAGTTAACTTTAATGAGCACATGAAAAGCATATGAAGAAAAACTCAAATCCAAATAAAAGCCAAATGATGCTACAAAAATTTGCTGGTCCAAATTTTCATGCTTCAAAGGTACAAATAACATGTTACAAAATGCAGGGTGTGACAGACCTACCCCCCTTACAAGAATCTTGTCCCCGAGATTCCTAAACTAGGGCTTAAAAGAGATCGGGAAACTCAGATCTAAGGTAGTCTTCTCGTTCCCAGGTTGCTTCTGCTTCAGTGTGGTTGCTCCACTCGACCTTGAAATACTTGATGGTACGGCTTCGCGTACGTCGTTCTGCTTCGTCCAGAATGCGAATGGGCTTCTCGCGGTAGGATAAATCAGGCTGCAGATCAATGGCTTGGTGATCAACATCCTTGTAGAGATTAGGCTTGTCTGGAACTTGGAGACATTTCCGGAGTTGTGACACATGGAATACATTGTGCACATCGGATAGCTCAGGTGGTAGTTCCAACTGGTAAGCCACTTCTCCTCGTCGTGCAGTGATGTCAAAGGGTCCGATGAACCTTGGTGCGAGCTTCCCCTTGACGTGGAAACGCTTGGTTCCCTTCAGAGGAGTTACCCGCAGGTACACATGGTCCCCGACATGGAAACTTATGTTCCGACGGTGAGTGTCAGCATAGCTCTTCTGCCTTGACTTGGCTGCCTTCAATCGCTTTCTGACTAGTTGGACTTGCTCTTCTGCTGCGCGGAGATTATCCGGTCCAAAGACTAGTCCTTCTCCAGTCTCTGACCAGTTGAGGGGTGTGCGGCATCTGTGTCCGTACAACACCTCAAATGGTGCCATCTAAAGGCTCGACTGGTAACTGTTGTTATAGGAGAACTCGGCAAAAGGGAGACAATCTTCCCACTTGGCTCCATATGCCAAGACACAGGCTCGGAGCATATCTTCGAGAATCTGATTGACTCGCTCTGTCTGACCTCCGGTCTGTGGGTGAAAAGCCGTGCTGAAAGACAACTTGGTTCCCAAGGCTTCTTGGAACTTCTTCCAGAACCTTGAGGTGAACTGGGTTCCTCGATCTGACACAATCTCCTTGGGAACGCCGTGAAGACTTACGATTCGGTCGATGTAGAGAGCAGCCAGCCGGTTGCCATCATAAGTGGTCTTGACAGGAATGAAATGGGCCACCTTGGTCAAATGATCGACTATGACCCAGATGGAGTCATGTCCTCTATTCGACCTTGGTAATCCAGTGATGAAGTCCATTCCGACTTTATCCCACTTCCACTCAGGAACTTTGAGTGGTTGAAGCAATCCAGCAGGTCGCTGATATTCAGCCTTGACCCTTTGGCACACATCACAATTGCAACATAGGTTGCAATCTCTCTCTTCATCCCGTGCCACCATAATTGTGTCTTCAAGTCTTGGTACATCTTGGTTCCTCCGGGGTGGATGGAATACGGAGTGTCGTGGGCTTCTTGCAGAATCAGGTTCTTCAGTTCTGTGTTGTTTGGTACGCAGATGCGGCCTTTGTACCAAACAATTCCGTGCTCGTCTTCGGAGAATCCTGGGGCCTTGCCCAGCTTCATCTTCCTCTTGATGCCTTCAATGCTTGCGTGTCCATCTTGTGCCTTCTTGACTTCATCCATCAGGGTTGTTCTGACTTCCAAATGATCCAGAAATCCAGGGGTGACCAATTCCAAACTGAATTGTTCGATCTCCTTAAACAAGGATGGCTGCCTTTCTTGAATAACGGCAATCAAAGACCAAGCCTTCCTGCTTAAGGCATCGGCCACCACGTTAGCCTTCCCGGGGTGATATTGAACACTGAGGTCATAGTCTTTGATGAGTTCCAACCATCTCCGCTGCCTCATGTTCAATTCCTTTTGGGTGAAAATGTACTTCAGACTTTTGTGGTCTGTGTAGATCTCACACCGTTTCCCTAGGAGGTAATGCCATATGTCTTCAAGGCATGAACTACTTCCGCTAGCTCAATATCGTGAGTAGCGTAGCTCTCCTCATGGGGTCGTAGCTTCCTGGAGAGGTATGCTATAACGCGGCCTTCTTGCATCAGAACGCTTCCCAATCCGGTTCGAGAGGCATCACAATATATCACGAACTCCTTGTGAATATCAGGTGTTGCCAGAACTGGGGCGGTGGTCATTCTCTTCTTGAGCTCTTGGAAGCTTTCTTCGCATTTTGGCGTCCACTCGAACTTCTTGTCCTTCTTGAGGAGCTGAGTCATTGGCCGTGCAATGCTAGAGAATCCTTCCACGAACTTGCGGTAATAGCCCGCTAGTCCGAGGAAGCTTCTGACTTCCTTGACGGTCGTTGGAGATTGCCATATGGTCACAGCTTCGATCTTCGCAGGATCAACAGATAATCCTTCTTCGGTCAAGACGTGACCTAAGAATCCAACCTTATGCAGCCAGAACTCACACTTGCTGAATTTGGCATATAGTTGGTGCTCACGAAGCTTGTCTAGGACCATCCTCAGATGCTGCTCGTGCTCTTCCTCCGACTTCGAGAACACAAGAATGTCATCAATGAAGACGACAACGAACTTATCTGAATATTCCATGAAGACTTTATTCATGAGATACATGAAGTAAGCTGGGGCATTGGTTAACCCAAAGGACATGACCGTGCACTCGTACATGCCATATCTGGTTACGAATGCCGTCTTCAGAATATCTTGGGGTCTGATCTTCAGCTGGTAGTACCCATATCTGAGGTCGATCTTGGAGAATACCTTGGCTCCGCTGAGCTGATCAAACAGATCTTCGATCTTGGGAAGTGGATATTTGTTCTTGATTGTAACTTCATTGAGGGAACGATAGTCAATGCATAAACGGATGGTACCGTCCCTCTTTGCCACAAATAGAATGGGAGATCCCCAAGGGGAGGCACTTGGGCGGATAAATCCCTTCCTTAGTTGCTCTTCCAACTGCTTCTTCAACTCAGCTAATTCTTCTGTCCCCATTCTATAAGGTTTCTTATAGATGGGTCCTGCTCCGGGCACGAGCTCGATGATGAACTCAATGTCACGGTCAGGGGGCATTCCCGGTAGTTCATCTGGAAAGACATCAGGATACTCACATACCACCGGTACTTTATCTAGCCCAACTTCAGACAGACAGTTGACTTTAGCGGCTTGAGCGGAAGAGGAGTTGGAAGCAAACTTGACTTTGACTCCCTGGTCATTGGTCACAGTGACTGTCCGATTGGCACAGTCTAACAAGCCTTGGTGCTTACTGAGCCAATCCATTCCTAAGATCACATCCAAGCCTTGCGATCTTAGGATGATGAGGTCTGCTAGGAAGTCTACACCGTTAATGGTAATACCGACTCCTTTACAGCCTATCTTGGCTCTCATCTTGGCTCCGGGGGTTTGTACCACCATAGGGTTATTCAGGGGTGTAGGGGTCATGCCACTTTTTAATGCAAATCTTTGAGTGAAAAATGAATGCGTTGCTCCAGAATCAAACAAGACAGTTGCAGGTGCTGAGTTGACAAGGAACGTACCCAGCACGACGTCCGGGTCTTCCTGGGCTTCTTCAGCAGTGACGTGATTCACACGCCCCTTCCCATGGTTAGGTGGATTGCGAGGAGCTGGGTTCCTTGGTGGAATTCCGCGGCCTTGTCCCTAGTTCTGCGCATTGGGGCGGGGGGCATCAGGCTTCTTGTTGGGGCACACCCTTGAGATGTGTCCGGGCTGACAACATCCAAAGCAAGTGACTTGGTTTGGATTGATCTTGTTGCCACCACTGGTATTGGGGTTGAAAGCTGGCCTGGGGTTGGCATACTGCTGAGGCTGAGGATTGGCACGAGGTGCAGGAGCTCTTGGTTGCTGATGGGTTGGCTTGGCCGAGGATGACTGCCACGGACGAGGTTTCTGGTTGCTGGAACTTCCCTTACTGACCAACTTGCGCTTGTGAGTGTCTTCCAAAGCACGCCGCTTGTCTTCAACCATAAGTGCCTTGTTCACCAGGTCAGGGAAGGATGAGCAGTCACACACGACAAGCGAGTATTGCAGAGTCTGATTGAGGCCTTCCATGAAGCGCTCCCTTTTTGCAGCATCAGTGCTGACATCTTCAGGGGCATACCTTGACAGAACACTGAACTTCTGCATGTACTCCTTGATAGTGCCACTTCCTTGCTTCAGGGCTCGGAACTCACGCTTTTTGATAGCCATGATTCCGGAAGGAATGTGGGCCTTGCGGAATTCTTCCTTGAAGTTGACCCAAGTGATGTCTTGTTCAGCATGCATGACCTTGAATCCATCCCACCAAGCTCTAGCAGTCCCCCCGAGGCAGTGGGCTGCATAAGCCACCTTCTCGCGGTCTTCGGTGCATCCGACTAGTTCCAGTATTTCCTCAATGGATCGGACCCAGTCGTCTGCATCCAGGGGTTCAGCAGTCTCGATGAAAGTTGGTAGTCCATTGCCATTCCCCGCCGGCTGGAGGTTGTTGGTGACAGCTTGAGGAATCAGCTGAAGAGCTACAGTGTTGGCTTGGCGTTCCTCTCGGAAAGCTTGGAGAAGCTGAGCCATGTCCATGATCGGAGGAGATGGTGGAGCTTGGTCGTTGGTTTGGTCGTGGCCTGCCTCTGGCTGAGCGGATGCTCCGGCTTCGGGCTGCTGGGTAGAGGTACCAGTACGAGTTACAACAGGCATCCTGTTGGAGCGGTAAAAGGTCTCATGACTCGGAAGAGGGAAAGCAAGATAGATGGGTGCCTAGTAAGGGGGTGGGTGTGACACTAAATCAAATCATGCAAGGGCCGAAAGGCCAAAACTCATTCATTAAAATCCAAATGGGTGATGTAGTCGTTTACACATTCCCGAATGAAGAATACGACATACATCCAGACACAACAAAAGCAAACACTAGATGGTTTCATATGAACCATACAAGGACTCGACTGCGCATAGAGGTTACACGACCTATCCTACCGTAGAGGTCACAACTGGCATATCCGAGTAGCGAATAATGCCTAAGCGGCGGAATGCTCGGTCGCGTATTCCGGCTCTTCTAGGTCTTCCTCCTTGTCTTCATCTGTCTAGGCCCCCTTGTCACTAGAGGGTGTGGGGGAGTGGAGGAGTTGGATACGACGGTGCTTCGTCGGTGATGCAGGGAAAAGCTTGCGATATTCCCTCGCCGTCATCCGGCGTCGACGAGGTGGTTCTTCATTCTTGGAAGATACATCCTCGGAGGGCCTTCCGCCTCGATATGCGATAGCGGACTGTCCTGAAGGTGCTCCTTCCTTCTTGATACTATTTGTCTTCTCTTGAGCTCGACGAAGAAGTGCCTTGGTCTTGTGAAGTTCTTCTCGAAGCTTCATTGATTCCGAGGCCAAGTCTTGTGCCAACCTGTCGGCACATAGACTGATGTAGGTCTGGAACCGAAGCGAGAGTCCTTCCTTCAGTGTAGGGGCTAGTGCGCTGCTTTCTTCTTCACCTTCCTTCCGGTAAGGTAAGAAGCGAGTTGTCATCTTGGCTGCCATCTCCGGAAGAAGTCCGCGGAGACGGGTTAGTGCCTTGAGTGCAGCAGCCTCGACAGCGAGAGGTAGTGTTGCCATCTGGGGTCCCTCGAAGAACCAACTTGTGGGAGGATCGTTTGCCTTCACGATCACTTCCACATGGTACTCCACCTCAGTGTCGCTCACCCAATGCTCAAGGTAGGTGAGGATGGGCGCTCGGTGGAACTGACACTCCTGGAGGCCATCCTCGAGAAGTAAGGGAAACCCAGTGGTCAGGTGCTCTTCGGGTACAGCGGCCATCTACAAAGGTGGAATAGGAGGGGTTAATAAGCTGATGAAATCTCAGGTTTAGAAAAGAAGAGTGGTTCAGAAGGTTTTTGAAAAAGGGTCTCATCTAACTAACGCCCATGCTAACTAAGGCTTCCTACAGTCAGGATGGCTCTGATGCCAGCTCTGTGGGAACCCCGACTTAGAAGTCGAGATCACCGAATGCACATGTACAGTGATCCCAGAGATCAATGCTCACTTGACACACAGAAGCCGAATAACAAGAGTCTTACATCCATACAAATAGTCTTACACGAATTATGGCCATTATGGCCAAGTCTTACATCGATAGAGCCTCACGGGCTGAATAGCAAATAACTCAAATAGCGGAAGTCCTCGATGGTAGGTAGAACCCATGCCATCTGCCTTAACCCTACAGGCATTCTGACTGGGATAGCGTCCTAGTTTGCATGTTCCTCTCCAAAGAACTCTTCCTCATATTCATGTTCTTCCATGCCTGGCCAATTAAATAACCAGTGGCAAGCCAATGAGTACTTTGAATGTACTCGCAAGCAGCCCATGATGTGGTAACAATGCAATGGAACATTAATGAACAATCTAGCAAGGGCTAGAATGAATATTCTACCATCAAGTTTATGCATCAGTAAACTCGCGTAACCTCGAAGATAGGTTACCGATATCAACATGAATATGATTCAACTCATCGAGTCAAGTCACCACCTTGACTCATCACACACATACTATCACCGATGAAGTAAAATTTTGGACATAGTTTAAGTAGCACCACCCAACTGTCCATGACCGTGGACACGGCTATTCGAATAGTTTTACACTCTGCAGAGGTTGCGCACTTTACCCACAATATCCGGGGAACTTCCGTGTCATCCACGACCCGTGGTACCTCAAGTACCCGGGGTAAGCACCCGGTCATTACCTTTCTTTAGACGACACTAACATAGAGTCCACTCGTTGGTACACGGCCCTCGGGTACAAACAATAGATCACGGGACTTGCCCTAATTTCAATGTCATGCCTACCCGAAGGGACCAACGATGTGTCTGGTACCCTGTGAAAACAGTCATGGTCGTCTATCCAAGCACGACCCCGTCCCGGGAAAGACCTCAAGTCTTCCCGTCACTAGTAATGCGGGCACCATGCTAGTATCGACCTAAGTAATCAATAAAGCCCCGTCCGATAAGGGGTAGTGTGGTTGCACATGTTTGGTTGGGACGGTAGTCACACATAAATCTAATCCTTTATTTCACCCATGCACAAGATTTTACTGGCACATCACTTCTTTCTCAAGTGATGACCTAATTCAACATCACCCTCGGGCATTAGGGGCACTCGATGGGATCATGCAAAGATTTTAACCACGAAGGTTCAAATCACACATGCATCATTTAAGCATCAAGACTAACTATTTGCAGGTCATCTAGCACATAGCAAGATCAAGTTCGAGCATGCATCATGTGGTGGTTCATCTAGGTCACCATCGTGAATCTATCATCATGCATCGGAAACAAACGGGTTCCGAGAACAAGTGTATCATGGTCAAAGGGCTGCTTGCCTGGATTGGCTTGGTCTTCAAAGTCTTCAAATCCTTCTCCTTCTTCTTCTTCAGCAACTTCGTCAAATACGGTATCTATACGTCGCATAATAACAACAGAAAAATAAGACCACAAATAAAACAGAAAAATCAAAGTGCTCAGAAAAATGTCAACTCATTTTTATAAAATACTAGAGGAATTTCTAAGATGGGAAAAATACTTAGTTGGAGTTTTGAAGCAACAGAATGGATTCTATTGATTTTAGAACATGAGTTTTATTGCTCAAATTTGAATTTAAATTTGAACAGAACAGAAAAGTTTCATAGGTGTGAGTGAAAGTGGTACCATTAAATAGGTTCGAATATTACAAGAATTTAGGAGTTGGAATTATTTTATTTGGACCATTATTCTTTTCTATAAAAATGTTTAAAACAATTACAGAAAAGAAAAAGGAAAAGTGCCCTGTGCAACTGGGCCAGAGAAGGCCACTGTGCACGGCCCAGGGCGGACCAGCTCAGCCGCACGGGTGCCTGCGCGCGCACGTCAGGTTTTTAAACCTGACGGGCGGGGCCCGGCGGTCAGTGGCTGAGAGGAGGGGGAGAGAGATGTGGGGATGACAGGCGGGGCCCGCCCGTCATCTCCAACCTCACGGCCACGGCGACGGCGAGCTCACCGGCGAGGTTTCCGGCCACGGCGACAGCAACGGAGGGCAGGGATGGGTCCAGCGTCGAGTGGCGGATGCAGTGGAGGTGGTGCGGCACGCCGGGGAGGTCGGGTTCGCCGGCGGCGAGGTGGGACGGCGGAGGGTCGTCGGGAGGTCGTTGCTCTGGTCGTTTCCGACTGCAACAGGAGGGGGAAACAGAGGCGAAATGGCCAGTGTTGCATTGCGGTTCTAGATCGGGCGAAAGGAAGGGCAGAGGAGGCCGGTACTGCGAGATCACCGGCGGCCCGACGCGGCGGAGCTCCGGTCGATCCCGAGCACTTGGACTTCCTGGGGTTGAACTGATGGTGCTGGGGGACTCAGGGAGGTGTGGTGGAGCTGCTGATGCTGTTGGAGAGGCCCAGTGGGTCCTATTTATAGGGGGATGGCGGAGCCCCGTGGTCCAGTGCGCCGGCGAGCTCCGGCTCGACGCTACAGCGCACGGGGGGCGATGGGAATGAGTCCATGGTGTTGCTGGACGAGCTCTACGTCCAGTTGAGGTGAGAGGAGGAGCGGGGGAGCTTCTAGACCGTGCGCGCGTGCGAGGCCGAAGAGTGGATGCTGCGGGCGGCCAGCGCGCGTGCGACGACGGCCACTGGAGGGCGAAGGAGGAGGGGGGACAGCGCTGGGGTGGTCGCGGACGTCGAGGAGCATCGACTGGCGCGAGGGAGAGGCCCGAGGCTATCGGGGGCCGGTGATTGGCTGGAGCTACAGTGCGGTGGCGCACTGTAGCCTGCTCCAGAGCGCCCGAATGGCTGGCACATTTGTGCCCTTGCCGCTCTGGCCAAGTCCAACGTGCCCAAGAGTGTCTAGAAGGTCAAGGGAGGAGTAAAGAAATGGCCTGAGGCCTTGGATGCCCTGGAGATGCTGAGAGAGAGGGAGGATGCTGGCGACTTGGTGAAAATTTGCTGTCCAGCAAGGTAAACTAGGGTTCTTACCCCTCAATCATGGAGCTGGGGTGCTGGGGAAGTTACTGGGGGTAGCCAGTAACTGAATGAACATGTGGTAAAAAGTTGAGGCCAAGGAGAAGAGTAAAAGTGATCAAGATGAGGGTTTTAGTAATTCTGCAGAAGGTGTTTGATCAGTGTTTGGTCAAGCAAATGACCTCCACTTGACATGGTACTTAACAGGATTGAATAACATGTGAAAATAGGGTGCTTCGCCAAATTTGGGCTCATTTGAAGAAACTAGCCAATGTAACTTTGGTGAACCCTAGAAATCAACAGAAATAGCTTCATCTTGATTGAGTCAAGCTAATCATCTCCCCTTGATGCACTACTTGGTGTAGCATCATCATTTGGGGTTATGATCATGCCCACAAAGTTTGAAGCTCCAGATAAAAAGTTGGTAATGTAAAGTTGTTCAAATTTGCATTTGAACAGAAAGGGTTTTCGGGTGATCTGATCAAGTTGCTCTATTCCAAATCTTGTGCCATTTGGTCTAGATGCCTTATTAGGCCATTCTAGCACGTGCACCAAGTTTGAGAGCATTTGAACAAGTTTGGCAATGTAAAGTTGCTCAAACTTCAAATATGGACATAATGGTTATGAAGGGGTTTGAGGATGTTTTCTTGCTTCCCAAAGCATGGGACTTGGCAAGATCATCAAATATGTCATATATGACATGATAGAATTTCCCTGGAATTTTTGGAGAATATTTCTTTTGTAAATATTTCAAAAGCTTGAAATATCCAGAAAGGGTTTTAGAGGGTTTAGCCCATTATTTTGAACATGACCAAGTGCTGAAACTCTTATATATGGACAATATATGTCCTCTGAGTCCCCCTGAATTTTGAAATAATTAAATAATTTTCCCCTATTAAAGACCATTTCTGGCCTTAAGAAAAAGCTTTTAAATAAAATAGGAAAATAACTTTTAAAATTATACCTTTGTGGTTTCTGGGAGTCCTATGACTACTAGGTCTCAAATAAACCTTTTGAAATAATTTTCTCACCCTAAATCAAGTACTTGCAGTGCAAATCTCAATTCAGGGGTTTTTGGAAAACTAAATTTATAAAATACTTTTTGGCCAAGTTAATTTTGTAAGAAAATACTATACTGTTATATAACACTTGGCATGATCATTGGGCAGAAGTTTTGGGTATGGAGATGAATTCTACAAGAGGTCATAGTTGACTTTAATGAGCACATGAAAAGCATATGAAGAAAAACTCAAATCCAAATAAAAGCCAAATGATGCTAAAAAATTTTGCTGGTCCAAATTTTCATGCTTCAAAGGTACAAATAACATGTTACAAAATGCAGGGTGTGACACTCAGGGACTACTTCCAGCCCCTGTGGGGGTGCAAAACAACGGGGCATCCAGCCATGCGCGTCGTCCCCGCCCAATTCGCCCAGGCCGGCCCGAATCGGTACCCCTTCTTCATCGACTACTTCTATTGCGGCCTATGTCCCCCATTCTCCGATTTCTTCAATGATATCATGCATTCCTATGGCTTCCATCTCCTTAATTTCACGCCGAATGCCGTGGCGTGCATGGATTTCTTCGCCCACCTCTGCGAGGGTTTTGTCAGGCTGGTTCCCAGCACGGCTCTCTTCCGACATTACTTCTTCCCTTGCATCCAGGGGGACGCCATCTCCGGCTGCATCACCTAGATTCCACTGACCCAGGAGAAGGGTACGTATCCGGACGGTGCGCAGAAGTAGGGGTGGGAGGAGTGGAGGAGCCGATGGCTATGGATTGAGGAGGATAACCCACCGGAGTTCTGCCTAATTCGTTAGAGCCCGCCAACCTACTGCAAGGACTGGGGGTACATCGACGTCAATGACAAGAAGCTCTCGATCACCACCACCAGGATCCACCATCTCGGTCAGTCCAGGCTCACCCTCGAGATGATTGGTGCTGATTTCATCCGCCGCCGAATCATGCCACCGCACAATAAGGGGAGGCCTTCTTCGCTTTTCCAGAACGCGGCAGACGTCATGAGGCTCCACCCTGGTCTGAAGCACAACTTCACGGTGTTGGAGCATGCTCATCTTTGCCAGAAGCTCTTGCAGCTTGACGTGCACCGCGACGGCAGGGTCGCGAGGACCAGCAAGGCCGCCAAGACCGGCAAGGTCGTCAAGGAGCCTCAGTTTGGGTTGCCAGCGGGAGTGGTCCCGCTGAGCAACAACTCTCGCTAGTCCGCCATCATTGCTATGATGCCGGACTTCAACACGCATGTCCTTGACCCGGCTTGGTCAAATCGGGTGCAGGAGTTCTTCGACACCTTGTCGGAGAGCCGTGTTCGCGAAGAGCCATTGCTCGTTCACGATACCACCCAGGAGGAGCTAGACTATATTGGCGCCAGGGCGGCGGAGGCGGCGCTTTCCCTCGAGGCCGGCAGTGCCGGCCACGTGGAGGATGAGGCCAACGTGGCCACTAAGGAAGAGGTGCTCGCCGGATGGGCGAATTCCGCCGGGGAGGCTAGCCATGCTGGCGCCGACGCTGACGTTCCTCTTGTCGAAGACATGGTCGAGGATTCGACCGATGAGGAGGCTGAGGCCGCCAACCCTCCTGTCTCGAGGAGGCGGCGCGTCCTGCGGCGGGCTGGCTCGGGTGAGCCGGTCCGGTGTCGCAGCGTTGCACAGCCGCGGCAGCTCCAGGAGCTGTTCGTGCGTGAGACGAGGGGGATGAAGGCCGCGACAGAGAAAAGGGCGGGGAAGACCGCGGTGGAGAAGAGGACGGCAGCTGCTACCTCTTTGTCCAAACGTGGCCGGACCACATCTTCTTCTCCCCCTCCCGCAGATATCGCTGCAATGTTGACTTCACCTTGGGTCTCTCAGCCCAAGGAGGAAGAGGAAGCCACAGGAGGAGGAGACGGAGGACGAGTATGTACTTTGCTCCCTAAATTACTTCCTGACCCTCCTCTGTGCTATCTTTCCATGATTCGATATTGCCTTTACAGGGACTTGGAGACGCTGGCCCAGAGGGTGGCGAAGAAGGCCAGGGCCTCGGCTGGCGACAAGCCCCCGGTGGGTACTTCAACTACGCCGCTGTTGGTGGAGAGCAACCCGCAGAACAGCCCCCGGCGTAGCCCCCATTCTAGCTCCCAGCATAAGTTCATTACTCACTTCTCTACAGAAGAACATTTGGGGCGTGAATCTCTGGTGCTGACCTTGCCGGGTTTGTAGGAGTGGAATGGCAGTAGGAGGGCCCATAGGGGGCCACCCCTAACATGCCTCCCCCTCAACTACACCACCCCGAGGAGCCTCCCCAGCAAGGGCATCAACCACCGAGCCCACGCCTATGGAGGAGGAGACGAACTTGGGCGCTCGTGACTCTACCCCGGCAACGATCGTTGGCGGGGAGGGCGCCACTTCTTCCCAACCAGGTACAGATAAATTGGTTTGTTTCCTGTTTTCGCTCTGTTCTCTTCAAGTTGTGCCTTGCCCCTGACTTTGCCATCCCTTTCTCTTCTGGTTTTTAGTCTCACCCCCTACGGATCAGGTGGATGTCGACTCCATCATAGAGGAGATCGTCGAGGACACTGGGGCCGAGGCTTAGAAGATCGTTGCCGAGGAGGCTGCCAAAACCGCTGCTGAGGGGACTACCAAGGTGCCCTCCGGAGGGAACGGTGAGGCGAGCAAGGCTGCTGCCGAGGAGGCCGACAAGGCTACTACCGAGGAGGCCAGCAAAGCTGCTGCTGGGGAGGCCGACACGGCCGCTGCCGAGGACCAAGCTTCCTTCTCGGCCGCTTCTGGCACGGGCCGTTACTTGAAGGTGAGCGACGATCTGTTCGTCCAGCTCCCATGGATGGCAAGCAGCAGGGCGCCAACCGAGGGGGAGGTGTCTGACAACGAGGAGCTTTCCTCCGCCGGGCTCGATGTCGTTGATGAGCCGCGTGTTGGTGGTGACGGTTCTCGAGAAGAGCAGCTCCTTCGGGCCATGGGCGCCAGCTTCCAGAAGCTCCAAGCGCTCCATCGCGCCCGCCTGGACAAGGCAAATTCCAGGTCGGTTGTGGTGGATAAGGCGGAGGCGGAGGTCCAGGAGCGCGTCGCCCAGACACAGACTTGGTTCGCCCTGGCCCGGGATGAGCTGAGGACTTCTCACGAGCAGCTGGATGAGCACGCCCGTGATCTTCTCCTGGTGTAGTATGATTTTGAGAAGACCTAGGAGATGGCAAAGGAGTGGTCCGGCCAGGACGAGGCCATCCACAACCAGCACCAAGCTCAACTGAATTCCCAGGAGGAGGACCTCGTCGCTTGTTAGCAGGCACTTGCCGCTGCACTCCGCGGCAAGGATCAAGAGCTCGAGAAACTCGTCGCGCAGCGGACCCAGGAGCTAGAGCAGAGGCACAAAGAGGCACTCAATGCTCAAGCTCTGGTCCATGCCAGCAAGGTGAAGGAGCTGGAGGTGGAGCGGGATGGCCTGAAGGCTCAGGTTCAGAGGCTGACGAAGGAGAAGGACACGATCAACGCCGCCTTGACGGAGTCATAGGCTGAAGTCCTTGGCAAGGCCGAGCAGCTCTCCATGGCCTAGGACTTCATCAAAGACCTGAAGCTGGAGCTAGAGGGCCTCAAGGGGATGCTTTTGAAGGCCAGGGCTCGGGAAGAGACTTTGAACAAGGATCTGGAGAAGGAGAAGCAGCTGGGGAAGGATGACGCCGCTGGCTACATGGATTACGAGAAGGGCGAAAACTTCTGGATCAGCCGCGTCGTCGCTGTCGCGGAGATGCTCACCGCGCTATTGGCCACCATGGGCATGCCAAACTTCAGGTTTTCCCAGGAGGCAAACCTCACCGTCAACGCTAGCCTGACCATGTTCTTCGAGTGCATCCTTGATGCCTTGGAAAACCTCCGCTCCAACCGAGCGGCTTATCTGGCCGACGAGTCCTAGAAGCTCTGCTGGGGCGCTCTGACCAAGGTTGTCACCAAGGTGGCATACCGGAACTCCGACATCGACTTCGACGCCGCGCTGGATAGCTTGCCGGATGACGTAGACCTCACGGTGCTCAAGGAGCGTATCAAGCCCATCATCAGCCGCGTCGACGGTATCCAGAGGGTGGGAGGCCAGCGTCGGGATTAGGCACCCTGTTTCTCATCGCCGCTGCAGGTTCACAACCAAGATAATTTTTATTCTTAGTTAGAACCGCAACAACAATTGATGAAATATAACTCTGCAGTACCTAGAAGTGATACGCGCTACTTTCCTGTTTGATTTCCCTTTTTATGTCCACCCTATGCTTAATTTGGATAGGCTTGTTGGCGCGCGAACTCAAGCCACGACGCCTTGAGGACATATCCCCAATAGCTTACCGGGTGTGCTTGCTGCCAGGCAAACCACCTTACCGCCCCAGTGCGGCTGTTTGAACTGTCGAGTGGACTCGAAACAAGACAAAAGCGTTGCTAGTGACGGAAAGGCTACCCTGCCGTTCTCGACGCGGCTGCTCAAAGTGTTGAGCGGAATCGAAACATGATGAAGGCATTGCCAGTAGCGGAGGGGCCCCATTGCGTACAAGTTTATCATACATAGGGCAAGATCTCCCATGAAAATAACCTGATGTAAAAAGGAATTACTCAAAGTTTTGTATGACTTATCTTTTCTATTGCTGCATGAGCGTCCATTGTACTTGTTGAGGATGTCGCACGCTTGGTCATCTTCTTCCACGGAAACTATGGCGATAGCGAACTGCCAAACCAACTGGTAGACCGGATTTTCACAACTGCGCCCCCTACCTGGCGCGCCATAGAAGTCGGTGGAGAATGACACCTATGGGATCTCTAGAATCCCTTCTATGGTTGGCGGGCGCGAGGTTGTGCAAAGAGCGGGTCTAAGAGTCAGTACAAGGATCGCTTACCCAGGTTCGGGCCTCGAGAATGCATAATACCCTAGTCCTGATTTTGTGTGTATTTCAGTGTTCTTGAGTTCTTGAACTAGCTACGGTGCATGTCTAGATCCAAAGATCCAAATCCTTCTCCAGTATGCCTCGGCCTCCTTTTATAGTCCAAAGGGGCTGCCACGGTGGCACGCAGGAGGTGGAAAGGTGTACAGTGCACAGGCTTATCTCATGCCATTACGGGAAAAGACGCATTAAATACGCTACTTAGGTGTCCCCTTGTTTTATCGGGGACAGAAACGAGGCCCGTCCCGTCCGTGGCCGCTCCGTCTGGTTGCCACGCGCGTCGGGGCCAGCGGGGCAGGTAGCTGAGATGGCGTGTTGGTAGGGTCTTCACGAAGAACTGCATGCCACCACGCAGGTGCTTGACTAGCTGGACTAGGAACCACGTATAGGCACGTGGGTACCTGCCTGGGCTAGTGGGTCGGCTGCGGAGCTTGGGCGACAATGAGGCGGCAAGGGCTTGTTGTGGTGCTGCGCCTGTTCCCGGCAAGAGTCTTGCAAGGGCCTCCGTGAGCGTTCTCGGCATGAGGCTTGCCGGTGCTTCTGCGAGCGTCCTCGCCAAGAGGCTTGCCGGGGCCTTGGGGTGTCTTTGGCGAGGAGCCTTGTCGGGGCCTCGTGGGCATCCTCGGGGAAGGAGCAGTGATTGCCTTGTCCTCTAGTTCTCATCTTGGGAGTCATAGACCCTTGTCTTTACGAATATCTGCATGCCATCACGTGGGAACTTCCCGATCCTTGGGTCTAATGTAGTTGATGATGTTGGAGCTCCTAGGCTCAAGGGGGAGGCGTTTGGGTGAGTTGCCCTAGCAAGGGTTCCTGCCGGTGGTGTGCAGGCCGCCCCGACAAGAGTCCTTGTCGGGGGAGAGCCTGTCTTCTTGCTTGGCCTTCTTGTGCCACCATCTTGGCGTTGCTCTTGTAACTTTGTGTCTCTGGCTTCCCCCCTCTACCTAGTTATGTGTGGTCGCAGGCGTGGCTCTGACTGCCCGTGCACAGGTAAGGGGTATAAAGGGGCGCTCCTACTTTTGTACACCGACATTTGGGCTAGTGCAACTAGCAACAATTTGAATGAAGTTGCTTTGGACCCAAGGTTGAAATTCAAAATCCATGCAAGACATTTCAAATGTCATTTATTCAAATTGTCATATACAATGATTGTAACTTGTTCAAATATGCATAGAAATGCCATAAACATATTCTTTATATTTTTTGATAATGTTTTATATATAAATTATTTCATTTGGAGTTACGATTGAATTTCTATGATTGTTAGAAGTTTAAATCATTTTCTAGAATTTTCAAATCATTTTTGAATTAGAAATAATACAGAAAGTTATTACTGTGTCAGCATTGTGTCATGGTGATGTCACCAGTTCAACTGGGGTGGCCCGTCTCAAACTTGACAAGTTGGGCCCACTGGTGAGTGACCCAGAGGTTAACAAGGTTAATTAAACTCTACTAAAAATGTTAGTGAGGCCGTGGACCACATATCAGCGAGTCATTCTCCTAATATTTGCAACTACCGCTAATTATAACCCTAAATAATTTTGGTCAGCGGTCGGTCCATATGTCATGGACAAAGCAGGGTCTAGCCGTGGTCTAAGTGGGTCAAACTCACCGTCAGGTCGCTGCCGGCGATGTCAGACAGGGCGGGCGTCTCGGAAACGCCTCTCAGGGCACGACTCGACGAGAGGTTTACGTCTACGGCTCGGTGGCGCTCGCGCGCATCCAGCAGCGGCAACAGGAGGACGCGGGGTGGCCTAAGCCCGCAGGATACGAGCTCGTGTGTAACACCCGAATAATTAAGCTATAGTAAACCTCGATTAATGATGCCACATCACCATGGTTACTGTTGCTAATGTCGCGTTAGTTCAAAGTCGATTCTAATTCAATTCCAAAAATAAGTCAAATTAATATTTCTTCAAACTGACAAGCAAAAATGGTCGATGGGTTGAAAATATTCCCTAACTATTGGTCATGTAGGAATCAACCTATTTTGAATATTTAACGTGGCCCTAACCTGTTTAAAACTAAACCATCGGTATTTATTTGAACCATTAAAACTTGCACAAATATTTAAACTATTCAAAATAATTTGAAACTTTGTGTGCTGATTCAAAACCTTGCCTAGTATTTATGTGCTAAGTGGAACATTTAACTATGCTCATTTAGTAGCTCAACAAAAATACAAAATTGTAAAGAAAGGTAAAGCAGAAAAATAAATATAGAAAAAAGGGAAAGGCCTAACTAATACTGTGCACTTATAGCCCGTTGCTACAGTGCACAACCCAGCCCACCAACCAGCCATATCCTTCCTCTTTGTACAGAGGCCAAGGCGTGGAGGCCATCCACGGCCACCACGGCTCGATGGCCGCCACACAGGCGATAGTGCCATCCCTCGGCCTATAAGTGCGTCCACCGAAAACCCTAGATCAAGCTCTTTCATTCCCCCCTCGTTTCCCGTTCGCCCCCTTCCTCTGCTGCACGAATTCGGGCTGGAAGGAATCATGATCACCACTGCCACACCGTGGTTGTCATGGCCACCAACGTCTCCGACGTGCGCGAGCACGTCCAGGAAGTCCGCCGCTGTCGGATCCGTCCGCCCTTGGGACCAGCTCAAGTCGGGATGCCCTCGAGCCGACGCCATCTTCATCTTCTTCGTTTGGTGGTGACAAGCTCGCCGTCGTTGCGTTTGCTTCGGCACCTCCCCGACCTTCCCTACATGCTCGCGGTGAGCTCCTATCCCAAATCCCCGTCTCATTTGCATCGATTCGTCGCCATTTTGTTCTCCCCGCGAGACCGGCCGCCATGGCCGAAGTTTTGCATCCGTGCGCACTCGTCTACGTAAGGCCATGTCCGCACGTGCCCTTGACCGCCTGCCCGCGCCCTGGGCATGCCCCGCGCTTCGACCTCTGCTCGCCCCCACGTGCTTGGCCGCGCTGCCGCCCTCCCCTGCCGTCTGCGCACGCGCAGCCTCGCCTGTTGCCGCTGCCCTGCGGTGCCCACTGGCCCGCTCCCGCTTGCTCCTGCGAGCCACCGTCGCCGCCTGTCACTGCCCCTCTACTGCTGCCTAGTGCTGCTGCTGCTTATATTTCCGCGGCGGCCTAATGCGCTGCTGCTCCTTTTAGCTGCTGCCTCCTACTACTAGCTATTGCCGCTGCTCGTTGGTTGGCCGCTGCTTGCTGCTCCGCGTGTCCGCTACTGCACTGCGGTGCTTGCTACCGCTGCCTATACTTGCCGCTAGCCACGCAACGTGCTTCTGTTGGTGGCCATGGCCATGGCAATGGCTAGCAAGTGTGCGTGCGTGTGTGTACTAGGTATGAGGCCGGCCATTAGTTATAGGTAATTAGATTAGTTTAGGGCTGCTACATTGTTATATTTTAAATAGCCTAAGGTGTTTATGCAAGTGGTCCCTCACACTAAATAACCCATTAGTTAAATTACCAGTCAATGACAAGTGGGTCACACCTTCACTATTCACACATTGACCCAGGTCAACTTTGGCTGTTGACTATTGACATACTGGCTGCATATTGACTTTGACCTGGTCCAACTGCCATACACCCTGGCTAGAATAGCACTAGGTGACAAAAGTATTTTTCTGATTAATTTAGAATTATAAATAAATAAATTTAGAAAATCAATTAAACTTTAGAAAATTAGTATAAAATAAACCGTAGCTCGGATGAAAAAGTTTTATATATGAAAGTTGCTCAGAACGACGAGACGAATCCGAATACGTAGCCCGTTCGTCCTCCACCCATCTCTATCATACCGAACGTGCAACATTCCCCCTCCGTTTCATCTGCCCGAAAACGCGAAACACCGGGAATACTTTCCCGGATGTTTTTCATCCTCGCCAGTATCACCTCCTACTGCGTTAGGTCACACGTAGCACCGCGTTTTGCCATGTTATGCTTTGTGTTACAATTGTTTGCTTTATATTTATTGTTTCTCCCCCCTCTTCTCTCCGATAGACATCGGGATTGAGACCACTGACAGTGCCACGGTGATCGACTGCGTCGACGACGACCCCTCCTTCTCGGCTGAGCTTCCAGGCAAGCCCCCCTCCCCCTTGATCACCAGATATCGCCTATTCTCCTCCCTCTTACTCTTGTATTAGTTTACTACTGTTTTTGATTCGGTAACTCCTATTCTGATGCATAGCCTGTCATTGTTGCTACCACTGGTGATACTTTACCTACAATCCTAAATGCTTAGTATAGGATGCTAATATTCCATCAGTGGCCCCACATCCTTGTTCGTCTGCCATGCTATACTATCGGGCCGTGATCACCTCGGGTGGTGATTACGGATATATACTATATACATACTTTACATGACTCATGATGTGACTAAATTCGGGTCGGCTCATTGAGTACCCGCAAGTGATTCAATGTGGGGGCTGAAAGGACAGGTGGCTCCATCCAGGTAGTGATGGGCCTGAGTTCCCGACGGCCCCCAAGTGGATCTTTGTGGCGGAGCGACAGGGCAGGTTGAGACACCCAGTGGAGAGGTGGCCTGGCCCTGGTCGTTGTCCGCGGTTATTTCATAATAACACGCTTAACAAGTTTTGATATTTGATCTGAGTCTGGCCATTGGCCTATACGCACTAACCAGCTACGTGTGAATAGTTATGGGCACTCGACGTCGTGGAATCAGCCGAAGCCTTCTTGACGTCAGCGATTGAGCGGCGCGCGCCGGGTTGGACCGCGTAACGCAACTTCCTAAGTAATGGAGGTTGCTAGGTCTGCTCACCGGCCGCGTACGCAACGTGCATGTGTGCGTTGGGCGATGGGCCCGGACCCCTGCGCGCCTAGGACTTAGACCGGCGTCCTGACCTCTCTATTGTTCTTAGGTAGGGCTGCGACATGTTGATCCTCCGAGGCCGGCCATGACCCTGGAAACTATGTCCGGCCAAATGGGATCAAGCGTGCTGGGTTATGTGGTGCACCCCTGCAGGGAAGTTAATCTATTCGAATAGCCGTGTCCCTCGGTAAAAGGACGACCCAGAGTTGTATTCCGACCTCATGACAACTAGAACCAGATACTTAATAAAATACACCCTTACCAGTGTCAGATACAACTCGGTGGTTGCTCTCTCACAAGGTGATGTGCGGGAGGATCGCCGAGTAGGTTTATGCTATACGATGTTACTTGGTGAACTTACCATCTACTCCCTTCTACTGCTGCAAGACGGAGGCTGCGAGAAGCGAGGATACTTGTTACTTTCCAGCTACCCTCATCTTCTGCTGCAAGATGGATTTTACGAGAAGCGTAGTCTTCGATTAGATTAGCTATCCCCCTCTTATTCTGCTTTCTGCGGTTCAGTCCACATATATTACCCCTTTACACAGATATCTTTGCATATGTAGTGTAGATCCTTGCTTGCGAGTACTTTGGATGAGTACTCACGGTTGCTTTTCTCCCCCTTTTCCCCTTCTGTCCCTTCTTCTTGGATGACGCAACCAGATGGTGGAGCCTAGGAGCCAGAGGATCCCGATGATGTTTCTACATGGAGTTCGGCTTCGAGGAGTTGTTAGGAGGTCCCAGCCAGGAGGCCTTGCCTTTTTTATCGTTGTTACTTTTGTGCTAGCCTTCTTAAGGCAAACTTGTTTAACTTATGTCTGTACTCAGATATTATTGCTTCCGCTGACTCTTGTGTTTTCGAGCTTATGTATTCGAGCCCTCGAGGCCCCTGGCTTGTAATATAAAGCTTGTATTATTTTGATTTGTGTCTAGAGTCGTGTTGTGATATCTTCTAGTGAGTCCCTAATCTTGGTCGTACACATTTGCGTGCATGATTAGTGTACGGTCAAATCGGCGACGTCACAAGTTGGTATCAGAGCCGACTGCCTGTTGGAACCCCCTTTCCAACTCCTTGGCCGAAGTTGAGTCTATCCTTTCAAAACCTATTTTACTAACATGGCTGTGTGGCTTACAGGCCCACGTCGCCATTGGCTGGTATTAGGATCTTTTATTCCTCGTCTATACTCTGGGATTCTGATCTCTCTTCTAATCGGGTTAAATGAATTTACTAACTACATTAGGTTCTCGTAACGACTTTCCCTGGAGAGCCCCTTCATTCCAGATGGTTGCCCGCTTCACCAGAAGACTTCGAAGATACTCTCCGATCTACTCCCGAGAACTTGTGTTCATTTCTTTAGCAATCCTTATTACCGTTGAATCCTTATGGGTAACTGCGTACCCTCGCCGTTCATACCTTCATCCCTAGTTGTTCTTGTTATTGAAAGATACCCGAAAGTATTCTCTGACTTTTGAGAATCCTTTTTCCGACTGCCTTGCAGCTCTTTTCCGCCTGAATACCCCTACAAATAATTCCTCACACTTATCGGGGATTCGTTCATCCCAGGTTGATCATATGCCTCACAAAATCCTTCGAATGCAATCTAATCTCCCGAAGATCCTCGACTGCCTATTGCCCCCGAAAGTCTTGTGTGCCTGCATTATAGTTAATCCATATGTCTAGCAATATTCGTTAAATCCTTTGTGATTGACATCCTTACCCTAATGATTCAACATGTGTGCGAATGCACGCAATCATAAGTTGATCCTTTTAAATTATCCTTCCAGCTCAGACGTCATTTTAGAGATGAGCTGGATCTCGACCAATCAAATTGCCATCGATTGTACCCCTAAGTCATTTCAACTTACCCATCCTTAATCAGAGCGGTTGCTTCTGATCGCTTGATTTGGAAATCATAATTCATTTGCATTTAAGATTTGATTTAGTCAGTTGTTTCTCTAAACTGATACCCCTCCATTCTTTCTTCTTATGGTTGAGTACTGATGCTCACATCAGATCCCTTATAGACCACTAGATCCTTTGTTGGATTATTATCCGACAGTGCCCCTCATATTTAATCACCCTGTGAGTTCTTCTCGGATACATAACGCCCTGGTAAATTGTATCCTCTCTCTTTAAGTTTGTGGTATATGTTCCTAAGATCCCCTATGGGTTGAACCTATGCCTTCCATAATCCATGTGAACCCGAGAGTTTTCACGAGTTATAATCTCTAGGTATTTTGCCAGATATAATTCCAACACTACGAATTCACCAGAAGCGAGAAGTGAATGGAAGGTTATGCATTGAAAAAGTGGGAGTCGACCTTGAACTTTGTGTTCATGCCCATGGACCCGATGTGGAACTTATCATGAAAGCTTCTCTTAAAATTAATTACCCCCTTGGTATAAATTCATCTTATATCTGAGATATGGCCTTTTTCAATCGTGGTTCCGACCATGCTCTCCTTTAAATACCATTTCTCGGACAAGTTAAACCACTTGTCCTCTGCAGGTTCATGCACCTGTCCAACCTCTATTATGTTTTACCTTCGAGTATTACCTCGTGGTATCTCGATAATGTCACAAAACCATATTACTTCTTATGAGTTCTTCTTCAAGTATTACTTCTCACCGATTCCAATTTTTCTCAGGTTCTGAGTTGTTAGACACTCAAGGACACCAATAAGTGAATCAACTCCGCACTCTGATTCAATAACTCTAAGTAATCTCCATTGCTTATGAGTTTATTAATTCTTCCAGTCATATCTAGCCTGATCGGCTATATCGTTATCGTGCATCTATTTAACTGTGCAACCTAGTCCTTCTTCTCGGAGCACAATTTTGGCAATGAGCTAAGCTTACGCCGATCTTCCTCGGCATATCATTTCACCTTGAACCACTAGCTTGATTTCAAGTTTGTATTGTACTAGTGGTTTCAATAACCTTTCGCTCCATCATTCATTTGACTTGGTGTCATCGCCGATCGATTACATCTTAATGAAATCTCTTGACAAATGTGTCGTGATAATCATCAACAAAGATTTGCCTTCTTTCAAGTTGTGAATTGAATTCATGATGGGAAATAACATCCTTTCCCCTCGATGATTTGTATTAACATCGACAACCTCGCATTACCTCCGACACTAAACTTGTTCTTGTTTTGTGTTGTACCTTGAGTTCCTTGCTATCCAACTCATGATATGATTCCACATTGGAGTATTACCATCTTTTATGTCAAGGGTGTCATGAGAATTGCTCCACATGTTAAATCTTGACACAGTTATACTTTTCGCCATCCCGTTCATATCTTGGTCCCCGTGTTTTTTCTAACCGGAATACCGACCATTGAACTGTGGTGTGTGAATTCCAAAACTTTTGGCAACCCTATTGCTTTGAAGTGAATGGTCAATAGTTTCATTCCAACCCTTCTGGTAATTAAACCTCCATACTAACATCGATCTTGCTACTTGGTACGTAATTCCAGGTGCTTTTCGTTCAGTACTTAATTTTGGATGTTCTCCACAAACACACTTCATTATATACTTTGGTGTGTCCAATGCTATCGCCTTGTTCACTTAATTGTGAAAATTCATGTCTAGGGAAATCTCGAGGAATGTTTCTGAGCCCGTCGTCCTCATCCTCAACTTCCCTTGCTGAAATTGTATGACTTATTTTATAAGATGTTTCCGACGGATCCTGGTGTATGCAAAGTCAGATCTTAGCTTGGAGGCCATGTCAATGCTATCTCGAAGCATGTCCGTGGTATCCCGAATCTCACAAGGAACATTTGAAGCACAAGACTAAATGTTTCTTGATCATTCATCCAAACACCGTATATGGGTACATATCATAATTCTTCTTACCCCTTTTATCTATATGGTCATGAATTTGATCTTGTGACATGTATATCTTGCCCTGCTTAATCTCGGGAATGATATTCTCCTATTCATAGTGTTTAAACACATTTTCCTTTCCATTTGTTTGTTACACCTTTCTTTGATCTACATATAATCTAAGCAGTAATAATTTTCTACTTAAGTGAACACCTTGGTGTACAACTCTGTCAGTAAGACCCTATTACTTTTGTTGATAATATTCCGGTAACCACCAATGGACGAGAAGTTTGCCTATTGGCCTGCCTCATTCAACGAGCAGGAAAATGGTCCTCTTCATCCCTCGCCCTTGGTACCGATGTTGTTGCCGACATAACTGACTTGCTATCCTCTGACATACCTTGCTTACGAGATCGTGCAAGACGTCACCGCCCTTCCTACTTTAGCCCACATGGTGAGACCATAACCCACAGTTCCACGGGATCAAAACCTGACTCTCGTGTACACCCCCTCCCCCGTTTCCAAGGTTATTGCTCACGCTTGGCTTCATGTGCAATTCGCGAGCCACCTTCCTAATGATCTATTCTGATATCAGACGCAATATGTATTCTCGTTGCTCTGAACCCCTTTCACACCTTGTTTTAGACATCGAACGTTTGTCTATCCGCTTCAAACTTCTTATCGTACCATATTACTTTGCTCTTGGCGTGTTTTATTCGTTCAACTCGAGAGATACTCATGTGTTCATTCGTGGGATAACCCCCGATGAATACCCCTTGTAGTATTCTATCATTGTCAAGCTGCCCATATTCGTAAGTGTGTTGGAGGCCCAAAGAAAGGATGATGACATCATCATAATTAGCTGAAACAGACGACTAAAGACATCAACGTAATGGATGACCCCTTCGTGAAGAGAAACCAAGATCAAGAATCCTCGTTAGATTTTTGTAACGATTTTTTTTCCTTACTCCACCTCCTAAAATCTTGGGACGAGATTTCTTGTAGTGGAGGAGATTTGTAACACCCGGATAATTAAGCTACAGTAAACCTCGATTAATGATGCCACGTCATTATGGTTACTGTTGCTAATGTCGCGTTAGTTCAAAGCCGATTCTAATTCAATTCCAAAAATAAGTCAAATTAATATTTCTTCAAACTGACAAGCAAAAATGGTCGATGGGTTGAAAATATTCCCTAACTATTGGTCATGTAGGAATCAACCTATTTTGAATATTTAACGTGGCCCTAACCTGTTTAAAACTAAACCATCGGTATTTATTTGAACCATTAAAACTTGCACAAATATTTAAACCATTCAAAATAATTTGAAACTTTGTGTGCTGATTCAAAACCTTGCCTAGTATTTATGTGCTAAGTGGAACATTTAACTATGCTCATTTAGTAGCTCAACAAAAATACAAAATTGTAAAGGAAGGTAAAGCAGAAAAATAAATATAGAAAAAAGGGAAAGGCCTAACTAATACTGTGCACTTATAGCCCGTTGCTACAGTGCACAACCCAGCCCACCAACCAGCCATCTCCTTCCTCTTTGTACAGAGGCCAAGGCGTGGAGGCCATCCACGGCCACCACGACTCGATGGCCGCCACACAGGCGATAGTGCCATCCCTCGGCCTATAAGTGCGTCCACCGAAAACCCTAGATCAAGCTCTTTCATTCCCCCCTCGTTTCCCCTTCGCCCCCTTCCTCTGCTGCACGAATTCGGGCTGGAAGGAATCATGATCACCACTGCCACACCGTCGTTGTCGTGGCCACCAACGTCTCCGACGTGCGCGAGCACGTCCAGGAATTCCACCGCTGTCGGATCCGTCCGCCCTTGGGACCAGCTCAAGTCGGGACGCCCTCGAGCCGACACCATCTTCATCTTCTTCGTCTGGTGGTGACAAGCTCGCCGTCGTTGCGTTTGCTTCGGCGCCTCCCCGACCTTCCCTACATGCTCGCGGTGAGCTCCTATCCCAAATCCCCGTCTCATTTGCATCGATTCGTCGCCATTTTGTTCTCCCCGCGAGACCGGCCGCCATGGCCGAAGTTTCGCATCCGTGCGCACTCGTCTACGTAAGGCCATGTCCGCACGTGCCCTTGACCGCCAGCCCGCGCCCTTCCCATGCCCCGCGCTTCGACCTCTGCTCGCCCCCGCGTGCTTGGTCGCGCTGCCGCCCTCCCCTACCGTCTGCGCACGCGCAGCCTCGCCTGTCGCCGCTGCCCTGCGGCGCCCGCTGGCCCGCTCCCGCTTGCTCCTGCGAGCCACCATCGCCGCCTGTCACTGCTCCTCTGTTGCTGCCTAGTGCTACTGCTGCTTCTACTTCCGCGGCGGCCTAATGCGCTGCTGCTCCTCTTAGCTGGTGCCTCCTACTACTAGTTGTTGCCGCTGCTCGTTGCTTGGCCGCTGCTTGCTGCTCCGCGTGTCCGCTACTGCACTGCGGTGCTTGCTACCGCTGCCTATACTTGCTGCTAGCCACGCAACGTGCTGCTGTTGGTGGCCATGGCCATGGCAATGGCTAGCAAGTGTGCGTGCGTGTGTGTACTAGGTATGAGGCCAGCCATTAGTTATAGGTAATTAGATTAGTTTAGGGCTGCTACATTGTTATATTTTAAATAGTCTAAGGTGTTTATGCAAGTGGTCCCTCACACTAAATAACCGATTAGTTAAATTATCAGTCAATGACAAGTGGGTCAAACCTTCACTATTCACACATTGACCCAGGTCAACTTTGGCTGTTGACTATTGACCTACTGGCTGCATATTGACTTTGACCTGGTCCCACTGTCATTCACCCTGGCTAGAATAGCACTAGGTGACAAAAGTATTTTTGTGATTAATTTCAAATTATAAATAAATAAATTTAGAAAATCAATTAAACTTCAGAAAATTAGTATAAAATAAACCGTAGCTCGGATGAAAAAGTTTTATATATGAAAGTTGCTCAGAACGACGAGACGAATCCGAATACGTAGCCCGTTCGTCTTCCACCCATCTCTATCATACCGAACGTGCAACATTCCCCCTCGGTTTCATCTGCCCGAAAACGCGAAACACCGGGAATACTTTCCCGGATGTTTTTCATCCTCGCCAGTATCACCTCCTACTGCGTTGGGTCACACGTAGCACCGCGTTTCGCCATGTTATGCTTTGTGTTACAATTGTTTGCTTTATATTTATTGTTTCTCCCCCCTCTTCTCTCCAATAGACATCGGGATTGAGACCACTGACAGTGCCACGGTGATCGACTGCGTCGACGACGACCCCTCCTTCTCGGTTAAGCTTCCAGGCAAGCCCCCCCCCCCTTGATCACCAGATATCGCCTATTCTCCTCCCTCTTACTCTTGTATTAGTTTACTACTGTTTTTGATTCGGTAACTCCTATTCTGATGCATAGCCTGTCATTGTTGCTACCACTGGTGATACTTTACCTACAATCCTAAATGCTTAGTATAGGATGCTAATATTCCATCAGTGGCCCCACATCCTTGTTCGTCTGCCATGCTATACTATCGGGCCGTGATCACCTCGGGTGGTGATTACGGATATATACTATATACATACTTTACATGACTCATGATGTGACTAAATTCGGGTCGGCTCATTGAGTACCCGCAAGTGATTCAATGTGGGGGCTGAAAGGACAGGTGGCTCCATCCAGGTAGTGATGGGCCTGAGTTCCCGACGGCCCCCCAAGTGGATCTTTGTGGCGGAGCGACAGGGCAGGTTGAGACACCCAGTGGAGAGGTGGCCTGGCCCTGGTCGTTGTCCGCGGTTATTTCATAATAACACGCTTAACGAGTTTGGATATTTGATCTGAGTCTGGCCATTGGCCTATACGCACTAACCAGCTACGTGGGAATAGTTATGGGCACTCGACGTCATGGTATCAGCTGAAGCCTTCTTGACGTCAGCGATTGAGCGGCGCGCGCCGGGTTGGACCGCGTAACGCAACTTCCTTAGTAATGGAGGTTTATAGGTCTACTCACCGGCCACGTACGCAACGTTCAGGTGTGCGTTGGGCGATGGGCCCGGACCCCTGCGCGCCTAGGACTTAGACCGGCGTCCTGACCTCTCTGTTGTGCTTAGGTAGGGCTGCGACGTGTTGATCTTCCGAGGCCGGGCATGACCCTGGAAAGTATGTCCGGCCAAATGGGATCAAGCTTGCTGGGTTATGTGGTGCACCCCTGCAGGGAAGTTAATCTATTCGAATAGCCGTGTCCCTCGATAAAAGGACGACCCGGAGTTGTATTCCGACCACATGACAACTAGAACCGGATACTTAATAAAATACACCCTTACCAGTGCCAGATACAACTCGGTGGTTGCTCTCTCACAGGGTGATGTGCGGGAGGATCGCCGAGTAGGTTTATGCTATACTATGTTACTTGGTGAACTTACCATCTACTGCCTTCTACTGCTGCAAGACGGAGGCTGCGAGAAGCGAGGATACTTGTTACTTTCCAGCTACCCTCATCTTCTGCTACAAGATGGAGGTTACGAGAAGCGTAGTCTTCGATTGGATTAGCTATCCCCCTCTTATTCTGCTTTCTGCGGTTCAGTCCACATATATTACCCCTTTACACAGATATCTTTGCATATGTAGTGTAGATCCTTGCTTGCGAGTACTTTGCATGAGTACTCACGGTTGCTTTTCTCCCCCTTTTCCCCTTCTGTCCCTTCTTCTCGGATGACGCAACCAGATGGTGGAGCCCAGGAGCCAGAGGATCCCGATGATGTTTCTACCTGGAGTTCGGCTTCGAGGAGTAGTTAGGAGGTCCCAGCCAGGAGGCCTTGCCTTTTTGATCGTTGTTACTTTTGTGCTAGCCTTCTTAAGGCAAACTTGTTTAACTTATGTCTGTACTCAGATATTATTGCTTCCGCTGACTCTTGTGTTTTCGAGCTTATGTATTCGAGCCCTCGAGGCCCCTGGCTTGTAATATAAAGCTTGTATTATTTTGATTTGTGTCTAGAGTTGTGTTGTGATATCTTCAAGTGAGTCCCTGATCTTGGTCGTACACATTTGCGTGCATGATTAGTGTACGGTCAAATCGTGGACGTCACATCGTGGCAGTGGCTGGAGTTCGGTTGTTCGTAGAATGGGCGCTACGTTGTGAAAACAAAAGGATAAAAGTGACGGGGATGCTTTACGGGCCGTTATGAGTAAGGTGCAGGCTGCACATGACCAAATGGTCGCCGAAACAACGCCGTCGACGAGCTCGGGCGGGGTGTGTCTCGGTCAGCATGAAAATGATGGCTACGACGAGAAACAGGCCACGGGATTAGGGGGAACAACGGAGGGGCTCATAGTGATTACGAGGAGATCGTCGGCGTGCTCGGGGGAGGCCGGACGTCGACGGAATCCTGGCAGCGATCTTTGGTGGCCGAGCTAGACGAAGATGATGGCAGCTTCATAGGGCGTCCGGGCTCGTGAGATTTGGCATAGAGGTGCACGAGAGCGAGACGGAGTTCATGGACTAGCTAGCTGGGCGTGGGGAGGTAGATGGCCGTGGTGGTGCTTGTCGGTGTTCTTGGGCGCCCGCAGACGGTCGCGAGAGAGAGAGAGAGAGACAGAGAAAAGGATGAGGACGGGCGAGAGTGAGTGGGGTGCGAGGGGGTTGCGTAGCGACGTCCAGGGCGTCGGGGCAGCGACGGAAAGGAGGAGGTGGCCTGGCGCGTGGTCGGGCGCGTCAGGCACGTGCCTCTCGTCCTTTTGGTGAGAGGAGGGAGATGACTAGCATCGGTGTTGGGCTTTCCCGGCCACTTGGGCTGCCAGGTGAGTCTCTTTTCTCTCTCTCTCTCTTTATATTTTCTTTTGTTTTTCTATTACTGCAATTGTTTTGGGTTTGATTTTCAAATCAAACATTTTTTGTAAATTCTAAAATTTAATATGGGCTCTAAATGGAAATTTGAAGAGCCCCACAAAAAGTTTTAGAATAATTGGACATGTATTTCTTTTATACCAACAATAATCCCATTCAGATACATTGTGATTTAATTTCAAATGCCCAAAATAATTATATTTAATGCTCTGAAAATATTGGTTTGAATTTTACCTCTTGCCAATATTTTGAGGGATTAACATGAACATTTTCTGGGACCTATGCAAATAAATGTTTTTAACTTGATCATTTCTGATAATAATATCTGAGCGTTTCAACTAACCTCAATTCAACTTTCATAAATTAAAATGATGTTCCCATGATGAGTTGCAAAGACAAGCAAGGCAAATCGGGGTTGTGACAACTCACCCCAACTAAACAAGAATCCCGTCTCAAGATTCCGACATAGGGTATGCGGAAATGGGGGACACCAAGTATCAGAAACTTCAGCATCCAACTACCCTTCTTGAAGATGTTGATTCCTTGCATCATGTTGATCTTGACATTTTGCCTTCGGGAACTTCATCCAACATTTTGGTGACAGAAGGAAACTCTAAAGAATCGATCTTCTCAAAGATCGAGCAACTCATGATCAACTCATGGAATGAGATGTAAGAACATCTCTTGAGCAGGGATAGAAACACATATCAAGGTGGATGGAGAGAAACAGATGACGAAGGTTCAATTTGGTAGACAACAATACCACGCTTAAGAAGATGGTGGATGCGTTTCAACGTAGCGAGGAGTTAAGTTGCCTTGACACCGTTACGGGGCACCTTACGAGAGGTTACTCGTAGAATTATTCCCTTAAGTAGCAAAAAGAATTATTCACAATTGATAGTTTGAAGGCATTCCAAAGAATGGCATACTCTGTTTGGAAAGGAAACTATAGTTATTGAACCAATCGACAAATGGAAGACACATTCAAGTTGATACAAAGGATATAACCTAGTGTTTGAGCATGCTCTCAAGAACTTGAGCATTTCCATATTCATCAGGGTTCTACCAACATCTATGCCAAGATCTTGGTGACACCTCGTACTACCATGATGAATAATGTTGGCGGATGCAGATACAAAAGAAGACAACACTTTCTCAGATTTCATCATAGAGAGGCCAAGGAAACAAGATCTTGATGATCGACTGACGGTGTCAAAATCGGCGGATCTCGGGTAGGGGGTCCCGAACTATGCGTCTGAGGATTGATGTTAACAAGAGGCAGGGGACACGATGTTTACCCAGGTTCAGGCCCTCTCGATCAAGGTAAAACCCTGCTTCTTGCTATATTAGTATGGATGAATATGTGTACAAGAGTTGATCTACCTCGAGATCGTAAAGGATTAAACCCTAAGTTTTAGCCTATGAGGATTGTATGATTCTGATTCTAGCCTCTATGGACTAAACCCTCCGGTTTATATACACACCGGAGGGGCCTAGGGTTTGTACATATCATCTTGCAGAGGAAGGAAAATCTACACCCGAGCCTAAAACTTGCCATTACAAGAATCTAGGAGTCCTATCCGAATACGAGAGATGATCTTCTAAAGTAATCTTCATGGCCCACCAGTTCGGCCCACCAATAGTTTATCCGTCCACCTGAGGACCCCCCTATCCAGGACTCCCTCAGTAGCCCCTGAAACTGTCTTTGATGGCGATGAGTTCGGCTTCCGTATTGTCTTCGGCATTGGAAGGCGGGTTCCTCCTCTGAATATGTCTTCTGAAAATTGATGGATTGTGTTCGGCTCTGCAAGATTAGTACAACCCTTAGTCTCGAAGGCAAGGCTTTTAAAGAAAATGAATAATGTTTCTTTACAAACAACTTTTGGGTGAAGCGTCGGGTCCAACCCACAAACACATCGAACCATTTTATTTGTTACTAGTTTCGCATTTCAAGGCATATCCTCATTGACACGTCCCGTCAGAACAGAGATCGTGCCCGCTTATTGTGGGATTCTAATCATTGTGACGTGAGCACCCACGCTGCACATTACGCACGGCCGCTTTGGGAACAGGTGAGTTTTATGGCTAAGGTGTGGGGACGCTCTGTATTCGAAGCGTTATAAAAGGACTCCAATCCCTTTCATCCGCCCCACGCCTCCCTCAAGCTTGAGCTCTCCAATCTCCCTTGGCCCCGTACTCTCATCTCATGCGCCCACAACTCCTCGTTCCTCAACCACTACTCCCGTTCCCAATAATGACTGGATACGGTGCCAGAGGCAAGTGGGAGGCTTCCACAGTCACTGAAAACACCGTAGAGGATCTGCGGAGCGCGGGGTATCTCACCGACGACATCGCACACCGAGTCCCCCCTAAGGGCCAGGTGACTCCCACCCCTAAGGCGGGCGATATGGTAGTTTTCACCTCTCATTTTGTTAGGGGGCTAGGATTTCCACTCCACTCGTTTGTTCGGGGTCTTTTGTTCTTCTACGGTATAGATTTCCACAATCTAGCCCCGAACTCAATCCTTCACATATCCGCTTTTCATAGTGATGTGTGAAGCCTTTCTCCGCATCCCACCACACTTCGGGCTGTGGATTAAGATCTTCAATTTGAAGCCGAAAGTGGTGGATGGGGAACATGCAGAGTGCTGTGGCGCTATGATCAGTAAGCTCTCAAACACAACTTGGCCCAAGGGCTCGTTCGTGGAGACGAACAAGGTCTGGCAGCAGGAGTGGTTCTACATCACCGAACCCCACGACACCAACTGGGTGGCGGGGCCTGCTTTCAGATCCGGACCCCCAGAGAGGCGAACCTCCTAGACCAAAAAGGGTCTTGACTGGGGGTCACACACTAAGGTGATGACTATTGTGAGCCGCGTGTCCGGCATGATCTCCAAGGGGCACCTGCTCTCCTCCGTTGTCTAGTTGATGCTCCATTGGCTTGTGCGCCCTTGCTGGGCCGGGATTCCTCCCTATGGGAGTTCGATCTGGCAGGAGACAAGCCGCTGAAGCATCTCTTCGGCTCTACACGCAAAGAGATCTACAAGCACCTCTTCAAGAGCCAAAAGGAATGGCCCAAAGAAGATGAGGATGTGGGCTTCAGTACTAAAGTTTCCGCCACAGAGATAATAATGATCCTTTGCCGAAGACACACCCTTTCCCTTAATTAATGATAATAGGAATTGGAATTTTTATGTGATATACAGGGCTATACGAAGAACGCGTCCCGGATAAAGTGTCCGGCGCCTTTGCCCGAAGAGCCAGCACTGCCCCTACTGATGGTGATGCTAGTTCCGACGCCATACAAGGAAGCTGAAGCTCGGAGATAGTTCGAATTCGTCCGAACACAGCTTCATGGTGAAGCCCAGGGTAAAACCCCTGCCCGAATCGTAAGTTTGTCCGGATTGACTATTTCAACTTTGTTTATTCAGTATTTATGATACCTACTTAGTATTCTTCTCCTGCTGTCCTACAGCCGTCCCCGTGTAAACCCCGATGTTACATCATCGGAGGGAACTCTGTGGAACCTAGGAGATGGAGAGGGACCCGCCAGGCCGGACTTCATCGCCCGTAATCGGCAGGGACACCGAAGTGTCATCCTAGCGGGTTCTCTCTGCCCAAGGAGATGAGGGCAGGGCAGGATATAGGGCGGCCGAGGGTAATATCTCGGCGGCCACTAACCATGGGGAAACGACCCCCATGGACACCGAAGATGTGGGGCTCGCATAGACCGGGGTACCACCGAACACCGTCCCGGAGACTAGCGCGGCTTCGCGGTTTGAAGATCCCGCTCCTCAAGAGGAGGAGGATACGGCGGCGCCTGGAGTTAATCCGGAGGCGCCAAATTCAATGGAGGGAGCACTACAAAGTGCTCTCGTTATTGAAGAACACCGGACCGTGATGGGTGCGGTGATGAAGAAGATTCAGTCCATCAAGGGCAGACTAAATGAAGCCTTTAACAGCCTTTTAACAGGCTTTGAGGTAAGCCATGTAATGCTTTTAAGAAATTTTATTTGTTTTGGATGCACATATATAACCAGTAGCCCTTGATGCTTTGTGTGATTCTGAAAAGAATCGGACGAAGTATCCATAGAGTAGAAAATTTACAGGGTTGAACTGTCGTGCAGGCTTCTTTAGTTACGGCGACTACGCGAGACACATAGGTCGCCGAACTAAATCGAAAGCTCGAGGTGGCCAATGCGGACCTCTATCGCATCAACCGGAATTTTGATGGAATGCAAGGTATGTGGATTTTTATTTAAATGTAAAAAAGACTTGATTGATTGGGTATGAGTACAAACTCTAACATTGTATTCTGTATTGCACAGTTGGCGCTGCTGAGCTCGAGGCCCTCAAGGGCGAGATTGCCAACGACAAGGCGAACAAGGCGGCCGCTGATAAAGCGACTGCTGGTTTAGAGGACGAAAAGGCGGAGTGTGAGAAGCACAAATCTCGGGTGTCCGAAGTTGAGGTCGAGCTCCAAGATGTCATCCATAAGTGTGAGGCATCGCAGAAAAAGGCTTCGGAACAGGCAGCCGAGCTATCTGTGGCAGTAAAGTCTGCCCATGACGCGCGAGGCGAGGCGCGCAATGCTTGTGAGGAAATCAAACAAGCGCGACAGATAGCATGTGGTAAGATATTTCTCTTACAGAGCATCTTCGGCGGGTGGAAGTATATTGGGCTGACACGATTCTGGAGTTCTCCACGCGTGTTCGCAGATCTTCCGAGGAGCAGCGCAGATGCCGCTCAATACTTCCGAGCCTAGGAGGGGAATGACACAGAGAAATTGTTCTGGTGTCACATCCCTAGCTTTACTTTGCCCTAGGATAGTTTTTGCCTGTGCATCATGTTTAAAATCTTGTTAATCTTGAAATGGGGATGTTCAAACCCTAGCACTAAATGAATTCAACTAGGGTCAAATTAAAATCTTTTTCAATGAACCCAAAATGCCATTTGGAAAAGTTCATCATTTTGGATTGATTAAAAACCTCTGCCAAAAATGTTGCACATATTTCTAGGACCATTCTGGATTTTTGAATTAAATCATATCTTATTTGCATTTGGGCATTTAAATTTTATATATTATTTAAAATGCTCAATTAATCATAAACTAAAATGTTTACTGTTGGATTTATTCTAAACAGTAGCCGTGCTTGGTTTCATGATTTTTGAGTGTGCCTAAGTATTTTTAATAAAGCCCAGAACAAAGTAACAAAATAGAAAACAAAAACAGTTTAAAGAAAAGAGCAAAGACAAAAACTAACCTAACTTACCTGTGTGGCCCATCTGGCCGGCCCAGCCCATGAGGGGCAGGGAGGTCTTCTTCCTCCCGCCAGTCGGACGCACGGCGCGTGCCCGACACGCGCCGGCCACCTCCACCTAGCCTGCCTGTCTCCTCGCCGCCCCGAAGCGCCTAGAGGACGCCACGCCCTCCCCTCGACCCCTGCATCTCTCCCCTCTCTCGCTGGACTTCTCCCTCTTCTCCTTCCCTCTCTCACGTGCGCGGCCGAACACCACCATCGCCGCTGCTCGTCGTTGCCACGGCCACCGCCTCCCCCTCTCCTCCCTGACTGGGTCAACAGCTCCGCCTCGACGCCCCAGACCTCTCCGCCGAGCTACGAGGCACCAGACGCCCCTGGACGCCGTCGGTGCCGCCGTTCCCCTCTTTGGCTGCCGGCGATTCTCGCCGTTGATTCATCGTCTGCAGGCCTTCCCCGAGCCCGCCGAGCACCCCAATCGAACCGCCGTAAGCCACTGAACCCATTTCCCTCCGCCTTTTCCTTCGCGTACGACCCGTAGCTGCTGCCCCACGAGCACCCGAAGCCGCCGTCCGCCATGGCCGACGAGCTCCGTGCTGCCGAGCCCCTTCGCTCCACTAGAGGCTCCGACGAGCTCCTGCTGCCCCTTAGGTGTTTCCAGTGCCCCCGTTTGCTCTCCCTCGAGCTGCAGCGCCGCGCCCGCGCAAGCCCGACTTGCTGCCGCCGCTGGACCTCGTCGCCGGCCACTTTTCCGGCCACACCAGGGCCAACTACCGCCACCACTCGACGTGGAACAGTGCCCGCGTCACGTTGATGCCTTCCGCCAGCCGTTTGGTCGCCAGAGGAGGATTTCCGCACCTGCTGCCGCGTTTGGCCTCGCCGGCGTCAAGCCGCTGGTGGGTTTGACCACCTTTGGCCACGGCTGGACCCCCCTCTGTGTCACTGACATGTGGGGCCGGCGTTGGACTAATTAGCTTAGGTTGTTAATTAAGTGCTAACTACGGTGCTTAGTTTTATGAACCAATGACAGGTGGGGTCAGCCCCCTGTCTAATTTGTTTAGTTTAAAACCAAACTTAGTTAGGCCCTCAGAAACTGACATGTGGGCCCCTGTGCCTATTTAGTTTAGTTTAATCTTCTGTTAAGTTTAGTTAAGCCCGTTTAACTGCTGTGTCACTGACGTGTGGACCCCACACGTCAGGTTTGACGTGGACCAGCCCCTGTTGACTGCTGACATCACAGTGACGTCATGCTGACGCAATAAGTGTTTTCTAGAATTTTAAATAAATCAGAAATGATTTATTTATTTCAGAAAATAGCTAAAACTTCTAAAAATCATATAAAATCAACCGTAGCTCAGATGAAAATAATTTATATATGGAAAATGATCAGAAAAATCCAGGGAATCTGTTTATGGCATTTTCATGCATGTTTGAACAAGTTAAACCTGCTGATCAGGTCAAATCAATTAAATGGCATTTAAATAATCACATACGGAGTTTGAATTTGAATCTTGGATTCAAACCAACTTCATTTAACCTGTTGCTAGTTGCATCAGCTCAAATCACAACATAATGCCATGTCATGATCATGCATCATATTGTGCATTGCATTGATTGTGTTCTTTCTCTGTTTGTCGGTTTTGTCCCCTCTTAGTAGACGACGTTCCTACGATGAGTTCGATGACACCGATGAAGACCCAATGTTATCTTCAGAAGTGCCAGGCAAGCAAAACCCCATTGAGCATTCCGATACAATCACACTCTCTCGCTCTTGCTCTCTTTTAATGCATTAGGACAACAATGCTTCAACTGTTACCTGCTGCGGTAGTTGAACCTCTTTCCACTTCATGACCTGTCATTGCCATAGTAAATAGTTGAAACCCACTAGTATGAGTAGGAGTTGTTTGAGCCATGTTGTGCCTACTCTTTCATGCTTTCTGGTTATGCCTGCTATTGCTTAGAGTTGTGTCAGGTCCGATTCATCGGGGATGAATTGGAATGGTGATGAACATGTCCTAATGTGTGTGAGCTAAGTGTGTGAACACGATTTGGTAAAGGTAGCGATGAGAGGCCAAGTAGGAGTACATGGTGGGTTGTCTCATTGCAGCCGTCCTCAGGAACTGAGTTCTGTGTTGGTTGGTCCATGAAACAGCTACTACCACACATTGGGATCCTTAATTGACTCTCTCGACTTATTAATCAACATGATCTCTGTCCAGGAGTTGCAACTAGTTTCTGGTGTTTGTAGTTTACTGGAGGTCGTGCGCAGCGCTGACCCTCGGGGTGGGCTGTGACGCGGCAGGTACGTGGCACGGTGTACCGATTGCCCGTTTGGTGATGCGGGAACCCTGTACACATCGTTTGGGGCCGTGAGCGACACCTCGGCCGGATCTCCCCACGGATGGAACCCAAATAGGCGATAAACCTGGACGAGAAACTTGTGTGGTTAGTCAGGTCGTGGCCGACACCCTCGCTGGGCCTCCGCTTGAAGGTTGCCGAGTACATGTCGTGTAAACGGCGGTAAGTGGTGAGAGCGTGTGTGAAGAAGTACACCCCTACAGGGTTATACATAATCTATTCGAATAGCCGTGTCCACGGAAATGGACTTCTGGGTTGCCTATAACAGTTCATAGACAAGTGAAAGTGGATACTCTAAAACACGCAAGATAAGCGTGAGTGCTATGGATGGCCTTCTCGTAGGGAGACAGGAGCGGATCCATAGTGGTGTATTGATTGGTGAATATGTGGACTCGTGTGCGCCACCTCAAAAGTGTTACTTGTAGTCGTAGTTTAGGATAGCCACCGAGTCAAGCTGGCTTGCTGCAATCAAACTCCACCACCTCTTTGTTGATACTGATGCATATGTAGCTAGTTCTGATGTAAGTCTTGCTGAGTACCTTTGTACTCACGTTTGCTTAATTTATGTTTTGCAGAGAGACCTCAGTCTCGCTAGTGGTTCCGCGTGGACTTCGACGTTTAGCTTGTTACCTCAGCTACGATCTTGTACCCTTGGGAGGGTCTTGTAGATAGTCAGGATTTTTCAGCCTTCTTCATTTGTAGTTGTCTGTACTCAGACATGTTATGCTTCCGTTGCCTGTATGCCCTGTATGTTGGGTCATGTGACCACTGTTTGTAATAAATGCTATGATGGCTCTTATGGGCCTTTATCTATATGAGTTGTTGAGTTATGTTGTGATGCCATGTCGTACAACACATACTTGCATGTTATGCGTAAGTGTAATGTGTATTGCTATGTGTGGGATCTGACACCTAGTTGTTTACCTTTGGTAGCCTATCTTACAGAGAAATGTCTCCTAGTGCTTCCACAAAGCCTTGGTAGCTTGCTACTGCTCCAGAACACTTAGGCTGGCCGGCATGTGTCCTTCATCGTTCCTGTGTCTATCCCTTAGGGGAAATGTCACGCGTTGTTCCTTTAAGTCCTTGTAGCTTGCTACGACTTGGGTTCATACGTTGATGACCGACACGTTCGTTGCTGGGTCATGTATGCCTGTCTCCGTAATTTAGTGCCACTTTTTATTTATAACTAGTCATGTCGGCCCGGGTTCTCTGTCATACGGATGCTAGCGACACGATCATATACGTGTGCCAAAATGCGCAAACGGTCCCGGGCTAGGTAAGGTGGCACCCGTGGGGATACCGTGCGTGAGGCCGCAAAGTGATATGATGTGTTACAGGCTAGACCTGTGTGACTTAGGATCGGGGTCCTGACATCTGGTCACAGTTCTATGCGACACAACATCCAGTTCCCCTCAACGACTAGATGAAGCAGCTGCTCGAGCTGCACAACATGGCAGGTTCATCCATGAAGGACTTATTAGTACGGCTATGGCCACTGAGCCAATCCCAAGTAGTTACTTCAGATTGGTGAAGTGGCCCATCGAGGCGAGTTCGCGAGTCGACGCATTAATGTGGTCGGCTTGCATAGAAGGTGCTCGTATGGCCTTCGATCGCGTCAAAGTGCACTGGGCGAAGAGGAACGCAGTGCATATAGCCACTGCTGGCCCGCCCGCAGGCAATGAGCACCACAAGCCAGAGAAGTACTTCGAGGACATCATCGAGGGCGCCCGCCTTGTAGAAGGCCAGTGTTCGAAAGATGTTGTTTTCGATTAATTGTATCCGGATGTAAAGACCATGCTTATGAATCCAGTGTATATAACTTTTGCGCTATTTATAATATCAGCATCTTTTTTCCTCCTATGTGACTGTTTATCTTAAATCTGAAAGTTTTCCCGTCGTCGGCTTCAGCTTCCAGTTACATAGTACTGGGGTGTTCGGTCATATGCAAATACACTCTTTATCCAACGTCTTGGTCCGTATAGGAGGTGTATGCGGAGCGAACCAGGCAATCAGACTATGCTGTGTTATTCCTCTCACTTAGTCATAGGAGTTTGACAAGTGGGGCTAGTACTAGCCCCTAATGCTGATGAAGTATCCAATTGCACATGGCTGGGTGTGGGGACCCCGACTCATAAGTCGTGATCACCGAATGCACGTGTACAGTGATCCCAGAGATCAATGCTCACTGAACACACAAAAGCTGAATAACAAGAGTCTTACATCCATACATACCGTTTTACACAAATAGGACCATAATGGTCAAGTCTTGAGTATATCATCACAGCGGAAATCTCCAAAGACAACTGGGACCCATGCCATCTGCCTTAACCCTACAGGCATTCTGACTGGGAAGCGTCCTAGCTCGCATGCTCGTCACCAAGAAATCTTCATCATAACCTGTTCTCTCATGCCTGGCCAATAAAATAACTAGTGGCAAGCCAATGAGTACATTGAATGTACTCGCAAGCAACCCAAGTGTGATAACAGAATAATTTATGCAAGGCTCTACTGCTAAATTGGTAGTTTTGCGGAAAGCTAGTTTTTCATATGCAAGTATGATCAACATATAACATGGATATGCATGTGTCTGTAACAAGTATCAGGAGGTCACAGACATCAATATCGAGAAAGAGTTGTAATCGACTCATGATCAAGCTCATTGAGACTTTCTCACAATCACATCAACAATATCTCTGAATCGCGTTGTTTCCCAGAAACTTATGGACATAGTCTAAGCAGCACCACCCAACTATCCTTGACCGCGGACACGGCTATTCGAATAGTTTGACACTCTGCAGAGGTTGCACACTTTACCCACAAGATCCGGGGAACTTCCGTGTCATCCACGACCCGCGATACCTCAAGTACCCGGGGTAAGCACCCGATCATTACCTTTCTTCAGACGACACTAACATAGAGTCCACTCGTTGGTACACGGCCCTCGGGTACAAACAATAGATCACGGGACTTGCCCAAATTTCAATGTCACGCGTACCCGAAGGGACCAACGGTGTGTCCGGTGCCCTGTGAAAACAGTCATGGTCGTCTATCCAAGCACGACCCCATCCCGGAAAAGACCTCAAGTCTTCCCGTCACTAGTAATACGGGCACCATGCTAGTATCGACCTAAGTAATCAATAAAGCCCCGTCCCATAAGGGGTAGAGTGGTTGCGCATGTTTGGTTGGGACTGTAGTCACACATAAATCTAATCCATCTCTGTAAACAACACTTTCGTCAAGCCTCGGCACACTACTTCTCACCAAGTAGTGCCCTAGCTCCTCATCAACTCCCAGGGGCATTAGTGGCACCCACTGGGTCATTTGCAAGTATGTCAGACCACACTTGTTTCACTCAATGCATAACCCCGACCCATTTTGCGTAGCCAACTACTATAGCATACATCTATCTACTCCCACCCACATAACCCTCAAAGGAAGGTAGGGTCATGTTTGATGCAAGTATCAATAGTAAGTAACAAAGGTAGCAACCGAAGTGGTCTCCACCTCAACATGATTCCGATGCGTTGATAATAAGGTGCTATGAGACATGCATAGAAAGGTTTCTTGAACATGGTCAAAGGGCTGCTTGCCTTGTTCTTCCGAGTCTTCAAATCTTCTAGTCCATCTCCGAATACTCCGCTTATTACGTCAACTCACGATGGAAACAATCATAATAAGCAACACAATCAAAGCAAAAATAAAAGTGCTCTAAAAATAGGAGTTGGACTTTTTTGGGATACCTCTGGTCATATGAAAAATAACCAAGGTGGTTTCATAGGTGTTGGATCAATAGGTAGTTTGGAACATTTCAATGTGATGGAACCAAAGGGTTTATGGATTTGGAAGAAGTATACAGAAATATTTCCTTGAATGATGAGTAAAGGCACCCATCATCAAGTCATGATTTTAGAAGCATCTAGGAGTTGGTTTCACTGGATTTGGAATTCAAATGAATTTCCTAGGATTTTGCAACGCTGATAAATATGAAGAAATGGCTCAATATTTGGTGGGGTACAGAAACTATCATTAAAAATGTTCCAAAACTAAGTTTGGACATGACAAGCATCTAGGAATTTGAATCACTGCATTTGGATCAAGATTGAGCTCTTTGTGATTTTCTAAAGTTCATCAGAAATGAAATAAAGACATTTGATAAATATTTGTGAAAGAAATGTTTCTGGAATAATGTGCATGTTGTGCCATGTGATAGAGCATGATTTATGGAGCCATAGGAAATTTGAATCATGAATTTTGGAGTTCATTTGAATATTTGGGTGATTTTGGAAGTTTACTGGAAACAGAAAATAGAAGGAAAAGGGGGTTATACCCTTGCGCGCAGGGCGAAGAGTAGCTGCACAGCAACTGGGCCGGCCCATCAGCTCGGCCGCGTGCACAGGAGCCTGGCCACGTCGAAGACGCCCGCCAGGAAGGGCGCCACCGCGCGGGGGAGGCGGCCGAGGCCAGACCCGCCTCCACTTAAACGGAGGGGCCCAGCCTCCAGGTCACTGACGCGCGGGCCCCCGTGGCAGGTTCATCCCCTTCCTCCCGCGCAACGCGGCAGGGAGGAACAGAGGCGATGCCCGCCGGCGGCTTGCCGGCACTGCAGGGCATCTCCGGCGATGCTCGGGCTATGAACGGATTCAGCGAAGAATGCCACTCCCATTCATGTATGCCACGGCTGCGAGGGGTGATCGAATCGACGGCAGCTTGGACACTGGCGGACGGTGGCGTCGGCAAGAGTTGGGCATGGAGCTGTGGTGCGCCGTTTGACGAGAGGAAGGTCGCGGGAGGTCCGCCTAGCTCAGGGGAGTCCGCTGGTGGGGGTAGGAGAGGGAGGAAAGCTCGGGCTGGCTCGAATCCGAGCGGAGGCCGGCGGCGGAACTCCAGCCAGATAGGTGGCTGCGAGGCCCGAGGAGAGCGATGAGTCGGCCTGTGAGGCGTGTGGGAGAAGGGGAAAGCTAAAGGAGGTGCAAGGGGGGCTCGAGGTGCCCTATAAGTAGGGGGGCGCCGGTCCACTGAGGCACCGTGCGCCGGCGAGCCTGTTGCTGTTGCTACGGCCACGCGAGCCTGCCGCAGTGTGTCCGGGGCGCTCCTGGAGCTGGTCCACGCCTAGAGGAAGAGAGAGGAGGAGCGAGGAGGCGCCAGAGAGGCCGCGCGTGCGAGGTCGCTCACTGGTGCTCAGGGTCGGCCGGTGCGCGTGCGAGCAGGGGTGAGGGAGGAGGAGAGAGGAGGGGGTCGACCGCCCGGCGTGTTGCGGACGTCGAGGCCGCCTCGGGGGACACGAGGGGGAAGCCCAAGGCTGTCGGGCGCCCCTGATTGGAGGTGGCTGCTGTGCGCCAGGGCACTGTAGCTTGCTCCAGAGCGCGAACTTTGCATGCCATGACATGCACACGGTGTCATTGGCGTGTCCTCTTGTGTCCAGCCGTGTCCATAGGGTAGAGGGAGTAGTAAACAATGGCCCAGACGGCCTGGGATGCCCTGGAGGCCACTGGAGTGAGGAGAGAGGTGAAAGAGGAGAAGAGTGTGGCTGTCCACAAGAGTAAAAATGGGGTTTTTACCCCCCAATCATTTAGCTGAGGACATGGGGAATTTACTGGGGGTAGGAGATGATCAGGGGAGGCTGTGGTAAGAAATTGAGGTAAAGGGAAATAGTAAAAGAGGTCCAACCACTTGTTTTGGTAATTGGACAAAAGGTGTTTGATCAGGTTTTGGGAGAGCAAATGACCTCCACTTGGCATGAGACTTAACAGGATCAAATGTCAGATATAATTAGGCCCCTACACCAAATTTGAGCTCATTTGGGCAAAGTGGCCAATGTAACTTTGGTGAACCCTAGAAATCAACAGAAATGGTTTCACCATGTTTGAGTTAAGCAAATCATCTCCCCTTGATGCACCACTTGGTGTAGCATTATCATTTGGGGTTATGATCAGGCCCACAAAGTTTGAGGCTCCAGATAAAAATTTGACAATGTAAAGTTGTTCAAATTTGAATTTGAACAGAAGTGGTTTTGGGGCACTTAGACCAAGTTATGCTTCTCCAAGACTTGTGCCATTTGGCATGGATGCATGATTACATCATTTTAGCATGTACACCAAGTTTGAGAGCATTTGGAAAAGTTTGGCAATGTAGAGCTGCTCAAACTTCAAATAGGGACAGAAGGGTTTTGAGGGGATAAGAGGATGTTTCCTTGATCTTCAAGTCATGAGGCTTTGCAAGATCATCAAATATGTCATATATGACATGATAGAATTTCCCTGGAATTTTTGGAGAATATTTCCTTTGTAAATATTCCAAAAGCTTGAAATATCCAGAAAGGGTTTTGGAAGGATTTGTCCAATATTTTGAACATGACCATGTGTTGAAACTCTTATATATGGACAATATATGTCCTATGAGTCTCCCTAAATTTTGGCAAATATTTTTGAAATGATTAAATAATTTTTCCCTATTAAAGACCATTTCTGGCCTTAAGAAAAAGCTTTTAAATAAAATATAAAAATAAATTTTAAAAGTATACTTTTGTGATTTCTGGGGGTCCTATACCTAATAGGATTCAAATAAACTTTTTGAAAGATTTTTCACACCCTAAATAAGGTACTTGCAGTGCAAACCTCAATTCAGGGGTTTTTGGAAAACTAATTTTAGAAAATATCATTTGGCCAAAATATTTTTGTAAGAAAATTTTATACTGGTCTATACACATGTCATGATCATTGGGAAAAGGTTTTGGGTCAAGGAGATGAAGTATAAGAGTTGGAGGATTCATTTGATTTTTAGAGCACTAGCAAACAACAGACAAAAGTCAAATCAAGCAAAGTCAAAAACACTCAAAAGTTTTTGCAAATCCACATTTTTAACATGAAAATTAGCTTAAGCAATGTGACAAGAAAATCAGGGTGTGACAGACCTACCCCCCTTACAAGAATCTCGTCCCCGAGATTCCCAGACTAGGCGTGGAAAGAAAGGCGGAGTCTTGGATACGGGGTAGTCTTCACTTCTCCTTGTTGGTTCTGCTTCCGAGCGGTGCTCCTTGGAAATCCTGAAGTGCTTGATGGTATGGCTTCTTGCTTGATGCCTTCCTGGATGGAGGTTGCTGAGGGGTCTCTTGCATAGGTTAGGTTGGGTTAGCTGTCAAAGGCTCGGTGATCGATGTCCTTGCGGGCATCGGGCTAGCTAGGAGGTAAGAAGTACTTCCAGAGTGGGGGGGGGCTCGTGGAAGATTTGGTGCACGGAGGGTATCTTAGGTGGTAGATCTAGCTGGGGAGCCGTCTACTACATGACTTGCAGTGATCTCAAAGGGTCCAATGAACCTTGGTGCGGGCTTCCCCTTGACGTGGAAACGCTTGGTTCCCTTCAGAGGAGTTACCCGCAGGTACACGTGGTCCCCGATATGGAAACTCATGTCCCGACGGTGAGTGTTAGCATAACTCTTTTGCCTTGACTTGGCTGCCTCCAAACGTTCTCTGACTAGTTGGACTTGCTCTTCCGCTGCGCGGAGAATATCCGGTCCAAAGACTAGCCCTTCTCCAGTCTCTGACCAGTTGAGGGGTGTGCGACATCTGCGTCCGTACAACACCTCAAATGGTGCCATCAGAAGGCTCGACTGGTAACTGTTGTTATAGGAGAACTCTGCAAAAAGGGAGACAATCCTCCGACTTGGCTCCATATGCCAAGACACAGGCTCGGAGTCATGACTTCGATAATCTGATTGACTCGTTCTGTCTGACCTCCGGTCTGTGGGTGGAAAGTCGTGCTGAAAGACAACTTGGTTCCCAAGGCTTCTCGGAACTTCTTCCAGAACCTTGAGGTGAACTGGGTTCCTCGATCTGACACAATCTCCTTGGGAATACCGTGAAGACTTACGATTCGGTCGATATAGAGAGCTGCCAGCCGGTTGTCATCATAAGGGGTCTTGACATGAATGAAATGGACCACCTTGGTCAAATGATCGACTATGACCCAGATAGAGCCATGTCCTCTTAACCGACCTTGGTAATCCAGTGACAAGTCCATTCCGACTTTATCCCACTTCCACTCAGGAACCTTGAGTGGTTGAAGCAATCCGGTGGGTCGCTGATATTCAGCCTTGACCCTTTGGCACACATCACACTTTGCAACATAGGTTGCAATCTCTCTTTCATCCTGTGCCACCAGAATCGTGCCTTCTAGTCTTGTTACAACTTGGTGTGAGCGTTCCTTCGACACGGAATTGCTCGGTTCCTCCGGGAGGAGTGGTTTGCAGATACGCCCGGTCTTCGACGCGGAAGTTACTTCTTGATGACGGTGGTCGGTGTAGATCTTCCTTCTTGACAGGGCGGTCTTCAAATGTCTTCTATCCAGCTGTCCGTCTCTTCTTTGTCTTCGGGCAGAGAAGTAGGCCATCAAATAATGATGTTACCCAACTTGTCCACTTACTCCATGAGGTCTATGGGGGGAGGGTACGCAAGGTAGGCTGGGTATTGGTGGTGGTCTCGGCTGAGTATTTGCAGAGGCCTTCCTGACTTAGAGCGAAGGCCCGTGGTCAGAATCTGACCAAGTTGTGGCTCGGTGGGGCTTAAGGTTTTCAAGGATTCTAGTGAGTGAGTGAACGTTTATCATCTTATCCTTAAGCACAGTTTCTGAGATGCCAATAGCTCTATCCAGTACTCCGATCGAAAAGCAGCCTCTCGCATAGACCAACTTCAATCACCACTCATGCCATACATAACCTCATGATTCTCAAGAGACGGTCTAACAAAATTATACTTGTCTAAGATCCCCAAATCCATGTGTATGTCTACCCCTAAAATCCAAGGGTAGATCATACATGCTACTGAGCTTAAATTAAGCTCCACAATCCAAGCGCTCAACCTAGTCTTGCAAGGCTCAAGGTAATGCATCTCTATTCTAAGGAAACACGTCATATGCCACTCCAAGATTTGTTTCCTTCCTATAGATCACCTCCAATAGCCCGGTAATTCCATCAATCATCACATAATCCATCAATTCTACAAATCCGATATCTATGGTGTTCCACAAGATCTCAAGTCCCTATGATATCCAAATACTTTCAAGGACTATGCATAACGATGGTAAGCCCACCAAATTCTCATTATCCGGGTCAGGTAATCTCCAAGATCACGACTATATAGATCTCTAAATCAACTCCGACAAATAATCCAATCTCCTAGGCTATTGTCCACCGAGAAGCATGATATCATAATCAGGATCATCGGTCTAAATCCAATTGACTCCGAACCATGCAGACATATCCAGCATTATACCGACCAGAATCACATACATAAATCCAAATCTCATGTCTAACGGGTACTCCTACATGCTTCCCCAAAGTCATGATCTCACCAATATGAAAACCTCATAATCCACCAGGGTCTCAGATAATTCCTCGAAGTCACTGATATAAACCACCAAGTCACATGTCCAATATCCTCCAACTGGTCTATCTATGGCATCGTCAGACCTTGTGTTATATTAGGATGAAAATATGCTCACTCATCGTGTCCACTAGCTCCTTTACGAACCCAGTGTTGTGCAGGATTATAAAGGCTTAACTGGTTCTCTCGCTTTACCATGGGTTAGGCACATCGTTAAGGATTCGTGCTGGAGTGTCTCGGGAAGTCTCAAAGGGTCTAGGAATGGGGTTACTGGTCTGGAGGGTTAAACATAACACTACGGGGTTGCAATTGACCGTGGAGGTTGTAGCAGAAGTCTTCAGTGCCAGTTGGTTGCCGAGGTAGAATCCTTGGTGCATCTTGTCTCGCGGTTTTCAATTGTGGAGAGAGAGAATAGAGGGAAGAAGCAGCGTAGAGGAGGGAAAAATGCCTAAAAGGGGTTCTATAGTGCAGGTGCAACAAACAGGTGCAAAAAGGCAGAAACAAAAGAAACAAGGCAAGGAAGGTGATATAGCCATGCACTTGTTGCCTGGGGCAAAAGCGCGACTTATATCAAAACACAAACGAATAAAAGCAAACAACACACAATCATGGTTCTATTCGAACCATCATATGGACTCGACTGCGCATAGGGGGTACATGACTCATCCTACCCAAGGGGTTCTCGGACTCAGTGTCGTGACTTGTGCCTCGTGCAGTCTCCTGAGCTTCCTCAGGTGTTGCTACGTCCCTTGTAGTTGCTTGATGAACGATCCGGGTTGATCCTGAAGAATCTTCAACAACTTCTCGCCTGATGAGGTGAGGTGGTGAAGGTGCCTCCTTGTAGCTGGCGTTGACTTGGTCTTCTCTAGTCTCTTTAATAATGACGATCCCCTGTGCCTTCTGGGGCGTCGAGGGTACCAGGTAGGCAATCCATATGCAAATAACAAGGCGTAATAGAGGTCCAACATGTCGATTTTGTTGATGAAAACATCGACACCAAGAGCAGGGGATGAAGAGAACCGTTTTCCCGCTCACTATAGTGAGGCGGACCAAATGGCGAGGTTCTCATCCACTGGTGGTTGCCGATACAACAACGGTAGTGACAGGATCACTCTATTAGCGATGCATATCATGATTTTGCATAACCTATACCCTGGTCATTTGTAGGCCAAAGTTGCACCATCTTGGGGGCACTTGTCAAGGGTGTCCCCCATCTTCTGGGTCTTCATGTCCTTATCCATCGAGGATGTAACTTCCGTTGGTATCGTCTTGTCGTGGTGTCACCAATCTTGCGTGCGAAAGTGGTGGGTGAGTGTTCGGCAAGGTGCACTCCACGAGGATTACAGAAAATCCAGTGGTCAGGGCATAAAGGTTTTAGCGACCAAGGTTTTGAAGAGGAAGAGATCAAGTATAGCCTAGTTTTCGATAAACTGAGAAGGGAAGAGGAGTATAGATAGTTTTGAAAACCACTAATAGTTTTACCCTAACTAACGACCATTCTAACTAAGGCTTCCTACAGTCAACTTGGCTCTGATACCAGCTCTGTGGGGACCCCGACTCATAAGTCGTGATCACCGAATGCACGTGTACAGTGATCCCAGAGATCAATGCTCACTGAACACACAAAAGCTGAATAACAAGAGTCTTACATCCATACATACCGATTTACACAAATAGGACCATAATGGTCAAGTATTGAGTATATCATCGCAGCGGAAATCTCCAAAGACAACCGGGACCCATGCCATCTGCCTTAACCCTACAGGCATTCTGACTGGGAAGCGTCCTAGCTCGCATGCTCGTCACCAAGAAATCTTCATCATAACATGTTCTCTCCTGCCTGGCCAATAAAATAACCAGTGGCAAGCCAATGAGTACATTGAATTTACTCGCAAGCAACCCAAGTGTGGTAACAGAATAATTTATGCAAGGCTGTACTGCTAAATTGGTAGTTTTGCAGAAAGCTAGTTTATCATATGCAAGTATGATCAACATATAACATGGATATGCATGTGTCTGTAACAAGTATCAGGAGGTCACAAACATCAATATCGAGAAAGAGTTGTAATCGACTCATGATCAAGCTCATTGAGACTTTCTCGCAATCACATCAACAATATCTCTGAATCGCGTTGTTTCCCAGAAACTTATGGACATAGTCTAAGCAGCACCACCCAACTATCCTTGACCGCGGACACGGCTATTCGAATAGTTTGACACTGTGCAGAGGTTGCACACTTTACCCACAAGATCCGGGGAACTTCCGTGTCATCCACGACCCGCGATACCTCAAGTACCCGGGGTAAGCACCCGGTCATTACCTTTCCTTAGACGACACTAACATAGAGTCCACTCTTTGGTACACGGCCCTCGGGTACAAACAATAGATCACGGGACTTGCCCAAATTTCAATGTCACGCGTACCCGAAGGGACCAACGGTGTGTCCGGTGCCCTGTGAAAACAGTCATGGTCGTCTATCCAAGCACGACCCCGTCCCGGGAAAGACCTCAAGTCTTCCCGTCACTAGTAATGCGGGCACCATGCTAGTATCGACCTAAGTAATCAATAAAGCCCCGTCCCATAAGGGGTAGAGTGGTTGCGCATGTTTGGTTGGGACGGTAGTCACACATAAATCTAATCCATCTCTGTAAACAACACTTTCGTCAAGCCTCGGCACACTACTTCTCACCAAGTAGTGCCCTAGCTCCTCATCAACTCCCAGGGGCATTAGTGGCACCCACTGGGTCATTTGCAAGTATGTCAGACCACACTTGTTTCACTCAATGCATAACCCCGACCCATTTTGCGTAGCCAACTACTATAGCATACATCTATCTACTCCCACCCACATAACCCTCAAAGGAAGGTAGGGTCATGTTTGATGCAAGTATCAATAGTAAGTAACAAAGGTAGCAACCAAAGTGGTCTCCACCTCAACATGATTCCGATGCGTTGATAATAAGGTGCTATGAGACATGCATAGAAAGATTTCTTGAACATGGTCAAAGGGCTGCTTGCCTTATTCTTCTGAGTCTTCAAATCTTCTGGTCCATCTCCGAATACTCCGCTTATTACGTCAACTAACGATGGAAACAATCATAATAAGCAACACAATCAAAGCAAAAATAAAAGTGCTCTAAAAATAGGAGTTGGACTTTTTTGGGATACCTCTGGTCATATGAAAAATAACCAAGGTGGTTTCATAGGTGTTGGATCAATAGGTAGTTTGGAACATTACAATGTGATGGAACCAAAGGGTTTATGGATTTGGAAGAAGTATACAGAAATATTTCCTTGAATGATGAGCAAAGGCACCCATCATCAAGTCATGATTTTAGAAGCATCTAGGAGTTGGTTTCACTGGATTTGGAATTCAAATGAATTTCCTAGGATTCTGCAAAGCTGATAAATATGAAGAAATGGCTCAATATTTGGTGGGGTACAGAAACTATCCTTAAAAATGTTCCAAAACTAAGTTTGGACATGACAAGCATCTAGGAATTTGAATCACTGCATTTGGATCAAGATTGAGCTCTCTGTGATTTTCTAAAGTTCATCACAGAAATGAAATAAAGACATTTGATAAATATTTGTGAAAGAAATGTTTCTGGAATAATGTGCATGTTTCACCATGTGATAGAGCATGATTTATGGAGCCATAGGAAATTTGAATCATGCAATTTGGAGTTCATTTGAATATTTGGGTGATTTTGGAAGTTTACTGGAAACAGAAAATAAAAGGAAAAGGGGGTTATACCCTTGCGCGCAGGGCGAAGAGTAGCTGCACAGCAACTGGGCCGGCCCATCAGCTCGGCCGCATGCATAGGAGCCTGGCCACGTCGAAGACGCCCGCCAGGAAGGGCGCCACCGCGCGGGGGAGGTGGCCGAGGCCAGACCCGCCTCCACTTAAACGGAGGGGCCCGGCCTCCAGGTCGCTGACGCGCGGGCCCCCGTGGCAGGTTCATCCCCTTCCTCCCGCGCAACGCGGCGGGGAGGAACAGAGGCGATGCCCGCCGGCGGCTTGCCGGCGCTGCAGGGCATCTCCGGCGACGCTCGGGCTATGAACGGATTCAGCGAAGAATGCCGCTCCCATTCATGTATGCCACGACTGCGAGGGGTGATCGAATCAACGACAGCTTGGACACCGGCGGACGGTGGCGTCGGCAAGAGTTGGGCATGGAGCTGTGGTGCGCCGTTTGACGAGAGGAAGGTCGCGGGAGGTCCGCCTAGCTCAGGGGAGTCCGCTGGTGGGGGTAGGAGAGGGAGGAAAGCTCGGGCTGGCTCGAATCCGAGCGGAGGCCGGCGGCGGAACTCCGGCCAGATAGGTGGCTGCGAGGCCCGAGGAGAGCGACGAGTCGGCCTGTGAGGCGTGTGGGAGAAGGGGAAAGCTAAAGGAGATGCAAGGGGGGCTCGAGGTGCCCTATAAGTAGGGGGGCGCCGGTCCACCGAGGCGCCGTGCGCCGGCGAGCCTGTTGTTGTTGCTACGGGCCACGCGAGCCTGCCGCAGTGTGTCCGGGGCGCTCCTAGAGCTGGTACATGCCTAGAGGAAGAGAGAGGAGGAGCGGGGAGGCGCCAGAGAGGCCGCGCGTGCGAGGTCGCTCACTGGTGCTCAGGGTCGGCCGGTGCGCGTGCGAGCAGGGGTGAGGGAGGAGGAGAGAGGAGGGGGCCGACCACCCGGCGTGTTGCGGACGTCGAGGCCGCCTCGGGGGACACGAGGGGGAAGCCAAGGCTGTCGGGCGCCCCTGATTGGAGGTGGCTACAGTGCGCCAGGGCACTGTAGCGTGCTCCAGAGCGCGAACTTTGCATGCCATGACATGCACACGGTGTCATTGGCGTGTCCTCTTGTGTCCAGCCGTGTCCAGAGGGTAGAGGGAGTAGTAAACAATGGCCCAGACGGCCTGGGATGCCCTGGAGGCCACTGGAGTGAGGAGAGAGGTGAAAGAGGAGAAGAGTGTGGCTGTCCACAAGAGTAAAAATGGGGTTTTTACACCCCAATCATTTAGCTGAGGACATGGGGAATTTACTGGGGGTAGGAGATGATCAGGGGAGGCTGTGGTAAGAAATTGAGGTAAAGGGAAATAGTAAAAGAGGTCCAACCACTTGTTTTGGTAATTGGACAGAAGGTGTTTGATCAAGTTTTGGGAGAGCAAATGACCACCACTTGGCATGAGACTTAACAGGATCAAATGTCACATATAATTAGGCCTCTACACCAAATTTGAGCTCATTTGGGCAAAGTGGCCAATGTAACTTTGGTGAACCCTAGAAATCAACAGAAATGGTTTCACCATGTTTGAGTTAAGCAAATCATCTCCCTTTGATGCACCACTTGGTGTAGCATCATCATTTGGGGTTATGATCATGCCCACAAAGTTTGAGGCTCCAGATAAAAAGTTGACAATGTAAAGTTGTTCAAATTTGAATTTGAACAGAAGTGGTTTTGGGGCACCTAGACCAAGTTATGCTTCTCCAAGACTTGTTCCATTTGGCATGGCTGCATGATTACATCATTTTAGCATGTACACCAAGTTTGAGAGCATTTGGACAAGTTTGGCAATGTAGAGCTGCTCAAACTTCAAATAGGGACAGAAGGGTTTTGAGGGGATAAGAGGATGTTTCCTTGATCTTCAAGTCATGAGGCTTTGCAAGATCATCAAATATGTCATATATGAGATGATAGAATTTCCCTGGAATTTTTGGAGAATATTTCCTTTGTAAATATTCCAAAAGCTTGAAATATCCAGAAAGGGTTTTGGAAGGATTTGTCCAATATTTTGAACATGACCATGTGTTGAAACTCTTATATATGGACAATATATGTCCTATGAGTCTCCCTGAATTTTGGCAAATATTTTTGAAATGATTAAATAATTTTTCCCTATTAAAGACCATTTCTGGCCTTAAGAAAAAGCTTTTAAATGAAATATAAAAATAAATTTTAAAATTATACTTTTGTGGTTTCTGGGGGTCCTAAACCTAATAGGATTCAAATAAACTTTTTGAAAGATTTTTCACACCCTAAATAAGGTACTTGCAGTGCAAACCTCAATTCAGGGGTTTTTGGAAAACTAATTTTAGAAAATATGATTTGGCCAAAATATTTTTAGAAGAAAATTTTATACTGGTCTATACACATGGCATGATCATTGGGAAAATGTTTTGGGTCAAGGAGATGAAGTATAAGAGTTGGAGGATTTATTTGATTTTTAGAGCACTAGCAAACAGCAAACAAAAGTCAAATCAAGCAAAGTCAAAAACTCTCAAAAGTTTTTGCAAATCCACATTTTTAACATGAAAATTAGCTTAAGCAATTTGACAAGAAAATCAGGGTGTGACACTGGGCAAAACAACCAACCCTTTGTATAACACGGGGTAGATCTCTATCGATCGTAGTATAAAACTAAGTCACCGCATTGCAGACCAGGTTCTCGCTGATCATGAAAGTCAGTTTTCGGCTTTCTCTACTGAGGTACTTGACTGGACTAGCCAGAAGTACTATCGCAGTAGTACTCCGTTTACACCCTAGCCGAAAAATCTAGAACGTATGGGTAAGCACAGGAGACAGGCAACCCAACTATTGACCCAAGACATGATTCGGAACTGATGCATATAATGCAAACATCCAGAACGCCGAACACTCCATATAGGTGTTCGGTCTTTTCAGCATATACCAGGGTTGAATGCAGACCCTGCTAATAAACCTTTATTGACAAGGCACATATGGCAGTCTGATGCGATAAGAGAACATTCCATGGTGAGTGAATAAACTCTGGATATGATATGACTAAAATTGTTCTATTAATATCCCTCTATAGTACGGCGAGCCGCAAACTTTACAGATAATGCCGATGACCTTTTTTGACATTTTACATGCCAAAAAGGTATATGACAAGAAAGAGAAAAAAAGGTTTACACAAGGTATAAATCTAAAAAAGAAACCTTAGTGCGGGTCCCTGTTGCACGTCTGCGCTATTTTGTCCTCTGTAATGTGTCCTTGAAGCTACGACTATGATGGCCATATGTAGAAAAAATGAAATAAACCTGGAAAGGAAGAAGTCAATCCGGTGTTGCCAAAGTCAGTATGGTTCATTTTATTGAACCAAAAGAAGATAAGTTTAAAGTCCGAATAGGGTCTAGCCGAACTACGGAATGTATGCAGGTGCCCCCGGTCACTGCCCACGTAATTTTTAGGGCATAATTATGTACTCGGGGCACATATGCTATCACCTTATGGGGCGGTCGACGAGGGCATAGCTGTTAATCTTGCTCAGGTTCATCTGAGCTGCCGCACTGAGGCGTGTGCCGGACACGCTTAGCTGTGTCCGCTATTGATACATTATTTGGCTTGAATAGGCCGCATTGTACTTCGGCTGCTAAGGCAGCAGTATCTTCCTTCGTACAGAGGGAGCGCTCCATATTTCCATTGACCGTGATAACACCATGTAGTCCAGGCATCTTGAGCTTTAGATAGCCATAATGTGGGACTACATTAAAGTGGGCGAAGGCCGTTCTTCCAAGTAGGGTGTGATAGCCACTTCGGAATGGAGCTATGTCGAAGAGTAGTTCTTCGCTTCGAAAGTTGTCGGGAGAACCGAATACAACATCTAATGTTAGGGAGCCTCTGTAGGGAGCTTCAATGCCCGGTATCACTCCTTTAAAGGTTGTGCTGCTTGGCTTGATTCTTGATGGGTCGATCCCCATCTTGCGGACAGTGTCCTGATATATCAGATTGAGACTACTGCCGCCATCCATAAGGACTCGGGTTAGATGGTATCCATCTATTATTGGGTCGAGCACTAAGGCAGCTGAACCCCCATGCCGAATACAGTCAGATGATCCCTGCAATCGAAAGTGATCGGACAGGCTGACCATGGGTTTAGTCTTGGGGCAACAGGCTCAACGGCATAGACGTCTCGGAGTGCGCGCTTGCGCTCCCTCTTTGGGATATGAGTGGCATATATCATGTTCACTGTTTTGACCTCAGGTGGAAATTTCTTCTGTCCCACTATATTCGGCTAGCGAGGTTCACCCTCGTCTTTGCTCTGAGGCTCCTTCTGCTTGTGTTCGGTGTTTAGCTTGTCGGCCTGCTTGAAAACCCAACAGTTACAGTTGATGTGATTGCCAGGTTTTTCTGGGGTGCCATGGATTTGGCAGGGCCTGTCTAATATCTTGTCCAAACTTGATGGACCGTCTTTGTTGCCTTTAAATGGCTTCTTCCGTTGACCGATTTTGGAGCCGCTGAATCCGGCGTTTACCGCTGTATCATCTGGGCTTCCAGGATTGTTTTGATGCTTGTTTTTATTGCACCGTGGCTTTCCATTGTCGTCCCTGACTTGAGATGTTCCAGGGTCGCTGGTGTTGCTACGAGCTAACCAGCTATCCACACCCGCGCAAAAGTGAGTCATGAGTGTAGTTAGGGCTGCCATTGTCCTCGGCTTTTCCTGTCCGAGGTGTCTGGCTAGCCATTCGTCCCAAATACTATGCTTGAATGCCGCTAAGGCTTCGGCGTCCGTACAGTCGACGATCTGGTTCTTCTTAGTGAGAAACCGGTTCCAAAGCTTGCAGGTTGACTCCCCGGGTTGTTGTATGATGTGACTTAAATCATCAACAATCGGTGGCCAGACATAAGTCCCTTGAAAATTGGCCGAAAAGCGTCCTCAAGTTCTTCCCAACTCCCACTGGAGTTTTCTTGGACACTGTTTAGCCAGTTTCAAGCTGGTCCTTTTAGCTTGAAGGGTAAATATTTGAAGGCGTGGAGATCATCTCCTCGAGCCATGTGCATGTGAAGAATAAAATCTTCTATCCAAACAGCAGGATCCGTCGTTCCATCGTACGCTTCGATGTTCACGGGTTTAAACCCTTCTGGGAAATCAAGACCCAGTACCTCATCGGTAAAGCATATAGGGTGTGAAGCACCTCTTTATGTTGCTATATCGCGGCGTATGTCCGATGGTTGTGGTGTTTGGTATTGACCCCGAACTGGTATGTCACCGGCGCGATTGGCTTGATAGTCGTCGTCCCGTACGGGAGCTCGATCTCTGGGTCCGAATATAGACCTGGTCTTGCTAGCTTTTTAGTTTAGGTCCTCGCACAGATCATGCTTTCAGACTTGGGCTGCACCCTCCTTTCCTTTATGCGGTGGGCGCTTGTTTATGCCATTGCTAGCACTCTATCCCGTCCGCGAGGTGGTTGGTCCGGCTTGTTGGCGGTGTTATTATTCAGTGGGACGGGCGCAACGGCCTCGTCGTCAAATTCGGGCAACAGCTTACGCTTGGGATAGCCTTTGGTTTGGCCATTAAAGCCATGTTTCTGTTGGGCGTCTAGCACCTCATTTTATCTATCATTGAGCGTGTCTTGTGTAACTTGAAGCTGTTTCTGTTGCTTTTTTAAGCTCCATGCGGTGGCTATAAGCCGCCAATGGAAGCATTTTTGTTCATAGGGTTCTTCTGGGACGGTATATTTGTCTTCATCCGGGCTAACCTCTTCGTCGGAGATCGGTTTGTAGTCACCGTCTTCGGCATCGCTGTCATCGGACTACGGCTTCGAACTATGTTCGTCGTCCTCTCGCTCCTCATGCTCTATCGCTGGATCTGCGGGGTCTTCGGCTTGTTCCGGAATATCACCATCATTAGTCGTGGTGTTGTTGTCCTTTCCTTTACGGGATTTTGCTCGTCATTTTGGACGCCGATGCTTGGGAGGTTCTTCAGAAGGTTTATCCTCTACATTATTGCTTTCACCGTTGCCTTCCACCTCTTTGGGTGTATCCACCATATATACATCGTATGAGGACGTAGCTTTCCACCTCCTGTTATGGGCCGGCTTTGATCTGTGTCTGCTTCAGCTTCAAGGTCCATTTCGTCAAAGTCTTGTGAAGTGTAGTCGAGTAGATCATTTAGATCCTCAACCGTGGCTACCAAGTGGATGGGGGGTGGGGAACGGAATTCTTCATCCCCCTAGGTATAGCGCGGTTGTTTATCAGCTTCTGGTTCGAACCGGATATAATGAGGCTGTGTGCTCTCGTCCAAGGAGAGGGATCTCTACGACCTTAACATGTCACCAAGTGGTAAGTGTTGGAAAACATTTGCAGCACAGAATTCGGCGAGAGGCGCCTGGTCGAATTTGAGGGGCGCCGTCACGAGAAATTTGGAATCAGAGGTCGGAGATAAGTCTGGGGTTCCGGTAACACAGACCCCATCAGTAGGGTCCATGTGTGGCTCCATCGCCGTAGAGTCTGCGGTTCCCGTGGTGGGGTTGAGCTTCCCATCTTTGGGTGCTGCAATACGCTCTGGACCTAGGGCCAGAACTATTGTAGGTGCTATTTCCTGATCCGATGACAGAGTTAGGTCATGATCATCGTGGTGGCAGAGAGGGGTTGCCGCTGGCTCGAATCCGGCGGAGATCAAGTCTCCATGGACATCAGCAACGTAGTTCAGGCTACCGAATCAGAGATGGTGGCCAGGGGCGTAGCTCTCGATCTGCTCAAAGGTGGCCTTCAGTGTTGGCCCAAAGCATGAAGCCGCCGAACACGAAGAGTTGGCCGGGAGGGAAAATCCCCTCGACCTCGCCATTGTAGTTGAAGACGTGATTCATCAATCCTTCCTTCGATGACATTGTGGAACTCTCAATGAAAGCACCAATGTCGGTGTCAAAACCGGCAGATCTCGGGTAGAGGGTCCCGAACTATGCGTCTGAGGATTGATGTTAACAGGAGGCAGGGGACACGATGTTTACCCAGGTTCAGGCCCTCTTCCTGCTATATTAGTATGGATGGATATGTGTACAAGAGTTGATCTACCTCGAGATCGTAAAGGCTAAAACCCTAAGTTTTAGCCTATGAGGATTGTATGATTCTGATTCTAACATCTACGGACCAAACCCTCCAGTTTATATACACACCGGAGGGGCCTAGGGTTTGTACATATCATCTTGCAGAGGAATGAAAATCTACACCCGAGCCTAAAACTTGCCATTACAAGAATCCATGAGTCCTATCCGGATACGAGAGATGATCTTCTAAAGTAATCTTCATGGCCCACTAGTACGGCCCACCAGGAGTTTATCTGGCCACCTGAGGACCCCCCCCCCATCCAGGACTCCCTCATCAACCGAGAGACATTTATCACTCCGCTTCTAATGTTCTTCTTGATGTTCTAGCTGCCATGATCATGCTTTTGAGTAGCATCGATATGATCATCAAGTAAAGATCGGACATGGGGAGCACAAATAATACATAAGGAATCAACTTCTACAATAAGTCATCCTAAATCCTCATGGAGAAGATGGTTAAATTTCTTAATCAAGATAATACAATAATATATCTTCCGACTAGGTGTGTCGGCCAAAACATCATCCTTGCTGCAACTTGCAACATAGATCTTGGAAAAGTTCCAACCATCATATACGACTGAGATTGAAATCTGGTTGGTAAAGGGATATTTCAGACTCAGCATGTCTACAAAGAAAGTTTGCAACACAAATCGATGATATGACATTGTGGGATTCTTAGGAAATGAACTACGGGTAGAAAGCTCGAAAACATGAGCTGGATTGTAAGATAAATGTGGACACAATGTCTAAGACAATCATGACCACATAGAAGTCTTACGAAAAAACACTACCGAGTTCTTTTTGGGAACCATCATCGAGGATATCGAAGTCCTTGCATAAGGCATGCTCTTAAGAAGGAACTTATTCTCCTTGCCAAAATCAATAAGTGGGTTGGTGTGCTAGGAAAGACATATAGAATGGAGTCGACCAACCTATCAAACCATAGAGTACTTCGCACCTGCATGACTGATTGGGATGATTCCAGAGGAAGCAAAACAAACCTTTCTCGAATTCACGGTGACAACTTGCATCAATACACGTGAATTACAGGAAGTCACTTCTTTCATCGAAACATAGGTTTCATGAACGGAACACAAAGAAAATGCTAACACAAGTTTCCAATACTAGCTTTAATGTTCAACATGAATCATGGAGAAGATAAAAATATTTTCGATGGGTTCAACAACAATTCATCTAGATTTTCATGTAGATGGAATTCCACAATTAAGTGCACATTGTGATAGCATTGGTCAGACCAAAAGATATAATGGTGTATGCTCAAGGAATCAACCATGAGTAAAACAATATTACGAACACCATTGGTTCTGATTTGATTTGACGATAGCCCACACTCAAATCAAAAGACTGGATAAGACAATAGATCCAACAACTATCACAAAAATTAATCGATGAAGATATCATGTTTCTTCAATACGCGGACATAAACACAAAGATATCCCTTCGAAACGAACTAAGTTAGCAAAATATTTTATCTTCGAACTGTCCAAGTTGTTGTTTAGCTTAAACAACTAGTTCGGGGTATCTAACACAGATTCTTGGAGAAGGGGTGGTTTATAGGGATAAACCAACTTGATCGCGAACTCAACATAACCATCAAGGGGCAACCTGGCAATACTTCCGAGAAGATATCCGGAAAATCACGAACCACCGATATGTTACTAATCTCGAGAACAATCTTGCTTTTCAGGTCAAGACGATATGATCAAAAGAGCGAGAGCCTAACTCATCGATCAAAGAGTGCACCAAGAATTATGGACTAGGTAGAACGATTAGTCTTAGAATGTTGATTCAGTAACCAACATGCTAAGAATGAGGTCATTGTCCATTAACTACCAATCAACAGGGTTGCTAGGAGTATTGTTTTCACACATCACGGTTCACTTGTCGGCATTCCAGTTACAGAAAACAAGGAGACCGAAAAATGAATAATAATGGCGACAAGTATCACTACGTCAAGAATTCATAAGATGTTGTGCAATTCTCATGACATTCCTGACATAAATAAGGTAATATTCCAAGGTAGAATCGATCAAAAGCTGGATTCGCATTTTGATCTGCGGAATACAACTGCTTTGACCCAATTCAAGAAATGGATGAAGTGCTAGAGTTTATTTCTCCTAGTCATTCTAAAATAGAATAGTTTGATGGACCACGAGAATAATAGGCACTGCTGAACACGAATGCACACATACTCCAGACTATCAATTGATAGATGAAGGTCAGAATACGATTGAAGAGGTACAACTCACAAGCACATATTAATTTCTGAGTTTTGGATGCATAGGTTAGCTTGTCGAACATGGATCAACATATTTCTTCCAGATAACCCACGCAAGATTGTCTGATTGGCAGAGCCATAGTTGTTGAATGGTCAACTCGTCAAGAGCATTCTTGTTGTGATCTTTTGGTTCAAAAGAACTTCAACCATGGGACGGTTCATGGCATTGGAAGAATGATATACCATGAACCTTGAGGACTATCGCAAAGATTACTAGCATCCTAAAGGTACGAGGAAACACTATCAAAAGTAATGGATGGGATGAATCATGGGTTCAAGAACCCAAAGATAGAATACCTACTAACTAGATGGCACCACGAAATGCTTTCGAGAAGGGTGGCTAGAATTATCACACTAGGAACACAGAACATGGCTAGATTACTGGAAGGTTCTCTAAGATACCCTAGTTTCCTAATAAATTCAACATATAAGTTGAGGCAACCTAGTACCTCAACACATCGATTAGTGTGCTTAGTCTGGCCCAGAAGGAAATTGGGAACCAGGAGGAAAGATTTGCAAATGCATCAAATTATTTAGAAACTTGGGACAACTCGGACAGCATAATGGCTATAAATGCTCAAAAAGACTTTGAGATTCATACAAAAAGGTAGCATGGCCATTCAACATGATGATGTCAAGGTTCCGACACCAACAGTTTAACAAACGGAGGTACTTGAAACTAAACTGAGACTTGAATCCACCATCCCTATAAGTCTTGGGATTAGTAACACGTGATCCTGCTAGATTGATGACAAGCCTAGTTCTGAATCCTCGTAGAAAGAAGAGGGTGACTCAGATCAGAAGGACATAAGTTAAAGGAGTAAAAGATCCATATGTTCCCTTCCACAATCAATTCCTTTATATAACAAAAGAATTTCTAGACTCGACTTCGACCAATTTGGCTTGGTAATCCCACCAACCATCAGGCTCTGATACCAACGTTGTCGAGACCCCGGTCCTAAGTCACACCGATCTAGCATGTAACACATCATATCACTTTGTGGCCTGACGCACAATATTTCCATGGCTGAAGCCTTACCTAGGCCAGCACCGTTTGTGCCTTTTGGCTCATGTATATGATAGTGTTGCTAGCATCCATATGACAAAGAACCCAGGCCGACATGACTAGTTGTAAACCGAAGGTGGCACAAACTTATATGGACAGGCATACATGACCCAACAATGCACGTGTCGGTCATCAGCGAGTGTAATCGTGCTGTAGCAAGCTAACAGGACTCCGGTAAACACCACATGACATTTCACCGAAGGAATGGACATAGGGGCAAGGAAGGACACATGCCGGTCAATCCATGTGTTCTGGAGTAGTAGCAAGCTAGCAAGGCTCCGTGGAAGCACTAGGAGGCATTTCCCCATAAGAAAGGCTACCAAGAATAAACAACTAGGTGTCAGATCCCTCACATACCAAGCATTTCAATGCCATACACACAATATGCTCGACATGTGTAAATACAACTTGGCATTACAACAAAACTCTATGACTCAAAGTACTCATTCAGAAGGCTCTTAGGACCAATACATTACATGATATTACAGACATGGGTCTCATGACCCAACATTCGGGTCGTACAAGCAAGAAGCACATGCGGAAGCTTATCATGTTTGAGTACAGACAGCTGAAAAGAAAGAAGGCTAGAAAGCTGACTATCTACAAGACCCTCCATAGGAACCAGACCTCTCACTGGTATTCCCAAGCTAATCGGTCAAGGTCGAACTCATTGTAGGTACCACTAGTGAGACTGAAGTATCCTCTGCAGAAACATAAATTAAGAAATTGTGATTACAAATGGGCACAACAAGACTTACATCATAACTAGCTACATATGCATCAGTATCAAGGAAGGGGTTGTGGAGTTTAACTGTAGCAAGCACTACAAAAATAGACACATCCGTGACATTTTGGCCTGAACGAGTTATTTTTCTATCATACTTATGACACTTATATGGCGATAATTGTGAAAAAAACCCGGTATCATCATAGATGTGGTGGGATGCTACTTCTATGACAAAAAATCATGACAGAAAATGGGCCTTTCATTCTGGGCAGGCCAGAGACGCACGTGCATGACATTCTTTGGGTCGTCCATGACGGAAAAAATCGTGGTAGAAGCGAGGGCAGGGAAAATATCGGGGAGTTCCCGATTACGGTGGGTTGTCGGGGCCGAGCGATGCATGGATGTTTGCGCGTTTGTCTCGTATACATACGCGTGTGTGTGCGAGGTGTTGAGCTCTAACTGAACCCGAACGAGGCGTTCTCTACTAAACTCGAGCGATTGCACTAGGCTACATTACTGAACCCGAGCGATCGATCCCTTGGTTGTTAACTGAACGCGAGCGATTGCACTAGGCTACGTTACTGAACCCGAGCGATCGATCCCTTGGTTGTTAACTGAACCCGAGGGATTCCTTCGCTACCGCTGCAAATTGAACCCGAGAGATTGCTGTTGATGCTTACTGTAGCCGATCGAACCTGCTTCCTCTTGATTAACAGTGAACGTGGGGTTCGTTGAATGAGTCGAGACGTATGTGGTTGGGGTTGGACGAATAGTACCCGGTGGGGGTTGGATGAACAGGACTGAGGGAGTCCTGGATTAAGGGGTCCTCGGGTGGCCGGGTTACTCGTTATGGGCCGGACTGGTGGGCCATTAAGATCATCGCTGAAGATTATCCCCCGTATCCGGATAGGACTCCTATATGTGTAGAATGGCAAGTTTAAAGACCGGGTGTAATGTTTCCTTTCTCTGCAAGATGATCGTGGACAACCCTAGGTCCCTCCGGTGCATATATAAACCGGAGGGTTTAGTTCGTAGGGACAAAATCACAATATCATAGGCTAGACTTCTAGGGTTTAGTCATTACGGTCTCGAGGTAGATCAACTCTTGTAATCCCATATTCATCAAGATCAATCAAGCAGGAAGTAGGGTATTACCTCGACAGAGAGGGCCTGAACATGGGTAAAACATCGTGTCCCCAGTCCCCTATTACCATCGATCCATAGGCACACAGTTCGGGACTCCCTACCCGAGATCCGCCTGTTTTGACACTAACATTGGTACTTTCATTGAGAGTTCCACTGTGTTGTCGACATAAGGGTTAATGGCTTGCTTCGTCATCAGCGACGGCGCCACCTCCGGGGAGATCTTCCTCCCCGGTCAGCTTTTTATATTCGGCGGCTTCGTGCTACGCGCCAACTCGGATGGCCGCCTGGAGCAGGTTGACAGCTATGCCCTTGGTCATCAGATCAGGTTTGGAAGTTTGAATTATGTTGCTGACATCCAGGGAGACTTGATCTTCGAAGGATTCGCACCTGCGGCTGTAGCTCCCTGCCTACACGATGAAGATGTCTTAGATTTGTCATCAGGCTGCATGATTGCTCTGGCTCTAGATCCGAAGCAGAGCGCTTCCTCTAAAGACGGGAGGGTAAACCCTGTCATGGAACTTCTAACCGGAGACTTAACGGCGATTGTGCCACTCACAGACCCATAATTGAGCGGGATCCTGTCCGCCACTGGAAAACCGGACTCGTCTCCCGTTACGAGCTCCAAACTTTTGGGATCTGCACTCTCCGGGCTCAACCGAGCGGTCATCGCCGAGCCTAGTTCCACAGACCCCCAAACTCCTATCTAGCCCTCGCCCTTAAACGAGATGCTGGACTTGCTGCAATCTCTTGCCATAACGAAGGACTCTCCGCCGAACTATGGCCACTCAAAACTGGGGGCTGAGATCAGGAAATTTTGCTTCCCACCAACAAACCACTTGGTAGCCACGGTCGAAGTCTTAAATGACATACTAGACTATGCTTTCGAAGACCTCGATGGGATGGACCACGACGTCGAAGCCAATCTAGGTCAAAACCCGCTTGTCACTGCTAGATGGACGGGCACTTATACCTATGATGTGTACATGGTGGACACAGCCAAGGAGAAAGACGACAACGGCGATAAAGATCCAAAGCAAGATAAGCCCATCGATGAACCTCCCAAGCGCTGACGCGAGCGGTGCCGCTCACAATTGTGTTGAGGAAACGAAAGTAATATCGGCACCAGAGACAATGAGGACCCGGAGGAAGGCGAAGACCGCGTGGAGCCAGTTTCGAAGCAGGACGAGCAGGAAGATGGTCAATACAGTCCCGAAAAACTCACTGATCACTATGATTCCGAAGGCAGTAACTATCTACCTATCTTTGAAGATGATGTCAGCCTGGGAGATGAGGAGTAAATCATCCCAGCGGAACCCCTTGAACAAAAATGATTTCAGCAACAACTTATTGTCACAGGAAGGAGCCTCAAAAAATAGGAGCATCGGCTTAAAGCCGAGCAGGATACGCTCAATGATAGATGGAATGAAGTGCTAGACGCTGAAGAGATATACGGCTGTGAGCGCCAAACAAAGAGCTATCCAAAGAGCAAGTTGCTGCCTCAATTCGACGACGAGGTCCTTGAGCCAATTCCATCGAGGCACGATCAGGCCGATCAACTGGACCGACCACCTCATACATGGAGCAAAGCGGCTAGCAATGCCGTACACCAACCCGCACCTCCCCACCGTAAAGGAAAGGATACAGGGGCATAGGGCGACAAGTACGATCTACATCAAGACCAGAATAAAAAAGTTGGTCAGGCCAGATCAATCTACGGATCAAGAGAACGTGCTCCCACTCGGGACAGTGGCTATCAATCCAAGCACGCCGGGGACAATCAGTCTCGGGGTCAACACCGAACACAGATGATGTCCGAACTACGTCACGATGCCGCATGATATAGGGGCGCTGTGCACCCTCTGTGCTTAGCCCTTGAGGTGATGGATCACCCATTTTTGGAAGGGTTTCAACCCGTAAGCATCGAGGCATATGATGGAACGATGGATCCTGCGGTATGGATTGAAGACTTTATTCATCACATCCACATGGTTCGTGGAGATGACATCCACGCCATAAAATAGCTACCTCTAAAGCTGAAAGGGCCAGCTCGGCACTGGTTGAACAGCCTCCCAGAGAACTCCATTGGAAGCTGGGAAGATTTAGAGGACGCTTTTTGGGCTAACTTTCAGGGGACTTATGTCCGGCCACCGGATGCTGATGATTTAAGTGACATAATCTAGGAACCCACGGAGTCAGCTCGCAAGCTTTGGACTTGGTTCTTAATTAAAAAGAACCAAATTGTCGACCGTCCGAACATCGAAGCCTTAGCGGCATTCAAACACAGCGTCCGAGATGAATGGCTTGCAAGGCACCTCGGCTAGGAGAAGCTGAAGACAATGGCAGCCCTCACTACACTAATGAACTAATTTTGCGCAGGTGAAGACAACTGGCTAGCTTGTAGAAGCAACAGTACCAGCGAACCTGGCACTTCTGAAGTCGGGGACGGCAATGGCAAGCAATGATGGAATAAGAACAAGCGTCGGAACTATGCCGAAGAAACAAATGAAACAGTAGTGAACGCCGGATTCAGTGGCTCCAGGCCCGGTCAACGGAAGAAGCCGTTTAAAGCCAACAAAGACAGTCCATCCAGCTTTGTTAGGGTTTGATCCCTAGTATCCACTATGTTCTGAGATTGATATTGCTATGACTTTGCTATGCTTAATGCTTGTCTCTAGGGCCTGAGTGCCATGATTTAAGATCTGAACCTATTATGTTTTCATGAATATTTGTGTGTTCTAGATCCTATCTTGCAAGTCTATAGTCACCTACTATGTGTTATGATCCGGCAACCCTGAAGTGACAATAATCGGGACCACTCCTCATGATGACCGTAGTTTGAGTAGTTCATGTATACACTATGTGTCAATGCTTTGGTCTGGTACTCTATTAAAAGGAGGCCTTAATATCCCTTAGTTTCCAATAGGACCCCGCTGCCACGGGATGGTAGGACAAAAGATGTCATGCAAGTTCTTTTCCATAAGCATGTATGTCTATATTCGGAATACATGCCTACATTGCATTGATGAACTGGAGCTAGTTCTGTATCACCCTACATTATAACTTCTACATGATGAATTGCATCCGACATAATTTCCCATCACCGATCCAATGCCTACGAGCTTTACCTATATTGCATGTTGCATATCTACTTTTCCGTTGCTACTATTATAAAACTACAAAAACACTATCGTTACTTTTATTGCTGCTACCACCACTATCAAATTACTTTGCTACTAAACTATCTTGTTGCAGATACTAAGTTTCCAGACGTGGTTGAATTTACTACTCAGCTGCTAATACTTAAGAGTATTCTTTGGCTCCCCTTGCGTCGAATCAATAAATTTGGGTTGAATACTTTACCCTCGAAAACTATTGCGATCCCCTACACTTGTGGGTTATCAGGAACCGGTTGATCAAAAGGTTTACCGCTCTATGATTGGCTCATTGTTATATTTATGTGCCTCCCATCCCTATATTATGCTAAGTGTGTGCATGTGTGCATGATAGCAAGCGGCTCCTAAAGAATGTCATCTTAAGGCCGTGAAACGGATAGTGATATACCTAATTCGTACACCAAAGTTTGGCATTTGGTAACCTAAGAGGTCCTCTTTTGATCTTGTTGGCTACTCCGACTCGGATTATGCTAGTGACAAGGTTGATCTAAAGTCTACTTTGGGTACTTGGCACTTTCTTAGTAGATCTCTCGTGTCTTGGTCTTCCAAGAAACCAAACTCGGTATCCTTATCCACTGCCGAAGCGGAATACATTGCCACTGGTTCATGTTGTGCTCAATTGCTTTGGATGACTCAAACTCTTAAAGACTATGGGATATGTGTGAAACATTGTGGGGACCCCGTCTTAGAAGTCGAGATCACCGAATGCACGTGTACAGTGACCCAGGGATCAATGCTCACTTAACACACAGAAGCTCAATAACAAGAGTCTTACATCCATACATACCGTCTTACACAAATTAAGGCCATTATGGCCAAGTCTTACATAGATAAAGCCTCAAGGGTTGAATAGCAAATAACTCAAATAGCGGAAGTCTTCGATGATAAGTAGAACCGATGCCATCTGCCTTAACCCTACAGGCATTCTGACTGGGATAGCTTCCTAGTTCGCATGATCGTCTCCGTAAAACTCTTCTTCATATTCCTGTTCCTCCATGCCTGGCCAATTAAATAACCAGTGGCAAGCCAATGAGTACTTTGAATGTACTCGCAAGCAACCCATGATTTGGTTCAAAGTAACAATGCATTTGAACAATAATGAGCAATCTAGCAATGAGCTAGATTAATTATTCTACCATCAAGTATATGCACCAATAATTGCACGTAACTTCGAGGACAGGTTACCGATATCAACATGAATAGAATTCATCTCATCGAGTCAAGTCACCACCTTGACTCATCACACACACATACTTTCACCGATGTAGTAAAATTCTGGACATAGTTTAAGTAGCACCACCCAACTGTCCATGACCGTGGACACGGCTATTCGAATAGTTTAACACTCTGCAGAGGTTGCGCACTTTACCCACATGATCCGGGAAGCTTCCGTGTCACCCACGATCCCGCAGTACCTCAAGTACTCGGGGGAAGCACCCGGTCATTATCTTTCCTTAGACGACACTAACATAGAGTCCACTCGTTGGTACACGGCCCTCGAGTACAAACAATAGATCATGGGACTTGCCCTAATTTCAATGTCACGCATACCCGAAGGGACCAACGGTGTGTCCGGTGCCCTGTAAAAACAGTCATGGTCGTCTATCCAAGCACGACCCCGTCCCGGGAAAGACCTCAAGTCTTCCCGTCAATAGTAATGCGAGCACCTTACTAGTATCGGCCTAAGTAATCAATAAAGCCCCATCCCATAAGGGGTAGATTGGTTGCACATGTTTGGTTGGGACGGTAGTCACACATAAATCTAATCCATTATTTCACCCATGCACAAGACCTTTACCCGGCACATCACTTCTTCCTGAAGTGATGACCTAACTCAACATCACCCTCGGGCATTAGGGGCACCCGATGGGGTTTATGAAAAGAATGCAACCACGAAGGTTGCATGGCACACATGCATCACTAAGCATCACTACTAACCATTTTCATGACATCTAGCACATAGCAAGATCATGAGTGAAACATGCATCATGTGGTGGTTCATAACTAGGTCACCACCGTAACTCTTATCATCATGCATTCGGAAACCAACGGGTTCCGAAGAACACAAGTGTATCATGGTCAAAGGGTTGCTTGCCTGGATTGGCTTGGTCTTCAAAGTCTTCAAATCGTTCTCCACCTTCTTCTTCGGCAACTTCGTCAAATACGGGATCTAATCGTCGCAAAATACCAACGGGAAAATAAGACCACAATGAAAACAGAAAATTCAAAGTGCTCAGAAAAATGTCAACTTATTTTTGTTAAATACTAGAGGGAAAACTAAGATGGCAAAAATTCTTAGTTGGAGTTTTGGAGTGACAGAATGGAATCTAAGGATTTTTTAACAGGATTTTTAATGATCAAATTTGAATTTAAATTTGAACAGAACAGAAAAGTTTCATGGATATGTGTGAAAGTGACACCATTAAATAGGTTGGAATTTTACAAGATTTTAGGAGTTGGAATTAATTCATTTGGACAAATATTTAATTCTGTGAAATTAATAGAAATAATCACAGAAAGAATAAAAGGAAAAGGCCTTGTGCCACTGGGCCAGAACGGCCACAGTGCACGGCCCAGGGCGAACAGCCCAGCCGCACGGGAGCCAGCGCGCGCGCGCCAGGTTTTCAAACCTGACGGGCGGGGCCCGGCGGTCAGTGGCTGCGAGGGGAGAGAGAGCGGTGAGGATGACAGGCGGGGCCCGCCTGTCATCTTCAACCTCACGGCCAAAGCGACGGCGAGCTCATCGGCGGCGATTCCGGGCACGGCGGGGCAAACGGAGGGCAGGAACGGGCTCAGCGAGGAGTCGCTGTTCCAGTGGTGGTGGTGCGGCCGCCGGAGAGGCCTGGTTTGTCGGCGGCGAGGTGGGACGGCGGAGGAGCATCGGGAGGTTGCAGGTTGGCTCGCTCCGGGCTGCAATAGGAGGGGAAGAAGGAGGGGAATGAGTCAGTGAGGTACGGTGGTGCTAGATCGAGCAAAAGTGGGGCTGAGAGTGGCTGTACTGCGAGATCTCCGGTCGCCCGACGCGGCGGAGCTCCTGTCGATCCCGAGCACTGAGGCCCTCTGAGGGCGAATGGATGGTGCTGGAGTACTACTGGGGATGTGGGGAGGAGCTGGGTGCCGTTGGAGAGGCTCGGGGCGTGCTTTTATAGCCGCGCCCCGGTCCACCATGGACTAGTGCGCCGGCGAAGTCGCAGACGAGGCCAGAGACCGTGGATGCGCTCGTGTTCGAGTCGGGGAGGATCATGGACGAGTTCTACGCTTAGTAGAGGGGAGAGGAGGAGCGGGGAAGGTTCCAGAGGGTGCGCGCGTGTAAGGCCGGCGAGTGGAGCTTGCGGGCGGCCAGCGCGCGTGCGAGGGCGGCCACTGGAGGGAGAGGGAGGAGGGGGATAGCGCCGGGGAGGGTCGCAGACGTCGAGGTGCATCGTTTGGCGCGAGGGGGAAGCACGAGGTGGTCAGCGGCGCTGGATTGGGCGAAGCTACAGTGCGGGTACGCATTGTAGAGCGCTCTGGAGCGTGCTAATTGCATGCCATGGCATGCCATTGGCCTCTGGGCGTGTCCGCCGTGTCCGGGGGGTCCAGCACGAAGCAGACGTCTCAGCTGAGGCCTTGGATGCTCTAGAGGTGCAGTGAGAGAGAGGTGAAGCTGGTAACTAGGTAGAAATAGGCTGTCCAACAAGGTGAATTGGGGTTTTCACCCCCCAATCATGGAGCGGTGGACATGGGGGAGTTACTGGAGATAAAATGTAACTAGATGAAGCTGTGGTAGAAAGTTGAGGCAAAATTAATTGGTAAAAGAGGCCAAGAAGATGGTTTTGGTAAAAAGTCAGAAGGTGTTTGATCAAGTTTTGGTCAAGCAAATGATCTCCACTAGCCATGACACTTAACAGGATTGAATGTCATATGATTTGGGCTCATTTGAAGAAACCAGCCAAAGTAACTTTGGTGAACACTAGAAAACAACAGAAATGGCTTCATCTTGTTTAAGTCAAGATAATCATCTCCCCTTGATGCACCACCTGGTGTAGTTTCATCATTTGGGGTATTGATCATGCTCACAAAGTTTGAAGCTCCAAATAAAAAGTAGTAATGTAAAGTTGTTCAAGTTTGAATTTGAACAGAAAGGGTTTTGGGGCATTCTGATCAAGTTGCCCTACTCTAAACCTTGTGCCATTTGGTCTAGAGGCCTTATTAGGCCATTCTAGCATGTGCACCAAATTTGAGAGCATTTGGGCACGTTTGTCAATGTAAAGTTGCTCAAACTTCAAATGTGGACAGAATGGTTTTGAATGGTTTTGAGGATGTTATCTTGCTTCCCAGGGCATGGGGCTTGGCAAGATCATCAAATATGTCATATATGACATGATAGAATTTCCCTGGAATTTTTGGAGAATATTTCCTTTGTAAATATTTCAAAAGCTTGAAATATCAAGAAAGGCTTTTAGAGCGATTAGCCCATTATTTTGAACATGACCAAGTGTTGAAACTCTTATATATGGACAATATATGTCCTATGAGTGTCCCTGAATTTTGGCAAATATTTTTGAAATAATTAAATAATTTTCCCCTATTAAAAACCATTTCTGGCCTTAAGAAAAAGCTTTTAAATAAAATAGGAAAATAACTTTTAAAATTATACTTTTGTGGTTTCTGGGAGTCCTATGACTACAAGGTCTCAAATACACTTTTTGAAATAATTTTCTCACCCTAAATCAAGCACTTGCAGTGCAAACCTCAATTCAGGGGTTTTTGAAATACTAAATTTTAAAAATACATTTTGGCCAAATTAATTTTATAAGAAAATACTATACTGTTATAAACACTTGGTATGATCATTGGGCAGAAGTTTTGGGTATGGAGATGAATTCTACAAGAGGTAATTGTTGACTTTAATGAGCACATGAAAAGCACATGGAGAAAAACTCAATTCCAAATAAAAGCCAAATGATGCCAAAAAATTTTGCTGGTCCAAATTTTCATGCTACATTGATGCAAATAACATGTTACAAAATGCAGGGTGTGACAGACCTACCCCCCTTACAAGAATCTTGTCCCCGAGATTCCTAGACTAGGTCTTAAAAGAGGTCGGGATACTCGGATCTAAGATAGTCTTCACGTTGCCAGGTTGCTTCTGCTTCAGTGTGGTTGCTCCACTGGACCTTGAAGTACTTGATGGTGCGGCTTCGCGTCCGTCGTTCTGCTTCATCTAGAATGCGAATGGGCTTCTCGCGGTAGGTCAAATCAGGCTGCAGATCAATGGCTTGGTGATCAACATCCTTGTAGAGATCACGCTTGTACGGAACTTGGAGACATTTCCGGAGTTGTGACACATGGAATACGTTGTGCACATCGGATAGCTCAGCTGGTAGTTCCAACTGGTAAGCCACTTCTCCTTGTCGTGCAGTGATCTTAAAGGGTCCAATGAACCTTGGTGCGAGCTTCCCCTTGACGTGGAAACGCTTGGTTCCCTTTAGAGGAGTTACCCGCAGGTACAAATGGTCCCCGACATAGAAACTCATGTCCCGACGGTGAGTGTCAGCATAACTCTTCTGCCTTGACTTGGCTTCCTTCAAACGTTCTCTGACTAGTTTGACTTGCTCTTCTTCTTCGCGGAGAATATCCGGTCTAAATACTAGCCCTTCTCCAGTCTCTGACCAGTTGAGGGGCGTGCGACATCTGCGTCCGTACAACACCTCAAATGGTGCCATCTGAAGGCTCGACTGATAACTGTTGTTATAGGAGAACTCGGCAAAAGGGAGGAAATCTTCCCACTTGGCTCCATACGCCAAGACACACGCTCGGAGCATGTCTTTGAGAATTTGATTTACTCGTTCTGTCTGACCTCCGGTCTATGGGTGAAAAGCCGTGCTGAATGACAATTTGGTCCCCAAGGCTTCTTGGAACTTCTTCCATAACCTTGAGGTGAAATGGGTTCCTCGATCTGACACAATCTCCTTGGGAACGCCATGAAGGCTCACGATTCTGTCGATGTAGAGAGCTGCCAGCCGGTTGCCATCGTAAGTAGTCTTGAGAGGAATGAAATGGGCCACCTTGGTCAAATGGTCGACTATGACCCAGATGGAGTCATGTCCTCTATTCGACCTTGGTAATCCAGTGATGAAGTCCATTCCGACTTTATCCCACTTCCACTAAGGAACCTTGAGTGGTTGAAGCAATCCAGCGGGTCGCTGATATTCAGCCTTGACCCTTTGGCACACATCACACTTTGCAACATAGGTTGCAATCTCTCTTTTCATCCCGTGCCACCAGAATCTTTCCTTCAAGTCTTGATACATCTTGGTTCCTCGAGGGTGGATGGAATACGGAGTGTCGTGTGCTTCTTGCAGGATCAGGTTCTTCAACTCCATCTGGTTTGGTACGCAGACACGGCCCTTGTACCAAACAATCCCGTGCTCGTCTTCGGAGAATCCTGGGGCCTTGCCTAGCTTCATCTTCTTCTTGATGCCTTCAAAGCTTGCATGACCACCTTGCGCCTTCTTGACTTCATCCATCAGGGTTAGTTTGACTTCCAAATGATCCAGAAATCCAGGGGTGACCAATTCCAAACTGAATTGTTCAAGTTCCTTAAACAAGGCTGGCTGCCTTTCTCGAATAATGGTATTCAAGGAGCAAGCCTTCCTGCTTAAGGCATCGGACACCACGTTAGCCTTCCCGGGGTGATATTGAACACTGAGGTCATAGTCTTTGATGAGTTCCAACCATCTTCGCTGCCTCATGTTCAATTCCTTTTGGGTGAAAATATACTTCAGACTTTTGTGGTATGTGTATTTCTCACACTGTTTCCCTAGTTGGTAATGCCGCCATGTCTTCAAGGCATGAACCACTGCTGCTAACTCAAGATCGTGAGTAGCATAGTTCTCTTCATGAGGTCGTAGCTGCCTGGAGAGGTAAGCTATGACTCGGCCTTCTTGCATCAGAACGCTTACCAATCCGGTTCGAGAGGCATCACAATATATCACGAACTCCTTGTGAATATTAGGTGTTGCCAGAACTGGGGCGGTGGTCAACCTCTTCTTGAACTCTTGGAAGCTATCTTCGCATTTTGGCGTCACCTCGAACTTCTTGTCCTTCTTGAGGAGCTGAGTTATTGGACGAGCAATGCTAGAGAATCCTTCCATGAATTTGCGGTAGTAGCCCGCAAGTCCGAGGAAGCTTCTCACTTCCTTGCCGGTCGTTGGAGATTGCCATTGGGTCACAGCTTCGATCTTCGCGGGATCAACTGATAATCCTTCTTCGGTCAAGACATGACCTAAGAATCCAACTTTATGCAGCCAGAACTCACACTTGCTGAATTTGGCATATAGTTGGTGCTCCCGAAGCTTGTCTAGGACCATCCTCAAATGTTGCCCGTGTTCTTCCTCCGTCTTCGAGAAGACAAGAATGTCATCGATGAAGACAACAACAAACTTGTCCAAATACTCCATGAAGACTTTATTCATGAGATACATGAAATAAGCTGGGGCATTGGTGAACCCAAAAGACATGACCATGCACTCATACAGGCCATATCTGGTCACGAATGCTGTTTTCGGAATATCTTGGGGTCTGATCTTCAGCTGGTAGTACCCAGATCTGAGGTCGATCTTGGAGAACACCTTGGCTCCGCTGAGCTGATCAAACAGATCTTCAATCTTGGGAAGTGGATATTTGTTCTTGATTGTAACTTCATTGAGGAAACGATAGTCAATGCATAAGCGGATGGTACCGTTCCTCTTTGCCACAAACAGAACTCGTGATCCCCAAGGGGAGGCACTTGGGCGGATAAATCCCTTCCTCAGCTGCTCTTCCAGCTGCTTCTTCAACTCGGCTAATTCTTCTGTCCCCATTCTATAAGGCTTCTTATAGATTGGTCCTGCCCCGAGCACAAGCTCGATGATGAACTCAATGTCACGGTCAGGGGGCATTCCCGGTAGTTCATTCGGAAAGACATCAGGATATTCGCATACCACCGGTACTTGCTCTAGCCCAACTTCAGACAGACAGTTGACTTGAATGGCTTGAGCGGAAGAGGAGTTGGAAGCAAACTTGACTTCGACTCCTTGGTCATTGGTCACAGTGACTGTCCGATTGGCACAGTCTAACAAGCGTTGGTGCTTGCTGAGCCAATTCATACCTAGGATCACATCCAAGCCTTGTGATCTCAGGACGATGAGGTCTGCTAGGAAATCTACACCGTTAATGGTAATACTGACTCCCTTACAGCCTAACTTGGCTCTCATCTCTGCTCCGGGGGTTTGTACCACCATGGGGTTATTCAGGGGTGTAGGGGTCATGCCACTTTTTAATGCAAATCTCTGAGTGACTAATGAATGCGTTGCTACAGAATCAAACAAGACAGTTGCAGGTGCTGAGTTGACAAGGAACGTACCCAGCACGACGTCTGGGTCTTCCTGGGCTTCTTCAGCAGTGACATGATTCACACGCCCCTTCCCATGGTTAGGCGGGTTGCGAGGAGCTGGGTTCCGTGGTGGCATCCCGCGGCCTTTTCCTGGTTTCTGCACATTGGGGCGCGGGGCATCAGGCTTCTTGTTGGGGCACACCCTTGAGATGTGTCCTGACTGACCACATCCAAAGCAAGTGACTTGGTTTGGATTGTTGATCTTGTTGCCACCACAGTTATTGGGGTTGAAAGCTGGCCTTGGGTTGGCATACTGCTGAGGCTGATAGTTGGTGCGAGGTGCAGGAGCTCTTGGTTGCTGATAGGTTGGCTTGGCCGGGGCTGACTGCCACGGACGAGGCTTCTGGTTGCTGGAACTTCCCTTGCTGACCATCTTGCGCTTGCAAGTGTCTTCCAAAGAACGCCGCTTGTCTTCAAGCATAAGTGCTTTGTTCACCAGGTCAGGGAAGGTTGGGCAGTCGCACATGACGAGCGAGTACTGCAGAGTCTGATTGAGGCCTTCCATGAAGCACTCCCTTTTTGCAGCATCAGTGCTGACATCTTCAGGGGAATACCTTGACAGAACACTGAACTTCTGCATGTACTCCTTGACAGTGCCACTTCCTTGCTTCAGGGCTCGGAACTCACGCTTTTTAATAGCCATGATCCCAGAAGGAATATGGGCCTTGCGGTATTCTGCCTTGAAGTTGTCCCAAGTGATGTCTTGTCCAGCATGCATGACATTGAATCCATCCCACCAAGCTCTAGCAGTCCTCCCGAGGCAGTGGGCTGCATAAGCCACCTTCTCGCGGTCTTCGGTGCATCCGACTAGTTCCAGCAAGTCCTCAAAGGTGCGGACCCAGTCGTCTGCATCCAGGGGTTCAGCAGTCCCTATGAAAGTTGGCGGTGCATGCTTCTTGAACTCTGCCAACGTGGAATGTCCATTGCCATTCCTCGCCGGCTGGCGGTTGTTGGTGACAGCTTGAGCAATCAACTGAAGGGCTGCGGTGTTGGCTTGGCGTTCCACTTGGAAAGCTTGGAGAAGCTGAGCCATGTCCATGTTCGGAGGAGGTGGTGGTGGAGCTTGGTCGTTGGTTTGGTCGTGGCCTGCCTCTGACTGAGCGGATGCTCCGGCTTCAGGCTGTAGGGTAGAGGTACCCGTACGAGTTACAACAGGCATCCTGTTGGAGCGGTAAAAGGTCTCATGACTTGGAAGAGGGAAAGCAAGATAGATGGGTGCCTAGTAAGGGGGTGGGTGTGACACTAATCAAATCATGCAAGGGCCGAAAGGCCAAACACATTCATTAAAATCCAAATGGGTGATGTAGTCGTTTACATATTCCCGAAGGAAGAATACGACATACATCCAAACACAACAAAAGCAAACACTAGATGGTTTCATATGAACCATACAAGGACTCGACTGCGCATAGGGGTTACACGACCTATCCTACCGTAGAGGTCACGAACTGGCATATCCGAGTAGCGAATAATGCCAAAGCGGCGGAATGCTCGGTCGCGTATTCCGGCTCTTCTGGGTCGTCCTCCTTGTCTTCATCTGTCTGCGCCCCCTTGTCACTTGAGGGTGTGGGGGAGTGGAGGAGTTGGATACGACGGTGCTTTGTCGGTGGTGCAGGGAAAAGCTTGCGATATTCCCTTGCCGTCATCCGGCATCGCCGAGGTGGTTCTACATTCTTGGGAGATACATCTCCGGAGGGCCTTCCGCCTCTGTATGCGATAGCGGACTGTCCGTAAGGCGCTCCTTCTTTCGTGATCCTATTTGTCTTCTCTTGAGCTCGACGAAGAAGTGCCTTGGTCTTGCGAAGTTCTTCAAGGAGCTTCATCGATTCTGAGGCCATGTCTTGTGCCAACCTGTCGGCACATAGACTGAAGTAGGTCTGGAATCGAAGCGAGAGTCCTTCCTTGAGTGGAGGGGCTAGTGCGCTGCTTTCATCTTCACCTTCCTTCCGGTAAGGCAAGAAGCGGGTTGTCATTTTGGCTGCCATCTCCGGAAGAAGCTCGCGGAGATGGGTTAGTGCCTTGAGTGCTGCAGCCTCGACAGCGAGAGGTAGTGTTGCCATCTGGGGTCCCTCAAAGAACCAACTTGTGGGAGGATCGTTTGCCTTCACGATCACTTCCACATGGTACTCCACCTCAGTGTCGCTAACCCAATGCTCAAGGTAGGTGAGGATGGGCGCTCGGTGGAACTGACACTCCTGGAGGCTATCCTCGAGAAGCAAGGGAAACCTAGTGGTCACGTGCTCTTCAGGTACAGCGGCCATCTACAAAGGTTGAATAGGGGAGGTTAATAAGCTGATGAAATATCAGGTTGGTAAGGTTTAGAAAAGAAGAGAGGTTCAGAAGGTTTTTGAAAAGGGGTCTCAACTAACTAACGCCCATGCTAACTAAGGCTTCCTATAGTCAGGATGGCTCTGATACCAGCTCTGTGGGGACCCCGACTTAGAAGTCGAGATCACCGAATGCACGTGTACAGTGATCCAAGGGATCAATGCTCACTGAACACACAGAAGCTGAATAACAAGAGTCTTACATCCATACATATCGTCTTACACAAATTAAGGCCATTATGGCCAAGTCTTACATAGATAAAGCCTCAAGGGCTAAATAGCAAATAACTCAAATAGCGGAAGTCTTCGATGATAAGTAGAACCCATGCCATCTGCCTTAACCCTACAGGCATTCTGACTGGGATAGCTTCCTAGTTCGCATGATCATCTCCGTAGAACTCTTCTTCATATTCCTGTTCCTCCATGCCTGGCCAATTAAATAACAAGTGGCAAGCCAATGAGTACTTTGAATGTACTCGCAAGCAACCCATGATTTGGTTCAAAGTAACAATGCATTTGAACAATAATTAGCAATCTAGCAATGAGCTAGATTAATTATTCTACCATCAAGTATATGCACCAATAATTGCACGTAACCTCGAGGACAGGTTACCGATATCAACATGAATAGAATTCATCTCATCGAGTCAAGTCACCACCTTGACTCATCACACACACATACTTTCACCGATGTAGTAAAATTCTGGACATAGTTTAAGTAGCACCACCCAACTGTACATGACCGTGGACACGGCTATTTTGAATAGTTTTACACTCTGCTGAGGTTGCGAACTTTACCCACAAGATCCGGGAAGCTTTCGTGTCACCCACGATCCCGCAGTACCTCAAGTACTCGGGGGAAGCACCCGGTCATTATCTTTCCTTAGACGACACTAACATAGAGTCCACTCGTTGGTACACGGCCCTCGAGTACAAACAATAGATCATGGGACTTGCCCTAATTTCAATGTCACGCGTACCCGAAGGGACCAACGGTGTGTCCGGTGCCCTGTAAAAATAGTCATCGTCGTCTATCCAAGCACGACGCCGTCCTGGGAAAGACCTCAAGTCCTCCCGTCACTAGTAATGCGGGCACCATGCTAGTATCGGCCTAAGTAATCAATAATGCCCCGTCCCATAAGGGGTAGAGTGGTCGCACATGTTTGGTTGGGACGGTAGTCACACATAAATCTAATTCATTATTTCACCCATGCACAAGACCTTTACCTGGCACATCACTTCTTCCTCAAGTGATGACCTAACTCAACATCACCCTCGGGCATTAGGGGCACCCGATGGGGTTTATGAAAAGAATGCAACCACGAAGGTTGCATGGCACACATGCATCACTAAGCATCACTACTAACCATTTGCATGACATCTAGCACATAGCAAGATCATGAGTGAAACATGCATCATGTGGTGGTTCATAACTAGGTCACCACCGTAACTCTTATCATCATGCATTCGGAAACCAACGGGTTCCGAAGAACACAAGTGTATCATAGTCGAAGGGTTGCTTGCGTGGATTGGCTTGGTCTTCAAAGTCTTCAAATCCTTCTATACCATCTTCTTCAGCAACTTCGTCAAATACGGGATCTAATCGTCGCAAAATAATAACGGGAAAATAAGACCACAATGAAAACAGAAAAATGAAAGTGCTCAGAAAAATGTCAACTTATTTTTGTTAAATACTAGAGGGAAAACTAAGATGGCAAAAATTCTTAGTTGGAGTTTTGGAGTGACAGAATGGAATCTAAGGATTTTTGAACAGGAGTTTTAATGCTCAAATTTGAATTTAAATTTGAACAGAATAGAAAAGTTTCATGGATATGTGTGAAAGTGACACCATTAAATAGGTTGGAATTTTACAAGATTTTAGGAGTTGGAATTAATTCATTTGGACAAATATTTAATTCTATGAAATTAATAGAAATAATCACAGAAAGAATAAAAGGAAAAGGCCCTGTGCCACTGGGCCAGAACGGCCACAGTGCACGGCCCAGGGCGAACAACCCAGCCGCACGGGAGCCAGCGCGCACGCGCCAGGTTTTCAAACCTGACGGGCGGGGCCCGACGGTCAGTGGCTGCGAGGGGAGAGAGAGAGCGGTGAGGATGACAGGCGGGGCCTGCCTGTCATCTTCAACCTCACGGCCAAAGCGACGGCGAGCTCACCGACGACGGTTCCGTGCACGGCGGGGCAAACGAAGGGCAGGAACGGGCTCATCGAGGAGTCGCCGTTCCAGTGGTGGTGGTGCGGCCCGCCGGAGAGGCCTGGTTCGTCGGCGGCGAGGTGGGATGGCGGAGGAGCATCGGGAGGTTGCTGGCTGGCTCGTTCCGGGCTGCAATAGGAGGGGAAGAAGGAGGGGAATGATTCAGTGAGGTACGTCGGTGCTAGATCGAGCAAAAGTTGGGGCTAAGAGGGGCTGTACTGCGAGATCTCCGGTCGCCCGACGCGGCGGAGCTCCGGTCGATCCCGAGCACTGAGGCCCTCTGAGGGCGAATGGATGGTGCTGGAGTACTACTGGGGATGTGGGGAGGAGCTGGGTGCCGTTGGAGAGGCTCGCGGCGTGCTTATATAGCCGCGCCCCGGTCCATCGTGGACTCGTGCGCCGGCGAGGTCGCAGACGAGGCCAGAGACCGTGCAGGAGCTCGTGTTCGAGTCGGGGAGGATCATGGACGAGTTCTACGCTTAGTAGAGGGGAGAGGAGGAGCGGGGAAGGCTCCAGACGGTGCGCGCGTGTGAGGCCGGCGAGTGGAGCTTGTGGGCGGCCAGCGCGCGTGCGAGGGCGGCCACTGGAGGGACAGGGAGGAGGGGGACATCGCTGGGGAGGGTCGCAGACGTCGAGGTGCATCGTTTGGCGTGAGGGGGAAGCAGGAGGTGGTCGACGGCGCTGGATTGGGCGAAGCTACAGTGCGGGTGCGCACTGTAGCGCGCTCTAGAGCATGCTAATTGCATGCCATGGCATGCCATTGGCCTTTTGGATGTGTCCGCCGTGTCTGGGGGGTCCAGCACGAAGCAGACGTCTCAGCTGAGGCCTTGGATGCTCTGGAGGTGCAGTGAGAGAGAGGTGAAGCTGGTAACTAGGTAGAAATGGGTTGTCCAGCAAGGTGAATTGGGGTTTTCACCCCCCAATCATGGAGCTGTGGACACGGGGGAGGTAATGGAGATAAAATGTAACTAGATGAAGGTGTGGTAGAAAGTTGAGGCAACAGTAATTGGTAAAAGAGGCCAAGAAGATGGTTTTGGTAAAAAGTCAGAAGGTGTTTGGTCAAGAAAATGATCTCCACTAGCCATGACACTTAACATGATTGAATGTCATATGGAAATAGGGTGTTTCACCAAGTTTGGGCTCATTTGAAGAAACTAGCCAAAGTAACTTTGGTGAACCCTAGAAAACAACAGAAATGGCTTCATCTTGTTTAAGTCAAGCTAATCATCTCCCCTTGATGAACCACTTGGGGTAGTTTCATCATTTGGGGTATTGATCATGCTCACAAAGTTTGATGCTCCAGATAAAAAGTTGGTAATGTAAAGTTGTTCAAGTTTGAATTTGAACAGAAAGGGTTTTGGGGCATTCTGATCAAGTTGCCCTACTCCTAACCTTGTGCCATTTGGTCTAGAGGCCTTATTAGGACATTCTAGCATGTGCACCAAATTTGAGAGCATTTGGGCAAGTTTGGCAATGTAAAGTTGCTCAAACTTCAAATATGGACATAATGGTTTTGAAGGGTTTTGAGGATGTTATCTTGCTTCCCAGGGCATGGGGCTTGGCAAGATCATCAAATATGTCATATATGACATGATAGAATTTCCCTGGAATTTTTGGAGAATATTTCCTTTGTAAATATTTCAAAAGCTTGAAATATCCAGAAAGGGTTTTAGAGGGATTAGCCCATTATTTTGAACATGACCAAGTGTTGAAACTCTTATATATGGACAATATATGTCCTATGAGTGTCCTTGAATTTTGGAAAATATTTTTGAAATACTTAAATAATTTTCCCCTATTAAAAACCATTTCTGGCCTTAAGAAAAAGATTTTAAATAAAATAGGAAAATAACTTTTAAAATTATACTTTTGTGGTTTCTGGGAGTCCTATGACTACTAGGTCTCAAATACACTTTTTGAAATAATTTTCTCACCCTAAATCAAGCACTTGTAGTGCAAACCTCAATTCAGGGGTTTTTGGAATACTAAATTTTAAAAATACATTTTGGCCAAATTAATGTTATAAGAAAATATTATACTATTATAAACACTTGGTATGATCATTGGACAGAAGTTTTGGGTATGGAGATGAATTCTACAAGAGGTAATAGTTGACTTTAATGAGCACATGAAAAGCACATGGAGAAAAACTCAATTCCAAATAAAGGCCAAATGATGCCAACAAATTTTGCTGGTCCAAATTTTCATGCTACATTGATGCAAATAACATGTTACAAAATGCAGGGTGTGACAAACATGTACCATTACTTTGTGACAATGAAAGTGCTATTAAGATTGCTCACAATCCAGTGCAACACTCTCGAACTAAACATATTGAAGTTCGTCATCATTTCGTTCGAGATCATGTAGCTAAGGGTGATATAAATCTTAAACATGTTCACACCGATAAGCAATTAGCGGATATATTTATGAAACCACTTGATGAGAAAGTGTTTTGCAAGTTGAGAGGTTAATTGAACATTATTGATGCCTCGAACTTGGAGTAGGAACTCCATTCTATACATGCAAGACATAAGCCTTTGACTAATCCTTGACTTTTCCCTTATGAACTTATGTCTTGGATATATTTGTACCCTTGCATGCCATCTAATTCTTGTAGGCACTTGGATGAATCTAAATCCATGAGATTGCAACTAACTCATATATTGAGCAATCTCTACATCACCAAGCCCCTACACCGTGGTGGTTGAAGACAAGGAAGCATGAAACCCTTCAACATATCGTTTGACAATATATATACATATATATATATATACATATATATATATATATATATATATACATATATATTTGGTATCAAATTTTCATGATTGTCATTATGGATACACAAGTGGTCTTCCTTGCAAGACTAACTCATTTAGGTAGATGAACTCAAACTACAAGTGGTGCTACCAATCCTTGATGAGCTTCATCAACCATGACCAACCCACACAAGTTCAACTACATGATCAAGACCAACACCACTACCCAAGGTATGCTATTCCATCTTAGAGAAGCTTTGCCACAAGTCATGGGTCAAAGCAGCTCAACAAGATGTGAATACATCAAATGCTTAAACGAAATATGGCAACCCCATTTTGAGCTTAAACGATGAGTATGACCCATGATCAAGTGTCTTCACTTGACTCCTAAGTCAATATATTCTAACATAGGTGACTTTGTCGCCGACCAATTCTAGATGACGTTCTCTAAGGTTTTTTCTTGTGTTTCTTGCATTTGACACTTGCATTTTGTTCCCCTCCCTTTAACAAAAAAAACCTTCATCTAGATTTTTTTCCTTTTCTCTGCTTTTCTTTGCATTTTCCGCATCCAATGCATTACAAATCTTTCAGTTATTTCCTTGCAAATCCTTGTGAGATCCTATTTGCCTAGCGAGCTGAAATGAAAAATTGTTCTCTCAATGTTGAACTTGGATCCACTGATTTACTTCTGTAGGTCAAACAGAACCATTTCGCTGCCACCGAAGCAAGCCACTTGGTGCTTCCGATTTCAATACTGAGGAGACAGTTTGACATTTGCATCCTGCATATTTGTTCTAGCTCCACTAAATGATTCTTGTCCTCTACCAGCATCTCATGCATATCCAGCTCTACTTTGTGACTCAAGGATCAAAACTATTTTGACTCAAACTCCAGATGATCCCTTCTTGGAAATTGTTGTCAAAGGGCGAGAGAGAGCTCACATCAAAGATTCAGGGAGAGAGAGAGAGCTCAAAGCTTAGGGGAGTAAAATCACTTTCCCCAGATGCCTGGTGTCCAATAGGCGAGTAGTTACATGTCTCTATGAGGGGAAAGACATGTCTATCTGATCTATTTTGCTCTGAGTTTGTTTCCCTACTTTCTTCCATTATCCAATATAAGATTCAGGGGGAGAAAGACTGCTAGGGAAGAAAGTCTTTGAATTCATTGCATATCTTTTACCCTTGGGAACATTTCTGTATTCAAGAGTACCTAGCACTCACACTCTACATGTTATCCCAATCTTGGTACCCTTGTGGATCTTTTGTAATTTTGTCTAGTAGATGTACATGTGTTATCTAACCTTGTTTACTCAGGTTCATCCCATCTTAAGTCAGCTCAAGATCACAAGGTAATTATATGCATTACACTCATGAGCATGAAGATTTCTTGCTAATGTACATATTGTTTCCAAGAAGGAATCATGAACATGAGAATACACTTCATATATTCATATCATTTGCTCTGATGCATATAGCCAAGATACATGTGACTCTTTGCTTCCTCTATCATGCCCATGCATTCTTATGATCTTATATTCCTCATTTACATGATTGCATACATGTAGGGGGGAGCCTATGCATGTTACACGTTCTTCCAAAGCTTTAACTCATATTATTCATATCTTTATCTTAAGCCTTGATGTATGTTGTCATCAATTACCAAAACGGGGGATATTGAAAGCACAAGTGCTCCCTGGGTGATTTTGGTAATTAATGACAACATATCTCTTGTTGGACTAACGTTTCCATCTAGTGTATTTCAGACAAGTTTAACAGATGGAGTGGCATGGACTAAAGGATGTCGAACCCCTTCAAGATATTAAGGACAAAGGACTAGCTCAAGCTCAAAGCTAAGGACTCTATATTTTCTATTTCAGTGATCCAAGATCACATTGAGTCCATAGGAAATCCAATACTATTAAAAGGGGATGAGGTGTTGCTTAATGGCTTGCTTGCTCATGATGCTTAATGATATGCTCAAAAAACCCTCAACCACTTTCTCACATCCACATATGTCCCAAACCAAAAGTCAAACTCGGCCCCACCAAAAATATCTACCCGGCGCCACCGAGTTGATTTGACATAGCCACTGCCAGAAAACCTAATCATTTCAGTCTCACCGAAAGGGATCTCGGTCTCACCGAGATGGGATTGCAAACTCTCTGTTGCCTATTGCATTATTTTCGGTCTAACCGAGATGTGCAATCAGTCCTACCGAGTCTGTAACGCAAACTCTTTGTTGCCTCTTCTTAACATTTCGGTCTCACCAAAATGAGCAAATCGGTCCCACCGAGTTTTCCTGAGCAACTCTCTGTGTGCTTATTACCAAAATCGGTCTCACCGAGTTTGTGTAATCTGTCTCACCGAGATTACGTATGCCCTAACCCTAATGAAATTGGTCCTACTAAGTTGGTCATATCGGTCGCACCAAAATACCTAACGGTCACATTATGAACTAAATCGGTCTGACCGAGTTCTTTGAATCGGTCCCACCGAGTTTGGTAAATTGTGTGTAACAGTTAGATTTTGTGTGGAGGCTATATATACCCATCCACCCAATCTTCACTTGGGAAGAGAGCCATCAGAACATATCTACACTTCCATCATTCATATTCTGAGAGAGAAGCACCTACTCAAGTGTTGAGATCAAGATATTGCATTCCTACCATGTGAATCTTGTTCTCTAGCCTTTCCCAAGTTGCTTTCCACTCAAATCCTTCTTCCACCATATCCAAATGTGTGAGAAGCTGTTTTAGTGTTGGGGAGACTATCACTTGAAGCATTTGAGAAATGAGTTCATCATCAACTCACCGTTTATTACCTTTTGGAGAGTGGTGTCTCCTAGATTGGTTAGGTGTCACTTGGGAGCCTCCGACAAGATTGTGGAGTTAAACCAAGGAGTTTGTAAGGGCAAGGAGATCGTCTACTTCGTGAAGATCTACCGCTAGTGAGGCAAGTCCTTCGTGGGCGATGGCCATGGGGGGATAGACAAGTTTGCTTCTTCGAGGACCCTTTGTGGGTGGAGCCCTCCGTGGACTCGCGCAACAGTTACCTTTTGTGGGTTCAAGTCTCCATCTACTTGGATGTACGATAACACCACCTATCGGAACCAAGACAAAAACCATTGTTGTCTTTACTTGCGTTTTATCCTTCTAAACTCCTCCCTTTACCTTCATATGCAATTGTTTACTTTCCGCTGCTATACTCTTAGAATTGCATGTGTAGGTTGATTGCTTGACTTGTGTTAGGTTGCTAAAATCTGCCAAGAATTAAAATTGGGAAAAGGATAGATTTTTGCTTTACTCAAGTGGTCAAAGCCACATGCTTTACTTCACAATACCTATACTCTCTTGTCATACATGCTTGCTGTGTATTGTGAAAGTTAAACATGTGCTAAAACTCCACTCCAACATCAAGTACGTTAAAAGCTACCACTTTTCTTGCGAGAGTCTATACACCCCCCCTCTAGACACACTCTCTTCTCGATCCTTTCAATTTATCTGACTTGGGTGTAAGCTTGTCTGACATAAGTCGTTTGACAAATGCTTCAGAACCCAAAATCTTTAGAAAAGACAATCTGGGACTCTTCCCAGTCCACATATCATGTGGTGTCTTATCTACGGATTTAGATGGTACTCTGTTGAGTGTAAAAGCTGCAGTTTCTAGAGCGTATCCCTAGAATGACAAGGGTAAATCTGATTTCTTAATCATAGATCGAACCATGTCCAACATGGTACGATTCCTTCGTTCCGACACGGCATTTCTCTGTGGTGTACCACGAGGTGTGAGCTGAGGTTCTATACCTCGACTTTTCAGATGATCATCAAACTCATGGCTCATGTACTCACCACCATAATCAGATCGTCGAAGCAATATAGTCTGGCTGAGCTGATTCTCTACCTCATTCTGAAACTCTTTGGACTTTTCAAAAGTTTCTTACTTGTGCCTCATCAAATAGATATAACCATATCTATTCAAGTCGTCAGTAAAAGTCACGATGTACTGATAGCCACCTCTAGCAGTTGTGCTCATTGGACAACACACATTGATGTGTATAAGCTCCAACAGCTCGGACGCCTTCCCGCAATTCTTTGCAAAAGGAGACTTAGTCATCTTGCCAAGCAAGCATGATTCACATGTCTCAAACGACTCGAAGTCGGGCAAAGTTAGGAGCCCATCACTATGGAGCTTCTTCCTGCGTTTCAGAATAATGTGTCCAAGCCGGCAATGCCAGAAGTATGTCGTATTTATCTCATTAGGCTTATGCCTCTTGACATTCATATTATAGACAGGTTCAGTTTCCAGATTGAAAATAAATAGCCCATCAATATTGGGTGCATAGCCGTGGAACATACCATTCAGAAATATCGAACAACAATTGTCCTTTAAATTGAATTCATAACCCTAACTCATCAAACATGAGGCGGAAATAATGTTCCGACTAAGTGCAGGAATGTAATAAAAATTATTCAATTCCGTATTGAATCTGGAAGGAAGCTGGAGCTACATCGTGCCGACCTCCAATGCAGCAACTCTTGATTTCTTATCCCCTTGTGCCACACGCCTAGTTCTTACCAGCCCCTGCATTGAGTTGCAAATATGAACAACCGATCCGGTATCAAATACCCAAGAGCTATTTGGTATGTCAGCAAGTTAAATGTCTATAACATATGCAACAAGTGTACCTTTTCCAGAAGTAGCATTTCCGGCCTTCTTGCCGTGCTCTGCAAGCCACTTGCTACAGTTCCTCTTCCAGTGACCGGTCTCCTTGTAGTGATAGCAAAAGGTCTCTGAGTTCGGTCCATACTTCAGCACGCTAAGGCGGAGATTGCCTTCTCCATGCCCTTTGCCTTAGCCTTTTTCTTAGACCAACTCTTCTTGAACTTAGCCAAGTTCTGCACCATCAAAACTTGATGCATGACTTTCTTTATATCCTATTCTGCCACCTTAAGCATACCATGCAATTCAGTGAGCTTCTTATCCATGCCATGCATATGATAGTTCGAGATGAACGTCCCATAGCTGGGCGGAAGAGAACCAAAAACTGCTTCTGTAGTGAGCTCATCCAAGAGCGGGAAGCCTCACCGATCTAAAGCTTTCACATATCCGATCATCTTGATCACATGTGGCCTTAGTGGATCACCTTCCTTCAGCTTACAATCCATCAAGGATCGCCAGACGTCGAACCTTTCGGTCCTAGCCTGAACCTGAAACATGCTCTTGAGACTCTCGATCATATCGAAAGCACCAACATCTTCGAAATGCTGCTGCAAATCGGGATCCATACAGGCCAGCATGAGGCAGCTGATCTCGTTTGATTCATCAATGAGTTTCTAGTATGCATTCTTGGTTGTGGCTTTACCGGTATCAGCAGGTTCATCTGGAAGTGGATCCTCTAGAATATGTTCCTTCTTATCAGGCTTGAGAACAATTCTCAAATTTCTTTACCAGGTGGTAAAGTTTGTTCCATTAAGTTTATCCTTTTTCAAGATTGATTTCAATGCAAGGTGGTGCCATTGATGTCATGGTGGGCGCACGGCTGATGCCAAGGGATGGCTAAAGATAGGAGGATGCTCGAGGGCACTGGTGGGCTTCAGAGGTGAGGTTGGCATGAGAGAGCGCGAGACGCAAGACATACCCAGGTTTGGGGCTCTCCGGAGAGATAACACCCCTAATCCTGCCGACTATGGTTGATGTTTGTCAGTACAAGGTTTCTCCTTGAGCTGTATGGACGAAGCAGGAAGATGGGCCAAGACTTAGGCTGCTTCTCCTTGTGATGTGTGTCTATCTCTGTTCTCTACTGCATTCGCTAGTTCTCGTTCCCCATGTATACATGAGGGCTCCTGGGGGGTTTTATAGGTCAACCCCCAGGGTCACAATGGTAATGTTACAAGGCCATGGGGCAGGGTTGTCATTGTACGGGAAGCCGGCGCTGGGATCCGCTGGGTGCAGAGACCGCCGGGTACGAGGGCACTTTGTGCCGTCTTGTCGACCTTCAGGGAGTGGCTAGGTTGAGTCGGGTACAGTGACGTTCCGTCATGTCGCTGTCTGCCGGCATCATGGGTAATGGTGATTGCACTGTTGCCACCCCTTGGCTGACCAAATGCATGGGTGGGGCACTGTTTCCTCGGTCATCAGTAGGTGGAGACTCATCCCATCGTACGGCTGGGATGGGACGGGAGCTGATCCATGGTCGGATTGGTGAACACGCCACGAGCTGGGCTGGCTTGTAGGGGTAGTCTTGACGCACAGGGTCCGGATCCTTTGAGCGCGCCATTGGGGCCGAATCATGGGATCCAGCCGGGTTGGAGAGTTTGGCCAGGTCATGGGGCTTGGCTGGGTCGAGCGAACCGGCCAAACGAGAGCCAGATTGCGGGGCGATGCTGGCCCCGTTGTTTTTGAAAAGGATCCGGCTTCCGTTGCCTGTCTGGGGTTCATCCCCCCCCCCGACAATTGATCTACAACAGAAAATATGAAATCACTAAGCAATGTGTTTATGTAGAGTAATTCATGCCTTAAACAGAAATACTCCAACTAAAGTTAGCATCCCTTCACAAACTCCCAGTGATTTAGGATCCGACTAGCACATGGGAATAGTGAGCTTTAGCATCACTGCTAGCCAAGATGACATTCCGGTAAGCAAATCCTTGATAATCGTGTCTCTATATGACTCCTGTCGGTCGAGTAGGTATCTCATACCCCGACTCCCGACCTCCTTTGCCACAAGGGCCAAAACCGTTTTGATAGCCTTGTCAAGTTAACCTGATACAATGCATGTCCGTGTCCTACGCGAACCATTCCGTTCAAGGACACCTAGCAGCACCCGAATTTTATGAGCCCACTACTAGACGTACTTGATGTGCGAACGTGCAACATCGGGAATGGCAATTTACTTGATATTCACGAGGGATCTTTCTACCGTTATAATATGCATAGATAGTTAGAAGCATAACTATCACAAATAAAAATATATTGTGAAATAGTACGGCTCCTTCGTGGATGTTCTTCAAGGTCGGCTCCAACTCCGATGACTATATTGGAACTCCATCTTGTTCGTGACGCCGGGATGCCAAGCCACCAAGCTGATCTCTATTATCCAACTACTACAACTAGTAATGAATTTTACATATAGTCACAAGTCAACACACATGTCGTTATACATTATAATGATAGCACTTTGGCTCCTGCCGGCTGACAAACATGATGTGCATGCCATGTATAAATTAATTACACACATGCATCACATATACATGAGTCATACTATTGACATCAAACCTACAAAACAAAGTCATGCATAGAATCGCATTCTACCGGTTTGTGTGTCGGGTACAAAATACACGGTGCAATGCACACGACGGTCCCGGAGTTTTTGTAAATTGCATTTCGCATCAGAATTCTGTTCACGCCGAATTTTCTGATCTGACCGATCTCATCGATCATCGCGAATCCGATTCGTCTTTACATTTCACTGTTAACCCCGACGGCGGATAACCGACCGGTAGGGGTAGATCTTGTCATGACCTCATCGATCCCGATTGACAGAAAACATAGCCTCAACGATCCCCATCTGTAGTTGATCTCATCAACTGTGTGCGTAGCCAAACTCATAAACAACAACAGATCTCATCTACCGCCTCCACATATCTAATATGCATACAATCTGAATCCAAATCCTATAGCAGAGGCTCTGAAACCACTACTGGGTTCTATCATAGGGTGCATCGACTGCAAATAAAAAAATTCCGACGCGAAGAACATCCACGAACATGCTAAGGGAGATGGATCACAGATCTTTACCACTAGACGCGCAGTGCCGTGCAGCGGAACTAGTGTTGGGGCAGCGTGTTCCCGGAGTCGTCTCCTCCTCATCGATATCACACGTAGCTGATCCAATCCCGCGAACAGGTTCGCCGGAAGGACGCAAGTGCACCGCCCCTAATGGTATCCGCGCGTGTAGGAGGAACGTCGTGCGGTGGACTGCTAGGTCCAATCACACAACATGCGGCGAGTGGAGGTGGCTAGTTGCAACACATGCAAAGCCCTAATGACGGCGCCGAACTGATCATCCGATTGAGTGTGCCGCACCTCCACTATATATAGACATTTGTCGGGGGCTCAACACTTGGTCCTCACACGTACCCTAAAACCCAAAGTCTGTTCGATCTGTATCCGAGTCCGAGTAGGACCAAGCCTAACTCATGGAGTCAGATCCAACCTCACAGGTTCCTTCCCTTAACTGCGCGACCCCGTAGGTTCAAGTCGGCTTGGACACAGTTCGGATCACCTCCGACCTGTACGGTTGGTAGCGCATCTAGCAAGGCGTGTCAACCACCAAGAAGACTATGAAGATGGTTAGGCGAACCTGTACAACATGTCACACTTCCATTCCCTTTGCCACACGATATATGTTGTCAGGCTCAAGGCGAGTCTATCATCCTTGTGCTAGCCCGACCTCTTTCTCGTTCTAGTGATGCCAACCCAAACCGGATTATCTCATAATCCTTGTGGCATGGCAATGCTTATCTTGGTCGGATCACACGAGGGGCCCAGAGTATATCTCTCCTGATCAGAGGGGCAAATCCCATCTTGCTCGACCACGTCTCGCAGCATGGGTCTGGACAAGCCCGAAACCTACCTTTGTAACTACCCAGTTATGGAGTAGTGTTTGGTCGGCCCAAAGCAAGTCTGTCACCATCCCGAGTACATGCGTGAGCTCAGGTCTTAGGACATAGAACGTATGTTGCACCAGAGACTCATATATGACATATCACTGTGTCTCATAGTTGGGTCTGTCCGACTCAGACCTTATCTTGAATCGGATCCGACTGCGTCGAATCCGACAAGACCTTTCCAAGTCCATATTATCCTGTTGGCATCCAATGCTCCATGGCTAGTGAGACCGAGCCATCCACCGTGTCATATGCTAGTCTAGTCTGATGTGTGTCCACACATAACTTACGACTAGGGACCACTTAGGATGTATCATACAACACAAGATCTCACAGACAAGTCACATACTTGCCAACAAGTATCATTGATTACATCCAAGGACTATCATTATTCATAAACACATATAGAAAATATCATCATACATGATTGCCTCTAGGGCATATCTCCAACCGTACCTACATGGGAGCTGAAGCCGATGACTCGAAACATTCAGACATAATAAACAGCTGCACAGGAGGAAAAGTTGCTTGAAATATAAGGCACAAAATTATATACATATCGGTTCATAAGCTTAGTTTTTACAATCCGAATACAATTACTCAAAGACCACGTCCTTTGAGCACTGGCCCTCTACAATACGGGCTCCTTCGATGTCGAAGTACCTCTTTGGCATCCGATGATCCATGCCCTCCAGCGGGCCCGCAGTTGCCATGTCGGCGGCCATCATCATCGCCCAGTGCATCTTGACGCGGGCAAAGGCCATCCGTGCACCTTCTATATAGGTCGAACGCTTCACAACGTCCACCCGCGGCCTCGCATCAACGAGCTGCTACACCAATCCAAAGTAGCTACTCAGGATTGGCTCAGCGGGCTAGAGCTGGACTATCAAGTCCTTCATGGCCACACCCGCCATGTTGAGGAGCTCGACCAGCTGCTTCAACTGGTTGTTCAGAGGTACTGGATGTTCTGGCGCAAGGAATTGCGACCAGAACAGCTTCTCTATGCTATTCCCCTCCTAGGCTCTGAAGAATTGGGCGGCGGAGGAAATGCTCTTCCGGAGATCTGCAAACGCGCCTAGAGAACTCCACAAGTGTGTCATCGCAAGATACCTCTGACCTCCAAAGATACTCTGCAAAAGATAGGCCTTACCAACCACTATCTGTCGCGCTTGTTTGTTCTCCTCGCGAGCACTCCGGGACTCGACCCGCGTCTCCTTGGCAGTTTTAACAACCTTATCAAGTTTGGATGTTTGATCTGAAGTCTTCTTCTCCAGCTCTTCGAATTGCGAATAGCATCTCACAGCTCTTGCTAGACTTTGGCCACCCGAGACTCATGTCGTGGGGGGGAGGCATGTCCGGCCTCCAGGTCGGCAACCACTTTGTCAGCGGCCGCCTTGTTTATCTCGGCCTCCTTCTTGGCTCTCCAAGTGCGCCCTTGAGGGTCTCGACCTCGGCTGCGCCAACTGTGACATAATCACACAGCACGATGAGTTCATACTCTTACAATTGAACACATTGTCTTTTGACATAATAATTCTTTGAAAGTCCGCATACCTTGGGTTTCATCAAACCACTTGTTTACGCGGTCGAGCACCTCATCAGCTAATTGAAGCTTCCGATTGAGATCGGAAACCTCTGCTGCCTGGGCAGATGCCACCACCAGGGAAGCCTGTTAAAAAATAAACACAGTATGATCTATTAGTTGACACTTATGGATCCTCTATCCGATTCTTCTAAGACTCAAACGAAGTATCAGGGGCTACTGTCCGTATATAGGTTTGTTTTCTTATATGAATAAAACATGAACTTCTTTTAGAATATTACATCGCATACCTTAAAGCCCGTCAGTAGGTTGTTGAAGGCTTCATTTAGTCCGCTCTTGGCGGATTGAATCTTTTCCATGACCACGCCCATCAGGGTGCGATGTTCCGCCACGATTGAAGCACCTTGCAGTACTTCTTCTAGCGTGTTTGGTGCCTCCGGATTAGCGGAGGACATCATTGGAATTGATGCTCCTCCCCCTATTGTAGGGGGTTGCCTTCCCAATTCCCGAGCCGTGCTGGCCTCTGGAATAGTGTTCGATGGGAGCCCGGATTGCTTGGGCTTCCCGCCAACGGTCGCCATAGGGACTGCTCCCCTTGGCTGACGGTGGCCGAGGTGTTCGACTCAGGCACCTTCTCATCCGCTCACTCCCACCTGCTCGCGCAGGGGACACCCGTAGGGAGGACACTTCGGTGTCCCCTAGGATTGGTGATTGGGCCACGGTGGTGTATCGCTCTCCACCATTTCGGCTAGTAGAGAGCTCCTAGATGATAGTGAAGCATCAGGTAGTGTTTGGGGAGGGCTGCAAAACAACAAGATAAAGTTGCTTAAAAAATGAAAGCTGCCTAAACCGAACATAACAGCAATAGTCTGAATACTTATGATTCGGCTAGGAGCTTGATCATGGGCTGTACTCGGAAACTGGCCTTGGACATTGAGTCCGAGCTGTTCAGGATGTTCACTTTATTCATGGGTGCCCCTCTTCCGTCTATGGGGGCTGCCCTCTTCTTCCCCCTTGCCTTGATAGGGGAGTCGTTCTCCTCCTCCTCCTCCTCCTCCTCCTCCTCCTCCTCCTCCTCTTCCTCTTCATCATGGGAGGAGTTGGCATCGGTCTCTCCGGACACTATGTCCGGAGAATCCTTTGGGTGGGGGTCTCTCTTGACATTCGTTCCCTTCTTCTTGGCTTTCTTCTCCGGCGCCTTATACGACGCCGGAACTAGCATCACCGTCAGCTGTGGCGTGGCTAGGATTTAGGGCAACCGAGCCAGAAAGTTGATCCACTTCGCTTTCTATGTCTAGGCCTGAGTAGAACGTAAGAGTTCTAAACCTTGTTATAGCTAAAATATGGACATGATACATATTCTACAAGATTGTGATTACCTCTGAGGCTGATACCACGCAGTTGAAGCCCTTGTCTTCGATCTCCTCAGGCCACTCCTTCTGGGCCTTGAAGAGCTGCTTCCAAATGTCTTTGTGCGTAGTGCTAAAGAAGCACTTGACGGTCCGTGGCTCTTCCGGATTGGACTCCCATAAACAGAAGGCCCGGAGTTGGCAGGGAAGAGTGCGGCGGAAGAGCATCACCTGTATCACATTAGTGAGGTGGGTGCCCTTCACCATCCTGCTGGAGATGTGGTTTTGGAATGTCTTCACCTCTGCCTGAGACCCCCAATCAAGGCCGTTGGTGGTCCATGAGGTGAGCCTCTCTGGGGTTTTGGATGTGAATTCGGGCGCGGTCGCCCACATGGAATCGCGGGGTTTGGTGATGTAGAACCATTTATGCTGCCATATCGTGTTGGTCTCCAGAAAAGCCCCCTTGGGCCAGGTTGCATTCGGGGGCTTGCTCACCATAGCCCCCCATAGTCCGCGTGTTGCCCGTCGACCACCTTCGGCTTAGATTGAATGTTTTGAGCCATAAGCCGAAGTGTGGGGGACGCGGAGGATAGCCTCACATATGACTATGAAAGCCAATATGTGGAAGATAGAGATCGGGGCCAGATCATGGAAATCTAGCCCGTAAAACAATAGGAGACCCTGGACAAAGGGGTTAAGTGGAAACCCCAGCCCCGGAACAAAGCGAGGGATGAATACCACCCTCTCACCCGGCTCAGGGACGGGGATGAGCTGATTCTTATCAAGAATCCAGTACGCTATGTCGTCGGTGAGGTATCCCGCACTCCGGATATTCTTCACATTTTTCTCCGTGACCGTGGAGGCCTCCCACTTGCCCTTGGAACCAGATCCAGCCATTGCTGGAGAAGGAGGCGGTGGTGGAGGAGATGGGAGTTGCGGGCGCTGGAGCTGTGGGCACTGGAGCTAAAGAGATTGGGAACTAAGGGCTTAAGGAAAGCGTGAGGTGAAAGTGGAAGGATCTGTGTTCTTTTATAGACATTAAATACCAAATGTCCCCCACTCCAGCCTTAAAACTCGCTGGTTCCCAATGTAATCGTGCGTAAGGCGCGGTTGGGTTACCCATGTCATATTGACGAGGATCCCATAATAAGAGGGCACGGTCTCTGCTTTGACAAGACGTGCCAATAGAGGCTACGCCTCAAAACACGAAACCAGAGCCAAGAAAACGGTTCGAAATATAAAAGGGTCATACATGACGTTTCGCTAAAAAGTTGTCAGTAAAGACACTATATTTTGTTTTGACACATTGCCTTCGAGGATAAGGGTTGTACTAATCGTGCAGAGCCGGACGTAGTTCCTTTGCGTAGGAGATAACACTTCATATGTTTGGAAGAAGCAACCCGCTTTGCAATGTCGAAGACAGTACGCATGCCGGACTCATCGTCATCGGAGACTGCTTTAGGGGCTAATGAGGGAGTCCTGGACTAAGGGGTTCTCGGGTGGCTGGATTACTCGTTATGGGCCGGACTGGTAGGCCGTGAAGATCATCGCTGAAGATTATCCCTCGTATTCGGATAGGACTCCTATATGTGTAGAATGGCTAGTTTATAGTCCGGGTGTAATGTTTGCTTCCTCTGTAAGATGATCGTGTACAACCCTAGGTCCCACCGGTGCATATATAAACTAGAGGGTTTAGTCCGTAGCGGCAGAATCACAACATCATGGGCTAGACATCTAGGGCTTAGTCTTTATGATCTCAAGGTAGATCAACTCTTGTAATCCCATATTCATCAAGATCAATAAAGTAGGAAGTAGGGTATTACCTCGATAGAGAGGGCCAGAACCTGGGTAAAACATTATGTCCCCAGCCCCGTGTTACCAACGATCCTTAGGCACACAGTTTGGGACCCGCTACCCGAGATCCGCCGGTTTTGACACCGACAAGGACCCCATAGTAGTATAGTAGTACGCGGTTGCCACTAGATCAAAAGGACCCCGAGAGGAGGCTGCCAGAGCCGAGCCGTTGGGGGTGGATGAACAGGACCCCGTGGAGGGCTGGTTGAACAGTAGCCGGTGGAGGGCTGGTTGAACAGTAGCCGGTGGAGGGCAGGTTGAACAGTAGCCGGTGGAGGTAGAGGAAGACGAGGTGGATGAACAGTGCATGTGGAGGATGGAGGAAGTCGAGGGTGGGTGAACAGTAGCCTGTGGAGTCCCATTTTGTGGTATGCCACACCCCTCCCGATGAACAGGACCCTCGTTTCGACCATAGTATCCAACACAAGTTCGTTTCCTTTGTTTTTTGGTACGCCAAACCCCTCCCGATGGACAAGATCCCGTTTTTACCATAGTCGGTTGAGCAGAAGGTCGTTTCTTCCATTTTGCGGTAAGCCAGACCCTTCCCGATGAACAGGACCCAGTTTTGAACATACGCGCTCCAGCAGAAGGCTGTGTCCCTCCGTTTTGTGGTACGCCACACCAAGTTCCAGTTGTTCTGTCCAAGCCGGTTTGGTCCCGGTGAACACGATGCGTTCCGTTGCCTCCCGATGAACACAACAATGTTTCTCAGTTCCGACCCCTCCGGTTGGCTGTCGATGAACATGACGCTGTTGTCGCCGTCTGTTGCCTCTCCATGTACACCAGCGCTGGCCATACGTATGCGCGAGTACCCATTCGAGACTCCTCCCGTATGTACGTACGTAGCCATATTTTTTGCCCTATGGCTGTACGTACATGTACACGGTTTAATGGGATTTCCTGAACTGCTACGTCGGGGGCTGTACTACTACACATGCCGCTGCTTGCTCGGCCACGGTTCATCGTTGCACAGAGACCGATCGACCAGTATGTACATACATGTTCGCGGCTAGAATGACAACAGTACGTACGCTTCGACTAGGTGGGTCCCGGATGTCAGGCAGGATAAGGAGGCACTACCTTGCATGCGAAGTTATTGACGGTTAGTCCGAGCTTTCAGGGGGGCATTCATTTTTTCCGCGCCTAATATGGAGACACTTTCCTTGCGTCGGAAGATATAGCTGGTGGGTCCCAACTCTTAGAGGGAAAACGTTTTTTTCCGAAAAATACAACTAAGCCAAAATATAGAGTGCATAAGGTCGGTCCCTGCTGTTAGGTGGAGGAATCATTATTTTGCACATAATAAGGAGGCACTTCCTTGCTGCAGCCATAGACCAAGCTGTCAAGCTCTCCACATACAGTCCTCTTCTGATGTAAGTCGTTCCTTGACCATGTTTACCACGCCACGCCGAGAGCACCAAGGCGGTGGACGACGGCGAGGCCTAGGAAGGGACTGTCCTGGAGCCGGGGAAGACTGAGCAGTTGTTTCCCATGCGGAGGGGCGTACGAGGGTTTAATGTTTGGGTTGTAGTGTGAGGCTGCTGTTGCTAGAGAATAACAACAGGTCTGGGTGAGTACAGGGATGGCCAGGCCAGCGATGGGAGTAGGGTGGGGTGATGAGGCCTGCGCGGAAGCAGAGCCAGAAACAGGAGGCAGGAGCAGGTAGCACGGCCGACGCTGGTTTGGGCAGCTAGAGCAAGAAGAATAAATATTGAAGAAGCATTATGGCCGTTGGATGGACATCGTACTGTCACTAGAGCTAGAATCATTCATATTGACTAAGTTGAAAAAGCCCTACATCCGCATCAACTTAGTTGGCCCACAAGTCTGCCTCCAAATATGGTGGGTCCGAGATATCAGGGGCAATATTAATTTTTTTGTGCGTAATAAGGAGGAACTTCCTTGCATGCGAAGATATAGCTGGTGGGTCTGAGATGTCAGCGGGACGAAGCTTTTTTCTGTGAAATACAGTGGCCCTTCTGGTGGGTCCCTGCTGTCAGGTGGAGGAATCATTATTTTGCACATCATAATGAGGCACTTCCTTGTGTGCGGCCGTGGACCAACCTGTCAGCCTCTCCATGTACAATCCTCTTTTAATGGATGCCGTTCGTTGACCTCATTTACCACTCCGCGCTGAGAGCACTAGGGTAGTGGACAACGGCGAGGCCTAGAATGGGAACAACCCAGAGCCGGAGAAGACTCGACACTAGTTGCCCACGCGGTGGGGAGTACGAGGGTTTATTGGTTCGGCTGTCGTCGCCGGAAAATAATAGGAGCTGTGGGTGACTAGAGGAATGGCCTGCTGGCTAGAGATGGAATAGGGTGGGGCGGGGCGGCCTGTGTGGCAGCACAGCTGACCACGGGAGGAGGGAGCAGGTAGTCCCGCCGGCGCTGGTTTGAGCGGCTGGAGGAAGAAGAGCAGAGATTGAAAAAGCACGACCGCCGTTGGATGGACATCCAACAGTCACTGATCTCATTTCTCACTACTAGGAAAAGGCCTACTAATGGCACACCTATTTTGGCCATTAATGGCGCATTAGTGGTGCGCCATTAGTGCCACGCCATTAGTATTTTTTACTAATGGAGCACCTGTGGTGCGCCATTAGTATATAGTATACTAATGGTGCACCACAGGTGCGCCATTAGTATAGACCATGGTGCGCCATTAGTATGCCTCCCAGGGGGGCATATATACCCAGGTGCTTTGGCATACTAATGATGCACTGTTTCGTGATGCGCCATTAGTAACTTTGGCATACTAATGGCGCACTGCTGGATGATGCACCATTAGTATCCTTTGGCATACTAATGCCGCACTGTGATGTGATGCGCCATTAGTATGAATATTAGGTTATTTATTTATTTTTTAATTTTCTGTTTTTTGCACAGGTTACAAAATGTATTATTGGACAGAATATAGACAGCAGCACACAGCAACAACAGATTCATCGAATACAATAGAAGATTAGTCTCTGAATACAATTCATCATATTATTCTCCGAATACAATTCATCATATTAGTCTCCGAATTCAAAATACCGAACAAAGATAGAACATTATATTACAAGTCTCGAGACCGCGAGTAGCGAGTTTGTCTTCACATTACAAGTCGATATCGATCATCTAAACTACCATCACATAGAAGAGAGTTGCGATCATCACGATGAAACTCGTCTTCATCTAGTTCCTCCAACGCTCCCTCCCCTCTCCCGCTAGATATCGGGCGTTTTTAGATTCCGCCTCCGCCCTAGTGGTGTACCCTTTGTAAATGTTACCGCTGAAACGGTGAACCTGTCTCCAACACTCCTCCCAGTCGTCGTAGACTCTGGGAACCTTACCCTTGTACACGACATACGACGGCATCGCTATGCACTAGCCAAACGAAACGTTAGCACCAATTCACAGACAATACATAAGCAATATATAAGTATGCAACAGAACGATCGGAAGAGAAAAGCAAGACATTAATAGCATCGATTACATCTAAGTTGAATGACTATCGAAACCAAAGAGACATACTACAAGTTTATTAAATTTTAATTACAACATGACCCAATCGATGTTTCAGAACTAGACACAGCATCACTACTTTCGACTCGACTCAAGGGACCGGAGTGTGGATGAAGCCGCCGTCTATCGTGGGAGTCATGAAATCGTGGGCGTTGTCAGCCTGCATTTGTAGCATTGTGTCTATGTCACTGTTGGACGGTTGATTTTTGAGGTAGAACTGCCCCGAGGTACGAAGGACATCTTGATGGATGATTTCCGCAAACTCCGACTGGATGCGGAAGAATTCTTGTCTGATGTCCGCGTCCTGGATTGCTGACACGCTCTAGGCCCAATCTTTGAGTTTACTCGTTAGCAGAAGGTGATGATGGTCCCGTACGATCGTCCGCATGTGATGGCTGGCGTAGCAGCCACCCTTCTGACCGCCAGGCGGCTGCTTGATGCAGCAGAACGTCGTATTGTGGGTGAACACGTGCTTGCCGTACTTACGAATAGGCCTGGTGAAGGTGCCTCCAGATTTTGCGTAGCCTGGGAGAACATCATCAAGAACTTTCTTGACATTTGTGTAGTCTACCTTCGACTGACGGTCTGAGTCGAAATACGTGGCCGTGGAATATTTCGGGCTTAGGAGGATGAGTGTGCAATGTGTATCACTGCACAAAACACGGAATTTTAAAAGAAAAAAGATCGAAATCTAAGAATTCATATGTTACGGGGCGGTTGAGGGGACGACTTACTCGGGAAAGGAAGGCACGAGGAAGTTATCCTTATCTCGGTTTGCCAAAATGACGCCTTCGAGGTAAGAACTCGCGACTTGTCGGTCCCCAGCGCAGCCCAAGATCTTGGCACGCATGTAGAAGGGGTCGACTATCACGATGTCCGCGGTCTTGTCTCTAATATTCCGCATCTCCATACTGAGCGAAAATAGCCGAACGAAGGTGTAGTGCAGCAGATGAAGGTTCAACATAGCATAGATGTCATCAAACCGCAGGACGATCGTACCCCCGATGGAGTTATCCACAAAGCCCTTGCCCTCTGGCACCTTGGCCGCGAAAACCGGGTGTGCCACATCCTTCTCTCTGAGACGCCGCTTCTCCAAAGAAAGAACACTATCATGCAGACTCCGCATAGCACCGGTTGCAGCATTGAGCATATTAGTCGGTAGCATCGGCCTTCCCGCCACGTGCACCCTCCTCATTATATCCTCAGGTGAAGGTGGCCCGTCCTGAGCACGGATCGTACTCGGTGCCGGCTGGCTCGCACCCTTGTTAGTCTTTCTTTTTCGTGCCTTCTTCTTCTCCTGTAATGGGACCGATCTCTGCTCACAGACCGCCTTCCTGAGTGTTTTGGGGCTGATAATATTTCGCACCTCGCCTATCTGAGGCTCGGTGAAGTCGGCGGCTGGAGGCGTCTCCTGAGAACTGAATGGTACACGACGCCTGTTGCAACTTGGTTTCTCCGCGGTACCAGCTAGATCGCGCACGTCTTTTGTAGGGTTGGGTTCTTGAGAAGGAGGCCCCATGAAGTCGCCATCGTACCCATGATCGGCAAAGTACTCATCAACGTTGGGAAATGTATCGTCGTCGTTGTCATTGTCGTCGTTCGGATCCTCTGCCATATACATGTTTGGATCCAGTGGCATAGGGATGTCCGCCACCGTTGCGGCGGTCTTGCCTTGGTTTGGCGCCGGCACGACTTGCGGTGTTGTCTTTGGGGTGGTGTCCCCGCCCCCAAACAAATCTGGCTCTTCGGCCAAGGCAGGGGCCAGCTTAGGCAGGCGCTGAGGGTCATCACATCACCTTCGTCGGCCCCGACGGGTCGAATCGGAGGTAACAACTCATCGCAGCCTGGAAGCACCCGAACTAGTTGAACCCTATACAAGGTGGGTGGCATCCTAGTAATTGGAACACGGGGTTGCCCGGTTGAACAATTTTGCCCTTGGCGACATCGACCAACTTGTTCTTCACGAAGTGCAGGAGAGTGCACGGAACGTTGGCGGCGCCCTGCGAAAACATGTAGGGCGTCAGGGATGCCCAGTCAAAGTCAAGGGGATGAATTCCTCGGCCGAGAGAGGCTTAATTAGTTACCGTGATGATGGCGTCGAGCTCGGCTAATGTCGAGGCACCGCCAACGGTGGGCGTGCAATTGACGGAGGGGCCGCTTGCTCCAGAGGTGCCGGCCGGCGTACACCCGGGTGCATTAAGCTCCCGTGCCGGCGTCGGATACACCAATGCCGCCTCCGCCGGAGACACCAATGGCTCCGCCATCACGTTCTGCGAGTTGCTGGCCGTGAGCTGGGAATCGGGGGCGGCCCCTGTTGGCCGCCCGCAATCCACGCCTGCAACCCCTCAATCAAGGTAGGCAAAATGGCGGTGATCGTCGCTCCCAGTTGTTGTTGCACTTGCTCTTGGACAATCTCCGGAATCCGCGCCACTTGTGCCTTGAGTTCTTGAACCTAGCGTGACTGGCTTTCCGAGCTGGTCTCTTTCTCCTTTCGCCCACCAGCGTTATAGTATGACGAACATTTTGTGGACAAGCCTTTGCCGGCCACACGACCAGCTGACGACGGCTTACTGAGCTTATCCTTTTTTTTCATTACATTCAACACCCTATTTAGAGTGGTGTCCCAAGGGTTGCTCTTAGTCGACCCCGCGCTACTGCTTTCATTCGCCTGTGGAAGGAATGTGAACCATTTAGAAATTTGGCTTCATTAATTAGAATGCAACCATATGGAGCTAATTACGCGGGGGTGTATTCCTTACCAGAACAAGCTCAAGTGCCCTGGTCTTCGGATACGTGGTAAGCTCCTTTGTTTTCGGGTCCTTCTTGTACCGGGCCCTGACAAAGTTCCTGGTCTGCTTGTCACCGTAATTATCGAAGGGGGGCGGTAGGCCTTGCTCGGCACGCTTCGCCTCCTCCTTGTCCCATATAGGCTCCGCCACTCTGTAACCGCCGGGACCGAGTGTGTGTTCCCCTAAGTTCAGCTCCCGCATTTCTTTCCCCCACTGACTTGATTCGGAGGTTGCGGTGCTCTCGCACTTGATCTTGAAGTCGTTGTAGTCATCTTCGGTGATTGAAGGATTTTTCTCCTTGATCTTCTCATAACTAAAACCTTTGTCAATCATTCTCTTCACCGTGCTTTTCCAAGTAGACAGGGTTGTGCTCATCTTCGTGAGGGCGGCATTGTTCACTTTATTCCCTTTGAGGCTTGTGTTTTCAAATTCAGCGGGGAACTTGTATCGTTCGTGCAGCTTCGTGAAGAGGAGGTTGCGCAAATTCCCTCGGTCAGGATGGCTGAGGTTCTCGGTGTTGATCGAGATGGTGCTCCGTAGAATGCACCCGAGCTGAAGCGAGTACCCCTTGACTATTCGTTTGGGCGCTGTTGGATTCCCGTCAGAGTCCACTTCAGTAAATTCCTCCTTGACGGTGCAGAGCACGGTCGGGCGCCGGTCCTTCCGTTGCCTCTTCGGTTGGCTGCCATCTGTGCGTGCGCCGCCATCATCAGTGGTGGCATCCTCGGCGGCACCATAAGTGGTGTCATCCCCGACGGCAGCATCAGTGGGGTCATCCTCGGCGGCACCATCAGTGGTGTCAGGATCGGTGTCTTTCGCGGCGTCCTCATACAAGTGAGGTTGTTCCTCCATCTCCTTGCCGCCCGAACCCCCGGCCTCATCGTTGTGGGCCATGTTTCTCTCTAAATAGGAAAAAAGTTTGGTCAAAAAGTTGGTTATTGTCAAGGAACAAGATCCTGGTCTCATCATTTAGGGTTTGTCAACACCGAGGCATCCTAAAAGCTAAGCTTTTATCATTGAGGGTTTTTCGACGCCGAGGCACCCTAAAAGCCTAAGCTTTCATCATTTAGGTTTTTATCGATACCGAGGCACCCTAAAAGCCAAGGTTTTATAATTTATGGTTTGTCGACACCGAGGCATCCTAAAAGCTAAGCTTTTATCATTGAGGGTTTTTCGACGCCGAGGCACCCTAAAAGCCTAAGCTTTCATCATTTAGGTTTTTATCGACACTGAGGCACCCTAAAAGCCAAGGTTTTATAATTTATGGTTTGTCGACACCGAGGCATCCTAAAAGCTAAGCTGGGAAGGAGAATTCTAAGTTGGGCCTAATCACTTGCTCTATTGCCGCCTATGGTTTAATGCAACAAGAATAAAGGGGCAGTAGATCCTACTTAATTAAGTACTAAGATACCCCGGCCCATGCATTAGTCACAAGTACTCCATATGTCCTATTTTTAGCAAAGTCATGCTAAAATTCACGGAAAATTTCAGCATGACCTTTGCTAAAAATAGGACATATGGAGTACCCGAATTTGCCGGAACGGAAGTTAATCGACATTCCAGCAAACTCAAGGGCCTCTTGGGGTACCTGCAAAATCATCACGACACGATGGTCGGAGATAAAACCCAGCAAAAAGCTGCTCCAGGTTCACCAATTGACTGATACTCATGGATAAGCAAAGAAAACTACTACTACCAAAACAAGAACCAGACAAACTGATATATAATGTCAAGCATGTCTAATACCAGCAGTTAATTGTACCTTTTGCTTTTTAGTGCCAAATTCTAGCTAGTACCAGCAGTTAATTAGGTTAATTACCCACTGTTAATAACAACACATATTTTAGCTAGCTAGTACCAGTGCTATTACCCAACAGTTAATTAGCTTTTGCTTTTGCTTTTCAGTGCCAAATTCTAGCTAGTACCAGCAAATTAACATCTAGCAGCAATCATTTTCAAATATATATACAAGACAATAGGTAAAAGGAATTTATATGTGTCCATTGGAAATTTTTATATTAACCTAAGGAAAAATGAATAGTATTACCCAGCAGTTAACACATATATAAGAGAAACACCTGTTGTATTATCTCAATAAAATGAGCCAGATTTGCATGTTCCTAGGCTAGACTTCTGCAGGATAGTGGATACTATATCAAAAGCAGGAAGTACTTTCAATATATTTCGGCATGTGCATGTCTGCACTCATAGTTATGTAAGTGCGTAAATTGCAGTTTGCATGTCATTTACAATTTGACATTCCATGCCACAACAAACTTTCTGTATGTGGATGTTAATGTTACTGCTTATGCACTTGTTACTTACCCGACAATAAACATGACTTGTATATGCACCCCTAAACCAAAGCAAACCAAAGCCCGGCCAGCCAATGAGACAATAAATATTTTTTTAGAGACGGTGAAAGAGAGCGACTAGTATTTTATATACGTATTATATCTAGATTGTCGACATGTTTGTGGACCGGAAGAGGCTAGAGTATTGGCCGACTAAGAGTCAAAATGTTTGGGGGAGAAAAATGACTGAAGTTGATATGATCTAGCACCAGTGAAAGATTAACCTTTGGTACAAAAACCAAAACAAGCTAGTATATTGTTAGCTCATAAAGTGTCAGAGTGTTCGGCAAGAGCCGACAACAAGACAAGCAAGATAGGTCATGGCTGCAGTATGTTGCAGTTTCATATGGTCTAGAATTGACAGCTTAAGATTTTAACCCTTTGGTACATGGAGAGATGAGACAAGTTTAACCTGAAGCAGAGTAAACCAACAAACCTCACAAGACCAAACCAGTATCATGTCTACTCAGAAATCTTAAAGAGAACTAGACAGATCTGACTGCTAACTAAACCAGGAATTTGACAACCTGGTAAGGCTCCAGACGGAAGCAATTAGTGGGTAGTAAACATCCAAAATGTGAACAAAATTAAGTACACTTGGCAAATAAACATAAAGATAATCAAGAACACAGCCAGGTTTCTTAAACATGAAAGAGTGGGGAACTTTAACTTTTATATCATTTGTTTTCCCAACATTAGACAGCCGACTGTCTAATACAGTACTAGTATTTCTAATTCTATCGGCCTGCGAGTTTATGAAATTGTGACAAACTAATTTGGTTAGCAAGCCACAGCAGCACATGGCAGTGAGGTAATATCGGGGAGATAGAAAAGCATGGAAACATGATAGAAAATGGAATTACCAAGGTGTCTGTGCTGTCCTTGGGCCGTAGTTGGATGCTCTCGCCGAGGCCGTACGGCGCGACGTCGTTCGGCAGTTTCCTCCTCGCACAATTGGGTCCACGCCGGGGAAGGAGTGGGCGCGCCTCACGAGCACCACCGGAGGAGACGGAGGGGGATGAGATGTGAGGCGCCGCCGGCACGATCTGTGGCCCGCTGCCGCGGCACGGTAGAGGCCTGCGGGGGCTGGATAGCGCCGGGGCCTGTGCGACGGCAAGCGGGACCTCCTCTTCGGACTCGACGCGCAGGCGATGGGGGCGCCGATGGGGCGGCGCGTGGCTCGGGGGGGGAGGCGGGGCTCGGGGGGAGG
>LR738711.1:312907060-312938189 GCA_902687465.1 Secale cereale | reverse complement strand
GGGGGGGCGGTGGCGCGGGGGAGTGAGAGGGAGAGGGCGCGGCGTTGGGAGAGGGAGAGGGGAATGGATGGATCTGGGCGAGGGCGAGGGAGATAGGGGATAGATGGGGGCAGCAATACAAATGGCGCACCACCCCCTGGTGTGCCATAAGTAAATCTATACTAGTGGCGCACCTCCCACCTAGTGAGCCATTAGTACTTTTTTTAATTTCTGTTCGAGCCAACATGTTATCTTCCACCAAACATCATCCACATCAAAACACATCTAGTAGCCCGACTGGTCAGCATGCATCTCTCACACCAGGAGGTCTTGGGTTCGATTCCCAGGCTCCACAATTTTTGTTTTATGGATTTAAATTGTTGTTTAATACTTATTTGTGTTTAAATATGTTCAAACTTGTTTAAATCATAACAGTAATATTTTTTCATAAAACAGTAATATTTTTTCATAAAATATCATCAAATTTGTTATTTGAAAATATTTATGAATACGAAAAAATATCATCAAATTTATTATTTTGAAAATATCATGAGTTCATGGATTGGCGGCGGCGGCCGGTGGAGCGGGGGAGGGTGCGGTGGGTCGTCGGCGGCGGTTGAGTAGGGGACGGTGCGGGGGGTCGGCGGCGGCGGCCGGTGCAGCGGGGGGTGCTCGGCGGCGAGGGGCACCGGATCTGGCGAGGTGGGATAGCGAACGAGATGGAGGGGGATCGAGATCGAGTGTCCATGAAATTTAAAAACATTCAAGAGTTCAAAAAGTGCCCATGAAATACAATTGAGAAATGAAGGCTACGATTTAAATGCAGTCGATCTTAGCTAGCTATCTGTTCACAATCTTCCTGCCCTTCTTTTTCGCAAATGGAGTTCTTCTGTGGAACGGACGTCCTTTAGGTAGGGTGGTCCTGCTTGTTCACAAACTTGTCGAAGTTTTGCTCATTCCCTACTCCATCCATTCCGATGATCTTCCTTTTGCCTCTCCTCACGACAACACGACTGGGCTTTGACGGGTCGGTAATGAAGAAGCATTGGTCAACTTGGGAAGCCAGTACGCATGGATCATTTTTCGCGGTGACGTTTGCGCCCGCGGTCTTGGATTTGGCTTCGGGTATAACCATGGTGGTGAAATACCGGTCTTCTTTTAGGACGCTCTTGGCCCATCTGACACGGAACATCGGGACCTTCTCTCCAGCGTAGCTCAGCTCCCAGATCTCCTCGATCCTTCCATAGTATGTGTCCTTGTCGTTACCGGTGTAGGATTCCATCATTACCCCGGAGTTCTGATAACCATCGCTCTTCATGTCCTTGGCCTCGGTGTAGAATGTGTAGCCCTTGATATCGTACGCCTCATAGGTCATCAGGTTGTGCTCGGCGCCCTGTGACAAGGTGAATCTGAGTTGTTATTCCGCGGAAGAATCCTCATGTAAAGGGTACGATAGAAGCTTCTGCTTGAACGAACGCGTGAAACATGAGTTGTGCTGTTTGATTATATCTCCTTCCGTCCTCTGTTGGCCTCGGTCATTGTACGTCTTCTCAATAAAGGTTTTGTGCTCTACCACCCAAGGATCGACAACGTCTATGTGTTGTAGCGCGACTAGGTTTGCTCTTTCAAAGTCGGCGAGTCGACCCTCGAAGTCGACATGCATTTCGCGGCGACCCTCACGGTGACCCCATCCAGCGAGCCTGTCGAGGTGCCTGTTGACGGGCAGACCAACGGGGTTCTCGATGACTAGATAATTCATGCAGTAGGAGATGCACTATTCGGTCAGAAAGCCCCTGGCTATGCTTCCCTCTGGACATGACATGTTGCGAACGTATCCTTTGATGACACCATTCATCCTTTCGAACGGCATCATGCTGTGCAGGAACGTCGGCCCGAGTTGGATGATATCGTCCACGATATGGACCAGCAGATGCACCATAACGTCGAAGAATGCAGGCGGGAAGTACATCTCAAGCTCGCATAGTATCACGACGATCTCAAGCTCGCATAGTATCACGACGATCTCTTCCTGTAGCCTTCACGCCAACCGACTTCCGAGAGATGACGCCGAAAAAGTTGCATAGGCGAAATAGCGTTTCACGGACGTGCGCATCCATGATCCCACGGATTGCAACTGGAAGTATCTGCGTCATCAGCACGTGACAGTCGTGAGACTTCATTCCTCTGAACTTCTGTTTCACTGGGTCTAGGTAACCGTAAGGAAGTTTTACTCCTACGAGGTAGGTGAAAAACTGCTCGATCTCCTCTTGACTTAGAGTGAAACACGCGGGAGGGTAGTCATTTCTAGTCTTCTTGGCCTTTTTGCCTTTGCGACGACTTTCCGTGTCCTGCTTCGCCTCATCATCATCATCATCATTAGTGTGAAGCTCCTGCCTGATGCCCATTGATTTCAAGTCTGCCCTTTCGTTCGGCCCATCTTTGGTCCTCTCTGGCATGTTGAGCAGGGTACCAAGCAGACTCTTGCACACGTTCTCCGTGATATGCATGACATCAAGGATGTGAGGCACACGGTGGATCTTCCAGTATGGCAAGTCCCAGAAAACATACCTCGTTTTCCATACCTTCAACAGCGGCTCTGGCACCTTTCGCTTCTTTCCCGGCTCTTACGCCTTTTGCTTCTTTCCCGGTAGTGGGCAATCTTTCCAATTTTTCAACAGCTCTTCTATTTCCTCGCCGGTCCTCGTACGCGGGCGTCCTCGGGGTTTGGTTTCACCATCGAATAGATCCTTGCGTTTTCTCCATAGGTGATCGTCACGAAGCCACCTTCGATGTCCCATGAACAAGGTTTTCGAAGACCCGGGATCTCTATCTAGCTGGCGATACGTTGTGTCATCCATGCACCTGACGCATCCAAAAAATCCGTGGACCACCTGCCCCGCGACATATCCATAACTGAGATAGTCGTGCACCGTCGTGAGCAGTGCGGCTCTCATAGGGAAATATTCTTTCTTTGCGGCGTCCCACGTATTGGCTGGCGTTTTCCACAGCGTGTCTACCTCCTCTTTCAGCAGACCCAGATACAGATTGATGTCGTTCCCTGGTTGTTTCGGTCCTTCAATTAGCATACTCATGTGAATGTACTTCCTCTTCATGCACAACCAGGGGGGAAGGTTGTACATCCACACAAACACAGGCCAGGTGCTATGTGTGCTTCTTTGGCTGCCAAACGGATTGACTCCATCGGTGCTCGCGCCCAGCACGATGTTCCTTGGATCGTTCCCAAATTCTGCGTCTTCGAAGTTCAACGCTTGCCACTGGCTCGCATCCTTAGGGTGACTCAGCATCTTGTCTTTTTTATCTATCTCTGGATCATTTGCGTCATCTTCTCGCTTCTTCTCTTCCCTATCCGCGTGCCAACGCAGGAGCTTTGCTACCTTAGGGTCCGCGAAATACCGCTGCAGACGAGGAGTGATCGGAAAGTACCACACCACTTTGCGAGGAGCTTTCTTCCTCTTCTTGTATCGAGTGACGCCGCACACCGGACATATGGTAGACTCCGCGTGCTCGTCCCGATAAATGATGCAATTGTTCATGCACACATGGTATTTCACGTGCGGTAAATCTAGAGGACACACGGTTTTCTTCGCCTCCTTGAAACTGGTCGGGCACTTGTTCCTCTTGGGAAGACGTTCGTGCCAGAATGACATGTTCTCATCGAAGCATGCGTTGGTCATTTTGTGTTTTACCTTCATCTCCACAGCTATGAGCGTTACTTTCAGGCGGGTATCCTCGGTCCTGCATCCTTCATACAATGGAGTAACCGCGTCTATCTCCAGTTGATGCATCTTGGCTCTCTCGCGGGCGGCATCTCTTGCGTTATCCGTCTGCTTGAGAAGCAGCTCTTGAATATGAGGGTCCTGCACCCAGCCCATCGATGGTCCAACGTCGTCTGCTCCGCCGGCATCAACATCTTCATGATCATGCCCGCCGTCTGCTCCGGCATCTTCCTCATCATCATGTCCTGCATCGTCTACATGATGACTGTGTACATCATCACCATCGTGATCATCTCCTGGAGATTCTTCGTCTTCTCGCCCGCCCGAGTCGCGGTGGTTGTCTTGCTGCCCTTCCTCATTTCTTGCCCGGCCCCCATGGACGACATCGTAATCATCTTCATCACCTTGCCACCTATAGCCATCCATGAAACCACGCAAGAGCAGGTGGTCCCGCACCTGCCCGGAATCCGGGTCCGCAATAAGGCTCTTCAGCTTGCATCTTCGACACGGACATCTTATCTCCATCTCGTTCTTTTGAAGCATCTCGGCCTTCGCGGAGCTCAAAACCCTATTCACGATGCCTTCAGTCATCCTGTGGACCATGGTCGCATGCGGGGTAGAGCAAAACGATATTTTAGAACCAAGAAAAAATTTGGCATGACTTGCCCTAAATATAGGACCAAAAAGAATGCTTAATGCCAAAATTCTCGCCGAAACGGAAATGAATTAACATTCCGGCAAAATATTGGCAACTATCGCATTTCAAATACCGGTACACCTGCAAACACAAACATATATGCAACAGCACAAACATATGCAACACCACGGACATACATAGATCTAGCTAGGCCATAAAAAGTGCATGTGCACATTGTTGGAGGGAGAACAACATAAAGATTGCTTCCCCCCTTACTTACCTATCAGAAAAAGTTAATTTAACTATAATGCGGTATAGTCCTATCCTGGGCATTACATTAACCACATAATTTGAATGAATCTATGGTGGAAATGAGGTGACAAAGAGGAGGCAGCCGAGACAAGCTTTGGAGGAGGAGGTGGAGAGAATGAAGTGGGGAGAAAGTGAGTGGGTAGGAGTGGCTGTCCAAAATATCTTGTTGGTGCCCACTTACTAATGGCGCACCATCTCCTAATGCGCCATTAGTAACCCAGGTTACTAATGACGCACCTGGTGGTGGTGCGCCATTAGTAGTTTTGCAAAAAAAACAAAAAAAAAACATACTAATGGCGCACTGTGCCAAAGTGTGCCATTACTAGTTTAAACTAGTAATGGCGCACTGTGGCACAGTGCGCCATTAGTAGTTTTGTAAAAAAAAGAATAAAAATTATAATAAAAAAATAGTAGTGGCGCACTATGGCACTGGTGCGCCATTACTAGTTACAACTAGTAATGGCGCACTCTATCTGGATGAGCCATTAATATGTTTGGAAAAGAAAAAAATTGATACTAATGGCGCACCATGAGCATGGTGCGCCATTAGTGTATTCCACACTAATGGCGCACCAGCACGTGGTGCGCCATTAGTATATACTAATGGCGCACCGCATGTCTCGTGCGCCATTAGTGTCCATCCTATCTATAGCCCTTTTCCTAGTAGTGTCCTGTCTAAGTTGACACGGCCTTGCATATGCGTTAATTTTTTTTAGGAAAGCGTATGCGTCAACCTATAGTAGACGCACAAGTCATCCTTAAATCTATGGAAAACAGCATACAACCCATATGCCATAATTTCTAATAATTTAAAGCCCATTTGCTAATTCTTAAGGATTTTTTGTAGCTCATATTCTTTTTGTTAGCATTACAACCCATATTGTGGCTACATTTAAAAACTTGTACGAATGTTTGCATATTTCGGTGTGGTGCGAACTATTTTTAATCCCAAAATTGCGAGTCACGTTCAAACTAATTTAAAAATAATAAATTTATATCAATTTAAAATCGAACATAATTTTCCCCGCAAAAAAAATTAAATTTGAAATATTGAAATCTTTAAAAAACAATATTTGAAACTAATTACCGGTTTGCTGTGTTTATAGATTTACATCCCATTTCTCACTACTTCCTTTTCTGGGCAAGCGAATACATTGCTCTCGTCTTGAAAGATTTGCAACCCAGCAGGGCTGAGAAAGCAAGTAGGTCTCCGTTTGCTATTTATTTAAAAAAAGTAGAACTAGGCTAGCCATTTTCAGGAAGAAAAAAACACAATTTGGCTCATCATGTGGTAAACATAAAATAAAACCCAGGCTAGACGGACCACAGCCATGGACAACCCCGTTGTTACCTTGATCCATCTCTAAAACTAGTATAAATAACAACTGTTTGTTCCTAAAAAAGTAAATAACAACTATGCGACCAGCTGGGTCCCTGGTGTCAGCCGCTCATTGTGTAATTCTCTTGTTTATTGACTATGTTCACAATGGCGTGGGCCCCAGATGTCCAACCATTCCGAGGTACCTTTTTGGCTTGTAATAACGAGGCACTTGCTTGTGTACTGCCATGACCCTGGTGGCTCCCTACTGTCATCCCCTCCATGTATATTCATCTCCTTGTTCCTCTCGGTTGTTGACGACATTGATAATGCCAGACGGCAGCGCATCGCGCATGGCGAGCGAACCAAGGCGGAGGACGGCGGCGAGGCCTCGGACGGAATGAATAGGATCCATGGAAGATGCGTCAGTCTAGTGACAGGTGGAGGGGGAGTACGAGGTTTGATTGGTTTGGGTGCGGGTGCGTGTTGGGGCTGAGGTCGCCGGAGAATAACAGGACGTGTGAGGGAATAGAAGGACCGACTGGCAAACATTTGAGGGTACGGTAGGGCGGCGTATGCGCAGCCAGCCATGGGAGGCAGGAGCAGGTGGAACCGATGGGGTTGTTTGGTTTGGACGGTTGGAGGAAGAACACATGAGATAGAAGATACACGATAGATGTTGGATATCAATCCAATGGCTGGTAGGAAGAATCGTTTGTTGACTAGTAATTAAGTGGACACCACCTTGGATAGGCTATTTCCTCGAGGGTCACAAATGTCAGAATCCAAATTTGTCATGGTCATGCAGCCTTTCTTATGAAAATTTACATCCCATTTGGTGTGCTAGTTCAAAATAAGTTTGTGGGTTCTAGTGGTGGCTAATCACTACGGTTCTGTAATGCAAACTGAGCTCAAGCAGCTAACGAGAGTGATGTTATTTCCCTTGGTTGTTTTTTTTACAATATTTCACTCTTAATTAAACTAATGGCAAGCCATTTTCCTTCTATCAAACAAAATATGACAGTCACTGCCGAGTTGAAAAGGGAAACAACATGTAACTCCAGCTTACAAAAGCATGAGGGTTAATTGTTCATCAGTTATAGAATAAACCCAGATTGAAAAGGGAAACAACATCTAACTACATCATTGTTTTCGGCAGTCACAGTCAAATGGATCGGCTAGGTCCATAGGATGAATATCCTGGGTCATAAAATTTACTAGATTATGACCGCAAGATGTTGTAAATAGAAGCCGGACACGTTTAGAAGCCCTTTTGTCCACCTAAAACTCCTTTTTTTGCTCTTCAATACACACATCCGTCCAAACCATGCTGCTGATAAACTTAAGCATGATGGAAAATAGTAACCTCACATTCACTATGAAGAATGTGACAAATCTAGTGTTTGTATGGTTGGCTACATATCATTCCAATGTTATTGTCTTCAATTCAATGTCATGAGAAGTGAGAAAATCCCGCTGCTTACGAATCCACTGATTGGTTATAACTTTCTTTCCTCGTCATGTTGCCTAAATGGACATGAATATTGAAAATAGTTAATGTCTAAAAAAGAGTGTCGAAAGAGCAACAACTGAATGGTTAATTCTAGTACACTATATGCGGGCTTCCAATGTGCGTGAAATTATCACCTTTATATACAACTTCTCCAGACATGGAAAGCATTGCAGCAAGCCAATAATCTTGTTCAAATCAAAACTATTCATTTGGATATATAAGATCGTGACATAATCCATCTCCATTTATAGGCTCTCCATGGAGAAACTCTTCATTGAACATAGAACATAATATTAGTATAAAATGTGTACTCCAAAATGATGTAGAACTGATGTGCAGAAATTTAAAATGCTGCTTATGATTACAAGTGTAGATGATAACATACAGTGTCTGAAGACCTGTGGAGCCAAACACCTTCTTGAAATGACTACAAAGATCATGTATTATACCCAAGGTCTCTAGTTTAGGCGTAGAGACGACAGTTATTTGCGACGGTGAAAGAATCAAGGATCAACCTTTCAAGTGAAGGGGCATCTTCGACGATGAGATGCCTTCTGTCAAAATAAATTCCATTTCTTACAAGGTTAGGCGACTTTATTAGGAGACAACCGATTCTAACTGTGAAAACAAGCACCAAGCACTCCAGGGCAGGGCAACTGGAGTGGATGATGTTGTGCAATAAGGCCTCCAGCTTACAAAAGCATGAGGGTTAATTGTTAATCAGTTTTTTGAGAAATGGGAGTCGAATGTTTAGTACCAGATTATCTGGTAGGTAGCACAACGCAAGGGTGGTGGTATGTAGAAAGGAGGAAAACCGCAAGATGGACATCGGTGTTGAGGGCACAAGTACATGGTATTCAGTATCCAGTAGGTGATTTTGTGGGCAATAGTTGAACTCAAGAAGTTATAGTTCTATGAATTCAGGGGATTTCAGCCAGGCGTCCACCATGCAGGACATGCTATGCTTGCACAGGTAGCATGATGGAATGTAGAGGTTTTAAACGGAGCCCTCGTGGGAGGAGATGATGGCTCTGGGGAGTTCAAACTCATTAAAGAGAGATAGCTAATGACAATCAAGATTAAGGGGCATGGGTGCCATAGAGGGCGCCACCGAGTTGAGAGGAGTTGGGTGGTAGCAATCCTTCGCGGCGAGAAGCGAGATGATATCCCCAAGGTTGGGATCTGGGACATCGCTGATGCGGTCCACTTGAGATTCTACGGGTTCCTGGGATCCGGTGGGAGCGCGCTCGTCGCTTCTCCCCGCGGTGCTGGGAGCGGGATCTGCAATAGGCATTGTCGCTGGCGGGAGCCTCATCTTCTAGGCGGCGGGGTCAGCCGACTCCATTTTCCTCGAGGACATCGCGTCGAGCTCATGGATTTGAGCAGAGTAATGAATGACGAGCGTAGTTTTAGTGCGAGTGAAGAAGAAGGGGAGCTGGGGTTTTCTGTAATACTAAGGAAGAAGGGGAGTTGGGATTTTCTGTAGGAGTGACGTGAGGAATTTGGGGGTATGAGTGGAGCGAGCTGATGTGAGGTGGATGGGAGTGAGGAGGAACAAGAGCACCCAGGTTTTTTGGGGGAGGTGTGCTAGGTAGTGGCAATCATTAAGTAAATATATGGGATTTTTATTTGATTTTATTATTTACATGGTTGGATGGGCTCTTTTGTCTTGGGCCCAGAGAAACAATTACTACTAGTAAAGTGGAGACACTCTACAGCTACCCAGAAAAATAATTACCACTAGTACAGTGGATACACTACGGCTTCTAGCTCCTCCGAGGTGATTGAAACATCTCCCTGTACTGAATGCGGTTTTACTTTGGTTCAACGACATGCGGGCCATGCAGCGCGCGGGCCCAAATGCCATCCACCAAATTAGAAGGCGGTATATAGGCGGAGAGTCACCCCGTTCATAGCGTGGCAGTAACGAGCCGTCATATCACAAAACCCCACCTCCCCGCAGTCTAAGTTCGACACACGAAGCAACCATAATTTCACTCTTCGTTGAATCCCCTTCTCCCTCACCATCTTCAACAAAGCCAACACTCGCATCTGCGATTGTTCTACTCTCCCAACGAAGGGAAGGTAAGCGGATCCATGATGTTGGTATATTTTCTATCACAAAAAAGGAACTTTTGCAAAGCAGTAACCGATCCTCACTCTATTTTTTGTTCCATTATCATTGCGATTGTGTTTTCCTTTCAATTGTCTCCTAGTATTCGTCTATTTCATGATGGACCAAGGAGAACCAGGCAAAGATTTGGCGATGTTGGAGCAGAGGTGCAAGGCTGATCCCCACGAGATAGAGAGCTCCAAGAAGATGGAGCCCCCACCGAGCTGACCCCAGATACGCTCACAGCCACTACTGAGATTGTCAACGCCCAGTTTGAGGTTACAACCCCCGTGGCCCTACAGGAGCAGTTTTCCCCTTCGAGGATGTGTCCCCCTCCCCCGCTGAGCTACCCAAGGTGATTTCTTATTTGCTGATCTCAATTGTGGTTTTTAATCTAAGTATGTGGTGATAAATAATGCAAAAATTTATTAGCTTCGATGCCATTCTACCTTCGTTGTTGTCGGTGCAACAAACCCTGGGTCTGTTGGCCTGACTGTGCACAGGCTCAAGAACAAGATTGAAGCACCAGCCCAAGACAGAGTACAAGAAACCAAGAGATTTAGAGTACCATCTGAGAGCAGAAAGACAGAAGCCAATCCAGAGAAGCAAGCCATCACCAAGAAAAAGACCTCCCTTGCCGGACAGGCGAGCCCGGCAAGGGGCAAGGCCACCTCCGAAACAGAGAGCTGAAACGCCCCGGCAGGATCTATCGGTGGCTCGTGGAGGCCAAACCGCCCCACCGAACACTCAAACATGACCCACGTCGTCAATAAATGTCAAGCCGCAAGATGCTTAAGTGGCAGCCATTAGCCACAAGGCAGCCTGTTCCTACAAGAGGAACCCACAGATGACACCAGTCATGCGACGTGTCGAATAAGCAGACATGGAGCTGGCAGAATAGCTCAGCAAGGCTTGTCGGGCAGCCAACGATGTGATGTTAAGCGGCGCATTTAATACGCCATGTCAGCCTGCAGAGTTAGGTATGATAGCACTGTTCGCTAGCATATCAGTGTATAATGACTAATTTGCCACTGTGGTAACCCCTTAACCTATAAAAGGAGGCCCATGGCAACCGTAGAAAAAGTTGATTAACACACACCACCATACACGCGTAGTCGCTGCTGCCCGGAGGCAAACCCTGCCGAGCAAGTGTACTATGCACCACATCGCTCATTCCACCATCAATCCACCAAATGAGGAGTAGGGTCTTACGCCTCGCGGCAGCCCGAACCTGGGTAAAATGCTTGTGTGCTGTCTGCCGTGCTGCCGCACACTTGTCTGCTCTTTGTGCAATGTGACATCCCCCTGCTGAACCAGCAAGTGGCCACTCAGTCCTATAGGTGGCCGCGGATATCCCATGACATCTTTGGCACACCAGGTAGGGGGGTCGCTTGCGCGAACCTGAAAGTGTGCGCGGCGCGTCTTCTTCATCACCATCTTCATCTTCGACAATGCCATCGGCCATGGTGCCCAAGAAGAAATCCGGTGCCCCGGCCCATCCCTCCACTTCGAGGGCTCCACCGCCCGCGGCCTCCAATGCCGCGGGGAATGCGGCCGCGCACAAGGACGTGGACGCTGTTGGGGACGTGGTTGGAGCAGGTGGTGCAATTACCATCTCGCCCGCTGCCGACACGGGGGCTGCAGCTACCGGAAGAGAACAGCATCAACAACGCCTTGATAGTTGTGCCCTTCAAGGTGCGGGCGAGGGAGTCACTCTTTTTTCCCCTCCTCCTAACGATGGGCGTAGCCACAACAACGGAGCTCGGTCCGGGATGAGCCTTCGCACTTCGGTCACCCCCACCGCAGTAGCTATCGTGGCGCATGCGCCTCGTACTAGGAGAGCCAACCAGAACGTGATGCTCGACGGAGCTGCTGATCTTCGAGCACCATCGCTATGCGATCCCGTTGCCTAGGTGGTCGTTCCCCAGCAACGTGGGCGCGGTGCCGCCGCCGCCACTGCCGGCGTCGTCAGGAGCCAGGCGATAGTGCGGTCGACATCATCGACGGCTATGCCAAGCACATCCACGGAAGCCATGGCGCGAGCTCAGTTACTACTGAGGTTCTCGCCAGTGGCCGAGCAGATGGATGAATGGCATGCCACCATCCAAAGCCTGCACAGTTTCGCCGAAGCTAGGGGATCACAACTACTTTGCCCACCGCAACCTCCCCAAGCAACAACCACCGCCCGCACCGCTGGCCATACAGAAGGGGTTGTCCCCACGGTATAGTCCCCACCACGGCAGCCAGCGAGGGCGCAGTAGAATCAGGACCCCGACAACGTCTCAATGGCCTCTTCTGGCCCTCGAGCACATCTAGGCCAATGTCAAACCCCGGAATATAGGCGGCGGGGAGATGCATGTGTCGTTGTCGAATGGCACCGCAACAACCCCCACCGGGCCGACGTGTGCGACGCCCTCAACGTCGACGATCATGCGTCAGTATTGGCGTGTACCTGCCTTTCGAGGTTTGCTCCCCTGCCTTTACATGAGATCTGCGGCAAGTCCGTTGGTCGTCTGTTCGCACGTTCAAGCCAAATATACCCAAGAACTACGACGGGAGGCTGAACCTGGCAGAGTTTCTGAGCATCTGCACCATCGCTGTTTAGGTTGCCGGAGGGAGAGATGAGAAGTTGTGCTCCAACTACTTCCCTTTGGCTCTCAAGTCCAATGTCAGGTCTTGGCTGATGCACCTGCTGGAGAACTCCATTTCTTCATGGGCGGGCCTGTGCCACGAGTTCATCGGTGCCTTCACCGGTGGCCACCACGAGCCCGACAGGCCCAGCGACCTGCAGCTTCTCCAGCAGAAGGAAGGAGAACCCCTTCGTAAGTATTTGCAGAGATTCAGTAAAGTTCATAGAAACATTCCAAATATCCATCTGGTAGCCGTTATAGCACCTTTCCACTCCAATGTGCGCAACCGCCGCATTCGTTCCAAAATGAATGTGCGGTTGCCCAAGGCTGTGAAAGAGCTTTATACGCTGGTCGATAAATGTGCTCGGATGGAGGAAGGGAGTAAGTTGCCTGGGGAAGAGGATTACATTAATGTTGATTCAGAGGATGAGGGTGAATCAACTAGCTAGGGAAAATAAAGAAGCGCTGAGAGAGGGGGCCCCCAACCAAGATCACTTCATAAGCATTTCATGAGCATTTGCATATGCATATGATAGGATTGCATCCATTCTCATCTACATGGAGTTACAGGTTCCTGCCATGAACTTGGCTTCGATAAGGAATTGAGAAGATGCCTCGGCATTGCGATCTCCGGCAATCCAAAACAGATAAGTTCTTTCCTTTTTATCCATTAATGTTCTATAAGCTATAACTTGTGCATACAGAAACCTCGCCGCTCACTTGGAACTAGGGTGATCCCATCCTGGGCTCGAACGTTTCTTTGGCCTGGAGCGATCGCAGTGGCCCTAGGAAAGAGGGAGTGGGCTGGGGGCTGGCACCATGGTCTGTTCTCCGACAGAGATGGTTCTCTAGTAGAAGAAAATGGTGTCGAGAGGATATCCTGCCGGGGAAAACTCATTAAATTACAGTAAAGAGGCATTCCGCATCTGCATGGACATATACATGCACGGGTTCCCGACAAGGATTATCTCTTCCATTGACATGCAGATGCAAGTACAAGCATTACAAAGCACAAACATGGTGAAAGGATTACATTATTTGAATTAAAATTTGGTGATTTACTACAAGTTTAAGATTGAAAAAAGATAGGTGCTCCGTAAACTCCTCTCCCTGCCCCTCTTATTTCAGGAATAACAAGGCTAATAAGGAAGGAGACGTGCGAAGCACCCCAACAAGCCCCTGGTCACCACCTCCAGGACTTGATGAAGGACTACAGCACACGCACCGGCAGGAGAGGACGCCGAGGCCCAGCCAAAAGACCCCAAAAGGAAGCGGAAGCACCAGGGTGACGAGCTTCTCCCCGTCGGCGGGTCGCCAATACGACACGAATGCATCGATGCAGGTGTGCTCATACTGGAAGACATGCCTCCTGTCTTCTCCTTCTCCCATGGATTCATATTCATTAACGTCGTTCCGTGGGAAGGCCAAAGCTCAGACCGAGCACCCTCTCCGGGAAGATAGCGAGCAGCCAGAGCAGCCAGGGGGTTGGAGGCGCACCGCTCCCCACCTTGGTAGGTAGGAAGGCATGACCCTTGTCAACATCAGCCCCAAGGCTTCTGGGAAGGATGGTGTTGGGACTACCAACAATCTCCAGCCCCGCCTCCTAACAGAGCTTTGAATAACAACTTTATTATTGCCTCTAGGGCATATTTCCTTCAGTCTCCCACTTGCACTAGAGTCAATAATCTAGCTCACATCGCCATGTGATTTAATACCGATAGTTCACATCGTTATGTGAATAACACCCATAGTTCACGTCGCCATGTGACCAACACCCAAAGGGTTTACTAGAGTCAAAAATCTAGTTCACATCGCTATGTGATTAATACCCAAGAGTAATAAGGTGTGACCATGTTTTGCTTGTGAGATAAGTTTAGTCAACGGGCCTGTCACATTCAGATCCGTATGTATTTCGCAAATTTCTATGTCTACAATGCTCTGCATACAGCTACTCTAGCTAATTTCTCCCACTTTCAATACGCATCCAGATTGATACTTAGAGTCATCTGGATTTAGTGTCAAAGCTTGCATCGGCGTAACCCTTTACGACGAACTCTTTATCACCTCCATAATCGAGAAACATTTCCTTAGTCATCCAGTTACTAAGGATAATTTTGACCGCTGTACAGTGATCTACTCCTGGATCACTATTGTACCCCCTTGAAAAACTCATGGCAAGGTACACAACATGTTTGGTACACAACATGGCATACTTTATAGAACCTATGGCTGAGGCATAGGGAATGACTTTCATTCTCTCTATATTTTTCTGCTGTGGTCTGGCTTTGAGTCTTACTCAACTTCACACCTTACAAGTCAGGCAAGAACTCCTTCTTTGACTGATCCATTTTGAACTACTTCAAAATCTTATCAAGGTATGTACTCATCGAAAGTCTTAACAAGCGTCTTGATCTATCTCTATAGATCCTGATGCCCAATATGTAAGCAGCATCACCATGGTGTTTCTTTGAAAAACTCCTTTCAAACACTCCTTTATACTTTCCAGAAAATTATACATCATTTCCGATCGACAATATGTCATTCACATATACTTATCAGAAAGGTTGTAGTGCTCCCACTCACTTCTTGTAAATACAGGCTTCACCGTAAGTCTGTATAAATCTATATGCTTTGATCAACTTATCAAAGCGTATATTCCAACTCCGAGATGCTTGCACTAGTCCATAGATGGATCGCTGGAGCTTGCACATTTTGTTAGCACCTTTAGGATTGAAAAAACCTTCTGGTTGCATCATATACAAGTCTTCTTTAATAAATCCATTAAAGAATGCAGTTTTTTTATCCATTTGCCAGATTTCATAAAATGCGGCAATTGCTAACATGATTCGGACAGACTTAAGCATCGCTACGGGTGAGAAAGTCTCATCATAGTCAACTCCTTGAACTTGTTGAAAAACTTTCGCAACAAGTCGAGCTTTGTAAACAGTAACATTACCGTCAGCGTCAGTTTTCCTCTGGAAGATCCATTTATTTTCGATGGCTTGCCCATCATCGGGCAAGTCAACCAAAGTCCACACTTTGTTCTCATACATGGATCCCATCTCAGATTTCATGGCCTCAAGCCATTTTGCGGAATCTGGGCTCATCATCGCTTCCTCATAGTTCGTAGGTTCATCATGGTCCAGTAACATGACTTCCAGAACAGGGTTGCCGTACCACTCTGATGCGGAACGAACTCTGGTTGATCTACGAAGTTCAGCAGAAACTTTATCTGATGTTTCATGATCATCATCATTAGCTTCCTCACTAATTGGTGTAGGAATCACTGGAACTAGTTTCTGTGATGTTCCACTTTACAATTCGGGAGAAGGTACAATTACCTCATAGAGTTCTACTTTCCTCCCACTCACTTCTTTCGAGAGAAACTCCTTCTCTAGAAAGGATCCACTCTTAGCAACAAAGACCTTGCCTTCGGATCTGTGATAGAAGGTGTACCCAAAATTTTCTTTTGGGTATCCTATGAAATTTACTTCTCCGATTTGGGTTCGAGCTTATCATTTTGAAACTTTTTCACATAAGCATTGCAGTCCCAAACTTAAAGAAATGACAGCTTAGGTTTCTCGTCAAACCACAGTTCATATGGTGTCATCTCCACGGATTTAGATGGTGCCCTATTTAACGTGAATGTAGCTGTCTCTAATGCATAACCCCAAAAGCGATAGTGGTAGATCGGTAAGAGACATCATCGATCGCACCATATCTAATAAAGTACGGTTATGACGTTCGAACACACCATTACACTGTGGTGTTCCAGGTGGCGTGAGTAGTGAAACTATTTCACATTGTTTTTACTGAAGGCCAAACTCGCTAACTCAAATATTTTACCTCTACGATCATATCGTGGAAACTCTTATTTTCTTGTTACAATGATTCTCCATTTCAATCTGAAATTCTTTGAACTTTTCAAATGTTTCAGACTTGTGATTCATTTAGTAGATATACCCATGTCTGCTCAAATCATCAGTGAAGGTCAGAAAATAACGATACCCGCCGCGAGCTTCAACACTCATTGGTACACATACATCTGTGTGTATGATCTCCAACAAATCTGTTGCTCGCTCCATTGTTCCGGAGAACGGAGTTTTAGTCATCTTGCCCATGAGGCATGGTTCGCAAGCACCAAGTGATTCATAATCAAGTGATTCCAAAAGTCCATCACTATGGAGTTTCTTCATGCGCTTTACATCATTATGACCTAAACGGCAGTGCCACAAATAAGTTGCACTATCATTATTAACCTTGCATCTTTTGGTTTCAATATTATGAATATGTGTATCACCACGATCGAGATCCAACAAACTATTTTCATTGGGTGTATGACCATCGAAGGTTTTATTCATGTAAACAGAATACCAATTAATCTATGACTTTAAATGAATAACCGTATTGCAACAAATACGATCAAATCATATTCATGCTCAAAGAAAATGCCAAATAACATTTATTTAGGTTTTACACTAATCCCGAAAGTATAGGGAGTGTGCGATGATGATCATATCAATCTTGGAACCACTTCCAACACACATCGTCACTTCACCTTTAACTAGTCTCTGTTCATTCTGCAATTCTCGTTTCGAGTTACTAATTTTAGCAACTGAACCAGTATCAAATACCCAGGGGTTGCTATGAACACTAGTAAAGTACACATCAATAATATGTATATCAAAATATACCTTTGTTCACTTTGCCATCCTTCTTATCCGCCAAGTATCTAGGGCAGTTCCACTTCCTGTGACCATTTCCTTTGCAGTAGAAGCACTTAGTTTCAGGTTTGAGTTTCAGCTTTTGGTTTCTTCACGGGAGTGACAACTTGCTTGTCATTCTTCTTGAAGTTCCCCTTCTATCCCTTTGCCCTTTACTTGAAACTAGTGGTCTTGTTAACCATCAACACTTGATGCTTTTTCATGATTTCTACCTTCGCCGACTTCAGCATCGCGAAGAGCTCGGAATTCCTTTCGTCATCCCTTGCATATTATAGTTCATCACGAAGTTCTACTAACTTGGTGATAGTGACTTGAGAACTTTGTCAATTACTATCTTATCTGGAAGATTAATTCCCACTTGATTCAAGTAATTGTAGTACCCAGACAATCTGAGAACATGCTCACTGGTTGAGCTATTCTCCTCCATCTTGTAGGCAAAGTATTGTCAGAAGTCTTATACCTCTCGACACCGGCATGAGTATCAAATACTAATTTCAACTCTTGGAACATCTTATATGCTCAGTGGCATTCAAAACATTTTGGAGTCCCGATTCTAAGCCGTAAAGCATGGTGCACTTAAACTATCAAGTAGTCATCATACCGAGATTTTGTCAAAACGTTCATAATGTCTACATCTACTGCTACAATAGGTATGTCACCTAGCGGTGCATCAAGGACATAATTCTCTGTGCAGCAATGAGGATAATCCTCAGATCACGGGACAATTCCACATCATTGCTACTAACATCTTTCAACTTAGTTTTCTCCAGGAACATATAAAAAATGGGGAGCAACATCGTGAGCTATTGATCTACAACATAGATATGCTAATACTACGAGGACTAAGTTCATGATAAATTAAAGTTCAATTTAATCATATTACTTAAGGACTCCCACTTAGATAGACATCCCTGTAGTCATCTAAATGATCACGTGATCCAAATCAACTAAACCATGTCCGATCATCACGTGAGATGGAGTAGTTTCAATGGTGAACATCTTATGTTGATCATATCTACTATATGATTCACGATCGACCTTTCGGTCTCCAGTGTTCCGAGGCCATATCTGCATATGCTAGGCTCGTCGAGTTTAACCCGAGTATTCTGCGTGTGCAAAACTGGCTTACACCCGTTGTATTTGAACGTAGAGCTTATGACACCCGATCATCACGTGGTGTCTCGGCACGATGAACTTTCGCAACGGTGCATACTCAGGGAGAACACTTATACCTTGAAATTTAGTAAGGGATCATCTTATAATGATACCGTCGAACTAAGCAAAATAAGAAGCATAATAAGATAAACATCACATGCAATCAAAATATGTGACATGATATGGCCATCATCATCTTGTGCTTTTGATCTCCATCTCCAAAGCACCGTCATGATCACCTTCCTCACCGGCGCGACACCTTGATCTCCATCATAGCTTTGTTGTCGTCTCGCCACCTATTGCTTCTACGACTATCGCTACCGCTTAGTGATAAAGTAAAGCAATTACATGGCGATTGCATTTCATACATTAAAGCGACAACCATATGGCTCCTGCCAGTTGCCGATAACTTTACAAAACATGATCATCTGATACAAAACCGTATATCTCATCATGTCTTGACCATATCACATCACAACATGCCCTGCAAAAACAAGTTAGACGTCCTCTACTTTGTTGTTGCAAGTTTTACGTGGCTGCTACGGGCTTAGCAAGAACCGTTCTTACCTACGCATACAAAACCACAACGATGTTTCGTCAAGTATGTGATGTTTTAACCTTCACAAGGACTGGGCGTAGCCACACTTGATTCAGCTAAAGTGAGAGAGACAGACACCCGCCAGTCACATTTAAGCAATGAGTGCTCATAACGGTGAAACCAGTCTCGCGTAAGCTTACACGTATTATCGGTCCGGGCCGCTTCATCTCAAAAGACGGCCGATGCAAAGTATGACATGCCGGTAAGCAGTACGACTAGTATCGCCCACAACTCATTGTGTTATACTCGTGCATATCATCTACGCATAGACCTGGCTCTAATACCACTATTGGGGAACGTAGTATTTTCAAAACTTTCCTATGATCACGCAAGATCTATCTACTAGATGCATAGCAACGAGGGGAGAGTGTGTCTACGTACCCTCGTAGACCGGGAGCGGAAGCGTCTAGTGACGCGGTTGATGTAGTCGAATTTCTTCGTGATCCAACCGATCAAGTACCGAACGTACGGCACCTCCGCGTTCAGCACACGTTCAGCTTGATGACGTCCCACGAGCTCTTGATCCAGTTGAGCTTCATGGGAGAGTTTCGTCAGCACGGCGGCGTGGTGACGGATATGATGTATCTACCGGCGCAGGGCTTCGCCTAAGCACTGGAACGATATGACCGAGGTGTGTTTCTGTGGAAGGGGGCACTGCACACGGCTAAAACAATTCAACTTGCGTGTCCTAGGGTGCCCCGTGCCCCCGTATATAAAGGAGCAAGGGAGAGGCCGGCCCTAGAGGGGGCGCGCCAAGTGTGGGGAGTCCTACTAGGACTCCCAAGTCCTCGTAGGATTCCTCTTTCCTTTTCGGAGTAGGAGAGAAGGAAAGAGGTGGAGAGGGAGAAGGAAAAGGGGGCTGCACCCCTTGTCCAATTCGGACCAGAGGGGGGGCGCGCGCCTCCTTCCTTTTGGCCTTTCTCCTCTATTCCCGTATGGCCCAATAAGGCCCATATAATCCGAAAAATACCCGAATCACTCAGAACCTTTCCGATGTCCGAATATAGTCGTCCAATATATCGATCTTTACGTCTCGACCAGTTCGAGACTCCTTGACATGTCTCCGGTCTTATCCGGGACTCCGAACTTCTTCGGTACATCAAAACTCATAAACTGATAATACCGATCGTCATCAAACGTTAAGCGTGCGGACCCTACGGGTTCGAGAACTATGTAGACATGACCGAGATTCATCTCCGGTCAATAACCAATAGCGGAACCTGGATGCTCATATTGGCTCCTACATATTCTACGATGATCTTTATCGTTCAAACCACATAACAACATACGTTGTTCCTTTTGTCATTGGTATGTTACTTGCCCGAGATTCGATCGTCGGTATCTCTATACCTAGTTCAATCTCGTTACCGGCAAGTCTCTTTACTCGTTCCATAATACATCATATCGTTACTTACTCATTAGTGTTTTGCTTGCAAGGCTAATTATGATGTGCATTACCGAGAGGGCCCAGAGATACCTCTCCGACACTCGGAGTGACAAATCCTAGTCTTGATCTATGCCAACACCACGAACACTTTCGGAGACGCCTGTAGAGCATCTTTATGATCACCCAGTTACGTTGTGATGTTTGATAGCACACAAGGTGTTCCTACAATATTCGGGAGTTGCATAATCTCATAGTCATAGGAACATGTATAAGTCATGAAGAAAGCAATAGCAGTAAAACTAAACGATCATAGTGCTAAGCTAACGGATGGGTCTTGTCCATCACATCATTCTCCTAATGATGTGATCCAATTGATCAAATGACAACTCATGTCTATGGTTAGGAAACATAACCATCTTTGATCAATGAGCTAGTCTAGTAGAGGCATACTAGGGACACTCTGTTTTGTCTATGTATTCACACATGTGCTAAGTTTCCGATTAATACAATTCTAGGATGAATAATAAACATTTATCATGATATAAGGAAATATAAATAACAACTTTATTATTGCCTCTAGGTCATATTTCCTTTACGCCTACCCTTGGTATTTTAAAACAAATGAAAGCCGCTTGGTCTGTTGCGGCCGTCTGCTCCTCGAGCCGCCTCCTAGGGTAGCCTGCCCTAGGAGTCGGCTGCCAGCAGGCGGCAGGGACCTAGCAGGTGGTGACATCGACACCACCAGCCAGAAGACGGCCCCGCACTCCTTCCCCAGAAAGCACGCGGGGGGGACTCCTTGCACGGAGGCGTGGCTACAGGAGAACATGTCCTTAGAAGATCTATAAGGACGTGGCTACAGTGACCATGTACCTTGGGAATATCTCCTAAGCGGCGGATCACTGTAGCCACGTAGCTCGTGACCAAGCATCGGTCAGAGGAGGCCACGATCCCACTACCCGCAAACGACAGGACCAGCAGGTGGCTGGCCCCATCGGTCAGCGGGTAGCTCATGAACAAGCCGCCCCTGGCAGACGGCCAGAGGAGATGGCCGCCTGGTAATAGACGGCAAACCTCGCCCTAGAAGTCCGGGCCTCATCAAGATGACGGGACGGGGCGAGGCGGCAGCGTACGGCGGGAGGCGATGGTACTGTAGCCATTTCCTTCTCGGTGAGGCTGTCGTCGGCAGAGGCATCCCCATAGTGAAAGGCAATCACGGGGGGCCCGCGGGTAGCGGGCCCCAGCAGACAGGCGGTAAGGCCGACGCCAGCAGACACTGACGGTTGGGGGCCACACCGTCGAGAATACCATTGTACCCCTGGGGGGGTAGGCCTATATAAACCCCCAGGGTCCTCCATGAGGAGGGGTTGGAAGATCACAAGATTAAACCCTAGATAGAGAGAGGAGGTGAGCTAGCCTTGTTCATCCTCTTCCTTTGAACCACACAGCTCAAGGAGCAATCTTGTAGCTACCTTGGTGCTATCAGTCATGACGCGGAGCCCCCGCAGAGCATGACTAGAGGTGTTATCTCCTCGGAGAGCCCCGAACCTAGGTAAGATCCGTAGGCGTCCTAAGTTTCGCTTTATCCCGCTTCCCGAGCCTGGCGACGTTCTTTTGACCCCATGCATGATAAGCCATCCGTTGGCATATGTCGACCCAAAACCCCGACACACACATACCAAGCATTTCAAAAACATATACACAATATGCTCGATATGCGCAAATACAACATGGCATCACAACAAATCTCTATGAATCAAAGTATTTATTTATTCGGCTCCATGGAGCCAGATATTACAAACATGGGTATCATGACCCAACATACAGAGCATACAAGCAACAGAAGCATCAACATGTCTGAGTACAGACATCTGAAAAGGAAGAAGGCTATAAGTCCTGACTATCTACAAGACCCTCCCAAGGGTACAAGATCGTATCTGAGGTATCAAGCTAAACGTCGAAGTCCACACGGAACCACTATTGATGCTGAAGTCTCTCTGCAAAAACATAAATTAAGCAAACGTGAGTACAAACGTACTAAATAAGACTTACATCAGAACTAGCTACATATGCATCAGTATCAACAAAGGGGTAGTGGAGTTTAAATGCAGCAAGCCAGCTTTGACTAAGTGGCTATCCTATACTACGACTACTTGTAACTCTTTTGAGGTGGCGCACATGAGTCCACGTATTCACCATATCAATACACCACTATGGATCCGCTCCCGTCTCCCTACAAGAAAGCCATCCATAGCACTCACGCTTATCTTGCGCATTTGAGAGTATCCACTTCCACTTTTCTATCAACTGTATAAGCAACCCAGTAGTCCATTACCGCGGACGCGGCTATTCGAATAGATCATGTTAACCCTGCAGGGGTGTACTTCTTCACACACGCTCTCGCCACTTACCGTCATATACACGTCATGTATCTTGGCAACCTTCAAGCGGAAGCCTGGCGAGGGTGTCGGCCACGACCTGACTAACCACGCAAGTCTCTAGTCCAGGTTTATAGCCTATTCAGGTTCTATCCGCAAGGAGATCCGGTCGGGGTGTCGTTCATGGCCCCAAACGATGTGTACAGGGTTCCCAAGACACCAAACGAGCGACTCGATACACCGTGCCATGGTGTATCTACCACATCATAGCCCACCCCTAGGGTCTGCGCTATTCACGGCCTCCAACACATATCCTACAAACATAAGAAACTAGTTGCAACTCCTGGACAGAGATCAAGGCGATTAATAAGTCCAGAGAGCTTGGAGTGCCCGGAGCACAATATGTGGTAGTAACTTTCTTGGATCATAGACACATAACTTAGTTCCTAAGGACGGGTTCAATGAGACAACCCACCATGTACTCCTACATGGCCTCTCATCGCTACCTTTACCATATCATGTTCACACAGTTAGCTCTCAACAGCAGGACATGTTTACCTCCATTCCAATCCATCCCAGAAGAATCGGCCCTGACACAACTCTAAGCATAGCAAGCATAAGAGGCAAGCATGAATGACTAGGCACAACATGGCTCAAACAAATCCTACTCATGCTAGAGGGTTTCAACTATTTACTGTGGCAATGACAGGTCATGCAGAGGAAAGGGGTTTCCGCTACCACAGCAAATAGCAGTTGAATCGTTGTTGTCCTAATGCAATAAAAGAGAGCAAGAGAGAGAGAGACTGGGATATTCCCGTAGGTGGCAAAAAGAATTACTTTCGATCCATAGACCACTCGAACTCTTGATACCAGCCTGAGGCAATTCATAATTGATCGCTTGGAGGAATTCACAAGAATGGCATACTTAGAGTAGAATGGATGATGTGGACTACTTTGTCTAAGACAACGCAATGAGTGATTTTTGCTTATCATCGGAAATGGATGGGACCCATGGTAAGTCCACTTTTGAAGATAATCTTGTACAACAATTACCGAGAAAGGAAGCCCATGGAAATTTGGCACAATCGCGATGTGAGCTGGGAACAAAATGCAAATGCTAGGAATGTTCCAACCATCATATCTGCCAGAGATTGATCTGATTGGTTTTAGGGTATTCCAGACTCGGCATGACTGCAAAAGAAAGGTTGCAACACAAATCGACGAGATGACGTTGCGAGATTTTCAGGAAATGAACTATGATAGCAAGCTCCAAAACATGAGATGGTTCTGCTACACACATGTGAACACGTTATCCCAGACAAGCATGACCACATGGTAGTCTTACAACAAAACACTACCGAGTTCTGGTAGGGAACCACATCGAGGATATTGAAGTCCGTGTGCACTTATCGATGAACTTCTTATCCTTGAGCAAGTCAATCAGTGGCTTGGGTGCTAGGGAATACATATCGAGTGGAGGTTATTAATCTGCCAAACCATAGTATACATTCGCATATGCATCACTCACGTGGGATAATTCCAGAGGAAACAAAGCAAACTTTCTCAAATTCACAGTGGCAACTTACATCAATTACACTTGAATTAGGGGAAGTCACTTTTCTCATCAAAACTTCTACTTCATGAGCTAAGACAAAGAATATGCTTACAAAAGTTTCCAATGCTAGCTTTAATGTTCAACATGAATCATGGAGAAGATAAACATGTTGATGATTGGCCTGACAACAATTTATCGAGTCTTCCATATAGATGGAATTCCACAATTACGTGAACATGGTGATAGCATTTGTCAAACCAAAGGATGTAATGGTGTATGCTCGAGGGATCAACCACAAGTAAAACTACATTACGAACATCATTGGTTCTGATTTGATTTGACGTTAGCCCACACTCAAATCAAAGTTAGGCTAAGACGATAGGTCAGCAACTGAACACAAAGATCAATTGATGAAAATACCATCTTTCTTCAACATACACACACAAAAGACATCCCTTCAAAATGAACTACGTTAGATCAAGCTTTTATCTTCCAACTCTCCAAGTTGTTCTTTACCTTAACCAACTAGCTCATGATATACAACAAAGATTCTTGGAGAAGGGTCGCTTATAAGTAAACCAACTTGATCACAAGCTCAACACAACGGTCAGGGAACAACCTGGTAATACTATCGAGAAGATATTTGAAACATCACGAACCACCGATATGTTATGAAGCTCGAGAATATCTTCCCTTTCAGGGCAAGACGATATGATCAAAAGAGCGAGAGATTGACACATTCCTAACTCATTGATCAAAGAGTGCACTAGAAAAATGGACTAGGTAGCATGATCAATCTTAGAATGATGATTCTGTAACCAACACACTAAGAATGAGATTATCGTCCATTAACTACCAATCAACAGAGTTGCTAGGAGTATTGATTTCACACATCATGATTCACTTGTCAGTATTTTGGTTACAACAACACAGAAGCCAAGGGTGAATAATGATGGCGAGAAGTATTACTTTATCAAGAGTTCATAGGAGGTTGTGCAATTCCAATGACACACTTGACATGCAAGAGGGTAACACTCCAAGGTAGAAGAGATTAGAAGAAGGATTGACATTCTTCATCTGAGGAGTACAACTGCTTTGAACCGATCCTGGATATGGATGAGGTACTGGAGTTTGTTTCTCCTAGTCATTCTGAAATAGAATGGCTTGACGGACCACAAGAATAATAGGCATTGATGAATGAATGCACGCATACTCTTGACTATCAATTGATAGAAGAAGGTCAGGAAACAACTAAAGAGGGACAACTCAAAGGAACATATGATTTTCTAAGTTGTGGGTGCATAGATTAGCATGTCGAACGAGTTCAACATATTTCTTCCGAATAACCCATGCAGAAAGGTAGAACTGGCAGAGTCACAATATGAATGGCGTACTCCTCAAGAGCGCTCTGGTTGTGATCTTTTGGTTCAAAAGAACTTCTGCCATGATGGTTCATGGTATTGGAAGAACGATAAGCATGGACCTCGAGTACTATCACAAGGTTACTAATATTCTAAAGAAACCAGCAAACACTATCAACAGGAAGTAAGTAGACTGAATCTTGGGTTCAAGAAGCCAAAGGTAGAACACCTATTAACTAAATGGCATCCCAGGATGCTTTCGAGAATAATGGCTAGAATCATCACACTGAGAACACAACACAAGGTTGGTTTACTGGGGGCTATCTATGATGTCCTAGTTTCCTGATAGCTTCAGCAAATATGTCGAGGCAACAGAGTACCTCAACACACTGATTACTGTGATTAGTCTAGCCGAAAAGGATATCGGGAACGGGGAGGAAAGATTTGCAAATGCATGTAATTGCTCAAAAATATTTGAGACATCCTGAAAAATTGTGGCATAACCACACAACATCACAATATCAAGGTCCTGAGACCAACTGTTAGCATAGGGAAGTACTAGAAGCTGAACTGAGAGTTGAATCCACCATTAACATGTTCCGGATAGATTCTATAAGAAGCCTAGTTCTTAATCCCCGTAGAAAAGAAGAAGGTGACCCAGATCAGAAGGTCATAAGGTAAAGGAGTAAAAAGAGCCTTACGTTCCCTTCCACAATCAATTCCCTTATATAACTAAAGAATTTCTAGGCACGACATAGACCAGATTGGCTTGGTAATCCCACAGGCAGCCAGGCTCTGATACCAATGCTATCGGGACCCTGATCCTAAGTCACACCGGTCTAGCATGTAACACATTATATCACTTTGTGGCCTCACGCACGGTATCCCCACGGGTGCCACCTTACCTGGCGCGGGACCGTTTGCGCATTTTGGCTCACGTATACGATAGTGTCGCTAGCATCCATATGACAGAAAACCCGGGCCGACATGACTAGTTATAAACCAAAAATGGCGCTAAATTATAGGGACATGCATACATGACCCAACAATGCACGTGTCTCTCAGCAGCGAGTGTTGCCGGGCTGTAGCAAGCTAACGGGACTCCGGTATACACCGCGTGACATTTCCCCATAGGGGACATACACACGAGCAAGGAAGGACACATGCTGGTCAATCCATGTGTTCCGGAGTAGTAGCAAGCTACCAAGGCTCAGTCGAAGCACTAGGAGGCATTTCCCCATAAGATAGGCTACCAAGGGTAAACAACTAGGTGTCGGATCCCACACATACCAAGCATTTCAATAACATAGATAAAATATGATCGTTATGTGCAAATACAACATGGCATCATAACAAAACTCTATGAATCAAAGTATTTATTCATTAGGCTCCGAAGAGCCAGATATTACAAACATGGGTCTCATGACCCAACATACAGAGCATACAAACAACGGAAGCATAAACATGTCTAAGTATAGACATCTGAAAAGGAGGAAGGCTATAATGCCTGACTATCTACAAGACCCTCCCAAGGGTACAAGATCGTAGCTGAGGTAACAAGCTAAACGTTGAAGTCCATGCGGAACCACTATTGAGACTGAAGTCTCTCTACAAAAACATAAATTAAGAAAACATGAGTACGAAGGTACTCAGCAAGACTTACATCAGAACTAGCTACATATGCATCAGTATCAACAAAGGTGTAGTGGAGTCTAACTGCAGCAAGCCAGCTTTGACTCAGTGGCTATCCTATACTACGACTGCTGGTAACTCTTTTGAGGTGGCGCACATGAGTCCACATATTCACCATATCAATACACCACTATGGATCCGCTCCCGTCTCCCTACGAGGGGGCCATCCATAGCACTCACGCTTATCTTGCACATTTCAGAGTATCCACTTTAACTTGTCTATGGACTAGATAGGCAACCCAGTAGTCCATTACTGCGGGCGCGGCTATTCGAATAGATCATGTTACCCGGCAGGGGTGTAGTTCTTCACACCCGCACTCGCCACTTACCGCCATATACACATCATGTATCTTGGCAACCTTCAAGCAGAAGCTTGGCGAGGGTGTCGGCCACGACATGACTAACCATGCAAGTGTCTAGTCCAGGTTTATCGCCTATTCGAGTTCCATCCGCAATCAGATCCGGTCGGTGTGTCGCTCACAACCCCAAACGATGTGTACAAGGTTCCCAAGATACCAAACGGGTGACTCGGTACACCGTGCCATGGTGTATCAACCACATCACAGCCCACCCCTAGGGTCAGCGCTATGCACGGCCTCCAACATATACCCTACAAACTCTAGAAATTAGTTGCAACTCCTGGACAGAGATCAAGGCGATTAATAAGTCGAGAGAGCTTGGAGTGTCCGGAGCCCAATGTGTGGTAGTAACTGTGTTGGATCACAAACAAAAAACTATGTTCCTGAGGACGGCTTCAATGAGAAAACCCACCATGTACTCCTACATGGCCTCTCATTGCTACCTTTACCAAATCTTGTTCACACACTTAGCTCTAAACAGTAGGATGTGTTCACCTCCATTCCAATCCATCCCAGATGAATCGGCCCTGAAACAAATCTAAGCATAGTAGGCATAAGAGGCAAGCATGAATGAGTAGGCACAACATGGCTCAAACAACTCCTACTCATGCTAGTGGGTTTCAACTATTTACTGTGGCAACGATAGGTCATGCAGAGGAAAAGGGGTTCAGCTACCGCAGCAAATAGCAATTGAATCGTTGTTGCCCTAATGTAGTAAAAGAGAGAAAGAGCGAGTGAGTAGGATTGTATCGGAATGCTTTATGGGGTTATGCTTTCCTAGCACCTCTGAAGATAGTAAAGCTCTTCATCCGTGTCAACGATCACATCATTGGAAACATCGGCTATCAAGAGGGAACAAACACCGGTAAACAGGAAGGAACACAATCAATGCAATGCAACAATATGATTCATGATGATGACATGGAAATATACTATTGATTGAGCTAATGCAACTAGCAACGATTTAAATGAAGTTGATTTGAACACAAGATTCAAATTAAAACTCCATGTAAGACATTTCAAATGCCATTTAATCAAATTGTCATATACAGTAACTTTAAGTTGTTCAAACATGCATGATAATGCAATAAACAGATTCCTCATATATTTATGATAATTATTCATATATAAATTATTTCATTTAGAGTTACGGTTGAATTTCTATGATTTTTAGAAGTTTTAAACATTTTCTGAAATAAATAAATTATTTCTGATTTATTTAAAATCCCAGAAAACATTTACTGTGTCAGCATGACAACACTGTGACGTCAGCAAGTCAACAGGGGCGGTCCAGGTCAAACTGACCAGTGGGTCCTGCGTGTCAGTGACTATGCTAATTAACAGGGTTAATTAACACTAATTAAAACCTAAACTAGGAGTTAGTCACTTGGCTGATCCCTCATGTCAGTGACTTAGGGGGGAGTCAAACCCTTGGTCTAAGGAGTCAAGCTCGCCGGTGGCAGCGGACGCGGTGGAGGGCTGGGGTTAAGCCCTTCGGCGACCATATGGACGGCGGAGAGCGGCTACGGGGAGCTCGAGCTCGCCCGCATCCAGCGCAGCACGCAACATGAGCTAGGGCGGCCGGAGCTCATCGGAAATGAGCTCGGTGCGGCGGCCGGCGTTTGGGCGTTCTCGGGTTCAGCGCTAGGATGCACGGCAGTTGGCGTGGAGAGGTGCTACGGCCTCCTGGGTGTGGTGACGCATTCGGTTTCGAGCCCGCATGGCTGTGGCCATGACGACGGCGTCGAGATCGACATACGGGAGAGAGGGAAACGACGGAGGGTCTCACAGGGGGTCGGATGGCGGTCTCAGCGGGCTCAGGGGAGTCCGGACGACGAAGTGGCGTTGCCAGCGATCTCGGGCACTAGAGGTTGAAGACGACGGCGATGGCGGCATTGCGGGAGCTCCCGCAGTCCGTTGCTCGGCGAGGAGGAAGAGGTGGTCGAGTCGGAGCTCCTGGGCACTTAGGGTGGGCATGAGGAGCACGAAGGCTATGGCGAACAGCGTCGGTGACTACGACGGCATTCGGCTTTGGGAGAGAGAGGGCGAGGGGAAAGTGAGCGGCGTCGGCTTGTTCCAGATGTCTGTGGTGAGGTCTTCTGCGGCGTCCATGCAGGTAGGCAGGCATGAGGTGGTCGGGGCGCGTGCTCATGTGCGCTAGCCACGCGCTCCTCCTCCTGGTGTGAGCTAGAGGATGACTGGCGCTGGCTAGTGGCTTAGCCGGATGGGCTGCGCAGTAGCTGGGCCAGCCAAGTAAGTCCAGGTATGTGGCTGAGTGGCATTCTCTCTCTCTCTCTCTTACTAATTGTTTATGTTTTCTACTTTTCTTTTCTGCTTTCGATTTAGTAAAAAATACTAAAGCATTTCGTAAAATCCTGGAAAATAATTATGTGTGCTCTCTGAATTATTCTAGTGACCCTTTACAATTTCCAACATTTTTGGAGCGTCTAAAATATTTATAGCATTTAAATAGCTCCAATTCAAAGATGTTTGAATTAATTCAAAGTCCAAATATGTCCTGCAAAAATGTGAACCATTTTTGGTAGATGCTTCCACCTTGATCCAGAAATGGTGAACATTTTTAGAGGGCATTTTGAAATCATTGGATTCTATTGAAATTAAACAGGATGCATGGATGCTCACTAATGTACTAACTACAAGCAATTCTAGGGCTGTGGTACCTTTGGTGTGGAGAAATATCATAGGAACTCTATATGATATAATTTTTATAGGAATTTTTCCGTTAGAGCCAATTGGTTCATAGGAAAAGATTCTGATACTCCACATTTCAAAGGAAAATAAACATGATATCATTTTTATAGCTTTAGAGCCACTTGCACTACTAGGAAAAGGCCTATTAATGGCGCACCTAATTTGGCCATTAATGGCGCATTAGTGGTGCGCCATTACTAGCACGCCATTAGTATTTGATACTAATGGCGCACCTCTGGTGCGCCATTAGTATCTGGTATACTAATGGCGCATTCAAGGTGCGCCATTAGTGTGCACATTAGTGCGCCATTAGTAAGCCTCCCAGGGGCCAGGTGCTATGGCATACTAATGGCGCACTAAGTGTGATGCGCCATTAGTATTATCCGCATAGTAATGGCGCACTGCGTGTCAATGCGCCATTACTATGCTTTGGCATACTAATGGCGCACTGCCAGTTAATGCGATATTGCTATGCTTTGGCATACTAATGGCGCACTTTCCTCTGATGCGCCATTAGTATGAATATTAGGTTTTTTTTAATATTATTTTTCTGTTTTTTTTTTGCACCGATTACAAAATGTATAATTGCACAGAATATAGACAGCACACATCAACAACACATTCATCGAATACAATAGAAGATTAATCTCTGAATACAATTCATCATATTAGTCTCCGAATACAATTCATCGATCATATTAGTCTCCGAATTGAAAAGACCGAACAAAGATAGAACAATATATTACAAGTCTCGAGATCGCGAGTAGCGAGTTTGTCTTCGCATTACAAGTCGATATCGATCATCTAAACTACCATCACATAGAAGAGAGCTGCGGTCGTCACGATGAGCATCATCACGATGAAACTCGTCTTCATCCGGTTCCTCCAACGCTCCCTCCCCTCTCCCGCTAGATAGCGGGCGTATCTAGATTCGGCCTCGGCCCTAGTGGTGTACCCTTTGTAACTGTTACC
>LR738711.1:312855951-312904984 GCA_902687465.1 Secale cereale | reverse complement strand
TGGTCGGCGGCGGCGGTTGAGTAAGGGGAGGGGTGCGGGGGTGGTCGGCGGCGGCGGTTGAGTAGGGGAGTAGGGGTACGGGGTGTCGGCGGCGGCGGTTGAGTAGGGGTCGGCGGCCGGTGGACCAGGCCGGGGGGTGCTCTCGGCGACGAGGGGGATCGAGATCGAGTGTCCATGAAATTTAAAAATATCCATGATAGTTCAAAAAGTGCCCATGAAATACAATCGAGGAATGAAGGCTACGATTTAAATACAAACGATCTTAGCTAGCTAGCTATCTGTTCACAATCTTCTTGCCCTTCTTTTTCGCAAATGGGGTTCTTCTGTGGAACGGACGTCCTTTAGGTAGGGTGGTCCTGCTTCTTCTTGTGGTGTATGCTGCTACTTCATCATCGTCGTCATGTTCGATCCTCGGGTCGCCGTACTTGTCGAAGTCTTGCTCATTGGCTACTCCATCCATTCCGATGATCTTCCTTTTGCCTCTCCTCACGACAACACGACTGGGCTTTGACGGGTCGGTAATGAAGAAGCATTGGTCAACTTTGGAAGCCAGTACCCATGGCTCATTTTTCGCGGTGACGTTTGCGCCCGCGGTCTTGGATTTGGCTTCGGGTATAACCATGGTGGTGAAATACCGGTCTTCTTTTAGGACGCTCTTGGCCCATCTGACACGGAACGTCGGGACCTTCTCTCCAGCGTAGCTCAGCTCCCAGATCTCCTCGATCCTTCCATAGTATCTGTCCTTGTCATTACAGGTGTAGGATTCCATCGTTACCCCGGAGTTCTGATAACCATCGCTCTTCATGTCCTTGGCCTCAGTGTAGAATGTGTAGCCGTTGATATCGTACGCCTCATAGGTCATCAGGTTGTGCTCGGCGCCCTGTGACAAGGCGAATATGAGTTGTTCTTCCGCGGAAGAATCATCATGTAAAGGGTACGACAGAAGCTTCTGCTTAAACCAACGCGTGAAACATGAGTTGTGCTCTTTGATTATATCTCCGTCCGTCCTCTGTTGGCCTCGGTCATTGTATGTCTTCTCAATAAAGGTTTTGTGCTGAACCACCCAAGGATCGACCACGTCTATGTGTTGTAGCGCGACTAGGTTTGCTCTTTCAAAGTCGGCGAGTCGACCCTCGAAGTCGACATGCATTTCGCGGCGACCCTCACGGTGACCCGATCCAGCGATCCTGCCGAGGTGCCTGTTGACGGGCAGACCAACGGGGTTCTCGATGCCTAGATAATTCGTGCAGTACGAGATGCACTCTTCGGTCAGAAAGCCCCTGGCTATGCTTCCCTTTGGATGTGACATGTTGCGAACGTATCCTTTGATGACACCATTCATCCTTTCGAACGGCATCATGCTGTGCAGGAACGTCGGCCCGAGTTGGATGATATCGTCCACGATATGGACCAGAAGATGCACCATAATGTCGAAGAATGCGGGCGGGAAGTACATCTCAAGCTCGCATAGTATCACCACGATCTCTTCCTGTAGCCTTCTGAGTTGCCTCACGCCAACAGACTTCCGAGAGATGACGTCGAAAAAGTTGCATAGGCCAAATAGGGTTTCACGGACGTGCGCGTCCATGATACCATGGATTGCAACTGGAAGTATCTGCGTCATCAGCACGTGACAATCGTGAGACTTCATCCCACTGAACTTCAGCTTCGCCCGGTCTAGGTATCTGCTTATCTTCCCCGCGTAACCGTAAGGAAGTTGTACTCCTACGAGGCAGGTGAAAAACTGCTCGATCTCCTCCTGACTTAGAGTGAAGCACGCGGGAGGGTAGTCATTTCCGGTCTTCTTGGCCTTTTTGCCTTTGCGACAACTTTCCGTGTCCTGCTTCGCCTCATCATCATCATCATCATCATCATATATAGCGTGAAGCTCCTGCCTGATGCCCATTGATTTCAAGTCTGCCCTTGCTTTCGGCCCATCTTTGGTCCTCTCTGGCATGTTGAGCAGGGTACCAAGCAGACTCTCGCACACGTTCTTCGTGATATGCATTACATCAAGGCTGTGAGGCACACGGTGGATCTTCCAGTACGGCAAGTCCCAGAAAATAGACCTCGTTTTCCATACCTTCAGCAGCGGCTCTGGCGCCTTTCGCTTCTCTCCCGGCTCTGGCGCCTTTTGCTTCTTTCCCGGCAGTGGGCAATCTTTCCAATTTTTCAACAGCTCGTCTATTTCCTCGCCGCTCCTCGTACGCGGGCGTCCTCGGGGTTCGGTTTCACCACCGAACAAATCCTTGCGTTTTCTCCACAGGTCATCGTCGCGAAGCCACCTTCGATGTCCCATGAACACGGTTTTCGAAGACCCGGGATCTCTATCTAGCTGGTGATACGTTGTGTCATCCATGCACCTGACGCATCCAGAAAATCCGTGGACCACCTGCCCCGCGACATATCCGTAACCGAGATAGTCGTGCACCGTCGTGAGCAGCGCGGCTCTCATAGGGAAATATTCTTTCTTTGCGGCGTCCCACGTATTGGCTGGCATTTTCCACAGCGTGTCTAGCTCCTCTTTCAGCAGCCCCAGATACAGATTGATGTCGTTCCCTGGTTGTTTCGGTCCTTCAATTAGCATACTCATGTGAATGTACTTCCTCTTCATGCACAACCAGGGGGGAAGGTTGTACATCCACACAAACACAGGCCAGGTGCTATGTGTGCTTCTCTAGCTGCCAAACGGGTTGACTCCATCGGTGCTCGCGCCCAGCACGATGTTCCTTGGATCGTTCCCAAATTCTAGGTCTTCGAAGTTCAACGCTTGCCACTGGCTCGCATCCTTACGGTGACTCAGCATCTTGTCTTTTTATCTATCTCCGGATTATTTGCGTCATCTTCTCGCTTCTTCTCCTCCCTATCCGCGTGCCAACGCAGAAGCTTTGCTACCTTAGGGTCCGCGAAATACCGCTGCAGACGAGGAATGATCGGAAAGTACAACACCACTTTTCGAGGAGCTTTCTTCCTCTTCTTGTATCGAGTGACGCCGCACACCGGACATATGGTAGACTCCGCGTGCTCGTCCCGATAAATGATGCAATTGTTCATGCACACATGGTATTTCACGTGCGGTAAATCCAGAGGACACATGATTTTCTTCGCCTCCTCCAAACTGGTGGGGCACTTGTTCCCCTTGGGAAGACGTTCGTGCCAGAATGACATGTTCTCGTCGAAGCATGCGTCGGTCATTTTGTGTTTTACCTTCATCTCCAGAGCCATGAGCGTTACTTTCAGGCGGGTATCCTCGGGCCTGCATCCTTCATACAATGGAGTAATCGCGTCTAACTCAAGTTGATCCATCTTGGCTTTCTCTCGGGCGGCAGCTCTTGCGTTATCGGTCTGCTTGAGAAGCAGCTCTTGAATATGAGGGTCCTACACCCAGCCCATCGATGGTTCAGCGTCGTCTGCTCCGCCGGCATCATCATCTTCATGATCATGCCCGTCGTCTGCTCCGGCATCTTCCTCATCATCATGTCCTGCATCTTCTACATGATGACTGTGTACAGCATCACCGTCGTGATCATCTCCTGGGGATTCTTCGTCTTCTCGCCCGCCCGAGCCGCGGTGGTTGTCTTGCTGCCCTTCCTCATTTCTTGCCCGGCCCCCATGAACGACTTCGTAGTCATCTTCATCACCTTGCCACCGATAGCCATCCATGAAACCACGCAAGAGCAGGTGGTCCTGCACCTGCCTGGAATCCGGGTCCGCAATAAGGCTCTTCAGCTTGCATCTTCGACACGGACATCTTATCTCCGTCTCGTTCTTTTGAAGCATCTCGGCCTTCGCGGACCTCAAAAACCTATTCACGATGCCTTCGGTCATCGTGCGCACCATGGTCGCCCTACGGGGTAGAGCAAAACGATATTTTATAACCAAGAAAAAATTTGCCATGACTTTCCCTAAAAATAGGACAAAAATGAATGCTTAATGCCAAAATTCTCACCGAAACGGAAATGAATCAACATTCCGGGAAAATATTGGCAACTATCGCATTTCAAATACCGGTACACCTCCAAACACAAACACATATGCAACACAACAAACCTATGCAACACCACAAACATACATAGATCTAGCTATAGGCCATAAAAGTGCATGTGCACATTGTTTGTATGGAGTACAACATAAATATAGCTTCCCCCCATACTTACCTACCAAAACAAGGTAATTTAACCACTTAATTTGAATGAATATATGGTGGAAATGAGGTGGAAAAGAGGAGGGACCAGAGAGGAGAGGAAGTAGAGAGAATGAAGAAGTGGGGGGGAAAGTGTGTGTGGTAGAGAGGGGCTGTCCAAAATATCTAGTTCTTGCGCATACTAATGGCGCACCAGCTACTAATGTGCCATTAGTAATCAAGGTCACTAATGGCGCATTTAAAGCTGCTGCGCCATTAAAAGTTTTGCAAAAAAAAAACATACTAATGGCGCACTTCAGCGTAGTGCGCCATTACTGGTACAAACTAGTAATGGCGCACTTCGGGGAAGTGCGCCATTAGTAGTTCTGTAAAAAACAGAATAATAAATATCATAAAAAAAAACAATTAATGGCGCACTTTACTGCTGGTGCGCCATTACTATTTACAGCTAGTGATGGCGCACTATTAAAAGATGCGCCATTAGTATGTTTGGACAAGCGCGCTAGTTAAAAAAAAATTTCTTGATACTAATGGCGCACTCCGGGCAAGGTGCGCCATTAGTACTTCGAACTCTAATGGCGTATCAGTTGCTAGTGCGCCATTACTATATACTAATGGCGCACTTGCTGTATGGTGCGCCATTAGTATCAATTTCATCTATAGCCCTTTTCCTAGTAGTGTTGGTTCATATGAATAGATTCCTATACTCCCACAATTTCAAAGGGAAATAAATATTAGCCTTGATTCAATAGAAAAGTTCCTATGCTGTCAACCAAATGACATCTCTTTTCCAATCCCTCCTCATAGGAATTGAGATACATGTCATCTCTAGATTCAATAGAAAAGTTCCTATCACGTGAACCAAATGACATCTCTTTTCCAATCCCTACTCATAGGAATTGAGATACATGTCATCTCTTTCCCTACAACTTCCATATATACATCTTCTATTCCTAAATAGCTAGTACAACCCACTAGTTTTTTTCCTGGACATGCAACTATGGCACATGAACACGTCATGCATGCAATTCATAAATCACATTGTTTTTGTACTCTATGCATGCAACAACCAAATCATCAATTTGTGCATGTTACTCATAAGTTATTTCTTGCATTAGAATTTGTATTGACAATATATGTGTTGGTTCACATATATGTAGTTCATATTCACATTTTTGTTAAAAATGTCATTCTTTTAACTGCAATTCATTTTTCTCTTCGTATTACATTTTCATTTTAAGCATACATTCACTTACCATTAGTTATATAGGTTTTTGGAGGAAGTTTTATGAATTATTTTGACTATAACAATTCAGGAGGTCGTGGGTATATCAAAATGCGGGGCATTGCCTTTCGGTCGAACCTATTTCCATATTTTTTGTACGTATATCTCCACTTCTCCTCGAACCCAATATTCTGGCTCGTTCCCGTAAAGGCATCGACACAAATTCAATCCCTCTCCCGTTTACTATGTTGTGGCCCCACACACCGTAGTACTCCTACAAACCCTACCCCCTGCACGCATCATCGGTTTTCTTCAAGAGGACGAGGGAGAGGGGGATTTGTACAGGAGGCTCTCCTACCCTAAGGCACCCTAGGTAACTGTCGCATACATCATCGGTTTTCTATTTTTTTATTTATGCTCTTGCGCCCAAGAGTGAAATGATGGTTGCTTCGTCTGTCTATCTTAATGTGGGAAAGGTGGGGCTTTGTGATTACGGCTTCTGAAAAATCTTTAGTGTTCAAAGGTTATTGAAGAGGTGATCTGTAAGTGGTAGATTTCTCTATAGGACCACAGCTTGTCATATGTATTCTAGCAAAAGCTTTAGAGTGCTAGCTTTGGCATTGAAGTCTAGGACATGCGGGCATGAGGAACTTGCACACTCACGTGAAGAAGAAGCACATCATTGGCATCGAGGGCGTAAAGTTCAAGAAGGATCATCTATGTGGTGCTTGCAAAGCTTGGAAGATGACTAGGGCAAAACATCCCTCGAAGACAATCATGACAACGTGACGTCCCTTCGAGCTGATACACATGGACTTAATTGGCCCTACTCAGTACTCTACACTTACCACTACCTCTTGCTTATATGGCTTCGTGAAAGTTGATGATTATTTTAGATATAATTGGGCACACATAATCCTCTACAATACTAAAGTGTGTGGTCTCTTCAGATGATTTGCCAATCATTCCATGACTAACTATGTCATCAAGATCAAGCACATCAGGAGTGATAATGGCACTGAATTCCATAAAACTGGCCTCGACACTTATCTTGACACTCTGGGCATCACTCATGAGTTTTCTGCTCCATACACCCCTTAGTAGAATGGCGTCTTTGAGCATAAGAATGATACGTCTCCAACGTATCTATAATTTTTTATTGTTCCATGCTATTATTTTTAATGTTTTGGATGTTCAATGGGCTTTTTCATACACTTTTATATCATTTTTGGGACTAACCTAGTAACCCAAAGGCCCAGTCCAGATTGCTGTTTTTTGCCTGTTTCAGGGTTTTGCAGAAAAGGAATATCAAACGGAGTCCAAACGGAATGAAACCTTTGGGGGAGATATTTTTGGACAAAATCACGCACAGGAGGCCTGAGAACCACGCCAGGGGAGCCACGAGGTGCCAACGAGGGTGGGGGCGCGTCCCCTTCCCAGGGCGCGCCCCCCTGCCTCGTGGGGCCCTCGTGAGTCCCCCGGCATCCTCCTTCCCCCTATATAAGCCTACGTACCCTGAAACCATCAGCAACAAAGAGACAACCCTAATTCCACCGCCGTAACCTTCTGTTCCCATGAGGTCCCATCTTGGAGCCTATTCCGGAGCTCCACCGGAGGGTGGATCCATCACGGAGTGCTTCTACATCATCATCGCCCTCACCATGAGTTGTGAGTATTCTACCAGAGACCTTCGGGTCCATAGCTAGTATCTAGATGGCTTCTTCTCTCTCTCTGGATCTCAATACAAAGTTCTCGTCGGTCTTCGAGGAGATCTGTTCAATGTAATCTCTTTTTGTGGTGTGTTTATCGAGATCCTGTGAATTGTGAGTTTATGATCAAGATTATCTATGAGAAATATTTGGTTCTTTTCTGAACTCTTTATGTGTGCTCATAATATCCTTGCAAGTCTCTTCGAATTATTGGTTTGGTTTGACCTACTAGATCTATAGTTCTTGCAATGGGAGAAGTGCTTGGCTTTGGGTTCAGTCTTGCGGTGTCCTTTGCCAGTGATAGTAGGGGCAGCAAGGCACATATTGTATTGTTGTCATCGAGGATAAAAAGATGGGGTTTATATCATATTGCTTGAGTTTATCCCTCTACATCATGTCATCTTGCTTAAGGCGTTACTCTGTTCTTATGAACTCAATACACTAGATGCATGCTGGATTGCGGTCGATGTGTGGAGTAATAGTAGTAGATGCAGGTAGGAGTCGGTCTACTTGTCTCGGACGTGATGCCTATATACAATGATCATGCCTAGATAGTCTCATAATTATTCTCTTTTGTATCAATTGCTCGAAAGTAATTTGTTTACCCGCCGTAGAACATCGCTATCATGAGAGAAGCCACTAGAGAACACTATGGCCCCTGGGTCTATTCTCAACATTTCAATCTAAATCTACTTTACTTTTTTCTCTTTTACTTTTTGTTCTTATAAACAAAAATACCAAAAATATAAACTATCATCTCTATCAGATCTCACTTTCGTAAGTGATCGTAAAGGGATTGACAATCCCTTATCGCGTTGGCTGTGAAGTTCTTATTTGTTTGTGTAGGTGCGAGGGACTCGCGTGTGGTCTCCTACTGGATTGATACCTTGGTTCTCAAAAAATGAGGGAAATACTTACGCTATTGTGCTACATCTCCCCTTCATCTTCGAGGGAATACAACACAAGCTCGAGAAGTAGCAAAGAACAGGACACCTATTGAGATGGCTCGAATGTTGTTTGATGAATACAAGACTCCAAGAAAGTTTTGGCCTAAAGCCATTGATATTGCATGCCATACCATCAACAAAGTTTATCTTCACAAATTCTTAAAGATGACATCTTATGAACTACTCACTGGTGCGAAGCCAAATGTAAGCTATTTTAAAGTCTTTGGTGCTAGGTGCTGGATCAAGGATCCACATCACACTTCCAAATTTGCACCAAAAGCACATTAAGGTTTTATGCTTAGTTACGAAAAGGATTCGCACACCTACAGATTCTTCAACCTCTTTCACAATAAAGTGGTTGAAAATATAGATGTGCAGTTCAATGACACTAATGGCTCGCAAAGAGAGCACCTTCCAATTGTGCTAGATGAAGCTTCTCCAAGTGAATCTATCAAGCTAATGGTTACTGGAGAAATCATACCCACCAAGGATCAGGCTGAAGAGCAAATTGTCATTCAAGCTCATCCTCATCGCGAAGACAATGCAGAGCCTGAAGATAATGTTGAAGATGAAGATAACGATCAGCAAGAGCAAAATCTTTGCCCTGTTCATCCTTGGGTCAAAAATGAAGTTCAAGTTCAGATGATCATTAATAGCATCCATGCACTAGTCTGCTCACTCGATCAACAGCTAGGCAACTAGCAAACGTCTATAGGCACTTTGCATTCGTCTCCATATCTGAACCAAGAAAGTTGATGCAGCCTTCGTGGAACCTGAATGGATTCAAGCTATGCTAGAAGAGCTTCAACCATTTGATCTTAACAACGTCTGGGAGCTAGTCAAATGTCTTGATCAACACAAGCACACGGCACCAAATGGATGTATCGCAACAAACAAGATGAACATGGGCAATGAAAGTGCATTATATCTACTAGAGGCGGGGTGAATAGGTGATTTTTACAAATTCGTCTCTGAGGAAATTCTAAATGAGGAATTTCCTAAGAAATGAACTACATAGAAGTGGAACATATACTCATGTGCAAGCATAACAAGACAGTGGCATGGTCATCATGATGAAATGAAAACAAGCACAGAGTACAAGTAGCATGTAAACAGGATAAGTAGGCTGAGGACTGTCGACTAAAGAAATAGGGTTGATGAAATTGAGAAAGTCTTCAGTCAAAGTCTTCAAACAGTACATATCAAGTTCAACAACACATGAATGAGTAAATGGAAGAGTTGAGGAAATGGAACCAGTAGGCTTGATGAAGACAATGATTTGTTAGACCAGTTCCAACTGCTGTGTTAGTTGTACGTCTCGTTGTGGCGGCTAGGTATTTAAACCTGAGGACACATAGTCCAAGAAACCCAGTCCTGGACACACACTCCAAGACACCAAGTACTCACAATATTCCCCTTGAGCTAAGGTCACACAGACCTCGCCCAATCACTCGTGGTAAGTCTTCACATGTGACTTCCAAACCTTCACAGACTTGGTCACCCGGTGATCCACAATTCCTCTTGGATGCTCTAGGACATTGACGCCTAACCGTCTGGAAGATCACAGTCTTCAAAGGTAACAAGCGTTGATTCCACACATGAACAATATCTTCAGTGATGCTCAATCACTTTGGGGTTTTAGGTGTTTGGTTTTGTGTTTTCCCTCACTTGATGATTTTCACTCAAAGTCCTTAGAGGATGGGTTGCTCTTATGACAAGTGTCAGTTTCTCTCGGAGCAGCCAACCAGCTAGTGGTTGTAGGGGCGGCTATTTGTAGCCTAGGGAGCAGCCCGACATGATAAGACATAAATGCCCTTCAATGATATGACCGCTAGGTAGGTAGATATTTTGGTACAACTGGCGCATAGCACAACATTGGTCGGAAATTTGATTATCATGATCCTCACTGGTAGGCAATCCGCACTAGTGAATTCCTAACTCCTCAGTCAGAACAAATTCCTCAGAGACCAGAAGAACTTCGTCTCTGTCACTGAAGAAATTGACTGAAATGTATGAGATTTCCAATGGCTTCACTCGAAAGGATTAGTAGGTGTAGGATTTGAGTTGAGCATCACTTGGAAATATGTTTCCTTAGCTTTTCCTCACCCCCTTTAATAGTACGGTGTTTCCTATGACTCAAGAAAGAGAAAATGAAACTACGAAAACAAAAGTCTTCATGCTTCATGTTCTTCGCATGAATATCAAGTCTTCATGGTTACACCAATTTCTCCACTTTCAAAATCTTCAGAATGTCTTCAGAAATCCAAAGTCCTCAGTTGAAAACATTCTTTTTTAGGGGTCGACTTTCTCTGTAAATATCAAACTCTCATAGACTTATAGACCTGTGTACACTCACGAACGCATTAGTCCCTTAACCTATAAGTCTTCAATACACCAAAATCACTAAGCGGCACTAGATGCACGTACAATCTCCCCCTTTTTGGTGATTGATAACAATATAGGTCAAGTTTTCAACGGGGATAAACATTTGAAGTGTAAATACTGATATTGAGGAATTTTATTGCAAGATATAGAAGAACTCCCCCTAAAGATGTGCATAGTGAGGAATTTTCTTTTGAAGCAATGCACATTTGAAGAGTAGTATCATGGAGATCTCCCCCTATATCTTGTAATTCATACACGCATTTAACATATGATATGAAGAATTTGAAATGCATGATGAAATATGGTAACTGATGTAATTCGGCATGCGTGCAGTAACATATATGTGGAAATAGCATGTAGAAGAACATAGCGAAAGTATCAGACAACCATCGGGTTTAAGTTTACAACTCGATCCAACAAAGTCTTCAAAAGAACGAGAGTTGTAACTTAGCAAAAAACCGCCCATATATAAATACCCGCTTGAAGACTAACTCAAATTTCTCCCTCTTTGTCATCGAATGACCAAAATTACGGGACGAAAAATGAGGACTAACGCCCCTGAAGAATATCACAAAAATGATGGAGGAGCGCCAGTGTTGTTGGGGTCGGTTGTTGATGTAGGGCCTGTCGCAGTGTCGTCCAAATCTTCATACTCATTGGTCTCGCGTGATGAAGAATATGAGCTGGCTACCAAGGAAGGAACTTTGACTTTCTTGAATTTCTTCGCTAGAGCTTGAGACCAGTCAAAGTCCTCCTTGAATCCCATTTGCTTAAGATCTTCTTCATTATAGAGATGAGACACAACAGCCCTGGTGCGATTGAAAACATCATGGAGGTAGTAGTGTTTTTTCTTCACTTCATTGTATGTAGTAGTCATGTTGTGTAGAATATAGCCAAACTGCCTCTTGACCCATTTATGGTTGCAATCTACCCTCTGATGAAGGTGAGGAGAAGCTCATGATCAGTCATCACCCTTGGAGCTGTGCCTTGAGGAATTTTCTTTGAGGCATTGGTGGCAGAGTCATCATTGGTGGAGTAGGATGCAGCTTTGCGGACGTGAACATCCAATGGACGAATTCCTTCATCAATGATCGCAGCTTTGCCTTTTCCATCAACTGAGGAATTTGTCCTTTTGAGGACTTCAAGTGGAGGCATATAGCTGAGATGATTCTGAAAGTCAGCCTTGTATGTGATTTAAGACCTTGTTCTGATGAATCTCATGATCTAGGGAGCATAAGGCTTCAAGTCAAAAGGAGATAGTGCAACATTGGCCAAAGTCCTCATGAAGAAATCATGATAGTTGATGGGGATCCCATGCATTATATTGAATAGTAGATTCTTCATGATGCCAATGACCTCTTCTTCATTCGAGTCGTGGCCTTTGATTGGACTCAATGTTTTCGTCAAAATGCGATAGACAGTCCGAGGCACATTTAGCAATTCCTTCACGAGGAATTTGGTTCTTGGTGATTAACCAGGCTTTAGCGGCTTCATCAACACTTGCATATAATGGTCAGTGAGTTCAGGTTCATGATATATACACCGTGCACCTTCAAGGGGATGACTGATAGGTAGGGCCTGAAGTAATTCAGAGGCCGGTGCTTTGAAGTGAGATTTTTCTGTCATCGAGTCCAACACCCAAGAGTTCACATCTTCAGCAGTTCCCGTGATGTGCAGTGTTGCATAGAACTGAAAAATGAGTTCTTCATTCCAATCACATATATCTGTGCAGAGGGTGAGCAGTACAGCATCGTAGAGAACGCTGAGGATGGGCGTCAAGCAAGGCAGTGTTTCCATGTCCTCATGAGTAATATGCACATGGTCGAACACTTTTCCCTTATCAAAAAGAAGTGATGAATAGAAGTTTGCTTGGCTGGCAGTCCAGAAGCGCTTCCTTCTAAGACGAGCAGAGTCATATGGGTTGAAGTCTGTGAAGAACACATGCTCGTGGAAGAAGTCATCAGCATTGAAGTTTTGCTTCCTAGAGAAGGGATCCTTTGGCTTGGGCTGAGGATTATCAGTTAATTTCATCACAGCCTTAGGAATCACAGGCTGAGGAATTTCAGTTCCGACTTCAGTTTCATTCTGATTCTTTATTTCTTCAGCATCATGTTCAGGTATGGAAGGAGTGGTGCGAGGTTCATCAAAGCCCGTTAGAAATTCAGTGTGCTCTGGGGACTGAGGAATTTGTTGCAATGGCGTGAATAATGGAGAGTTGGGGTGATGACTATCCCAAAAATCATCATTCAACACAATTGTTGTGCTTCCAATGTCCACATCTTCATCATCTTCACTTAATTCTTCAACGCCATCCTCTTCAGCTGTGAACAGATGCATAGGCGATGAGACCACTGGGGTAGAAGGGATGTCATCCATCAATTTCTTCGTCCAACTGCTTTGAAGAAGCAGCAAAAGGAACATCTTCATTAGATCCGCTTGGGACCGCATATTCTTTGCCAAAAGGAATGATTTCCTTTGATCACATGCTTGAGAGAGGAACAACATCAATGGGATTGTTGAATGAACTAGTCAATTTCTTCATATTCTTAGGGGCAAAAGATTCTGAAGAAGCAGGTGCTTACCTTTTCTTCACTGCTACTCGTTCTGCAACCTTTGTTTTCTTCACTTCTGATGCAGAAGGAAGAACTGGACTTGGTGTTGGTGCAGGAGGAGCAGAGCAAATTGGTTCAATTACCTCAGGCACAACTGTTTCAGTTTGCCTGGCATGTTCAGTTTCTTCAGGCATAGTGGTCGAAGTCTCAGCTGGCCTGGCTTGTTCCTCAGGCGCAACACTAGTGGTTGCCCTAGCAATTTCTTCAGCGGCTGGAATACAATCATCAGCCCTGGTAACTTCAGTTTCATCAGCAGGCTGATTTTCATCAGCGGTGCTGGCATGTTCTTCAGTGGGCTGAGCAGATGCCTCAGCCAGAGGAGATGCATATTGCGTTGGTGCTTAAATGTTCGAGGTGTATCCCTTGGTCAGATTGAAGAATCTGACTTTGGCTCCCAGCCAATCTGCACGGTACCTTTCAAATTCATCATTGAGGTTTTTGATCTCAGCTTGCAGCTTCACAAGTTCCTCAGCACACATATTCGCGATATTTATCTTGAGTAGTCTTTCCTTCTTGTACTGATCCTTCTTTGTTTTCCCGGCCTATTCAAATTTCAATCTTTCATCACCAATGAAGGAAGTCAGCATATGACTTTGATAAGGAGTGAGGTTCATCTCAAGCAAAAGAGTGTTGGGGTCATTACACCATATGTCGATGAAATCAAGGATCAAGTTTGGATCCAGCATCAATGGCACATTGCCGCCTTTGGATTTTGCGGCCATTTCCTGTCTGTCTCTGATTACTTTGGCGAGTTCCTCATCATCAGCTTCGTCATCACTAGACGACACATGGAAGGCGACTTGCTTCTTGTGAGGACTTGGTCTAGCGCCACATCTTGTAGTGGCCTTAGACTTCAGCAGAGTGGGGCCATTTGAGGATTGCGGAGGAGCCAAAGAACTTGCAGATGCTCCTGAGGCAATATAGATGCATGTTGTCCTTTGGCACGAGGGGAGATGCACAGGTGCTGAGGACTTTGGTGGAGCTGGAGCTGCTTGAGGAATTGGCCGTGAGGAATTCTCAGACCTGGGTCGTGAGGGCATTGCTGAGGAGCTTGTCTATGAGGCAGAAGAACTAGTCTTGTGAGATGGTTTCTTGGGCATATCCTTTTTAGGCTTGCTAGCAGAGGCCTCAGTAGCAGCAGAAGCGGAATGTTCATTGAATTTTCTGACTGCCTCTTTGGCCAACCCAGCCAACTTGGCTTGATGCTTGGCCCATTCCTTGGGAAATTCCTTACCTCTTCTGATGCTAGAGGGATCAGCAATTTGGCCAGGTGCCAATGGAGGTCTTGGGCATGGAGGGTGTACAGTGAATTTCTTCATGTACTTGGGTGTGACATAGCGATATTAATTCCATTCTCTAACCCATCTTCTCTCTATCCTTTGTATGCACACCTTGCGCTGATTCTTGGCCTCATCAGGAGTGCAGTATTTTTCATAGATATCATCAGGAAATTCAAAGGTTGTGTTGACTTCCAGTTTCTTCCCTCCTTTCCGAGGTTTCTTGCCATCAGCCATTTTCTTCAGCTGAGGATTTTGAACAATTGAGTTCGGTGAGGAGGTGTTCAATTTTTCTTTGAGGAACGCTTCAATTGAGTTAAGTTGATGAGAACCTAGAGATTTAGCAGCAGACATTTGTACCTGTGAACACAGTATAGGTGCGAAGAATTTGGAGAGGTCATATGCATTCTCAGCAGATTTTGCAAAAAGAAACAAGTTTGAGGAATTTGACCAGATGTCACTTGAATAATATCACTAAGTGTTCTTTGACTTAGGTTCCAGAGTTGTGTAGATTGAAAATCCACACAATTGACGAATCTTGATGAAAAACGTTGCTTAGAGAAACAGATCAAGAACAAATGTTTGTGTGAGGTGTTTAGAGTGTGAAGATTGATGAATAAACATCTTTTTGAAGATTTGTAGAAATCACTGAAGTTGACAAGGGTATTAAAAGTAGTTTTTAATTACCCTTGACAAAGAACATGACGAACTGCGAATAGTAGATTTGAAGCTCGTCGGTTCAGATCATCCACGCCCTAGCTTGGCACAGCAAGACAGCTACGGCGGCGGCGGAGTGAAGAAGTCCGCGGCCAGCGTGAGTACGATGGCTACAAGGTCGAGGCAGCGAAGCTATTCCTCACCGGTGACGATGGAAGTAACGGCGGCGCTAGGTTTTGAGAGCTCGAGCGAGGGAGTGGAGGTCGAGCGGAGTAAAAACGAAGTGAGGAGGGTGAGAGGGTATTTATAGCCGAGGTGAAAAACAGTTCGCCCGAGGAAAATGGACGAACGTGCCCCTGACCGTTCTCGTTCGTGCGACATGTGTCACCCACGTAGAGAGAGGTGTAGATTGTGTGAGATCATGGGTGAATAGATAAGTCGTACAGTGGAATGTGGAACGGTTTTAGCGGCAAAGCCGAAAATTCAGATTAGGAAAGTTTTAACGTTGCATTCACAAATTCTTCAGCTGTCAAGGACACAGTGATGATTTTGAACAAGTTTTAAATAGAACGAATATGAAGAAATGGTGAATAGATTGGTTGAGTTTAGCATAGAGGGGGACGGGTCCGATCACATTCACTTAGGAGAAAAGAACTTGAAGAAGTAGCAATAAGTTAATGTTGTAGAGGACATAAACTCAAGTATATATATATATATATATATATATATATATATATATATATATATATATATATATATATATATATATATATATATATATATATATATATATATATATATATATATATATATATATAGTTAATGAAGAACAACAACGGAAAGCGTGAGGACATTGCAAAGTTGAAGAAACTGAGCAATTGAGGAATTTCAAAAACTGAAGAAAAACTCAAGTTGAATATTTTCAAGTTATGTTGGTGGAGTGACCCATCGTATAAGAATGATGATTTCAGACACCGCGTACAATTGTCGTAGGGATCTTAGAATCAGTTTCTTCATTAATTTCTTCACACTTAGAGGGTTAGTCTTCATTCATTGAAGAAAAATGTTACTTCGTGTGTTGCGCATCAAAGTCGTCAATTTTGCATAAGTGTTAGTATGTGTGTCCTTTCAAAGAACATTCGAAGATTCTAAGATATTTAGGTCACACCACAACTTGCAAAATCTCTTCTCACCAAAGGGCTTAGTGAAAATATCTACCAGCTGGTCTTCAGTCTTCACGTGGTAGATGGAAATGTCACCCTTGAAGACATGATCACGAAGAAAATGATGACGGATCTGGATGTGCTTTGTCCCTGAGTGCTGAACTGGGTTGTGAGCAATCTTGATGGCACTCTCATTGTCACAGTAGAGTGGCACATTCTTCATGTTGACGCCATAGTCCTTGAGGGTTTGCTTCATCCATAGTAACTAAGCACATCATGACCCAGCAGCTATGTACTCAACTTCAGCATTGGAGAGTGATACACAGTTCTGCTTCTTCGAGGACCAACATACTAAGGATCGTCCGAGGAAATGGCATGTGCTGAATGTAGACTTGCGATCCACTCGATCACCAACATAGTCAGAGTCTGAATATCCAATGAGATCAAAATCAGAGCCCTTGGGATACCATAATCCAAGTGTTGGAGTGTGAGCTAGATATCGAAGAGTATGCTTCACGGCCTTATGGCGTGATTCCTTTCGTGTAGCTTGAAAGCGGACACACATGCCAACATTAAGCATAATATTTGGCCTAGATGCACATAGATACAATAAAGAGCCAATCATGGAGCGGTATACCTTTTGATCCAAACCTTTAGCATTTTCATCGGTGCACAGTTGGCCATTTGTGGGCATAGGGATTTTAACGCCTTTGCAATCTTACATGCCGAATTTCCTCAGAACACTCTTGAGGTATTTCTCTTTAGATATGAAGATGCCATTGCGTTGTTGACGAATTTGAAGGCCTAGGAAGAATTTCAGCTCTCCCATCATGGACATTTGATATTCTTCATGCATCATGTAGCCAAATTCGTCACCGTAACATTCAACAGTACAACCAAAGATAATATTGTCCACATAGATTTGACACACAAATAATTCTTCATCATATGACTTATTGAAAGGAGTTGGGTCAAGTGAACCGGTTTTGAAGCCTTTCTTCGTGACGAATTCCTTCCAAGTATTATACCATGCCCGAGGGTCTGCTTGAGGCCATAGAGGTCCTTTTTGAGTTTGAAGACTTTGTCAGGTTGTTTAGGATCTTCAAAACCTGGGGGTTGAGCAACATAAACTTCTTCCTCAAGCTTACCATTGAAGAATGCACTTTTCACATCCATTTGATATAAGATGATATTATGATGGTTAGCATAATCAAGTAGTATGCGAATAGCTTCAAGTCTAGCAATAGGAGAAAAAGTTTCATCGAAGTCAATTCCTTCAACCTGTGTGTAGCCTTGAGCAACGAGACGAGCCTTATTCCTCACCACAAGGCCATTTTCATCTTGCATGTTTCGATAGATCCACTTGGTGCCGATGGTATTGTGCTTCCGAGGATCTGGTCGCTTGACAAGTTCCCACACATGGTTGAGGTCAAATTGATACAATTCCTCTTGCCTAGCTTGAATCCACTCAGGTTCCAAAAATGCCTCATCAACTTTGGTGGGCTCTGCGATAGAGACAAAAGCAAAGTGCCCACAAAAGATAGATAAGTGTGAAGCTCTTGAGCTTGTGAGAGGACCTGGTGCATTGATGTCGTCGATGATTTTTCTTGATATGCACCTCTTTTGCGACACGAGGATGAGCTGGCTGACGACTTTGGTCTGGCTGAGCATTTTCTTCAGTAGCAGTTTCTTCAGGAATACCAGAATTATTTTCTTCATTGTCAGGAATGACTTCTCCAGCTAATTTTTCAGTAGCTTTGAACTTGATGGATTCCTCAGGAGGTATTTCACCTGACATAGAAGGCAGGTGCTCTCTTTGCGAGCCATTAGTTTCATCGGACCGCACACCTATGCTACCTCTGGAACTTGCGTTGTATTCCCTCGAAGAGGAAAGGGAGATGCAGCACAGTAGTGTAAGTATTTCCCTCAGTTATTGAGAACCAAGGTATCAATCTAGTAGGAGACTAGGCGCCAGTCCCTCGCACCTGCACAAACGAATAAGAACTTCGCAGCCAACGCGATAAGGGGTTGTCAATCCCTTTACGGTCACTTACGATAGTGAGATCTGATAGAGATGATAGTTTTTTTGGGTATAGAAAAGGAAAGGAAAGAAAGGAAATAAATAACGGTGGCAGAAATTGGAGCCGGAAAGGTAATATGATAGAGATAGACTCGAGGGCTATAGTTTTCTCTAGTGGCTTCTCTCATGAAAGCGGTATTCTACGGCGGGTAAACAAATTACTGTCGAGCAACTGATAGAAAAGCAAATAATTATGATACTATCTAGGCATGATCATTGTATATAGGCTTCACGTCTGAGACAAGTAGAAAGAGTCCTGCCTGCATCTACTACTATTCCTCCACACATCGACCGCTACCCAGCATGCATCTAGTGTATTGAGTTCATACCAACAGAGTAACGCCTTAAGCAAGATGACATCATGTAGAGGGATAAAATCAAGCAATATGATGACAACCCCATCTTTTTATCCTTGATGGCAACAATACAATATGTGCCTTGCTGCCTCTACAGTCACTGGAAAGGACACCGCAAGATTGAACCCAAAGCCAAGCACCTCTCCCATTGCAAGAACTATAGATTTAGTAGGCCAAACCAAACCAATAATTCAAAGAGACTTGCAAGGATATTATGAGCACACATAAAAAAGTTCAGAGAAGAACCAAATATCTTCCATAGAAAACCTTGATCATAAACTCACAATTCATCGGATCTCGACAAACACACCGCAAAAAGAGATTACATCGAATAGATCTCCTCGAAGACCGAGGAGAACTTTGTATTGAGATCTGGAGAGAGAGAGAAGAAGCCATCTAGATACTAGCTATGGACCCGAAGGTCTGTGGTAAACTACTCACAACTCATGGTGAGGGCGATGATGATGATGATGAAGGCCTCCATGATGGATCCCCCTCCCGGAACAGGCTCCAAGATGGTATCTCGACGGGAACAGCAGCTACGGCGGTGGAATTAGGGTTTTCTCTCTGCGTCTGGAGTTTCTGGGGTGCGTACGCATATATAGGAGGAAGAGGGGCACCAGGGGCCACCGAGCCTGCCCTCGAGGCAGGGGCGCCCCCTAGGAAGGGGGGCGCGCCCCCACTCTCGAGGGTAGGCCCCCCTGTCCTCTAGCTTGGCTCCGAAGTTTGTCTCGCGTGATTTCCTCCAAAAATATCTCCTGCGAAGGTTTCATTCCGTTTGGACTCCGTTTGATATTCCTTTTCTGCAAAACCCTGAAATAGGCAAAAAACAGCAATCTGGACTGGGCCTTTGTGTTAGTAGGTTAGTCCCAAAATGATATAAAAGTGAATGATAAAGCCCATTAAACATCTAAGACTTCATAAATAATAGCATGGAACAATTGATAATTATAGATACATTGGAGACGTATCAAGCATTCCCAAGCTTAATTCCTGCTCGTCCTCGTGTAAATGATAAAGAAAGAATTTTTGATGTGGAATGCTAACTAATATAGTTTTTCAATGTAATTCTCTTAATTGTGGCATGAATGTTTAGATCTGAAGGATTCAATATAAAAGTCTATATTGACATAAGAAATAACAATACTTCAAGAAATACTAACAAAGCAATCACGTCTTCTCAAAATACTATGTCTAAAGAAAGTTATCCCTACAAAATCATATAGTGTTGGCTATGCTCCCTTGCTATCACGCAAAATATTCATATCATGCACAACCCCGATTTCAGCCAAGCATTTGTTTTCATGCTCGATCTTATCAAACCTTTCAACATTCACGCAATACATGAGTGTGAGCCATGGACATAGCACTATGGGTGGAATGGTGGTGGTTGTGGAGAAGACAAAAAGAGGGAGATAGTCTCACATCGACTAGGCATATCAACGGGCTATGGAGATGCCCATCAATAGATATCAATATGAGTGAGTAGGGATTGCCATGCAACGGATGCACTAGAGCTAAATATGAATGAAAGCTCAACAAAAGAAACTAGTGGGTGTGCATCCAACTTGCTTGCTCACGAAGACCTAGGGCATTTGAGGAAGCCCATCGTTGGAATATACAAGGAAAGTTCTATAACGAAAATTCCCACTAGTATATGAAAGTGACTAAGCATGAGACTCTCTACAATGAAGAACATGGTGCTACTTTGAAGCACAAGTGTGGAAAAAGGTAGTAGCAATTGTCCCTTTTTTTGGGCCTTTCTTTTTTTCTTTGGCCTTTTTTTTGCGGCGGGGCTTTATAGATTCAGCCTTTCCTCCCATGGGACAATGCTCTATAAATGATGATCATCACACTTTCATTACAACACAAGATTACAACTCGATACTACAAAAACAAAGTATGACTCTATATGAATGCCTCCGGTGGTGTACCGGTATGTGCAATGAAACAAGAGTGACATGTATAAAATTTTTGCATGGTGGCCTTGCCACAAATACGATGTCAACTACAGGATCATACAATGGCAATATGACAATATGATGCGTGTCATATAAACGGAACGGTGGAAAGTTGCATGGCAATATATCTCGGAATGGCTATGGAAATGCCATGATAGGTAGGTATGGTGGCTTTTTTGAGGAACAATATGGTGGCTGTTTTGAGGAAGGATATATAGTGGGTTTATGGCACCGGCGAAAGTTGCGCGGAACAAGAGAGGCTAGCAATGGTGGAAGGGTGAGAGTGCGTATAATCCATGGACTCAACATTAGTCATAAGAACTCATATACTTATTGCATAAATCTACGAGTCATCAAAACAAAGAAATCAATGCATGACCCTAGGGGCGAGGTTGGTAGGAGTTAACCATCGCGCGCCCCCGACCTCCACACAAAGGTTGACACTCTACAAATACATCATGCTTTAACTTAGTCACATAACGGTTCACCATACGTGCATGCTACGGGAATCACCAACCTTAACACAAATATTTCTCAATTTCATAATTACTCCACTAGCATGACTCTAATATCACTATCCTCATGTCTCAAAACATTTATCAAGCATCCAACATCTCTTCCTACTTAATGCACTTGATGTGAAAATTTGTACTACATTGACATTGGATGTCTATCATGTGAAGACTAGTTTCTTTAGCCTAAAATCTTTACCATGCTGTTTTAATAGACTCTCAAATAGATCTAAGTGAAGCATGAGAGTTCAACAATTTCTACAAAATATTACCACCACCGTGCTCTAAAAGATATAAGTGAAGCACTAGAGAAAAAACTATTCAACTCAAAAGATATAATTGAAGCATATAGAGTGTTCTAATAATTTCTAGGGCATATTTAACTCTCTCAAATAGGTCTGTCCAGCAAGGATGATTGTGGCAAACTAACAAGCAAAGACTCAAATTATACAAGACGCTCCAAGCAAAACACATAGCATGTTGCGAATAAAAATATAGCTCCAAGTATAGTTACCGATGGATGAAGACGAAAGAGGGGATGCCTTCCCGGGGCATCCCCAATCTTAGGCTTTTGATTATTTTGAATTTACTTGGGGTGCCATGGGGATCCCCAAGCTTGGGCCTTTGCTACTCCTTGTTCCATAGTCCATCAAAGCAATACTCAAAACTTGAAAACTTCACAACACAAAACTTAGTCAAAAATTCTCGTGAGCTCCGTTAGTAAGAGAAAGCAAACCACCACTCAAAGGTACAGCAAGGAATTCATTCATTGTTTATATTGGTGTTACACCCACTGTAATCCAAGTTCTCTATGGTTCATATCCTCCAATATTACTCATAGATGCATCGGAATAAGCAAACAACACACGAAAAACAGAATCTGTCAAAGACAGAACAGTCTGTAGTAATCTGCTGGGTTCGCGTACTTCTGGAACTCCAAAAAATTCAAACTAAATTGGTAAATTTGCGCAATTTGTCTACCAATTAGCATAAAAAAGAATCAGTTAAAAATCACGCTCCAGTAAAATCTGAAGACTACTTTAGCGAGCGCTAACGATTCTGTTTTTCACAGCAAGATCTAATAAACTTCACGCAAGTCTTACCAAAGGTTCTATTTGGCACAAACACTAAACAAAATATGAAACCACATCTAATTATAGTCTAGATGAAATATTTATTCCCTAACAGCAACAAAAGCAAAAAAATATAAAATTGGGTTGCCTCCCAACAAGCGCTATCGTTTTACGCCCATAGCTAGGCATGATTTTTCAATGATGCTCACATGAAAGACAAGGATTGAAGCACAAAGAGAGCATCATAAGTAATGTGACAAACACATCTGAGTATAACATACTTCCTATGTATAGGCATCTTATAAGCAAACAAATTTTCATAGCAAGCAAGATCTAACGTATGCAAGGAAGAAGAAAGAAACAAGATCAATCTCAACAAGAAGAGAGGTAATTTAGTAACATAAAGATTTCTACAACCATATTTTCCTCTCTCATAATAATTGCATGTAGGATCATAAGCAAACTCAACAAAAAATCTATCACATAACATATTCTCAACACGATCCATATGCATGCAAAGTTGACACTCTTCCAAAATAGTGGGATTAACATCAATTAAAGGCATGACCTCTCCAAACCCACTTTTATCAAAAGTTTCATAAGATTGAACATTCTACAAGTATGTGGGATCTAAAGTTGACACTCTTCCAAACCCACTTTCAATATTAATGCAAACATTATTATCAATTTTATATTCATCATGGGGCTTAAACAAGTTTTCAAGATCATAAGAAGAATCACCCCAATCATGATTATAGCAACAAGTAGTGGACATAGCAAAATAAGCATCCCCAAGCTTAGGGTTTTGCATATCATTAGCACAATTGACATTAATAGAATTTACAATAACATCATTGCAATCATGCATTTTATTTAACAAGCTATCATGAATCACTTTTTCTTTTAACAATTCCTCACAATTTTCAGATTCATAAATTTCAAGCAAAACCCCATAAAGATAATCTAATGCACCCAACTCACTAGAAATAGGTTCAACATAATTGGATCTCTTAAAGAGATTAGCAAAGGGATGAGGATCCATAATTTATCAAGCGAAGATGCAAGCTAATTGAGGGCACATAGCAACACAAGTAAACAAGAGGCACGCGAACGGTAAACACATGGCAAAAGAAGTGCAAATAAAACGGCAAGGGTGAAGTGGGGGAGAGGAAAACGAGAGGCAAAAATGTAATGCGAAGGATAAGGGTTTGTGATAGGTACTTGGTATATGACTTTTGCGTATGCCTCCCCGGCAATGACGCCATAAATTCCTCTTGCTACCTCTTGAGCTTGCGTTGTATTGCCTCGAAGAGGAAAGGGAGATGCAGCACAGTAGCGTAACTATTTCCCTCAGTTTTTGAGAACCAAGGTATCAATCCAGTAGGAGACCACGCGCCAGTCCCTCGCAACTGCACAAACAAATAAGAACTTCGCAGCCAACGCGATAAGGGGTTGTCAATCCCTTTACGGTAACTTACGATAGTGAGATCTGATAGAGATTATAGTTTATATTTTTGGTATTTTTGGGTATAGAAACAGAAAGTAAAGAAAGCAAATAAATAACGGCGGCAGAAATTGGCTAGTTGATGGAAAACCAATATGATAGAGATAGACCCGGTTGCCATAGTTTTCTCTAGTGGCTTCTCTCATGATAGCAGTATTCTACGGCAGGTAAACAAATTACTATCGAGCAATTGGTGTATGATCATTGTATATAGGCGAATAATTATGAGACTATCTAGGCATGATCATTGTATATAGGCGTCACGTCCGAGACAAGTAGACCGACTCCTACCTGCATCTACTACTATTACTCCACACATCGATCGCTATCTAGCATGCATCTAGTGTATTGAGTTCATACGAACAGAGTAACGCCTTAAGCAAGATGACATGATGTAGAGGGATAAACTCAAGAAATATGATATAAACCCCATCTTTTTATCCTCGATGGCAACAATACAATACGTGGCTTGCTGCCCCTACTGTCACCGGGAAAGGACACCGCAAGATTGAACCCAAAGCCAAGCACTTCTCCCATTGGAAGAACTATAGATCTAGTAGGCCAAACCAAACCAATTATTCGAAGAGACTTGCAAGGATATTATGAGCACACATAAAAAAATCAGAGAAGAACCAAATATCTTTCATAGATAACCTTTATCATAAACTCACAATTCATTGGATCTCGACAAACACACCGCAAAAAGAGATTTGTCGCCACCGGTCCTTCGGTAAAATAATTACCGGAAGACCGGTTGCTTTATTAAACCGGTGAGGAATAATATTCATGCTGGCAGACAATTCCTTGATACAGAATTTCCAGTACACTGAATATTATACAAGGTTGAGCTAGGGATGGCTCAATGGATTTTATTACAAGCGCGCCAATATATTACATAGAGGCGGATATGGCACAAGGCAGGGTGGCGTACTGATGGAATTTTAACTCTGTAGAGCTTGTACTAATAACTCATATCCAATGGGTTCTACTAGCCACGTGGGCTAGCCCCGTCCAAGGTGTTTTAGTAGAAACCCAACTAACCAGTACACACCCATATAACATCCTGCCGATCGGAATCACCCGCGACGACATTCACGGAAAACTTTAAGACGGGGAGGCTACAACCTCGAATAGCATGGATTAAATTTATATAAGCGCGCTCTAAGGGGTGGCCCCCTCTCGGTCCCAACCGGAAACACCCATGCCACCTGACCGGATGACGGGCTTTAATCCAGGGCCATGGAACCCTCATCCCGGCCCCTCTACTTGGTGTGTACTCGGAAAGTGGTTTACAACCGACTAGACCGTAATCCCAACGGACGGCCTATGATAGTACTGAAAAGGAGACGAACGTAATCGCGACATGATCTCCGTTGATACTGAATTGACCAACTACTGGCATGCTCCAACAATACCAGTATTCCACCCCATCATATCACCATATGATCGAGGTGGTTCAACATTCTCCTTCGGGACTCACCCGAAGCATCACTTGCATGAAATATGCCATACACATATGCTCATATAATCATGCTTATGAACGAGCTACTCGAGCAAACATGCAACACACTCATCATATCAAGAGTTCAAACATGCTTGCCTGGTTCTGAAAAGTCGGAGCCTAACTCGGCGTGATTTGCGTCTCCGTCACGGCCTCCGGTATCTATGTATTCAAACAAAAATATATACTAACATAAATACCGCGCGTGCAAATAAAGTTGCTCAAAATATTTCCACATAAATATGAAAAAAAACTAGACAGAAAACCAAGATGGACAGAAAAAGAATCAACTAAAAATCACTTTTAGTTTAAAAGATATTAAGGTTTCTGTCTAGGGACCCATCTGTAATGAAACAGAAAAGATCCAGGGGCTAGAACAGAAAAGGACAAAGCGAACCGGTACGCAGTACGTCACCCGTAGAGGGAAAATGCACTTTGCGTAAATACGCCAACAGAAAACGGTTCGAGGGGGAGATGTGAGAGACTGACAGAGGGACCCCACCTGTCAGGATTGAAAAAGAAACAGAGCCGCGCCGACGCTGGTGCTGCGGTGATCGCCGGCGCCGATCCACGGCGAGATAGGGGAGGGGAGTGGTACCTATAGCTTCACGGTGGTCTTCCGCGTCGAACGGTGGTGGAGTTGGGTGCCGGCGAGTCCCACGTCGACGGCGAGCTTATCTCCGGCGGACGGCGGCCCGGGTGTTCGTGGACCTCATCGGGGAAGGTTTTTGGAGAGAAATTGGGCTGGGGGTTAGGACTAGGTGGATGCCAGGGTACTACGTTCAAGCTCACGGCGGCGGAGGAGCCCTCACCGGAGTGAACAGAGCTGGAGCCCGAGGCGGAGGTAGCTGGCCGGAGCCGGGGAAGAAAAGCCTCTCGGGGCTCTTCCAGAGGTTGGGCGTGGTCTAGGGACGTAGTGGAGGCGTGTGTGCTCGAGCACGAGCTCGGGGGTGCCTTTTATAGGCGGCTCGAGGTGGCTGCCATGAATGGATAAGTCCGGCGAGCCAATTACGGTGCTGCAGTGGTCGGACGGCGGGGTTAGGAGCTTGAGCATCTTCCAGGAGCTGTTGTGGTTCCATTCAACGAGGGAACGGCCGTGCGGCACGTCGGCGGCAGAAACGGTGCTCTGCGCGTGCCAGGCGTGTGCTGGTTGTGGAGAAGGACACACGGGGCACTAGGTTGGTCTGGGCGGCGCGAAACGGCGTGGAGCTGCAGCGTTGCGTCTGTCAGCCGCCACGGGCGGCGCTGTGGCCATGGCAGTCGCCGGCGCGGTCGGGCCAGGGCGCCACCGATGCCCAGAAGCAGCCAAGCGACCGTGCGGCGCATGGATAAGAAGAAGCTGCAGTGCAGTGTCGAGCCAAGGGAGATACAGACGGAGTTTTGTCGCCGCGTCCGACGACTGTCGAAACTGACGAAACTGACGAAGTGTTAAACTGTCGACAGTTTCAGTTAACAGCTAACAGTTCAGTCTAGGCTAGGTGTTTGATGAAATGATTCTGGTATTTGTGCAATGTCTCTGGAGCTGATTTTTGGTGGAGTGGCCTGTTGATATACCTAGAGGCTGCATGATTTTTCACAGAATTTTTGGATGAAGATAAATATGAATTTCACCAAATTTTGCAAATCTGGTCCAAACTTGCAGCGGGTGAAATTTGAAAAATTTCAACTGTGGACCAGTGAAACAAGATGGATCTAGGTTGTGGGTATTAAGGACTATCTAGGAGAGTTGGTTTGGAGTCAAATAGGTAGATGAAAAAGGTGGTTCCTTTGTAAATCACCAAGGTCCACTATAAAAGACATAATTTCGTTTGAAGTTAAATAAATAGGAGAAAAATCCCAATAAGGTTCAAACTTGCTGGAATTGATGAAATGCTTGTCCCATGGTGTGAAGAGAGTCTTGGAGAGGATTGTTCCTGTTGGGATCATGGCAGGAGGAAGTTTGGAGGGGAGATAGGTCAAGGCTAAACTTGAGAATTTTAAAACAACAAGTGGTGAACTCAAACAACTCCATTTGAATCTCAACTTGTGCTTGAGCCAAACACAAGAGGAGAACTTCAAGGCTAAAAACCAAGCTTGAGAAGACACACAAACTTTGGCAAAAAGGGATTTTAGAAGGGCAAAAGAAAAGATCAAACAATCCCCTTTCAAAAAGGCCAAAAGTTTGCAAGAAAAACCAACTCAAAAATTTGGGGTGTTACAACACCTACCCCCTTAGGAAAAATCTCGTCCCTGAGATTTTAGGTTATCCTCAAATAGGTGCGGATGTTCTGTCCGAAGGAAATCTTCCCTTTCCCATGTTGCCTCATCCTCTGTGTGGTTACTCCACCGAACCTTGAGAAATTTAATAGTTTTCTGACGGGCCCTCCTTTCGGACTCCTCCAAAATCTTCACTGGGTGTTCTCGGTGTGTAAGATCTGGTTGCACGTCAAGATTTTCATGTGACACATGTTTCTCTGGGTTGCTTACACACTTTCGTAGTTGCGAGACGTGGAACACGTCGTGGACGTCGAACAATTCCTTGGGGAGTTCCAGTTGGTAAGCTACTGTGCCTCTTCGTGCAACTATACGGAAGGGTCCGATGAATCGTGTTGCTAGTTTCCCTTTGACTTTGAATCGTTGTAGTCCTCTCATCGGTGACACACGCAGTTATACGTCGTCACCGGGCTCGAAACTTATTTCCCGATGCTTTTGATCGTAATAGGTCTTTTGTCGGCTTTGGGCTGTCTTGAGTCGATCCCGTATCAGTTTTACTCTCTCCTCGGCTTCCTTTAACATATCGGGACCGAACATGCGGCTGTCCCCCTGTTTCCGACCAGTTCAATGGAGTACGACATCTTCGTCCGTACAATGCTTCGAAAGGTGCCATCTGCAGGCTAGCTTGGTAACTATTGCTATATGCGAACTCGGCATATGGTAGGATTTCCTCCCAACTGGTCCCATAGGTGAGGACACATGCTCGTAGCATGTCTTTGAGTATTTGATTTACTTGTTCCGTTTGTCCTCCAGTCTGGGGGTGGTAAGCCGTACTGAATGTTAGTTGCGTTTCGAGGGCTTGCTGCAACTGGTCCCAAAATTTCGAGACGAACTTAGTGCCCCTGTCAGATATTATAGTCTTCGGCACACCATGTAGGCATACTATCCGGGCGAGGTAAAGCTTGGAGAGCTTTTGAGTGGTGTGTGTTGTCTTGACGGGTATGAAATGTGCCACCTTGGTCAGTCTATCTGTGATGACCCATATGGCATCATTACTGTGTTGTGACCGTGGTAGTCCAACAATGAAGTCCATTCCGATATCATCCCATTTCCACTCTGGTATCTTATTTGGCTATAATAGCCCTGCGGGTTTTTGGTGCTCGGCTTTAATGCGTTGACATGAATCGCAACATGCAATAAATGTGGCTATATCCCTTTTCATGCCGTGCCACCAAAATCTTTCCTGAATATCTTTGTACATTTTCGTACCTCCAGGGTGGATTGAGTATGGAGCGGTATGACTTTCCGCTAGAATTTGCTGTTTAAGGTCGTTGCTATTGGGTACGCAAAGTCTGTCTCCGTACCATAACATTCCTTCATGGTCTATGGTGAATTCTGAAGCCTTGCCTTGACTTATTTTTCTTTTTATTCCTTCGATGCTGGGGTGTCCGAGTTGAGCCTTCTTTATCTGCTCTATTACTGTAGGCTGTATTTCTAGCTTGGATACTTCGCCCTCCGTGACCATTATTAGGTTGAGTCTGGCGAATTTTCGCTGAAATTCGGGTCTTAGGTTCTGTATGTTGCCGCTGTTCGGTTAACGGCTGAGAGCATCGGCTACCACGTTTGCTTTCCTGGGGTGATAGTGGATACCCACGTCGTAATCTTTTACCATTTCCAACCAGCGTCGTTGTCATAAATTTAGATCTGGCTGTGTGAAAATATAGCTGAGGCTCTTATGGTCCATATATATTTCACAGCGATTTCTAAGTAAGAAGTGCCTCCATTCCTTGAGTGCATGAATGACTGCTGCCAACTCCAAATCGTGAGTAGGATAATTTTCTTCATGTTTTTGCAATTGCCGGGATGCGTAGGAGACTACTTTGCCTTCTTGCATTAGTACGCATCCGAGGCCTTTCCGGGATGCGTCGCAATATACTTCAAAGCTCTTGTGTATGTCTGGCACAATTATTACTGGGGTTGTCGTTAACCTCTTTTTGAGCTCTTGGAAGCTTTTCTCACATGCTTCGGTCCACTCGAATTTCTTATCCTTCTTGAGTAGCCGGGTCATTGGTTTGGCTATGTTGGAAAATCCTTCAATAAACCTTCTGTAATATCTGGCCATACCGAGGAAACTGCGTATATCCGTCACACTGGCTGGCGATTTCCAGGCAAGTACAGCCTTGACTTTATCTGGGTCCATAGCAATTCCTTCTTGCGTTAATACGTGTCCTTGGAAACCCACTTGTCTCAACCAAAATTCACATTTGCTGAATTTGGCGTAAAGTTGGTGTTTCCTTAATTCTCCCAGAACAATGCGGAGGTGTTCCGCATGTTCTTCCTGTGTTTTGGAATATACCAAAATATCGTCAATAAATACCACCACAAATTTGTCCATGAATTTCATAAATACCTTATTCATGAGGTGGACAAAATATGCGGGGGCGTTGGTCAGTCCGAACGGCATCACTGTAAATTCATAAAGTCCGTATCTTGAGGTGAATGTTGTTTTCGGGATATCTTCTGTGCGTACTTTCAGCTGATGATAACCTGACCTTAAGTCAAGTTTTGAGAAAACCTTGGCTTGTGCGAGCTGGTCAAATAAATCATTTATCCGTGGCATCGGATATTTATTTTTGATTGTGACCATGTTGAGCACTCGGTAGTCTATACACAGCCTCATGGTCCCATCTTTCTTTTTGGCAAATAATACCGGCGAGCCCCAAGGTGAGGAGCTAGCCCGTATAAATCCCTTGTCCAGTAATTCCTTTATTTTCTTCTTTAATTCAACCAACTACGATGGCGCCATTCTGTATGGTTTCTTATATATGGGTGTGGTTCCTCGTGCTAGCTCAATAATGAACTCTATTTCTCTGTCTGGCGGCATGTCTGGTAATTCCTCGGGAAATACGTCTGGAAATTCACATACAACTGGAACCTTGCTTAACTCAGAGGCTTCAACTTTGTTCAACTTTGGTTGCCGAGATACTGGTCTCTCCTGAGCTGCGACTCTTATTGTTTTCCCATGATGATGAGTAAGAATCACTGTTCTGTTGAAGCAGTCGATAAATCCTTTATTGGTTTTCAGCCAGTCCATACCCAGGATAACATCCAGTCCTTTCTTTTCCAACACGATGAGGTTTGCGTGGAATTTTAATCCCTCAATCTCAATGGTCAAACCTCGGTAGTAATTTTGAGTGATCTGCTTACTTCCGGGGGACTTGATTGTCATTGATTTTCCCAAGGGAAGCATTGAAAAACCATGTTGCAAAGCAAAACTCTTTGAAATGAACGAATGAGAAGCTCCAGAATCAAAGAAAACCGTGGCAGGTATTGTGTTGACAGGGAACGTACCGAGTACGATATCCGGTGCATCATGTGCCTGCTCCTTGGTCACATGGTTCAGGTGGCCTTTCCTGTGATTGTTATTGGGGTTGAAATTGTTACGCTTGGGCGCGGAATTGTTCCCCTTGCTGTTCGGCTTTGGCGCTGAGTTTCTTGGCTTAGGGCACTGTTTGGCATAGTGTCCTTCTTCTCCACATGCATAGCAGGTAACACCCGGGCGATAGGTGAAATCCTTGTCTCTTGCATGAAAATTCTTATTTGTACGTGTGTCATTGGTCGTGGGTCTGTTCACAATGTTCCTCTGGAAATTCATTTTATTCTTGTTGTTGCAGGGGTGGTTGGTCTGATCCCTTTTCCTCTTGCGAATATCCTCCAAACTGCGACGTTCATTTTCCAGTGTAATAGCTTTGTCTACCAGTGTCTTGAAATCTGGAAAAGTATGTACGACTAACTGGCATTTTAGTGCTGGTGCCAGGCCGTCCAGGAATTTCTCCATCTTTTTATTTTCTATCATTCACTCTTCATTGGCATATCGTGATAATTGCACAAACTGACTGTTTTACTCATGTACTGTCATGCCTCTTTGTTTGAGATCATCAAATTCTCTTTTCTTGATTTTCATGATACTCTTAGGGATGTGTGCCCCACGAAAGCCTTCCTTGAAATCTTCCCAGGTGATATTATTTATGTCAGGATGCATAAGCAGAAAATTTTCCCACCATGACGCGGCTGCTCCCGTGAGGTAATGCGGTGCGTACAACACTTTTTCACGGTCTGAGCATTGTGCCACGATTAACTTCCTCTCAATGTCTCGAAGCCAGTCATCGGCCTCAAGAGGCTTGTCTGTGTGTGAAAATGTTATTTGACGTGTCTTCTGAAATTCAGACAATTTCGAGTGCTGCTGGTATGGTTCGCGGTGATTTCCCATGTTAATGACATGGTTCATCATTTCTTGGTGCTGTTGTTGGCTTTGCTCGTAAAGGCGTCATACTTGAGAAAATGTTGTCTCACTGCCCTGCTGACATGACTGCCCCTGTGAGAAATTGTTGTTTGTCTGCGTGCCATAATTTTCCTCAGGCGGACTTGGCATGGAACGTGTCCAGGGACGAGTCATTTCTTACTCTGGGGTAACAAAGCAGAAAAATTGAGAAGAACCGAGCAGCAAAATAAACCAAGATTTTGCAAAAGCGGTCAAACACGAGCTCGAAAAAGATTTTTGAAATAAACTGGTCGATTGCGCACAGAGAAGGCTGCTAGTACATATGTTACACGCAGATCCTAATTATACATATGTCACTCAGGGTGTGCGCACACATCCTAACATGTTATTTGAAACTAGTGCACTCCTCCAAGGTCCTACATGATGAGCAAACAGACTACTCCCATGAACCTATTTTACATATCACACAAATATTACAAGCGAGCGCGGCGCATTGCGAAATGACGCGCTAGCCGGAGATGTTGAAGATTTCCCTCGGCCTGTCGAGGGTAAGGCCTACTGGTGCTGGAGACTCAACTTCCTCCTCACTGATGGGCTCCAGGCGCGGAGTATGAGTACGAGGTGTCGAAGCAGGTGCAGCAGGCGGTGCAGCTCTGACTGGAGCGGGAGCAATGACTTGGTCCAACTCCTCAGTGGTAGGCAGACAGCGAGCGGTGGCTACAATGGAAGGTGCATAGGATGCGGCGGATGAGATAAAAGTCATTGGTGGTGCGGTACGGAGCAACTCCCTCCTCTTGGCGGAGCCACTCTGGACCATCTCCATACGGGCGGCCACCAGATCGTCCACCAGATTATCAAAGGCTGCCTCAAGTGCCTTGAGGTATTCAACCATTGATTCAATGGCTTCGTCACGCTCACCATTTGCACATGCAAATGCATAGTGGCACGTATAAGGCACGTGGGATGGGAGGTAACGGAAGCGACGAGTCTTCATTGAAGGCAGAATGTCCCGGTGAGAAGCTATCGCCTCACGGGCAGCCATCTGCATAGCATGCCTCTCCGTAGGCATGGCTCTGCCCACAAATCGAAGGCGGCGCGCTTCAAAACGCCCACCTTTGAAGTGTACCACAGCCTGATGCATAGACACGCTGTCGTTGAGCTTGTGACGGTAGAGTGTAAATTTGGGACGTGTGGATGGCCCAATGGCGACTTTGGTGATGGCGATGAGGAGCTTGACAAACCCCTCAGGAATGTTGGCGAACACCTGTGCATCACAGTCGTTGCTGGCCATCTACAAAAGTAGATAAAAATTCCGAATAGTCAGGCCATAAATTTATGCTGACCAACAGAAAATTTCTACAGATGTAAAAATGCTGAAAAGCATATTTTCGCTAATAAACGATTAGCGAGCGCACCTAGTGGCTTCCTACAGTCGGCCTGGCTCTGATACCAAGGTTGTCGCCACCGGTCCTTCGGTAAAATAATTGCCGGAAGACCGGTTGCTTTATTAAACTGGCGAGGAATAATATTCCCGCTGGCAGACAATTCCTTGATACAGAATTTCCAGTACACTGAATATTATACAAGGTTGAGCTAGGGATGGCTCAACGGATTTTATTACAAGTGCGCAAATATATTACATAGAGGCGGATATGGCACAAGGCGGGGTGGCATACTACTGACTCGTAATAAAAGGCGGTGGAATATGTCACAGTGAAGTGGGTGGTGTGACTCCTATATTTTACAGTTCATCGAGTGTCGGAGTGAGACCCGATGAATTTATTTGGGGTAGGCGGAAGCGGTTATAAAACAGTGATCAACTCCAGGATCGCAAGATGACTGGGACTCCTCTAAGCGTCCGACTCGCTATCGAACTCTTCATCCATGAGATCTCCTTCGTCCACATCTGGCCAAATCAACAAGCCAGGTGAGTACTTTGAATGTACCCGCAAGACAGTTCGGACTTAAGATATAACAAATGCCAACATGAATGCATATGAGTATTCCAGCAAAAATGCAACCGGAACAAAATATGATGCACTGAAAGTAAAGACTGGAAGTCGGGCGGTAATCCTCCCGAAATCCAAAAGATAAAAATAACGGGACCAAACGAGGGTCTGGGTGACGCCTCGTAGGAAAATAATATATGATAACAGGCCACGGTCGGGCGTCTGAGTGACACCACATAAAGGGCTTATAACCAAAGTAAGTAACGAGCATGCCTCCGTCGGACGTCTGAGCGACATCACATACAGGGCTTATATCAAAAATAAATAACAAGAATGCCACAGTCGGACGTCTGAGCGACATCACATAAAAGGCTTATAAATAAAAAGAATGCCACAGTCGGACGTCTGAGCGACATCACATAAAGGGCTTATAACAAAAATAAATAACAAGGATGCCACAGTCGGACGTCTAAGCGACATCACATAAAGGGCTTATAACGTAAATAAATAACAAGAATGCCACAGTCGGACGTCTGAGCGACATCACATAAAGGTCTTATAAATAAAAAGAATGCCACAGTCCGGCGTCTGAGCGACATCACATAAAGGTCTTATAAATAACAGGATATAATGATGAGATACTTCGGAAAGTAAAATCAATACAGGGATGGTGGGAGTTCATTTACCAAATGAACCTGATGACAACGCTGTTTTGGCTACTCACAAGAATATACTAGAGACGGTCACCGGGTTGACATGAATATAGATCCTAGGCCACAAACATGGCTACTGAAGGAATTTTAACTCTACAGAGCTTGTACTAATAACTCATAGCCAACGGGTTCTACTAGCCACGTGGGCTAGCCCCGTCTAGGGTGTTTTAGTAGAAACCCAACTAACCAGTACACACCCATTTAACATCCTGCCGTCCGGAATCACCCGCGATGACATTCACGGAGAACTTTAAGACGGGGAGGCTACAACCTCGAATAGCATGGGATCAAATTTATATAAGCGCGCTCTAAGGAGTGCCCCCCTCTCAGTCCCAAACGGAAACACCCATGCCCCCTGACCGGATGACGGGCTTTAATCCAGGGCCATGGAACCCTCATCCCGGCCCCTCTACTTGGTGTGTACTCGGAAAGTGGTTTGCAACCGACTAGACCGTAATCCCAACGGACGGCCTATGATAGTACTGAAAAGGAGACGAACGGAATCGCGACATGATCTCCATTGATACTGAGTTGACCAACTACTGGCATGCTCCAACAATACCAGTATACCACCCCATCATATCACCATATGATCGAGGTGGTTCAACATTCTCCTTCGGGACTCACCCGAAGCATCACTTGCATGAAATATGCCATACACATATGCTCATATAATCGTGCTTATGAATGAGCTACTCGAGCAAACATGCAATACACTCATCATATCAAGAGTTCAAACATGCTTGCCTGGTTCTGAAAAGTCGGAGCCTAACTCGGCGTGATTCGCGTCTCCGTCACGGCCTCCGGTATCTATGTATTCAAACAAAAATATATACTAACATAAATACCGCGCGTGCAAATAAATTTGCTCAAAATATTTCCACATAAATATGACAAAAAACTAGACAGAAAACCAAGATGGACAGAAGAAGAATCAACTAAAAATCACTTTTAGTTTAAAAGATATTAAGGGACCCATCTGTAATGAAACAGAAAAGATCCAGGGGCTAGAACAGAAAAGGACAAAGCGAACCGGTATGTAGTACGTCACCCGTAGAGGGAAAATGCACTTTGCGTAAATACGCCAAAAGAAAACGGTTCGAGGGGGAGATGTGAGAGACTGCCAGAGGGACCCCACCAGTCAGGTTTGAAAAAGAAACAGAGACGCGCCGGCGCTGGTGCTGCGGTGATCGCCATCGCCGATCCACGGCGAGATAGGGGAGGGGATTGGTACCTATAGCTTCACGGTGGTCTTCCGCGTCGAACGGTGGTGGAGTTGGGTGCCGGCGAGTCCCACGTCGACGGCGAGCTTATCTCCGACGGACGGCGCCTCGGGTGTTCGTGGACCTCGTCGGGGAAGGTTTCTGTAGAGAAATTGGGCTGGGGGTTAGGACTAGGTGGATGCCAGGGTACTACGTTCAAGCTCACGGCGGCGGCGGAGCCCTCACCGGAGTGAACGGAGCTGGAGCCCGAGGCGGAGGTAGCTGGCCGGAGCGGGGGAAGAAAAGCCTCTCGGGGCTCTTCCAGAGGTTGGGCGTGGTCTAGGGACGTAGTGGAGGCGTGTGTGCTCGAGCACGAGCTCAGGGGTGCCTTTTATAGGCGGCTCGAGGTGGCTGCCGTGAATGGATAAGTCCGGCGAGCCAATTACGGTGCTGCAGTGGTCGGACGGCGGGGTTAGGAGCTTGAGCATCTTCCAGCAGCTGTTGTGGTTCCATTCCCGTGCCTAACCTAGCAGGAGATGTAGAGTTACGACCTGTCACCGACGGAACGGCCGTGCGGCACGTCGGCGGCAGAAATGGCGCTCTGCGCGTGCCAGGCCACGGCAACGGCGTGCCAGGCGTGCGCTGGCTGTGGAGAAGGACACGCGGGGCACTGGGGTGGTCTAGGCGGCGCGAAACAGCGTGGAGCTGCGGCGTTGCGTCTGTCAGCCGCTACGGGCGGCGCTGTGGCCGTGGCAGTCGCCGGTGCGGTCGGGCCAGGGCGCCACCGACGCCCAGAAGCTGCCAAGAGACCGTGCGGCGCGTGGATAAGAAGAAGCTGCAGTGCTACGTCGAGCCAAGGGAGATACAGACAAAGTTTTGTCGCCGCGCCCGACGACTATCGAAACTGACGAAACTGAAGAAGTGTTAAACTGTCGATAGTTTCAGTTAACAGCTAACAGTTCAGTGTAGGCTAGGTGTTTGATGAAATGATTCTTGTATTTGTGCAATGTCTCTAGAGCTGATTTTTTGTGGAGTGGCCTCTTGATGTACCTAGAGGCTGCATGATTTTTGACAGAATTTTTGGATGAAGATAAATATGAATTTCACCAAATTTGGCAAATCTGGTCCAAACTTGTAGCAGGTGAAATTTGAAAATTTTGAACTGTGGACCAGTGAAACAAGATGGATATAGGTTGTGGGTATTAAGGACTATTTAGGAGAGTTGGTTTGGAGTCGAATAGGTAGATGAAAAAGGTGGTTCCTTTGTAAATCACCAAGGTCCACTATAAAAGACAGAATTTGTTTTGAAGTGAAATAAATAGGAGAAAAATCCCAATAAGGTTGAAACTTGCTGGAATTGATGAAATGCTTGTCCCATGGTGTGAAGAGGGTCTTGGAGAGGATTGTTCTTGTTGGGATCATGGCAGGAGGAAGTTTGGAGGGGAGATAGGTCAAGGCTAAACTTGAGAATTTTAAAACAACAAGTGGTGAACTCAAACAACTCCATTTGAATCTCAACTTGTGCTTGAGCCAAACACAAGAGGAGAACTTCAAGGCTAAAAACCATGCTTGAGAAGACACACAAACTTTGGCAAAAAGGGATTTTAGAAGGGCAAAAGAAAAGATCAAACAATCCCCTTTCAAAAAGGCCAAAAGTTTGCAAGAAAAACCAACTCAAAAATTTGGGGTGTTACAAGATTACATTGAATAGATCTCCTCGAAGACCGAGGAGAACTTTGTATTGAGATCCGGATAGAGAGAAGAAGCCATCTAGATACTAGCTATGGACCCGAAAGTCTGTGGTAAACTACTCACAACTCATGGTGAGGGCGATGATGATGATGATGAAGGCCTCCGTGATGGATCCCCCTCTCGGAACAGGCTCCAAGATGGGATCTCCACAGGAACAACAACTACGACAGTGGAATTAGGGTTTTCTCTCTGCGTTTGGAGTTTCTGGGGTATGTAGGCATAATAGGAGGAAGAGGGGCACCATGGGCCACCAGGCCTGCCCTCGAGGCAGGGGGGCGCGCACTGGGAAGGGGGGTGCGCCCCGCACCCTCGAGGGTGGGCCCCCTGTCCTCTGGCTTGGCTCCGAAGTTTATCTCGCCTGATTTCCTCCAAAAATATCTCCAGTGAAGGTTTCATTCCGTTTGGACTCCGTTTGATATTCCTTTTCTGCAAAACCCTAAAATAGGCAAAAAACAGCAATCTGGACTGGGCCTTTGGGTTAGTAGGTTAGTCCCAAAATGATATAAAAGTGAATGATAAAGCCCATTAAACATCTAAGACTTCATAAATAATAGCATGGAACAAGCAAAAAATTTAGATATGTTGGAGACGTATCAATCTACAGTCTCAACAATCTTGTGAAGATGATTGATGAAGATTCTATAGGTGTGCGAGTCCTTTCCGTAACACATCATAAAACCTTCATGTTCTTTTGGTGCAAATTTGGAATTGTGATGAGGATCTCTAACCCAACATTTAGCATCGAAGACTTTGAGACAACTCACATTGGGTTTCTTCTCGATGAGTAGTTCATAAGATATTTTCTTGAGGAGTTTGTTAAGATATACCCTGCTGATGATGTGGCACGCAATGTTGATAGCCTCGGGCCTCAACCGAAGAGGCGTCATGTATTCATCAAGCATGGTCCAAGCCATCTCAACAAGAGTCATGTTCTTGCGCTCCACAACGCCGTTCTGCTGAGGAGTGTATGGGGCTGATAGCTCATGAGTGATACTAAGTTCATCAAGATAGTCATCAAGACCAGTGTTCTTGAACTAGGTCCCATTGTCACTCTGGATATGCTTGATCTTCACACCGAAATTCGTCGAGGCCCACTACGAGAAATATGTCAACTTATGACCTTTTGTTAGTGACCCTGGAAGAATTGGTCATAAATTTATGACCATTTTAGACCAATTGGTCAAAAGCTGACTGGGGGGCTCTAAACCCTAAACCATAACGACCATTTTGGTTAGAAGGGTCATAATTTCATTAGAGGAAATGGTCGTAAAGCTAGTAGCATTGTCCACTGCCTCATGCCTACCTGATAACGACCAATATAAAATGGTCACTACACTTGAGTTTAAATGAATTAGGATGATTAGGCAGCCACCTCAGCAACCTCTCTTATGTGTCACTGGCTAGGTGTCATTTTTGCTTGAGTTTTAATATTCAACAGACAGAAGGGGCACACACTGACAGGCGGGGCCCATTTGACAGGTGGGGCCAAGCGCTTAATTGGCCCAAAAAAGATGCACGAGGCGGGGCTCGAACCCACGACCTTGCGCTTGCTTCGCTCGCTTGCTACCGCTAGGCTAGAGAGGGACAGTTGCTCAAATTTGGGAGTTTATCTATACATTATATAGAACTGAAAATGTGCACTTTAATTCCTAAAAAATGTGCGCTAGCGGGGACTCGAACCCACTACCTGGCGCTCGCTCGCTCGTTCGGTACCGCTGGGCTAGAGAGGGATTGTTGCTAATGTGTGGGTAATTTTCTATATACTATACAAAACCAGGGCTCTCTCGTATCAGTGACAAGTGGGGCCTTCCGACCAGGTGGCGGCGGGTGGCATCGAACAGAGCAACACTTAGCGTTTTTCTAAGTCTTCCAACCAGGTGGCGGCGAGCGGCGGCGGAAGCAACCAGCAAGCGTCGCTCCGATGAGGGCAGGGCGGCGGGCGGCGGCGGTAGGCAAGGGCCGGCGGCCGAAGCAACCAGTAGGGGCCGCTCGCCTTGCCCACCACCTCGCTGCAGGTGACCTCGCCCACGGCCTCGCGGCGGAAGCAACCAGCAGGGGCGGAGGCGGGGGCGGGGGCGGGGACAGGAATGGCGACCTCGCCGCTCGCGTCGCCCACGCATGGGGGACTCGCCGCCGCCGAGCATGGGGGAATCGCCACCGCCGCAAGCAGACCTCGCCCATGTATGCACCCCTCTCCTTCCCCCTCCTCTTCCCCCTCTCCTCTCTGTTGATGTAGATTTGTTAGGAGAATCTTCATAGTGATTTGATGTAGGTTTGTTGTAAGCTTGGAAAAATCTCTTGGAAATGTCATTGATGAATTTGGTAGAAATTGTAAAGAGAATTTCTGTTGATGAAATTATTAGGAGAATTGTTGTTGATGAAATTGTTAAGAATTCTTTTGGAATTCAGTCAATTGTTACTGGTAAATTATGTTGTCAGTAATCAATAGAACAGAGCTCAAGTTGGTCTTTCCCTGAAACAGGATCCTGGGGTTGATGTAGATTTGATGTTACACCTCTGAAATTTCAGCCTCAAATCCGTGAAACGACCTGAATATTGATGTAGATTAGATGTAAACTAGGAAAACTCTCATATATGTAGATTTGATGCAATCTTGGAAATGGCATTCATGTAAATTGACAGTGGTGTTATTGTTGGTGGTTTAACCAAAATAGTTCTTAGTGGCAGCATATATTGTTATTGTTGGTTGTTTAACCACCTCTTATTTTTGTGAACCATCATGTTTTAGTTAGCTTTTCTTTTCTCCCATGTGAAATCTGTATTTCCATTTGAACTACTTTTTATTGCTCCCATGTGAAATCTGTAAACCATGTGAACTGGACTAAAGTAGTGAGGAATTGGAAATAGCTGAATGTTGTGCTTAGGCAGTTAGCATATAAACTTGGGTGCCTACCTTATTTTCTGGAATTTTAGCTTCCATTACTTCCATCCATTTTCATTAATTAATGTTGATGCACTTAGATTGATTTGCTAAGTTGCAACAATTTGTTGTCTTTGGCAGATGGATAGAAGCTGGATTAGACAAGGAGTTAGAAAGTTTTCGAAAGAACATATGAAAGGAGTTGATGATTTCATGGCATTTGTTCGGGAAAATTTTGCCAACGATGCTCACATTCTTTGCCCATGTTGTGAATGCCTCAACCGTCCAAGAATGGCTCAAGGAAGAGTGGAAGATCATCTGCTTCTTAATGGGATGTCCAGCACACATGATAGATGGATATATCATGGAGAACCTTTAGACAGACAACCTCAACATTTTGAAGCAGATACAGAGGCCCCTCATATGATGGGTGGTGGTGATGCTGGCATTGATTTCATGGAAAAGGTTTTGTGAGATAATGCTGTTTTGGAGGAAGAGGATGGGCATGAAGATGATAGGATTCCTGACCTATTGAAGGATTTGTATGATCCTGAAGATCGTGCTGATGGGCAGAAATCGTTGTTTGCTGAGGTGTTAGAGGAGGCGAAGCGCGCAGCTCATGAAGGGGGTAAATTTTCAAGATTTACCTTCACCGTGAAGTTACTCCACATCAAGTCTTTCTACCGGATTAGCAATGCTGCATTCAACGCAATACTCCGTCTTTTGAGCTTGCAATTCCCTGATAGTTGTGTTCCCAGATCTTATGATGAAGCATTGAGCATAATCCGCAGGCTGGGGTTAGGTTATGTGTCAATACATGTGTGCCCAAATAACTGTGTGTTGTTTCGGAAGGATTTAGCAAAGCATGACAACTGTCCAAAATGCAATGCATCTAGGTGGAAAGATGCTGATGGCAAGAAGTCAATACCGAAGAAGGTACTGAGGCACTTTCCCTTGATACCAAGGCTGCAGCGGATGTTCATCTTGAAGAAATCATCGCGTGAAGTACAGTGGCACAAGCTGAAGCGGCAACCTGTAGATAATGAGCTGAGCCATCCAGCGGATGGAGAGGCATGGAAAGAGTTTGACAGTATACATTTAGATTTTGCTGCAGATCCAAGGAACATAAAACTTGGCATTGCCACAGATGGGTTTAATCCGTTTGGGAACATGAGCACGTCTTATAGCATGTGGCCAGTTTTTGTGGTGTCGTACAACCTGCCACCATGGGCATGCATGGATCAGTCCAACTTCATGATGTCATTGCTTATCCTGGGTCCAGATTCTCCAGGAAAGGATTTTGATGTCTTTATCGAGCCCCTCGTAGAAGAACTGCTCCAGCTCTGGACTGGTGTACCTACATACGATGCCTTGAGTCCGGAAGAAAATTTCAATCTACGTGCTGCGATCATATGGTCCATCCATGATTTCCTGGCTCTGCACACTCTGTCTGGGAGGATCACAGCGGGTTATCAGGCTTGTGTCCATTGTGACAAAGACCCTTGCTCAAAGAGAATAAGGAACAAGATCTGCTATATTGGGCACCGCCGCTTTCTTCCCTGAAACCATCGCTGGCGAAGAAGCAAAGATTTTAATGGTGAGAATTAAACCCGTGACAAGCCAGCTGAATTCACTAAAGAAGAGCTGCAGCAGCAACTTGAAAAGGTGAAAGATGTGAGACCAGGAAAGCTGGCGAAGAAAAGAAAGCGTGAGGAAGGTCAATGTTGGGACCGGAGGTCCTGTTTGTGGGACCTGCCATACTGGGCTGATCTGAAATTAAGGCATAATCTCGATGTAATGCACATTGAGAAAAACATATGCGAGAATCTGCTAGGGACGTTTCTGAACATTGAAGGGAAGACAAAGGATACGATTAGTTCTGGGCTTGATTTGGAGGACATGGGCATGAGAGAAGATTTGCATCTACAGCACAATGAAGATGAAGATTCATTTGAAATTCCACGAGCATGGTATACAATGAATAAAGAACAAAAGCTTGCATTCTGTGAATTCCTAAGAGCGGTGAAATTTCCAGATGGTTATGCTGCTAACCTAGCAAAGTGTGTTACTTCTGAGGGATTCAAGCTTTCAGTACTGAAAACCCATGATTGTCACATCCTCCTCCAAAGTATTTTACCGGCGGGCCTCCGAGGAATCATGGACAAGGATATATATGAAGCGGTTGCTGAGCTAAGAAATTTGTTTAGAGAACTGTGCTGCAAAACCCTGAAGTTAACTGTCCTGGAAAGACTTGAAAAAGAAATCCAAATTATTCTTTGCAAGCTCGAGAAGATTTTCCCTCCAGCTTTCTGCACCGTGATGGTCCATTTGGCGGTGCACTTACCCAAAGAGGCAATGCTTAGAGGCCCTGTGCAATACGGTTGGATGTGCCTAATCGAACGAAGGCTGCTTACTTGTAAGCGTTATGTGCGAAACACGGCAAGACCTGAAGGTTCTATTGCTGAAGCATATGTCGTTGACGAGTGCTTGACTTTTTGCTCTAGATACTTTGGTGATGTGGAAACAAGATGGAACCGGCCGGGCAGAAATAGAGAGCGGTCTGATTCGCAAAGTGGTGATGTCTCTGTTTTCAACCATGGTGTGAACTTTCTTGGAGCCTCACAATACTTGGAGGCTGGTGATGAGTATGACAAGATGGTTTTGTTTGTGCTCAGCAATTGCGCCGAGGTTCTACCATATATCGAGTACGTTATATCTTGTGCACTCATTAAATATTTTTTTTTGCTTGGGTTGGCACCAGCCTAATGTTTTAATAGACATGTTTTGTTGGCATTGCAGGAAATGCAAGGAAGAGTTAAACCAGGAAGAAAGCAATATCAGTGTTGATAAAAGGGTTGCCAAGGTGTTTGCTAAGTGGTTTAAGAATCATGTGAGATCTTTAGCCACATGTTTTATGTTTTCTGTGTTATTCACCCATTGTTAAATACCATTGTTTGCTAAATGGGTTATTTGTGCAGATTGGAAAGTTGCATGAGGAGAAGAAGGTCAGTGATGATCTATTTGCTTTGGCATGCTTACCGAATAAGCGAGTGAGAGTGTATTCCGCATGCATTGCTGACGGTGTCCGGTACCACACCGCTGACCGCGAGGAAAAAAGGAAGACACAGAATAGTGGAATCGTCACTGAGGGGTCACATGATGGTGAGATCATTGACTTCTATGGTCAGCTGAGAAGCATCGTAGAGTTGCAGTACAACTCTAGTGGAGGCATCCATCGCTCGGTTGTCTTATTTCGCTGTGACTGGCTTGAGCTTGGTAGCAAGAAGAGGAGAGACTCTTTTGTCAAATATGATGGCCACTTCAAAAGCATCAACACTGCAAGGTGCTGTTATAAGAGTGATCCCTTTATTCTAACAACACAAGCAACAATGGTGTTTTATCTGCCAGACACTCTTTTGCACGGAAAATGGCGAGTTGTGCAAAACTTTCAGCACAGACACTTGTGGAGTGTGACTGAAACTGAAGTGGAAAAGGGCCCCGATGATGGTGGACTAACATACCAAGATGATGACTCTACGGAAGTTCCATTGCAAGCTGATGATGACTCTATGGAAGTTCCGGTGCAAAGCAGAGTGCGAAGGGACCGGGAACGTGTGATCGTTGGTGCTGTAATAGTTGAAGGCATCAAGAAAAGAAGAAATGTGGTAGAGGATGGACATGAAAGCGAGGATGAGGAAAACCGGACTGATCATACTATGCTGCAATATTGTAGTGATGATGAGGTAAACAGGAGTGGGCATAGAGTTCCTTGTTTTCGTATCGACGACGATGAGTAGCGAATGGACTGGCAAAGGTAAATACTATTACTTAATGTTCTTTGTTTTGGTATCTATGGGACTAGTGACCTGATGTGATCAATCTTCTCTCCAGGTAGAAAAATCCTTGAAGATTCTAGGAGCAAAATGATGATCCTGTTGGTTGTAGCAAGATGATGATCCTGATGGTTGTAGCAAAATGATGATCCTGATGGTTGTAGCAATAGTGATGTAGTTATCCTGATTCATAGTGCTTTAAGATTCCAGCAACAAAATTGAGATGTTATACTTGTTGTTTTGACCTGAATTGAGATGTTATTGTAGCTATTATGCTTGCTGTCAAAATATTGTCTTGTAATGCAAAAGATTGCAAAATGATGACACAGAAGATTTTTTGAACATCATTAGTTCAAGTTTTGGTCAGAATGTTGTCTTGTAGTTGTTGTGATCATCTTGTAGTTGTTTTGGTCAGAATGTTGTCTTGTAGATGCTATTTTAACTGAATTTTGGTCAGAACTGAAGATGCTATTTTAACTGAATTTTGGTCAGAACTGAAGATGCTATTTTAACTGAATTTTGGTCAGAACTGAAGATGCTATTTTAACTGAATTTTGGTCAGAACTGAAGGTGAGCAAAAAAACATGCGCCAGCGGGGACTCGAACCCACGACCGTGCGCTTGTTTCACTATGTTTCTACCACTGGGCTAGGACGAGGCTATTAGTCTTACACTCTATGCCAACCTTTTTGAATATATCAAACTAGTCAAGTATGAAGCACAGACCTCACTAACAAGTGGGCCACTCGACCCACTCGCTGACAAGTGGTCCATTTTGCTATTGTACCCAAGCTACCAAAAATATGCGCGTGGCCAAAAAATATGCGCGTGCGGGGGCTCGAACCCACGACCGTGCGCTTATTTCAATGTGTTTTGACCACTGGGCTAGGAAGAGGCTGTTGGTTTTGTAATCTATGCCCACCCTTTTTAATATATCAAACCAGTCACGTAGCAAACACCAAACTCGCTGATAAGTGGACCCGCTCCCTCTCTTTTCCCTACTTCTCCTCACCACTCTACCCACTCCTCCTGTCCATCGACGGCGCCGCCCACCGCTGCCGGCTCCTTCCTCTCCATCGATGGCGCCGCCCACCGCTACCGGCTCCTTCCTCTCCCATCGCCGGCCTTCCCACCACCGCTGGCTCCTTCCTCTCCCACCGCCGCCGGCTCCTTCCTCTCTCTCTCGAGGTATGCATCCTTCCTCTCTCTCTCCTTCCTGGTTGGATTAGTTTTCTGCTACTGGTTAGATTAGGGTTCTTGCCGTCGCCTAGATTGGATAGGGATTGGATTAGATTAGATAGGGATTGGATTAGATTAGGGTTTGATTTGGTTAGGGTTTGATTGGGACTGCATTAGATTAGATTAGGGTTGGATTATTAGGGATTCGATTATTAGGGATTGGATTATTAGGATTGGATTTGTACATATGAACTGCATTTGTACAATAGTTAGTTCTCTTAAGATAAGTTGTAATGCATGTTTGTCCTTGGGTGTATCTGGCATATTCTGAATATTAAGTGAAAAAGAAGCTTGTCTCTGTACACATTGTTGTTTCTTTTGCCTAGAATCATGGGCTGTGGTCTCTGAATTTTTTTTGTGGAATTCTGTATGGTTTATTTTGACGATCAAGAGATGAATGCCACAGCATGTTGGATGCTGCTAGTTTTATCTTGAGAAACTGGAGGCATCATAAAAATTCTGTATGGTTCTATTGATGATGCATGAAGTATTTCCTGCTATAATTTTCTTCAGTCACACTGTTGTTTTGCTGTGCTTGATAAACCTGAGACTTCTTTCTTGTGTAATATTGAAACTGTTGTTTTGCTGTACACTATTGGTCCATTTATAATAGATATGGTACTGGTCAATTTATAGTAGATATGGTTCTGGTCAATTTATAGTAGATTTTAGTGTTGTTGCTGTTGGTGGTCACCTGATGATGTTGCTGTTGATGTTGATGTTGATGTGCTTGTTTTAGTGTTAGTTATGCTATTGATGTTGATGTGCTTGCTTAATTTACAATGCTGTTTTTCAGATAAGTGAGATGGCTGGCTTGGAAGGTTTCGAGTTCTTCGAGATCATAATTGAGAAATCTTGTAGCAGGCAGGTATGTTTATCATCACTCATTTCTTTATCATCACTCTGCTGTCTAGTGCTTGATTGCCACAATTAACCACTTCTTGATCCTCGATGCAGAGGCTGCCTGACAAGTTTGCGAAGATGCTCGCCGGCCGTGAGCCCCACAAAGTGAAGCTGCGGGAGGCCGGCAGCGGCTTCACAGGCTGTGGGAAGTGTTGGTGGTGTTTGATGGTGAAGGCCACATGTACCTAGGGCCCGGCTGGGAGCATTTCGCCCGCGCCCATGAGGTACAGCTCGGGTACTTCCTTGTCTTCCGCTACGACGGTCACGCCATGTTCACCGTGAAGATGTTCAATAACACCATGTGCAGCATGTACTACCAGCACGACGACGATGCTAGTAAACTCTCTGCCTCTCTTCTTCCTGTCCTTTTGGCTTCCTCTACCTGCACGACGACAACACCATGTTCACACTTTGTTGCATTTGGCCAGGCAATGGGAGCAGCAGCGGGGATGACGACGAGCAGAGCGGGGATGAAGACGAGGAGCAGAGCGGGGATGACGAGCAGAGCGGGGATGACGAGGAGCGGAGTGGGGATGACGACGAGGAGCAGAGCGGGGATGATGACGAGGAGCAGAGCGGGGATGACGAGGAGCAGAGCGAGGATGACGACGAGCAGCCTATTCTGGCTGACGACGAACATGCTATGGTGGTGGCTGACGACGACCCTGCTATGGTAGTGGCGGATGACGACCTTGCTATGGTGGTGGCGGACAACGACCTTGCTATGGTGGTGGCGGACGATGACCTCGCGATGGTGGTGGCGGACGACGACCTCGCGATGGTGGCGGCGCCTGCAATCCCACAGCTTGGCGATAGGACCATGCCAATTGTGGTAGAGGAGTACATCCGCGTTGGGATTCGCCACTCTCAGCGCATCAGGTTGATGAAGGAGAAGAAGGAGGAGTGAAGATGTTAAGAAGGTGTTCAACATGTTAGGTTTAAGCTTGTTAGTGTAATATGAACATGTCAATGTTAAGTATGTCAGGTTTAATTTTGTGCATGCTCATGGATGCTGTATGACAGTGTCATCTAAACAAGTCATGTTTTTAACAATGAATATTCAGTTTGGTAATTGATGGGAATTGAAATTTTTTATGCATGCTCATGGATGAAAGATAAAATTATGGGTTTTTGTGCATGCTCCTGTATGAAACAATATAAGTTTGATTTTTTGAATGCTAAAAACATGACTCAAACCCTAGCCACGGACGGCCGCCGCGACAAAATCGGCCGGTTTTTGAAAATACCGTAAAAAATTCAAAAAAATGGGAGACCTCCGCGTCACATCATCAAATGTGGCCTACCAACTAGCAAAAATACCAAACTTGCAATACCGGCGTTTTCTTGAAAAAGTGTTCTCAAAAACGACCTACCATGAACGAAGATTCATGCCTTTCAAGCCAAACTAGCAATGATATGGCCGCATCCGTTGAATAGTTTCTGATAATATGCCCAAATTGGGCACATGCCTCCGTGTTGTGATGGAAAACAATGCTGCCAAAGCGAGGTTCCAACTTGTTTAACAAAAAAAACCGTTTTTCATTTTTTGAATGCAAAAGACATGCGTTTTTCGTGAAGCGGCTACAAGGAGGGGCACCCCAAACGGCGCCATTCCATGTCTATCTCAAAGTAGACCCTATTTTACGGACGGTCGCCAAAAAGCATGCATTTCCGACCCGCGTAGCTACTCCCGGCAATTCAGACCACCTTCGGCCGATTCAGCTAGAACCGGCTAGAATTTGAACTGCGGGTCCTCCATAGCTTGCCCGTTATTTTCACTAAAAATGCTTTTTAGCTTCACAGGTAGGCATTTCATCACAGAATCGACAACAGATTTGCACGGCTCAAACCCTAGCCACGGACGGCCGCCGCGACGAAATCGGCCGGTTTTTGAAAACACCGTAAAAATTCAAAAAAATTCAAAAGAATGGGAGACCTCCACGTCACATCATCAAATGTGGCCTACAAACTAGCAAAAATACCAAACTTGCAATACCGGTGTTTTCTTGAAAAAGTGTTCTCAAAAACGACCTACCATGAATGAAGATTCATGCCTTTCAAGCCAAACTAGCAATGATATGGCCGCATCCGTTGAATAGTTTCTGATAATATGCCCAAATTGGGTGCATGCCTCCGTCTTGTGATGGCAAACAATGCTGCCAAAGCGAGGTTCCAACTTGATTAAAAAAACTGTTTTTCATTTTTTGAATGCAAAAGACATGCGTTTTTCATGAAGCGGCTACAAGGAGGGGCACCCCAAACGGCGCCATTCCATGTCTATCTCAAAGTAGAACCTATTTTACGGACGGTCGCCAAAAAGCATGCATTTCCGACCCTCGTAGCTACTCCCGGCAATTCGGACCACCTTCGGCCGATTCAGCTGGAACCGGCTGGAATTTGAACTGCGGGTCCTCCATAGCTTGCCCGTTATTTCCACTAAAAATGCTTTTTAGCTTCACAGGTAGGCATTTCATCACAGAATCGACAACAGATTTGCACGGCTCAAACCCTAGCCACGGACGGCCGCCGCGACGAAATCGGCCGGTTTTTTAAAACACCGTAAAAAATTCAAAAAAAATCAAAAGAATGGGAGACCTCCGCGTCACATCATCAAATGTGGCCTACCAACTAGCAAAAATACCAAACTTGCAATACCGGCGTTTGCTTGAGCTACTCGGTATGATTTAAACCATTATTTCTACAAAGTTTACAAAAAAAACCTTATTTTTTCTACACCCAAACCCAAAAGGATTTCCCTCCCACACCAAAATTTTCCCTCCACCAAAATTTCCCTCTCCCAAAATTTCCCTCCACTCCCTCTCCCACTACCAGGCGGGACCCAACACTCCCTCTCCCACTAACACGCGGGATCCCCTTCCCTCCCCTCCCCTCCCAAAATTTCCACATTCCCCTCCCCCAACAAACCCTATCTTCTCCCCATTCCCCTCCCCGACGAACCCTCCCCGAGCCGCCCCGCCCCG
>LR738711.1:312834075-312854581 GCA_902687465.1 Secale cereale | reverse complement strand
GACGAACCCTCCCCGAGCTGCCCCGCCGACGAACCCTCCCCGAGCCGCCCCGCCGACAAACCCTTCCCTCCGTCGCCGACGAACCCGCCCCGCCGACGCCCCGCCACGCCGCACCGCGGTGCGCCGCCCACCCCGACGATGAATCCACCGCGGTTCCGCTCCCCTCTCCCCTCGATGACTACGAATTCACCGCGGTTGCTACATCGACGGCTACATCAACGACAGTGAGTACATCGGCGACGGTGGCTACATCATCCACATCATCAACGATTGACGACGGCGACAGGTACCCATCACCTCTCCCCTCTCCCCCTAGGGTTCGGTAGATCCCCCTCCTGGTCGACCTAGGGTTAGGATTCGGTCGATCTAGGGTTAGGATTCGGTTGTTCATGTTCATCGAGCTCCTGGTTCTTGTTCTTGTTCATGTCGATCTAGGGCTAGGATTCGTTTTCTTGTCGATCTAGGCTTAGGATTCGCGCGTCGGCTCCTCCCTCCCTGCTCGAACCCTAGGTCATGGTGCTTGGCTTGGGTCAGATTCACTCATGGTGCTTGGCTTGGGTCACAGTTGGTTATGTTGCATGCGTGACCTTGTGCACTTGTAGTGTTTGATCCCCCTCATGGTTTAGGGTTCATGTTGATGGAGAGGAAGTGCATGATTTTAGGGGATGGGGATGGATGAGGAGGTGGATGAGGTTTGAGGAAGACCTCCCTCTGGTTAATGGTTCAGGTTGCTTGTGTATGATTTAATTACTTGGCTTGTATCAGTAGCACTTGGAGAAGGTGCCCCTCAGGGCCTCTCATGCTACCCATTCCTATTGTTTTGAGGTTATGGGTGGGTTTGCTGTGCGTTTGGTTATATTGTGCTTGTGCGTTGGTTTGGTTCGTGGCGTGTTTACCGCTCTTGTGAGCGGGGCGCTGTGTCACTGATGTTTCTGAAGCTGTTGTTTATGTCGTATCTCTCTGATGAGATGTATGGCCAAGTGAATGTTGTCATCATCACGATTCACCCCTATGAAACCAGTAGTTTATTTCCCTTTGATTTCATCGAAAATGATGCCTTGTGCTGGCCCAAGATGTTGTAATATCGTTCTATGGCTGCCCATGATCTGTCCTTTTTTTGCGGGTATGGCATTCTTTCTGTACTCAAACACAAAAGCAATTTGTGTTAAGTAGAAGGTGCTGTGTTCAGTCACCAAGCTATAGTGGAATTACATGATTCAAATGAGCATTTCTTTATCAGCATAGAGGCCGTCCCATGTGGCCCTCTCGCCTTTTTTTGTTGTTGTTGTTGTTGCAAAGACCGGGAACTTTATTGAGCAGTTGAGAGTAATTTTTTCATCCGCTTTTGTACTTCTACAAGTACTGTTGTTTCATGCTTTAGTAGTGGAAACATCTAGTTGTTTTGAAGGTCCTCATGATATACTCGTCTAGCTTGCTGTCAGACTGTCTAAGCATGTATACATGACACTAATTCACTAGTTCATGTTGCTTGCTTGCTAACATACATGTTCCTTGCAAGCATACATGCTTAATTAGGGTTTCCATTAGCAGCACTTGCTTTTATCAGTAGCACATGTAGAAGAAGCTACTTGCTTTCTTATTAATTAGGGTTTGTATCAATAGTATTTGCTTGCTTCTTTTCAATTTCCTTCAATGCTTGCTTGTTTCTATTAGTAGCACTTTGCTTGCTTGCTTGTTTTGTGTACATATATTTCCACTGTACATGCATGCTTGTTTAGTGCACTTACATGTTTGCTTAATTAATAACAGTACATCACTGTATGTGCATGATGGTCCAAATGCTTTACTTTATTCATACAAGTGCATCATTTTACTTTATCCCTGTTGTATATGATTGTTGTTTATTCTATTTTATAAGATATGTTTGGCTGCCTGTCCATGCATTCCAAACATTCACCTAATAGTTACGTTTCCTTTATCATGCAAAGAAAAGCCTCTCACCGAGTACGAGAAGGTTAGGGCTAGAAATATCATGAGGAACAATCGGATGTTCCAGTCCCTTGGCATCGGTGAAATAGCGTCGATGATTAGGAAAACAAATGGTGTACAAGAAGGTAGAAGTGATGAGGTTCAAGAGGGTAGTGGAGTTATCAATGATGACCCAGAGTACAATCCTAAGGAGGATGAAGTTATTGATGGAGAGGAAGTGGATGATGTTGTAGTCAACAAGATTGTTAAGGTGCAAACTCTGTCTTGCTTGGAGGGTTGGGGTTCTGTTATTCTATGTTATTCCTTGTGCTCACATATTTCTCTTGTGATCTAATGCTTTTTTCCGTGCTGTTCATACGAGGCACTGAAGGAATCTAGGACGAAGAGGCCTGGTGTTAAGAAGACAGTCAGCAAGAAGAACAAGAGCTTAGAAACATCTGCTGCAATGCCTCCAGGAAGGGTGATGGCCCCAGCTCCAGGACAAAAAAAGAGGATCCTGGAACCTGATGAACCTGCCCTTGATAGAGTCACAAGGCAGAAAGCAATGATGGCGACTGCGACGGACCATCAGGAAAGTATGTCGCGCATGGACTCTCAGACCTCGGTGCAAACGTGTGATGAGTTGCCGCCCATGGATGATAGAACCACTCTCAGCATGGATGGAAGTGGCACTGTCTGCCTACATGAAGCAGGAACCATCTGCATTGATGAAGCAGGCACTGTCCACACAGACCTCAGCCCTGTTGCACCTTCTATTGACAGGAACGCTGTCATCAATGAAGAAGAACAACAGCTTGTGCTTCAATCAGGCAAGTTGACCTTTGCAATGCTATGTTTTACTAGTGCATTTTCCAAATGGAATGATCATGTATGCTTTTGTCGATTCCTGCATTTGTCGATTTCTATTCTAATTTATGATTTCAGATTCATTTTCAGATGCAATGAATCCCAAGACTAGACATAGAAAGGGCAAAGGGCCAGAGAGGATCACCAAGTCGCTTGGTAGCAAGGTGCCTATCCAAATTGCCGAAGGGATGATTCGTCCAGAGAAGCCTCTGCAGGCAGCAAAGCTTGCTTCTGAGTGTGGACTCATTGCAAAAAGCCATCTTCCGGTTCTTCCTCACTTCAAGCTATACAAAAAAATGCTAGTCTATTGGAGAACTACATTGGGAAAGTTGCTGTAAGCTACTTGTTTCATAGTTAATGTGCTATCTATTTTCTGTTACACCTATGCATGATCACTAATATTGTTCCTACCTTGTTTGCTATCTTGGTAGGCAAATTTTGAGATGAACACGGACTCGGAGACCATCAAGACCTCGTGCAAAGATATTCTGCAGAAATATTCAAAGAATAGACGCCATCAGATCAAGAAGAAGTATTTTGATACCGTAGCCGCAAATAAAGTCAGCATTAAGTCTCCGGTGCCTGATCTAACAGATGGTGAATGGCAAGCTCTAGTGGAGATGTGGTCTACCCCAAGACACAAGGTTTGTCTCATCTTTGTTTGATGCTTTATGTTTTGCACATGATATGCTAGTGCTAGATCATGCTGACAGTGTGCTTTTTTGTAGGAAACCTGTGTGTCGAACAAGATGAATCGAGAAAAAGTCGTGTACAATCACAGAACTGGTTCCAGGCACTACACAGCACACATTTTTGCCACTGTGAGAACTCTTCTCTAGAGACCTTACCGTTTGATCCTCATTGAATAACATTTCTGATTCTTGCTGAATAACATTTTGATTTTTGCTGAAAAACATTTCAGAAAGAAGAGCGTAAGGGTGAGGAGCTGTCTGCGATTGACTTGTTTAAGGCCACCCACAACAGCAAGAAGCACGGGTTTTCGGAGACAGTCAAGACTGCTATAGTAAGTCATTCCATGCTTTGCCCTGTTTGATTCACAACCAGCTTTGATGCTTTGATGATTTGATGTTGTTCGATTCGGAGCCAGTCAAGAACACACGCTATGTTCCATGCTTTGATGTTGTTTGATAGTTCAACAAATATATCAGAACTTGCTGTAGCTATTTGATGCATTTTTTATGATATGATGAAATTTGATCTGAATGTTAGTTTGATGATCGGCTCACTCGGGAAGCCATCTTATATAGAACCACCATTCTAGGCTTAATGAAGTGGTCATATTATTCCAATTGCATGTCTCCAGGTCACTAGTCATCATCTTCTTGTATAGATTTTGTGTGCTGGTTTGGTTATTTCAAATAATCCATTTGTGTGCTGGTTTGGTTTCTCTTGCTTGGTTTGGTTTGCAAAATGTGAAATAGATCTCCCACTAATGCCTATCATTTTCCTCCATATGCTAGCTTGAGATGGAAAAAATGAAGGACGCGCCGGTACCAGAAGGTGAAGAGCCAAAGTCTGCTGTTGAAATTGTCGAACAAGTCCTCAAGACCGAAGTCAAGCAAAGCACATTCCTTAGGAATGTTGGGCTCCAGTCATCTAGGAACAACTCCGGCAAAGCAAGAACTGGTGTTGCTGCTCATGTTCGTGACCTTGAGCAGAAGCTGGAGAGGTCTGAGCTTCAAGCTGAAGTGATGCAAGAAGAATTGGCGGCAATGAAGATGAAGGCGGAAGAATCTGAAGCTGCACGCGATAAGGAACTAGAGCTGCTGCGCAAGAAGTCTCAAGAGCAGGAAGAGAAGTTAGCCCACTTGATGGCTCTCTTTGGAGCTAAGGTAGTTTGATGGCTGTGCTGTGAACCTCTTTGTCTTTGAGCTGAGCTGAGAGCTGTTGCATTTTGAGCTGAGCTAAGGTAGTTGTTGCATTTTGAGCTGAGCTAAGAGCTGTTGCATTTTGTTGCATTTTGCTGTTTAAACTAGAGCACATGGATCTTTCTGTGAAGTTATGTGATCACTTGTGAACCTGGGCCTTTATGTGAAGTTATGTGATCTTGTGAACCTGGATCACTTGTGGATTATTTTGTTTATTTTCTGTGAAGTTATGTGGGTCACTAGTGCACATGGGCTTGTGGATCACTTGTGGATCAGTTGTGCACCTGGGCCTTTCTATCTATAGTTATGCAAAATGAGAATCTGGGCTCTAAAAAGGCCAAGGCCCAAACAAGAATTAGACCAAAAAGGCTTGGGCCTAAAAAAAGAAATGACTGTAAGAAAAAAATTTATAAAAAGGCTGCATAACCGAAAATAAAAAGGCCAAGGCCCAAATTCGAACTAGACTAAAAAGGCCGTGGCCCAAAACAATAGTGGAATATAAAAAAAAATCATCATAAAAAGGCTCCATTCCTAGAAATTAAAAGGCCAAATTATTGGGCCAGGCCCATGCAGATAAGCAAAATAAAGAGAAAAAAATTAAAATTAAATGGGCTGAATTATTGGGCTTGGCCCATCAAGATGGCTGAAATGGACCGGGCTGATTCTATTTTACGACCTTTTCATTTGGTCGTAAGTCTGCCATGTCAGCTTGCCACGGTGGATCTGACGTGGTGTGGTCGGATTGCTAGTGACCAAAACAGTTGGTCGTTAAATATATGACCTTTTTTTTGTCGTAAATGTTTGCGACCATTCCAGAAGAAAGGTCGCTATAGTCAGTTTATGACGGTCAGCTTTTGACCTTATGTTTTTGGTCACAAAAAGGTCACAAATGGAAATTTGTGACCATTCAGTGACCAATAGTGGTGGTCACAAGTTGACATATTTCTTGTAGTGCCCCTTGAGGAAAATAGCTTGAAGATTTCCTGCACTTCATGCTTAAATGTGATTATATGCACCCATGTATAACGAGAGCAGTCATCAACAATGACAAACCCATAAAGAGATGCTGCATTTGTGAATGCAGAATAATGTCTAGGCCGAAGAGATCCATGTGAACCAATTCAAATAGACGAGTGGTAGTCATGATAGTCTTCGAGGGATGCTTGGATTTGGTCATCTTTCCAGCTTTGCAAGCCCCACAAAGATGTTATTTGAGGAATTTCACACCCTCAATTCCACGGATATGCTTCTTCTTCACAAGCATGTGCAAGTTCCTCATGCCAGCATGACCGAGTCTTCGATGCCATAGCCATCCTTCTGAAGCTTCTGCAAGTAGGCTTGTGGCATGCTATGGTCCTGTAGAGAAATCAACAATATACAAGTCTCCTCTCCTAAATCCTTCGAAGACTTTGGAATTGTTAGATTCTAAAACTATAACACAGCGATATTAGCCAAAGACAACCACCATATGAAGGTCACAAAGCATTGAGACAGACATGAGATTGAATCCAAGAGACTCGACAAGCAAGACTTTGTCCATGTGTCGATCTTTTGATATTGCAACCTTACCTAGACCCAATACCTTTCTATTTCCTTTATCAGCGTAGGTGATATTCTTTAGGTGAGATGGAGATAAAGCAGAATCCATTAGTAGGTTCTTTTCACCGATCATGTGATTTGTGCATCCACTGTCGAGGACCCACTCAGTAGCTTTGAGAGAGTCATCTTGTAGAAGAATTAGTACATCTTACAACTCATATGCTTCATTGTGAATAATATGACATCAATTTCATCAGAATGAATTTCAACAATAAGATAAATTATATGAAGAATGAGGACGTGAGAAATGAATGAATCATTTATGCATGATTAGCTTGTGTCCTTTCAAGCATTTTCAGGTGTCCAGCAAATTTTTCAGACGTTTATGTTCATCTGGAGACCTGACCCTGCATAAGAGATTAGTTCTTTTTCTTCACCACCCACATGTGGAGGGGCGGTAAACAGTTCATCTTTTGATGAGAACCAATTGAGAATTTAGATACATTATAATGAAGCACTCTAGGCGCTCTCTCAGGCCATCACTATCAACAGCCGTCCAATTCATGATATAGACCTAGCTGGCCGTCCGATCCATGTTGGATTTCCACCTAGCCGCTACACGGGTCGCTATCTTAGGGCCGCTACTCCCGTGACAATTTCTGAGCCTGCTTATTTATTGGGTAATTTCGATATTTTCTGGGCCGACTTCTTGTTGGCTCGTGTTTGATCGCTTTTCAAGCAGAAGAGCTCGGTGGTTGATTGGACATAGATGGCACGAGGCCCGTGTAGCACCGCTTAATTAATCAAGCCAGCGTTAGGTCCAATGATCAAGAGAAGGACTTGTTGTCGAAACAGCTGCAACAACGAGCACCTCATCCGGCGATCCGGACTACGCCAATTGATGCCGTCAAGGGATGCAAAGGGGAGCGGATGCATTGCGTACGATTGGAATTGATCCGCCCTCATTAAGACGAGGAGTAAACCAACCATTTCTACAACCATTAATGGCTGCCAAGGTGTGTCACTCACCGGCGCATGATGGCGGAGGTGCGTTACAGTTTAGCTAGGTTTACATCTTGTGCATTGGCATGCCTATATATGATCTGTGTCATCCCGTTGTTTCCTTGGCCCTTCTTCCTCCTGGAGTACCACTACAAATCACAATCCATGGCCCTGCACCCGTTCAGTTCAATCTGAAGTATTTCTTTGTTGAGCGACGGCCGATGGCCACTCCTCCCAGGACCAAGATGTCCCTTCCAACTCCGTTCCATTCTCAGCGTGTGCTCAGGAAGCAGCGCTGGCAGTGAAAGAGATGCGAGGGAGCGTATTCTCGCCTCATCTCCCTCTGTGTGACAATACAAAGCCCCATCTTTCTTCAAATTGGCGACATGGCGATGCTGCCAAGCTGCCAGCCATGCGTCCGGTGACTGCTCCATCTTCCTCGCCGTCAGCCCTGACGACGTCACCACCCGACGAGAGGAAGAGGAGATGAGAGCTACCGCTTTGTATCGCAGATGGACTCGTCGCTACGGGTGGAACCTATTATGAGTTTTGGAGCTTGAGATACACTAAGCAGGCAAGCATGTCCATATGGATCAGTGAATCTTATGTAAATACGTACGTATAAGGCAAAGAAGTCAACTATGCCTTGTGTCTCTAGTAGAAAAGGAAGTCAACTAGCGTACACCTTGTTTCTCCAGTAGAACAAGAAGTCAACTATGCCTTGTGTCTTCAGTAGTTCAGTGCTAATAACACACGTATTGCTGCTTTAGGAAGCTTCGTGTGTCATATAAATAGCAAATACTCGAGAAGTGCTGCAGGTGAGCTCCTGTACATGGTGCGTGCCCGCGACCTTTCATGCGTTTGGTTTATTGAGTATGGGAATGGGATGATTATAATACAACCAATTTTTTTCCGATGTAGTAGAAGCTCTGAAGCTCTGTTAATACGTTGGATGGGCCAAAACTATTGATATCTTACTTCTATGTTCAAGTATACGCTTTACAAATTTTTGTGCCAACTTGGCCAAGAAAAAAAAACTTATAAACTGATGTTTAATTTAGTTTTTGCTCCATCCAATAAAATGATCCTTTCCTCTGTCAAGCTATATGTGTTACATATTTGAGCCATTTTTGTTTTGTAAAATGATTAAAATTCCCTCACTTCAATTACATACACTGTATAGATAGGTTTACCAAATTTAACTTCCATGTTTCATTCCATCATATATGAAAGAAAATTCAAACCATCCTCTTGAAAAAATGGACGGGTGCAGCATCGCGCGCCATCCATTATCTAGTGGTGGCATTGAAGCAAGTGCACTTCGTTTCATAGGAGAGGGATTAGAGTTTGAATATCAGTAAGCAGAGAAATTCTTCGAGGACTTATGAACATAATGTTTTGAATAATAATGCACATATTCATACTCCTTCTTTCCCTGCGAAACAGATGTGTTAGCACGATGATCATCATATGAGGAATTTGATCAACTTGAGGAATTTGGTCCATGTGAAGATTTTGATCCATATGAAGAATTTTATCTGGGGTTCCTGTTCCTCACATGAGGTGTCATGAGGACATTCACTTGAAGATTTTCAAGGTACCTCTTAGGGACCCATATTTTCTTCAAAGGGGGACCATTCCTGCAGTTAGTTCCAACAAATCTAGAAAATACTTCACCATTCTGATTTTTGAACAGTTTATAGTTGGAGTCAAATGACTCATCAGAACATAGTGAAGTTTAACAAGTAAAGCGAGATAAGGTAGATGGATCTCCGGGAGGACCTTTTGCAGCAATCCATGAGGTTTTGGGCTACTGCTCAGGTCTCTAGTAGGTCCCATAAACATTGAGTTTCCTCTCAAAGGCAATACCCTCTTTCCTAGGGTTCCTATTCTGAATCTGCTTTTTAAGAACGTCGCACAGAGTCTGATGACCTTTGAGGCTTTTGTCACCATAGAAACAGTTGAAGAATTTGTAATTTTTGAAGCATTTGAACTTTCGGGTGAAGAATTTATAGTTTCACGTTCAATGCATTTAAGGCATGGGGGAATGAATTCCTCCTAAGCAGCGCTGATCTGTTGAGCAAGCAATGGATCGCGTTCCTTCTGAAGATCTTCATAACTCTCTCTTAGTTTCTCAAGATCTTGCTTTCTTTAATGAAATTTATAGGAAAGCTTCTCATGATCAGATAAGAGAGTGTTATGATTGTCTTGAAGGTTATCATACTTGGACTAAATTCTTCGAAGATTTTCAGTCAAGATTTTAGATCGATCCATTTCTTCACCCGACATATAATCACTTGTTTCTAGCATATTTTGATCCTTATCAAATGCTTTTTGCTGTTTTATGGCAATTTTAGCAAGTTTGGAATAGCTAGGTTTGAGGTTTTCATCAGATTCATCTTCACTAGAATCAGACGTGGAACGGTTGAGTACCATGGCACCTTTTTCCATGAAGCAGTAGGTGGGAGAGTAGTCATCATTGTCGTCGTCAGGAGCATCGGGGAAGTCTTTTTCTTCTGTGTTGAAGATGGACTTGCTAACGAATGCGATAGTGAGAGCCAAGCTTGCCACACGAGAAACTGATTCCTCAGATTCCTCCTCTTCCTCATTTTCTTCAAATTCAGCTGAGTCCATTTCCTTGCCAATGAATGCCCGAGCTATCCTGGAACTGCTCTACTTGTTAGAGGAAGGCTTTGAGGATTTTGATGATGAGGACTTTGCAGATTTCTTCTTTTTCTTCCAGTGGTCTGAGATGTAGTCCTTGTATTTCTTCTTCTTCGATTCGTTTGCCCATTGAGGACAATCAGTGATAAAGTGACCAAGTTTCTTGCATTTGTGGCAGGTCCTCTTCTTTGGGTCGCGAGATGAAGAATCTGATCTTAAGTCATCACCTCTTGAAGATTTCACAAAGCGACCACGTCTTGAGAATTTCTGAAATTTCATCACGAGCATTGCTAGCTCTTGACTCAGTTCTTTGGGATCGCCAAGGGTGCTATCAGTTTCTCACCTTCAGATGAGGAAATTTCCTTGGCCTTTAGTGCACGTGATCTACCATAATTTCGAACATAGAGATCTCTCTTTTCAGCAAGTTGGAACTCATGGGTGTTTAGCCTCTCGAGTATATCAGCAGGATCAAGTGACTTATAGTCTCCATGCTCTTGAATCATCAGTGCCAGAGTGTCGAATGAGGAGTCAAGTGATCTCAGCAGTTTCTTCACCACCTCGTGGTCTGTGATGTCTGTAGCACCAAGTGCTTGTAGCTCATTTCAGATATCAGTGAGGCGATCGAAGGTTTGTTGAACATTTTCATTGTCAAGTCTCTTGAAGCAGTTGAAGAGATTACGAAGAATATCAACTCAAGAGTCACGTTGAGTTGAGACTCATTCGTTGACCTTTGACAACTTGTCCCAAATAAGCTTTGCAGTCTCCAAAGCACTCACTCTTCCATACTACCCTTTGCTCAGATGGCCACATATGATATTCTTTGCTTGTGATTCGAGTTGCTTGAATCTCTTCACATCACCAGCGTTCAGGGAAGGTGAGACAGAGGGGAGACCAGTTTCCACAATGTACCATAGATCATTGTCAATTGCCTCAAGATGCATGCGCATCTTGTTCTTCCAGTAGGGGTAGTCCGTCCCATCAAAGGTAGAACACCCAGCAGAAACTTTGATCATACCTGCAGTTCACATAACTAAAACTCCAGGCGGTTAAACCAAAATCACACAGAACAAGGGAGTACCTTGCTCTGATACCAATTGAAAGTGCGTTATATCGACTAGAGGGGGGCGAATAGGCGATTTTTACAAATTCTTCACTTAGGTAAAACTAACTAAGGAATTTCCTAAGCAACAAACTACTTAGAAGCGGAATAGATACTCGGGTGCAAGCACAACAAGACAGTAGCATGTTCATCAGGATGAAATGAAAACAAGCACAGAGTACATGTAGCGTGTAAACAGGATAAGCAGGCTGAGGACTGAGGACTAAAGAAATAGGGTTGAGGAAATTGAGAAAGTCTTCAATCAAAGTCTTCAAACAGTACAGATCAAGTTCAACTACACATGAATGAGTGAATGGAAGAGTTGAGGAAATAGAACCAGTAGGATTGATGAAGCCAATGATTTTTTAGACAAGTTCCAACTGTTATGACAGTTGTATGTCTGGTTGGGGCGGCTTTTAAACCTCAGGACATACACTCTCGGACACCCAGTCCTGGACACACAGTCCAAGACACCAAGTCCTCACAGTATTCCCATTGAGCTAAGGTCATAAAGACCTCACCCAATCACTCGTGGTAAGTCTTCACAGGTGACATCCAAACCTTCACAGACTTGGTCACCCGGTGATCCACAATTCCTCTTGGATGCTCTAGACCATTGATGCCTAACCGTTTGGAAGATCATATTCTTCAAAGGTAACAAGTGTCAGTTCCACACAGGAACAAACTCTTCAGTGATGCTCAATCACTTTGGGGTTTTAGGTGTCTGGGTTTTGGGTTTTTCCTCACTTGATGATTTTCACTCAAAGTCCTCATAGGATTGGTTGCTCTTATGACAAGTGTCAGTTTCTCTCGGAGCAGCCAACTAGCTAGTGGTTGTAGGGGGCGGCTATTTATAGCCTAGGGAGCAGCCCGACATGATAAGACATAAATGCCCTTCAATAATATGACAGTTAGGTAGGTAGATATTTTGGGGCAGCTGGCACATTGCACAACAACGGTTGGAAATTTGATTATAAAATTCCTCAGGGCTATCATGATCCTCACTGGTAGGCAATCTGCACTGGCGAATTCCGAACTCCTCAGTCAGAACAAATACCTCAGAGACCAAAATAACTTCATCTCTGTCACTGAAGAAATCTTCTAGACTGTATGAGATTTCCAATGGCTTCACTCAAAAGGATTGGTAGGTGTAGCATTTGAGTTGAGCATCACTTGGAAATATGTTTCCTTAGTTTTTCCTCGACCCCCCCTTAACAGTATGGTGTTTCCTATGACTCAAGAAAGAGAAAAAAAAGTCTTCACGCTTCATGTTCTTCGCATGAATATCAAGTCTTCATGGTTACACCAATTTCTTCACTTTCAAAATCTTCAGAAAGTCTTCAGAAATCTAAAGTCTTCAGTTGAACACATTCATTTTTAGGGGTCAACTTTCTCTGTAAATATCGAACTCCTCATAGACTTATATACCTATGTACACTCACAAACACATTAGTCCCTTAACCTATAAGTCTTCAATACACCAAAATCACTAAGGGGCACTAGATGCACTTATAGTCAAGTCATCATAAACGAAGGTCGTCACTCAAGGCTACACACAAGTTGATGGAATTGACTTCGATGAGACATTTCCTCATGTGGCTAGGCTTGAAGCTATTCGCATACTGCTAGCCTATGCTAACCAGAATAACATCCTTCTGTATCAAATGGATGTAAAGAGTGCCTTCCTAAATGGCAAAATTGAAGAAAAAGTATATGTAGCACCTGGTTTTGAAGATCCAAAGCATCTTGATATGGTCTACAAACTCAACAAGGAACTCCATGGCCTCAAGCAAGCTCCTCGCGCTTGGTATGACACTCTCAAAGACTTCCTGATGAGCAAAGGCTTCAAACCTGGTTCTCTAGATCCTAGCCTCTTCATGAAGACATATGATGGAGAACTATTTGTCTGGCAAATCTATGTGGATGGCATTATCTTTGCCTGCACTGACAAAAGATACAGCAATGAGTTTGGGCATATGATGCAAGAACAATATCATATGTCCATGATGGGAGAGCTAAAAAAAATATTGGTCTTCATATCCAACAACATAGAAATGCCATCTTCATATCACAAGAAAAATACCTCAAAGATTGCTTGAAGAAGTTAGGAATGCAAGACTGCAAAGGATACATGATGCCAATGCCAACCAAAAGTTATATATGTTCCGAGGACAATGGTAAAGAGTTCGATCAAAACGTATATCGTTCCATTATTGGTTATTTATTGTACCTATGTGCATCTAGGCCAGATATAATGCTTAACGTTTGCATGTGTGCCCGATTCCAAGCGGCACCAAAGGAGTCGCATCACCTCGCGGTGAAGCGAATACTTTGATATGTGGCTCACACCCTAATGCTAGGATTATGGTATCCAAAGAGCTTCGAGTTTCATCTAGTTGGATTCTCAGATGCTGATTATGCTGGTGATAAGGTTGATCGCAAGTCCACATCAGGCACATGCCATTTTCTTGAATGATCTCCTGTCTGTTGATCTTCAAAGAAGCAGAACTGTGTATCACTCTCCACTACTGAAGCTGAATATATTGCTACTGGATCTTGCTGTGCTCAGCTTGTCTGGATGAAGTAAACACTCTAGGACTATGGCATCGACATGAAGAAGGTGCCCCTGTACTGCGACAATGAAAGCGCCATCAAGATTTCTCACAATCCTGTTGAATAATCGAAGACAAAGCACATTCAGATCCATCATCACATTCTCATAGATCATGTGATAAAGGAAGACATTGATATCATTCACATCAACCCCGAAGAGCAATTGGCAGATATCTTCACAAAGCCCTTTGATGAGAAAAGGTTTTGCAGGCTGTTGTGTGAGCTAAATATCATAGAATCCTCGAGTGTCCTGTGAATGGACACACATCCTAATGCATATTAATGACTTTGGTGTGCAACACAAAAAGTAAAGTATGTCCTCAACTCACGAAGACATACACTCTAAGTGTGAATACATTAAGGCGGAATTTGAGTTCAATTTGCCACGATAATTCGGTGCCGTGTCTGGGTCTAATTCTTCCTATGCGGTGGGTAATGCCACCATGATTTTTTTTAAGCTTTCCATTTGGCGTCACATATGCATTATCTTCATATTTGGATTGTCTTCAACATTGAATTTGTCTTCAAATGCTTTTGTTGATCTGATCTTATTGCAATGCATTTATATATATTTATATATATGTGTGTTTTGTCCTCTACAACATTCGCTTATAACTATGTCTTCAAATAACAATTTTTTGTTCTAAGTCAATGTGATCGGACCACTACCCTTTCTATGCTCATCTCACCAAGTCTCTCAAAATCTTCATATGCATTCTAATTGACATGTGTCAATTGTGTTCACTACGTCCTTGTCAGTTGAAGATATTGAGACCAATATTTAAAACTCTTTTAATAATCTTATCCTCTTTGTCGTAATCCAGAGAAGCAGGAATGCTAACCCATTTTACCAGGTGTACGTGGCGTCATGGCTTAGTTTTTAATCTGTTGCATGTATGCCACATGTCGTCCAGATGCGTATCGCCTGGGGCAGCTAAGTAAATTCAAAGCATCGTCCCTCTTCTTATAAATACTCAGCCCACACCACAGTTATTAAATCTTACCCCCATCAATGTCTTGCTCGAACCCTAGCGCCATCGCTAGCTTCCATCGTCACCGGAGACGAAGTGCTTCGCTGTCGTGACTTCTCCGACATCGTTGTCACGCCGGCCATGGACATCTTTCCCTGCGCCACTGCCATAGGTGTCTTCCTCCTAGGGTGCAGAAGATTGAACTGGTCGGCCTTCATCTCTCCTCGTCTAGTTGTTCTTCGTCTGTTATTGAGCGGTAACTAAACTCTTACTTTTTACCGTTTATTTGATCCAACCAAACTCCTAAAAATTTAGGAAGTTGTTTACCGCTTGCAAATCTGGATCTTTCCTTTATTCGCATCTCATAACTTGCAAACACTTTCACTTATGCTTCACAACCAGTTAGATTCTTCACTTGTACTTATTCATGGATTCGTATAAATCTGGAACCAACTTATATCAATAAGTGAATGTCTTCACACTATGAGGTCAATGTGTTCAAACTAATTTCTCTTCAATATCTTCTAAAAATGCATATGACCTCTTCCCCTTTCCTCTCATCTCTAATTCTATCATAGGTACATGTCAGTGGGCGAGTCACTCGGCTCACACAGTATGAATTCATTTGCAGACTTCTTATAGTGTCATGTTGAATCTCCTGAAGCTAACTCTTGTCTGACTAGTAAAGTGAAGCCTATTACCTGTGCGAAGCCAATCGACTTTGCAAAACCAATGCCTAGTGATAAACCAACAAGAAAAAGAGGCAGATAGAGATGAACATCTTCTTTAAAGGAGCTGCCTCTATGTGGGGACCCCGACTCATAAGTCGAGATCACCGTATGCACGTGTACAGTGATCCCAGAGATCAATGCTCACTCAACACACAGAAGCTGAATAACAAGAGTCTTACATCCATACATACCGTGTTACACAAATTGTGACCTTTATGGTCAAGTCTTGAGTATATCATTGTAGCAGAAATCTTCAATAACAACTTGGACCCATGCCATCTGCCTTAACCCTACAGGCATTCTGACTGGGAAGCGTCCTAACTCGCATGTTCGTCACCAAGAAATCTTCATCATATCATGTTCTTTCATGCCTGGCCAATAAAATAACCATTGGCAAGCCAATGAGTACTTTGAATGTACTCGCAAGCAACCCAAGTGTGATGACATAATAATTATGCAGGGCCCTACTACTAGATTGGCATTTTTGCGTAAAGCTAGTTTTTCATATGCGAGTATGATCAACACATATCAAGGACATGCATGCGTCTGTGACAAGTATCAGGAGGTTACAGACATCAGTATCGAGAAAGAGTTATGAGCAACTCATGCTCAAGCTCATAGTGACTTCCTCACGAATCACGTCAACAGATTTACCATACCGTGTTGTTTTCCAGATACTTAAGGACATAGTCTAAGCAGCACCACCCAACTGTCCTTTACCGTGGACATGGCTATTCGAATAGTTTGACACTCTGCAGAGGTTGCGCACTTTACCTAGAAGATCCGGGAAGCTTTCGTGTCATCCACGATCCCGCAGTACCTCAAGTACTCGGGGGAAGCACCCGATCACTATCTTTCCCTAGACGACACTAACACAGAGTCCACTCGATTGGTAACAGCCCCATGCCAAACATTTCACGTCTTAAAATTGTGGAGCCTCGCTCCCATATTCGTCACATACCACAAGAATGCGGTACCAACGGTGTGTCCGGTGCCCTGTAAAAACAGTCATGGCCGCCTATCCAAGCACGACCCCATCCCGAGAGTGACCTCGTGTCACCCCCATCACTAGTAATGCGGGCACCATGCTAGTATCGGCCTAGGTAATCAATAATGCCCTTTCCCATATAAGTGTAGAGTGGTTGCACATGTTTGGTTGGGACGGTCGACAAATCTTAAATCTAATACGTCTCTGTAAACAACACTTTCATCGAGCCTCGGTACACTACTTCTCCACCAAGTAGTGCCCTAGTTCCTCATCATCTCCTAGGGGCATTAGTGGCACCCACTGGGTTATTTGCTAGTATGTCAAACCGCACTTGTTTCTTTCAATGCATAATCCTGATCCATTTTGCGTAGCCAACTACTATAACATATTTCTACAACCCATCAACACAACTCTAAACGAGGATAGAGTCATGAACAATGCAAGTATCAACGGGGTATGCAACAGAGGCAAGCCTAACAAGGTTGCCATTCAAATTATATCATGCACTCGATTAAACAATGATAATGCTTTCATGACATAAAAGGGTTCAACATGGCCAAAGGGATGCTTGCCTGTCTTAACCATGTCCTTGGGGTCTTCAAATCCTTTGGTCCTTCTCCAAGTACTCCGTCTACTTCATCAACTAACGCCGAAAACAAATCACTATAAGCAACACAACAAGGCAAAAATAAAAGTGCTCTAAAAATAGGAGTTGGATTTTTCTAGGATACCTCTGGTTATATGAAAAATAACCAGAGTGGTTTCATTGGAATTGGATTTGTGGGTATTTCTGAACATTTCAATATGGTCAGATCAAGGGATTATTGGATTTGCAAGAGGTGCACAGAAAAATTATTTTAAAAAATGAGCAGAGGCACCCATTTAACAAAGCAGGATTTTAGAAGCATCTGGGAATTGGTTTCACTAGATTTGGAGTTCCAATGATTTTCCTATGATTTTGCAAAGTTGGCTATACATGGATAAATAGAATAATATTTGATGTGGCACAGAAATCATTGGAAAAAATGTTCAGAAATTAAGTTAGGAACATATACGTATCTAGGAATTTGAATCATTGTATTTGGATCAATAGTGGGTTATCTGTGATTTTCTAAAGGTCATCACAGAAATGGAAATATGGGTTTTCATAAATATTTGTGAAGAAAATGTTTCTGGAAAGATGTGCAAATAGCACCATGTGATAGATCATGATTTATGGAGTCACTGGAAATTTGAATCGCCTAATTTGGAGTTGAAATGAATTATTTATGGATTATACAATATTTATGGAAAAAGAAAAGGACAAAGGAAGGGGGGCTATACCTATACTGCGTACTGGGCGCAGTATAGCCGCGCAGCATATTGGGCTGGCCCAGCGGCTCAGCTGCGCACGAGGAAGGGACCACGTCGGAGGCGTAATCCATGCGTGCGCCTTCGGGAGGGGAAAAAGGATTTCGCCGGATCCGTGTCAACTTAAAATGATGGGCCCGGCCGCGTGTCACTTACAGGCGGGCCCCACGCATCCTCTCTCTCTCTTCCCTCGTCCTCCTTCTCCTTCCTATCAGGTAAAGGCAGGGGAGGACGCCATGCTTGCCGGCGAGGATTCCGGCCGTCTCGCCGCACCTGGGGCCGAGGTGCGGGTCCAGGAGGAGGACCTCCTCCGCGTTGCGCCCGCTGGAGGTCTCCCTGGCCACGAGGCCTGCCGGAACCGAGCCATGCTAGGCAGGGCGCACGATGGCGACGGCGAGCCTAGGCAGCGCAGTACTCCAGGGATTAGGAGGTCCGATTATGCGGGTAGGTTGGTGGAGGTCGGATTGCTATTCTTATGCGGGTAGGAGGGAGAGAGGGGCACCGGAGAGCTTGAATTTGAGCGGCGGCCGGTGGCTCGACTCCGGCCATGGGGGGCGATGGAGCAGTTCTGGGGAGGAGTGAGTGGTTCGGGAGATAGCTGGGAGTGAATGGAGACGATAGGAAGGCCCAGGGAGAGCCATATACGGCGGGGCGTTGGTGCACCGTGGGCGGCGTCCATGGCCACGCCCTAGGCGATGGCAGAGGCCAAATCGGCGCTCTAGATCATGTCTAGGGTGCTCGTGGGTGTGGTCTAAGCCAAGGTAAAGGCTGAGGGGGAGCGGGGAAGTGCCAGAGGCTTCGCGCGTGTGAGCTCGCCCATTGGAGCTCTTGGGCGATCGGGGCGCGTGTGGAGTAGGCAACAGGAGGAAGAAATAGAAGGGGGCCGGGGGTGTGGCGTGTCGCGGACATCGAGGTGGTCCGGCTTGCGTGCGAGGGACAGCCGAGGTGGTTGGGGCATCGAGATGGGGGCGGCTATAGTGCGCCAGAGCACTGTAGCGCGCTCCAGAGCGCGACCATTGCATGCCATGGCATGCAACTGGCGTCCTGTGCGTGGCCAAGCTTGTCCACAAACTCCTGGGGATTTCTGAGATGCTCTTTGAAGCTTAATATCTATGGTAAGTCTGTAAGGAAGAGGTAGGAGGAAAAAGAGATGCTGCCATCGTGAAAACAGAGGGAAAAAGTGGGGTTTTACCCCATCAATCATTGAGTTGATGGCTTGGGTGAGTTGCTGGAGGTAGATGGTGACTAGGAGTAGTTGTGGTAAAAACTTAAGGCAAGGGGGAATAGTGGAAGGGGTCAAAACAGTGGTTTTGATAAAATAGCAGAAGGTGTTTGATGTAAGTTTGGGCAAGTAATTGAAGTCCAATTGACATGAGACTTAACAGGATCAAATGGCATATAGAAATAGGGTGTTCCACCAAGTTTGAGCTTATTTGGGCAAAGTTTCTAATGTAACTTTGGTGAACCCTAGAAATCAACAGAAATGGATTTTCCAAGATTTAGTCATGCAAATCATCCCTCCTTGATGCACCACTTGGTGTAGTGTCATCATTTGGGGTTGTGAGTATGTACACAAAATTTGAGGTCACAAGTAAAAAGTTGGCAGTGTAGAGTTGTTCAAATTTTGATCTGGTCAGAAAGTGTTTTGGGGCACTTTGACCAAGTTATCCTTCTCCAATACTTGTGCCATTTGGTCTAGATGCTTAATTAGACCGTTTTAGCATGTGCACCAAGTTTGAGAGCATTTGGACAAGTTTGGCAATGTAAAGTTGCTCAATCTTCAAAATGGACAGAAATGGTTTTGAGGGGATTTGATGATATTTTCTTGATCTTCAAGGCATGAGGCTTTGTAAGATCATCAAATATGTCATAGTTGACATGATAGAATTTTCCTGGAATTTTTAGGGAATATTTCCTTTGTAAATATTTCAAAAGCTTGAAATATCCAGAAAGTGTTTTTGAAGGATTTGTCCAATACTTTGAACATGACCATGTGTTGAAACTCTTATATATGGACAATATATGTCCTATGAGCTTCCCTGAATTTTGACAAATATTTTTGAAATAGTTAAATAATTTTAACCTATTAAAGACCATATCTGGCCTAAAGAAAAAGCCTTTAAATAAAATATAAAAATAACTTTTAAAATTATAATTTTGTGGTTTAAGGGTGTCCTATACCTAATAGGAGTCAAATATACTTTTTGAAAGATTTTTCACACCCCAAATAAAGTACTTGCAGTACAAGCCTCAATTAAGGGGTTTTTGGAAAACTAATTTTTGAAAATACTATTTGGCCAAATTATTTTTATAAGAAAATGCTATACTCTTCTATATACATGGCATGATCATTGGGAAGAGGTTTTGGATCAAGGAGATGAAGTATAAGAGTTGGATGATTTATTTTATTTTTAGAGCACTTGCAAACAGCAAACAGAAAACCAATCAAGCAAGGTCAAAAACAGTCAAAAGTTTTTGTCAAACCACAATTTATCATGATTATTAGCTTAAGTGTTGTGGCATGAAAATTAGGGTGTGACAGACCTACCTCCCTTACAAGAATCTCGTCCCCGAGATTCCCAGACTAGGCGTGGAAAGGAATACGAAAACTTGGTTATGGGGTAGTCTTCACTTCCTCATGCTGCACTATGCTTCCGAGTGGTGCTCCATGGAACCTTGAAGTACTTGGTGGTGTGGCTTCTCGCATGTTGCCCGTTTTTATGCAGGTTCCTGAGGGGTATCTTGCATAGGTTAGGTTGGGCTAGATGTTAATGGCTCGGTGATCGATGTCCTCACAGGGACCGGGCTAGTTAGGAAGTAAAAAGTACTTCCAGAGTTGTGACTCATGGAAAATTTGGTGCACC
>LR738711.1:312823956-312834035 GCA_902687465.1 Secale cereale | reverse complement strand
GTAACTCTGGTGGTAAATCTAGCTGGTAGCCGTCTACTACTCGTCTTGAAGTGATCTTTAAGAAAGTCGATAAATCTTGGTGTGAGCGTCCCTTTGACATGGAAATGCTTGGTTCCTTCGAGAGGAGTGGTTTGCAGATACGCCTGGTCTTCGACGTGGATGTTTACTTCTTGACGATTGTGGTTGGTGCAGTTCTTCCTTCTTGACATGGCTTTCTTCAAATGTCTTCTAACCAGCTGCACAACTCTTCTCCCGTCTTCGGGTAGTCAAGTATGTTGCCAAATAAAGATGACAACTAACTTTTCCAAGTACTCCATGAAGTCTATGGGGTACGCGAGATAGGCTGGGGTATTGGTGGTGGTCTCCGTTGAGTATTGGCAAAGGTCTTCTTGACTTAGAGGCAAGGCCTGTGGTCATGATCCGACCATGTTGTGGCTTGGTGAGGCTCAAGGGTTTCAGGATTCTAGTGTGCGAGTGAATGTTTATTATCTTATCCTTAAGCAAAGTTCCTGAGATGCCAGTAGTGCTATCTAGTCCTCTAAATAAATCACTACATACCATCGAAAGCATCATCTTGCATAGGTCACTCTAGTCATCACTCATGCTATAGATATCCTCATGGCTCCTTAGAGAAAACCTAACAAAATTATACATGTCTATGATCCCAAAACTCATATGTATGTCTACCCCTAAAATCCATGGGTAGAGCATACATGCTGCTAAGCTTGTATTAAACACCACAATCCAAGCGCTCAGCCTATTCTTGCAAGGTTCTATATAATGCATCTCTATTCAAAGGAAACACGTCATATGCCACTCCAATATCTTGTTTCCTTCTTATAGATCAACTCCAACAACCCGTTAATTTCCCTCAATGACCACATAATCCAACAATTCTACAAATCCGATGTTTATGGTGTTCCACAAGATCTCAAGTCCCTATAATACCCTAATACTTGGAAGGGCTATGCATTATTATAGTAAGTCCACCAAATTCCCGCCATCATGGTCAAGTAAACTCCAAGGTCATGATTATATATATCCCTAAATCAACTCCAACAAATAATCCAATCTCCTAGTTTGCCATTCACCGAGAAACATGGTATCATGATCAAGATCAATAGTCTAAATCCAATTTACTCCAGACCATGTAGACGTATTTAGCAGCTATACCCAACCAGAATTACCTACATAAATCCAAATCTCATGTCCGATGAGAATTCCTACATTTCCCCCAAGTCATTCTCAAAATGTCAACTATCTTCTACCAATATCCCCTTGCTAGGTCAAATCCTTATACCTCCAAGAATTTCAATTTGCGATCACAATTGCCCTGCAAATCCAAGTTACTCCAGGGTGATGAAAGTTACGCTACTCTATTAATCATGATCCCACCAACATGAAAACCTCACAATCCATCAAGGTCTCAGATAATTCCTTGAAGTAATTGATATAAAGTCACCAAGTCATATGTCGTCCATTCCTATATCCTCAATTGGTCTTCCTATGGCATCGCGATTTCTTGTGCTATATTAGGATGTCATTTTGCTCGTTCACTATGTCCACTAGTTCCATAGTGAACCCAGTGTTGTGCAAGGTTATAGAGGCTTAACTGGTTCTCTTGTAATTATATGGGTTAAGCACGTGGTTAAGGATTTGTTATGGGGTATCTGTGAAGTCTCGAAGGGTCTGGGGATGGGTTTCTAATCTTGAGGGGTAAACATAACTTCACGGGCTGGCACTTGGTCGCGGGGGTTGTAGCAGAAGTCTTCATCGTTAGTTGGTCGCCGTGTGGGAACCCTTGGTACTTCTTGTCTTACCGGTCTTCAGTTGAGGAGAGAGAAGAGCGGGAAAAATAGCATAGAGGAGAAGAATGCCTAAAGGGGGTTCTATAGTGCAAGTGCAAAGAAACAGGTGCAAAAAGGGCCAAACAAAAGAAACAAGGAAAGAAAGGTGATATAGTCGCGTACTTGTTGCTAAGTGTAAAAGTGCGACATATATCAAAACACAAACAAATAAAAACAAGCAATACACAATCAGGGTTCTATTCGAACCATCATACGGACTCAACTGCGCATAGGGGGTACACGACTCATCCTACCCTAGGGGTTCTCCGACTGAGTAGTCGTGCCTTGTGCCTCATGCAGTCTTCTAAGTTTTCCTCATGTGTTGCTATGTCCCTTGTAGTTGTTTGATGAACGATCTGGGTTGGGCCTCAAGAATCTTAAACAACTTCTCTCCTAATGAGGTGATGTGGTGAAGGTGTCTCCTCGTAGCTAGCACTGACTCGGTCTTCTGTTGTCTTCTTATTCATGACGATCCCTTTTTGTCTTCTAAGGCGTCGATGGTACAAGGTAGGTAATCCTTATGCAATGACAATAACAAGGCATAATAGAGGTCCAACATGTCGGTTACGTTGATGAAAACATCAACACCAAGAGCGGGGGATGAAGAGAACCGTTTTCCTGCTCACTATAGTGAGGCGGACCAAATGGTGAGGTTCTCATCCACCGGTGGTTGCCGACACAACAACGGTAAGGACATGGTTGCTCTCTTAGCAATGTATATGATGTGCTTGCATTACTTACGCCATGTTCATCGTAGGCCAAGGTTGCATCATCTTGGGTCACTGTCAAGGTTGTCGCCATCTTCTGGGTCTTCATGTCCCCATTCCTCGAGGATGTATTTTCTGTTGGTATCGTCTTGTCGTGGTGTCGCCAATCTTGTGTTCAGAAGAGGTGGTCAAGGTATCATCCTTCTAGATTATCCACAAGGATTACAAAGAATCTAGTGGTCAGGGGCATAGGGGTTCTAGCGACCAAAAGTTTTGAAGGGGGAAGAGATCAATAAGGAAAGTATAGCCTAGTTTTCGAAAAACTGAGAAGGGAAAAGAAGTATAGATAGTTTTGAAAACTAGTAATAGTTTTGGAAATAGTTTTACCTTAACTAACGACCATGCTCACTAAGGCTTCCTACAATCAGGATGGCTATGATACCAGATCTGTCGTGACCCTGACTCATAAGTCGAGATCACGAAGTGCACGTGTACAGTGATCCCAGAGATCCATTGTCACTAAACACACAGAGGCTGAATAACAAGAGTCTTACATCCATACATACCGTGTTACACAAATTGTGACCTTTATGGTCAAGTCTTGAGTATATCATTGCAGCGGAAATCTTCAATAACAACTTGGACCCATGCCATCTGCCTTAACCCTACAGGCATTCTGACTGGGAAGCGTCCTAGCTCGCATGTTCGTCACCAACAAATCTTCATCATATCCTGTTCTTTCATGCCTGGCCAATAAAATAACCAGTGGCAAGCCAACGAGTACTTTGAATGTACTCGCAAGCAACCCAAGTGTGATGACAGAATAATTATGCAGGGCTCTACTACTAAATTGGCATTTTTTCGTAAAGCTAGTTTTTCATATGCGAGTATGATCAACACATATCAAGGACATGCATGCGTCTGCAACAAGTATTAGGAGGTTACAGACATCAGTATCAAGAAAGAGTTATGAACAACTCATGCTCCAGCTCATAGTGACTTCCTCACGAGTCACGTCAATAGATTTACCACACCGTGTTGTTTTACAGATACTTAAGGACATAGTGTAAGCAGCATCACCCAACTGTCCTTGACCGTGGACACGACTATTCGAATAGTTTGACACTCTGCAGAGGTTGTGCACTTTACCCACAATATCCGGGAAGCTTTCGTGTCATCCACGATCCCGCAGTACCTCAAGTACTCGGGGGAAGCACTCGATCACTATATTTCCCTAGACGACACTAACACAGAGTCCACTCGATTGGTAACAGCCCCGTGCCAAACATTTCACGTCTTAAAATTGTGGAGCCTCGCTCCCATATTCATCACATACCACAAGCACGGGGTACCAACGGTGTGTCCGGTGCCCTGTAAAAACAGCCATGGCCGCCTATCCAAGCACGACCCCGTCCCGAGAGTGACCTCGTGTCACCCCCGTTACTAGTAATACGGGCACCATGCTAGTATCAGCCTAGGTAATCAATAATGCCCTTTCCCATATAAGGGTAGAGTGGTTGCACATGTTTGTTTGGGACGGTCGACAAATCTTAAATCTAATCCATCTCTATAAACAACACTTTCATCGAGCCTCGGTACACTACTTCTCCACCAAGTAGTGCCCTAGGTCCTCATCATCTCCTAGGGGCATTAGTGGCACCCACTGGGTTATTTGCTAGTATGTCAAACCACACTTGCTTCTTTCAATGCATAATCCTGATCCATTTTGCGTAGCCAACTACTATAACATATTTCTACAACCCATCAACACAACTCTAAACGAGGATAGAGTCATGAACAATGCAAGTATCAATGTGGTATGCAATGGAGGAAAGCCTAACTAGGTTGCCATTCAAGTTATATCATGCACTCGATGAAACAATGATAATGCTTTCATGACATAAAAGGGTTCAACATGGTCAAAGGGTTGCTTGCCTTTCTTAACCAAGTCCTTGGGCTCTTCAAATCTTCTGGTCCTTCTCCAAGTACTCCGTCTACTTCGTCAACTAACGCCGGAAACAAATCACAATAAGCAACACAACAAGGAAAAAATAAAAGTGCTCTAAAAATATGAGTTCGATTTTTCTAGGATACCTCTGGTTATATGAAAATAACTAGAGTGGTTTCATTGGAATTGGATTTGTGGGTATTTCTGAACATTTTAATATGGTCAGATCAAGGGATTATTTGATTTGCAAGAGGTGCACAGAAAAATTATTTCGAAAAATGAGCATAGGCACCCATTTAACAAAGCACGATTTTAGAAGCATCTAAGAATTGGTTTCACTGGATTTGGAGTTCCAATGATTTTCCTATGATTTTGCAAAGTTGGCTATACATGAATAAATAGAATAATATTTGATGTGGCACAAAAAGCATTGGGAAAATGTTCAGAAGCTAAGTTAGGAACATATAAGTATCTAGGAATTTGAATCATTGTATATAGATCAATAGTGGGTTCTCTGTGATTTTCTAAAGTTCATCACAGAAATGGAAATATGGGTTTTCATAAATATTTGTGAAGAAAATGTTTCTGGAAAAATGTGCAAATAGCACCATGTGATAGATCATGATTTATGGAGTCACTGGAAATTAGAATCACCTAATTTGGAGTTCAAATGAATTATTTATGGATTATACAATATTTCTTGAAAAAGAAAAAGACAAAGGAAGGGGGATGTACCTATACTGCATACTGGGCGGAGTATTGCTGCGCAGGTCATTGGGCAGGCCCAGCGGCTTAGCTACGCGCGATAAAGGGGCCACGTCGGAGGCATAATCCATGTGTGCGCCTTCGGGAGGGGAAAACGGATTTCGCCGGATCCGTGTCCACTTAAAACGCTGGGCCCGATCGCGTGTCGTTTACAGGCGGGCCCCACGCATACTCTCTCTCTTCCCTCGTCCTCCTTCTCCTTCTTGTCGGGCAGAGGCAGGGGAGGATGCCATGCTCGCCAGCGAGGATTCCGGCCGTCTCGCCGCCTTGGGCCGAGGTGCGGGTCTAGGAGGAGGACCTCCTCCGCGTCGCGCCCGCTGGAGGTCTCCCTGGCCGCGAGGCCTACCGGGATAGAGCCGTCCTAGGTAGGGCGCACGATGGCGACAGCGAGCCTAGGCAGAGCAGTACTCCAGGGATTAGGAGGGTCCGAGTATGCGGGGAAGTTGGTGGAGGTCGGAATTGTATTCTTATGCAGGTTGGAGGGAGAGAGGGGCACCAGAGAGCTCGAATTTAGGCGGCGGCCGGTGGCTCGGCTCCGGCCATGGGGGGCGATGGAGCAGCTCTGGGGAGGAGTGAGTGGTTCGCGAGAGAGCTGGGGGTAAGAGAGGGTTAGTGGAGACGATAGGGAGGCCCGGGGAGAGCCTTATACGGCGGGGCGTTGGTGCATCGTGGGCGGCGTCCATGGCCACGCCCTAGGCAATGGAAGAGGCCAAATCGTCGCTCTGGATCATGTCTAGGGTGCTCGTGGGTGTGGTCTAGGCCGAGGGAAAGGCAGAGGGGGAGCGGGGAGGTGGCAGAGGCTTCACGCGTGTGAGCTCGCCCATTGGAGCTCTCGTGCGGTCAGGGCGCGTGTGGTGTAGGAAGCAAGAGGAAGAAAGAGAAGGGGGGCGGGGTGTGGCGTGTCACGGACATCGAGGTGGTCCTGCTGGCGTGCGGGGGACAGCCGAGGTGGTCGGGGCATCGAGATGGGGGCGGCTACAGTGCGCCAGAGCACTATAGCGCCCTCCAGAGCGCGACCATTGCATTCCATGGCATGCAACTGGCGTCATGTGCATGGCCAAGCTTGTCCACTAGCTCCTAGGGATTTCTGAGATGCTCTTTGAAGCTTATTATCTAAGGCTAGTCTGTAAGGAAGAGGTAGGAGGAAAAAGAGATGCTGCCATTGGAAAAAAAGAGGGAAAAAGTGGGGTTTTACCACATCAATCATTGAGTTGATGGCTTGGGTGAGTTGCTGGAGGTAGATAGTGACTGGGAGTAGTTGTGGTAGAAACTTAATGCAAGGGGGAATAGTGGAAAGGGTCAAAACAGAGGTTTTGATAAAATAGCAGAATGTGTTTGATGTAAGTTTGGGCAAGTAATTGAAGTCCAATTGACATGAGACTTAACAGGATCAAATGGCATATAGAAATAGGGTGTTACACAAAGTTTGAGCTTATTTGGGCAATGTTTCTAATGTCACTTTGGTGAAACCTAGTGTCGGTGTACTAAAGTAGGGGTACCTTAGTATCCCGAACTTATGCACGGGCAGTTGCAGCGTCCCGCGGCAAGGCTTGCCTGTGGGGACCCCGACTTAGAAGTCGAGATCACCGAATGCACGTGTACAGTGATCCCAGAGATCAATGCTCACTGAACACACAGAAGCTGAATACCAAGAGTCTTACTGTGACGCCCCCGATTTGTCCGTACACTAATCATGCACGCAAATGTGTACGGCCAAGATCAGGGACTCACTGGAAGATATCACAACACAACTCTAAAAGTAAAATAAGTCATACAAGCTTCATATTACAAGCCAGGGGCCTCGAGGGCTCGAATACAAGTGCTCGATCATAGACAAGTCAGCGGAAGCAACAAATATCTGAGTACAGACATAAAGTTAAACAAGGTGCCATAAGATGGCTAGCACAAACTGGGATACAGATCGAAAGAGGAGCAGGCCTCCTGCCTGGGATCCTCCTAACTACTCCTGGTCGTCGTCGGCAGACTGAACGTAGTAGTAGGCACCTCCGGTGTCGTAGGAGTCATCGTAGGTGCCGTCTGGCTCCTGGGCTCCACCATCTGGTTGCATCGTCCGAGAAGAAGGTACAGAAGGGGAAAAGGGGGAGCAAAGCAACCGTGAGTACTCATCCAAAGTACTCGCAAGCAAGGATCTATAATACATATACAATGGTAACAATGATATGGGTAATATCGGTGGACTGAACTGCAGCAAGCGGGAATAAGAGGGGGATAGCTAATCCGAACGAAGACTACGCTTCAGGCAGCCTCCATCTTGCAGCAGTAGAATAGAATAGATGGTAAGTTCACCAAGTAACAACGAATAGCATAATCCTACTCGGCGATCCTCCCGCACATCACCCTGTGAGAGAGCAACCACCGAGTTATATCTGGAACTCATCTGGGTGTGTTTTATCAAGTGTCCGGTTCTAGTTATCATGAGGTCGGAATACAACTCCGGGTCGTCCTTTTACCGAGGGACACGGCTATTCGAATAGATTAACTTCCCTGCAGGGGTGCACCACATAACCCAGCACGCTTGATCCCATTTGGCCGGACACACTTTCCAGGGTAATGCCCGGCCTCGGAAGATCAACACGTCGCAGCCCTACCTAAGCACAGCAGAGAGGTCAGCACGTCGGTCTAAGTCCTAAGCACACAGGGGTCTGGGCCCATCGCCCAATGCACACCTGCACGTTGCGAGGGCGGCCGGTGAGCAGACCTAGCAACCTCCATTACTAAGGAAGTTGCGTTACGCGGTCCAACCCGGCGCGCGCCGCTAAACCGCTGACGTCAAGAAGGCTTCGGCTGATACCACGACGTCGAGTACCCATAACTATTCCCACGTAGCTGGTTAGTGCGTATAGACCAAATGGCCAGACTCAGATCAAATATCCAAACTCGTTAAGCGTGTTATTATGAAATAACCGCGGACAACGACCAGGGCCAGGCCACCTGTCTCCTAGGTGTCTCAACCTGCCCTGTCGCTCCGCCACAAAGATCCACACAGAGGGCCGTCGGGAAAGTATGTCCTTTCAGCCCCCAATCTGTGAATCAACCGCGGGTACTCAACGAGCCGACCCGACTTTAGTCACATCAAGTATCATGTATATGTGTATGTAATATATACCCGTGATCACCCCCAAGTGATCTCGGCCCGATAGAATAGCAGGGCAGACGGACAAGGGTGAAGGGCCACTGATGGAAATACTAGCATCCTATTCTAAGCATTTAGGATTGCAGGTAAAGTATCAACAGTGGTAGCAACAATGACAGGCTATGCAGCAGAATAGGATTATCGAAAGCAGTAACATGCTACACTACTCTAATGCAAGAAGTAGAGAGAAGAATAGGCGATATCTGGTGATCAAAGGGGGGGCTTGCCTGGAAGCTCGGCAGCCAAAGTGGGGTCGTCAACACCGTAGTCGATCGGGGCAGCAGCAGCGTCGGTCTCGTAGTCTACCGGAGAGAAGAGGGGGAAGAAACAGTGAATACAATGCAAACAGATGCATGACGATGCATGACATGACATGTAACGGTGCTAAGTGTGCCCTAACGCAGTATCGGGTGATACTGACGAAGGGGGGAAACATCCGGGAAAGTATTCCCGGTGTTTCGTGTTTTCGGGCGGATGAAATGGAGGGGGAAAGTTGCAGGTTCGGTATGCTAGGGATGTGTGGTGGACGAACGGTCTGCGTATTCGGATGCGTCTCGAAATTCTGAGCAACTTTCATATATAAATTATTTTCATCCGAGTTACGGTTTAAAAGATATGATTTTCTAAAGGTTTTATTAATTTCTGGAATTTAATATTAATTAAATTAATTCGAAAAATGATTTATGACATCAGCATGACATCATGCTGACGTCATCATGGTTGACTGGTCAAACAGACCAGTGGGTCCCACTTGTCATTGACAGTAAACTAACTAACAGTTTATTTAGATTAATTAGGTTTTAGTTAATTACAGATTAGGTTAATTAAAGATTAGATTAATCTAAAGGTGATTAATTAACTTAATTAATTTGTTAATTAATTAATTAATTAATATATTTATTTATTTATTTTTTTATTTTTTTTAAAACCCTTTTTTTAAAACGTTCTGGGGCGGGCCCCGGCTGTCATAGGCCTGGGGCCTTAGTGGGTTTGGGTCCTGGTTTCGGGCGTAGGCGCCCGTAGCCGGTGGCAGCACGGCCCGAGCACGGCGGGGCGCCGGCGCAGGTCGCCGGCCAAGGAGGCCTTGGCCACGGGGGGAGGGGCGCAGCCCTGGGCGCCGGCCAGGGCAGCCCGAGGGCACCGGCGCGGCCCAGGGGAGCGACGGGGGGGGCACCGCCGCGGCGGCGGCCATAAGAACGGCGAAGGCCGTGGGCGCGGTGTGGGGAAGGGCCGGCCGGGGGGGAGAGAAGAACGGCGGCGGGGATAGTGCTGGAGGCGGCCGGAGGCGGGGGTGGCCGCGGCGTGGCGAGGCCGGCCAGAGGAGGCGGGGAGGGGCCGCGGTGCGGGGCTGCGGCGCGGTGCGCGGGCTCGCGCGCGGGCGCGTGCAGAGAGGGGCGCGCGCGCGGCGACGAGCGAGACCGGGCGAGCGAGCGCGTGCGCGCGGCGAGGCGCAGCAGCAGCGAGCGGGAGGCGGCGGCGACAGAGCGAAAGCGGCGGCGTGCGGGCGTGCTCACCGGCGAGAAGGGGCTCCGGGAGGGTCGGCGAGGCTCGATGGAGCCGTCGAGGGGGCGGACGAGGAGGACGGCGGCGGGGTCCGGCAAGGGGGGCGACGGCGTCGAGCGGCGTCGGGCGGGGGCGCCCGATCCAGATCGGGGGGG